>CM065902.1:71417500-72667500 GCA_033439115.1 Firmiana major | reverse complement strand
CCTTTGATAAATTCATTGTTGTATTCATTGTCATCCAAAAGAAAAAGGAGAGAGAGTTCCTTTGTGATTAACCTTTTATAAAAGAGAGTGAATAGCTTCATTTGTGAAGAGGTAGAGAAGTTATTCCTTAACCTGTAAAAGGAAAGTGTAAAGCTCAAATTTGAGTAGTGGAAGTGACGACTTAACTAGAAATTCAGGAAGAGAGGAAGTAAGCAAGAGATTTGGCCGAACTTCTATAAATTACTGTGTTTGCAACTTCTCTCCCTTACCTCTTTATTTACTGCACATTTACTCCATAAAGTATAATTGTCATTTATTTATTTGAGTGTATTCTTAGTCAAGAAAACTTAAATTTAGTAATTTCCTAGTAAAATCGATTCACCCTTCCCTCTCGGTTGAGCCAACACAATGAATGCACACAAGTTTTAATGTATATAAAGTATGAATGGATGTCATTTTCAAGCCTTAAAGGTGATTGGATGAGAAAATGACTATGGCAGCAAAATGTATGAAGTTTGGTATGAGTTGCTGTAGAAAACTGCAGAAAAATCTGAAAAATACGAATGCCAGATCGATCTCATAGGATGAGTGATCGATCTAGAAGAGCAAAAAATGTTATTGTTTGAGCAATGGAACAAGGCTAGATCGATCTCCTATGGGGGTAGATCGATCTGTTAAGCATTCTGTGAATAGGGCTGTAAACGAACCGAACACGAACGAACGATTGATGTTCATGTTCGTTCGTTTATTTTTTAATGTTGTTCGTGTTCGTTCGTGTTCGTTCGTTTATTTTTTAATACTGTTCGTTTTCGTTTGCGAACATGTTCGCGAACATGTTCGTTTACGTGTTCGCGTTCGTTTACGTGTTTGCGAACACGTGTTCGCGAACAAGTGTTCAGGAACCGTTCGCGAACACGTTAAATATTAATACAAATTGAAAATTAAATATTAAAAATCCTACATAAATACTAAATCCTACATAAACAATAATACAATTTGAAATCATCCAACTAAAATTCTTAAATATAACACAACGAAGTTGAAGAATTAATACATTAAAAGTTCAAAAATTAATACTAAAAATTTTAAGTATAAAATAAATAAAATATACACCAAACACGACTTTAGTATTTTAGTATATATTATAATTATATAACATATAACTTATATAATTATATAATATAAGCAATTTTAATACTTTAATAAATTACAAACGAACACAAAAAATGTTGTTCGTGTTCGTTTGTTAAGCTTAATAAACAAACATAAACAAACAGTAACCGAACGGTTCACGAACGGTTCATCGAACATTCTGTTCATTTACACCCCTATCTGTGAAGAACGAATCGATCCCTAGAGGGCCAGATCGATCTACAAATGCTACTGACTTACAGAAGATCGATCTCACCTTGGAGCAGATCGATCTCCTTAAGGTTCTATGTTGTTCAGATCGATCTCATTAAGTTTGAAAGGTCGATTTCGAGAGGAAAAATGCAGGGCAGATCGATCTCATTGGAGAGCATATCGATCTCATAAAGACAATTCTATAACTACTAGACTTTTGCACTTCAGTTTTCCCTGGATTTACTATTTCATTCAATACCAAAAGCTAAACCTAACCCATAAACACTAGGAAACTTCAGTTTCTTATCAGTTTTGAGTGAGATATATTTAAGTAAAATTGTTCTTGGCAAAGAGGAGAACAACATACTTGGAAACAAGAGATTGAAATCAAGGATTTCAAGAGCAATAAGGATTTGTACCAATTTGATGAAAAAGAAAAGAAATCTCAGCTAGGTAAGATTTAATGCACAAAGTTGATACATGTTAAACTAAGTGTATTGATGAGTTTATTGGTATATATATAAATTGTTGAAAATGAAAGAATCATGAAAAATGAGCATGACCTAGTTTTGGCATGAAAATAAGAAAGTGATGAGGAAATGATGTTAGCATGGATTTAATGATGGAATATGTATGTATGGAAGATTATAAAGTAATCTTATGAAATACATATATTGGAAATAAGAAGTAATGAATATAGCTATATGGAAAATGTGGTATAATACCATATTGGGAGAAAATAATGAGAATGATGCATGGAATTGAGATTTGGCAAATGAAATAAGTATATTACGGTTTACTAATGCAGTTAGTTATAACAGTTTTAGAAAAAATAGTGGAAGCTGATCGGACTGTAAGAGTGAGCAGAACCGAGGAAGAGAGGTCACTTGACGTGATCTGAGGTAAGGAAATTTCGTGAGTAGCTAGATATGGCTCCACATATTTTGAATAGCATTTTGATATTATATGCTATATGAATTCCCATGAATATGCATGATGTTGTGATAGAAATCAAAGAGGATAAGTGTGTTTTATAAAAAATAGGGTGAAAATACCTTAGAAGCATGTTGTGACCAAAATTCATGAGTTGCATGATAGAATGACAATTGTTTCCATTTATATGCGAAAACATGCACATTTGAGTGCTTATTGAATATGCCATCTATCAGGTTTTGTGTGAAAATCATAAGTGCTAGAGATTACTCGCACTATATTTTGATATATGCATCACATAGTACTTGAGTTATACTCGTACTAAATTTTAATGCGATTTATGCATGTTAGAGTACTGGGAGCATTGCTCGTACTCAGATTGTGATTGATGCATTATAGAGTATTGTGAGCTATACTCATACTCAGTTTTACATGAGAGAGTACTGAGAGCTTTGCTCGTACTCAGTTTTCACATATTATACATTATAGAGTATTTGGAGCATTGCTCACACTAGAGTTGTGATATTGTGATATGGTCGTGTTGGGAGTTTTACTCACACGTACAGATTTTGAAAAGAGCATGAAATAGCCGTGTTGGGAGCCTGTGCTGACTGTGTGTCGCACTGATATATATATATATATGCTTACACGTACATTATTTTGAGATATGGCAGAGGGCTATCGAAATAACCCATAGGTGTGAGGATTAAGACATGATCCTAACTATGAGGTAGACCTGTAGTATGTGGACTAAGACTCATGGCGAGTATCCCGACTGTGAGGTATATGCAAGATATGAGGACTAAGACTCATGGCATGCATCCCACCTTGAGATATGGTCCATGGAGTACTATGTAGCGTGTATGTCACATGGAGTACGTTATACCGTGAGTACACGATGAGAGTGAGTTGTGAGCTGACGGCTAGGATTTGACCCACCTCCCGTTACAACAATTTTGAGTCCCTGTACACCAAGTACTGTGTAGCCTGGGATCATGAAAAATGAGTTATGATCATACACTCGGAACATGTAGTCACCTATCTCTGTTTTCTTTTCATGCTATGTATATTGAGATTTCTTGAAAGAATTACCACATGGATTTATGATATGAACATGTGAGTTTGTGAATTGTGAAAAGGGTAAATCGAGAGATGGGTGAGGCCCAGTTTTTCATGTTTTTAAACATGATGAATGCCATATGATTTGATTAAAATGCATGACATGATAAATGTGATTTGTATGAAATTACATGAGAAATGCAGTATTTATACATATAATATTGAGGTTGTTAAACCAACATATTTCCAGTTTTATAACTAACGTTTTGTATCTATATATATATACTGCATAATGATTTGAGAGAGATGCATGCTTTAGATACAGAATGGGTAAGGAAAAGATTTGAGGCATAAGCATTGTATTTTGTAGATAGTGCGGCTATCTACTTGCTTGCCTGATTTCCTTACTGAGCTGTGAGCTCACCCCCTTATTATTTTCCCTTTTTCAGAGCATCCATAGTAGGTGGACACGGCTGAGGACTGACATGCCCTGAATTTCGCTGCATATCCATTTTGTGAGAGGTATACACATTTGATATTTTGTACTGAACATTGTATAAGCACAGCTATGTAAATTAATGTACGGTTGGGATGTATATGTACAAATAACTATATTAATGTATAAAGGAGTATTAAATTCTATACATGTTATGAATGAGTGTGAATGGGTGACTAATATTGTCACACCCCACTTCTGGGAACCCTTCTATCCATACTTTCTCTACTACGGTTGGGCTGTAAGAAGATGTAATTACTAAAATTCATTCATTTACACCGGAAGATTTAAATCTTTAATTCACACTCCCAGGTATGTGGGTAGATATACAAAATCAATTGTATAAATACCATGTGCTTACATATCATCCCCATAATACTGTTTACAATTCCAAGATATAACTGTGCGATACGATAAATTAGATACAAAATACTCGTGTATACAAATCTTATACCTTTACGGAATTGTGGGAGCTGTTCAACACAAAAGACCTAGAGACCACCGCTCTCTTACTTCTCAGTACCTGGAGGGGAAAAATAGTGGGATGAGCAAACCACAGCTCAGTAAGGAAATGTATGCTAGCAGGTAGATATCGTACTACCTACATAGCCCATGCATGTATAAACCAAAATCATGTTTTCAGTACAAATGGAAATACCATACGAAAAATGCATTTAAACATATATTTCTCAATAGCATTTTCATGTAAATCAAATATCAAGCTTCCATTTAAAACATGCTCATAAATGTGCCCTCACGGCACAAATGTGATATCAGAGATTTATCAAAAACACAAATCTCTTTCTTCCCTTAATTCACTTTTTCTGTAAATCTCTTTCTTTTCTGAGATTATCTCTGTTTCAGGCATGGAATTTTCGACAATCCAATATCCACGACATATGGCCATAGTCAGTGATCCCGAGCCTCATTGATCAGGTGTGCACAGGGCATCACTTCGCCTGAAGGGGAATGGGTCAGTCCTGCCATCCGACTCATCTCAATCAACCACATCTCCTCGTATACTCACGGTAAGAATACGTCGTGTGTCATCTACGCGATACTCGTACTCACGTGCACCCAGCACGGTACATAGTATACCAACGGATAACTACACTGTTCTACGTACGACCGTGGACCCAAGTCCATACTCCAACTCCGATGGACTTTTCATCCTAAACCATGTCTCATATACCAGGCAAGCAAGCAGCGTGACACACAGTCATCGCAAGGCTCCAGCGCGGTACGATCTATCGTTAAGGCCCAGCCCGTTCAAATGGCTGTCGACTGGTATCCCCTTGGGTCCCAGACCCCTAAGTTTACCTCAACTCAATAAAACAGGTGCGAGCAAAGTTCCCGCACTTTCTCAAAACCCTCACGCGAGTTAAAACTCCAGCACAGTACATCAAAGGCATTAAAACGGGTGTGAGCTAGCCCTTTAACACCAAATCTCATCTCAAAACTGATAGATGGCTATTTTCTCTTTTTAAAACTCAAAACATGTTTATTCATACAGCATGCCTCTTCATACTAAAAAATGTAAAATTAGTCAACCTATCATCAACATTTCTCAATCATCAAGATCAATGTAAATTAGAGAAAAACATTGAAAACATGCATATCATGCTATTTCCTTACCCTATCCCATTTCTCAATACATATATACATCATAGTACTTTTCATGCTTCCATATCATTTCATAGAATTATAATATCGTACTAGTTCTAGCAATATATCTACGAAATTGCTGTAAATATGCACGAACATCTCTATAGCTAACACAGTCCCTTACCTCACTTTACTTGTGTGCAACTATCCTCCTCTACGCTTCTCGCATTCTCATCTCGACTTGCTTCGACGTATCATCTGAAACTGAAATTCATCCATCAAACACTTGAGTTAACGTTTCTAACTCTTATTCAACTAAGCATTTATCCAATGCCTTAAATACACATTTTACCCCTTGTGGTAAATCTCATAATTTTATCCCAATATCAACATGCCCAAACCATGCCCACAACATAATCATCCTCTCAAGATATCTCAATCATCATTAACACTTCTACATTCCACTTTCTCACACTAGACCATTTCTAAGTTATATTCATTTCATGCCATTCTAGGTAGTTCTACCCACAAGGTGCACACACAATTAACTTCATAATCATTAACTAAACCAATGTACTTGGATTTGTGCACTAGAACTGTCACGACCCAATTCCATTCTCTTTAACCGAAAATCACTGAAAATTTTTCGCGTTTTACTGTTACCTTACCCGGTCGTGAACTAACTCACCACACACTGTTGGGCTGTGAGTCAATAATAAACACCACATCTCATTCATTCTCAATTAATTAAAACGATGTCATACATGTGCATTTAATCGTGTACTTATACGAATACATGTTTTACTGACATCTACATCCCCCATAAGTACAACTCAAAAGAATACTGTGCTTTTACATTGTTTAGATACAAAAAGAATCACTGTGTATATACCTTTAAGCGATGGAGACGCAGCGGAGTCCAAAATACCACGCCTCAGTCCTGACTGGGCTACTATGCACGCTCTGTGGGGAGAAAATAGAGTGGGATGAGCAACCACACGCTCAGTAAGGCAATAATGCAAGCATGGTAGATAACTACTCTATCTACATGCTGATAGTGTTATGCATAAATCCTTTATGTTAGGAGCATGAGGAATAAAACTATGCCATATGAGTATACATATATATCATGTATCAAAGTCATGTAAAATTGGCATATAAAACATGGTAAAACATCATGTATAAATCATCTCATGCTCGATCTCTTTTAAATTCATAAAAAGGGCAATTCATTAAGAAACCTCCTTTTTTTTTAAACCCACGTCATAAAACTCTTTCTCATCACATACAATCACATCACATCAACTCACAATCACAACCTCATTTCCGTTTCACAAATCAAATCCACGAGGCTCGACCCCTCCTTCGGGTCTACCTTAAACAATCACAAATCACACTTAGAGATTTAAAATCATGTGGTAGTAAGTAAATCAAGCAAGGAGACAGGTTACTATATCTCAAGTGACTACGTTGGCCAATCGTCACATATCATCCCAGACCACACAGATTCCGATGTGCGGGGTATCATGCTGGCACGAAGGTGGGTTAGTTCTCCGCCAGACTTTCTCAAATCAAGTAACCACCACGCGGTACATCGTACTCCATGTGATATACACGGTACATCGTACTCCGCGGACCCATAACATGGTTGGGGGTGCCTGCCATAGGTCTTATCTACCCCATACCAAGTGTAACCTTTATAGTCTCGAAAGCGCGTGGGAGTAACCTCAATACCAGGTCTTAGCCCCTCATGGCCTTGCTCGCCCCTGTTGGGTTCCCTGATCCAGGTCCTAGCCCCTCACCCTCACCCCACCTAAGAGGTCTGTCAGGCCTGTTGGGTTCCCTGGATGGATTATGTCAGGTCCTAGCCCCTCACCCTCACCCCACCTAAGAGGTCTGTCAGGCCTGTTGGGTTCCCTGAGTTAATCCGTATCTCTCACCACGGCCTCATACATACCACATTGTGAAAACCAGCGCGAGCTACGCTCTAGCGCGAATTCATGCATCAAAACCAATCACTTCGTACGAGCAACGCTCTGGTACGGCAATTATGTATAAAATATGAAGAAACCATGTACGAGCATAGCTCCAGTACAGTTATATGCATAAGAAAAACCACTCAAATCCACGTACGAGCGTAAGCTCCAGTACAGTTTATAAACATCATCACAATTTAAATTCAAAGCGAGAGCTAAGCTCAAGCACGTTTCACACAAGTGAAAACATAGAAATCCAGCGCGAGCGAAGCTCTAGCGCGATTTATGTCATACAAATGTGATAGGCGGCTCATATACAATTTATCAATCCCGGCAATTCGGGTTTAGCACTCACAAATGCTTTTTCACAACAACAATACAATACTAGCCGACCTATCTACAAGCTTGCTTAAAACCAAGCAAATTCGTTTTGAAAAGCATCAAAACATTAGATTTATGCAATTATTAGCCTTACTATCCCATTTCATAAAATCCACTTCAAATCCAAAACCACGCATATACTCATCATCATTCACGGATACCATCAACATTTATTTGAGCAATCATGCATTTCATAAAAACACTCGATATTCACCCACAAGTTCAAAGTACGAGCAGCTACCTCTATATACTCACAAAATTCCCTTACCTGGAATCGCGATGCGTGATTCCACTTCCTTAAGCTGCTTACTCGTACGGTTCGGTTCATCTTCAACGAACTCTTCGGGACTGCACAAAATCGTATCCCGCATTATATTCGATCCATATAATGCAACCCTTGTGCTTGCTATAGTCAATTTAATCTATAGCCTCTATTAAAGCTTATTTGGCCTCGTTTCATTACTTTATCCATAACTCGAGTCTATGGATCTTCTTAGGCCTATTAACTTATTCAAAATCGATATTAAATCGACATTAAGCTCATAGTGTTCATATTCCATGAATCCCATCACTATGGCATTTTTCAATCATATACATACCCATTTCCACAATTCCTCCAAACTCACAATGTAATCTCATTTAACCATTTAAAATCATAAATATTACCCCAATAACAACTTTAGCATGCCATAAATCATAGGCTCATTCAATCCCACATATCCTCACATTATACCCATTTTAGATTTCTAGGTCACACCAATTCCACTACATTCCTAGGTAGTTTATCCATCAATACTCATATAAATCAACTCCAAAATCAATTAAATAGCTAATGCATTTGGATTGGAGTGTTAGAATCTTACCAATATGATTTCTCTTCTTGCTCCAAATGGTAATGCCCTTAACTCCTTCGATTCCAAAGATGGGAAGATGCCCTCTCACTATGTTGTTCTTCTCTTTGATAGGAACAACTTTGCCTCTAATGATCTCTCTCCAAATCTCACTGAAAATGGCTGATTTTAGAGAGGGAAAGTTAGGTTTTTGGGGTTGAGATTGTAAGGTTAAGTGTTTTTCCGAGATTTCCAGATTTTCAGCTCTCCTTATATATAAATGACTTGAGGAGATCGATCTGGTCCAAGAGGAGATCGATCTGGTCCCTTAAAATCCCTCTTTTTCACGGCATTTTTAAGCCTGAGATCGATCTGTCGAAGCAATGAGATCGATCTATTGAAGCATGAGATCGATCTGTCAAAGCATGAGATCGATCTGGTCCCAAACAGAGAGCTAAGGAGATCGATCTGGATGCTTGAGGATCGATCTTTTCACTACAGAATGCTTGGCAGATCGATCTGGCTCCATTAGAGATCGATCTGCTCTATTCTTTCGCCCAAATAAGAGCATTCTGGCTCTTCCAGATCGATCTCTCATCCTATGAGATCGATCTGGACCTCATGTTTTCCAGATTTCTGCAGTTTCATTACTGCAACTCATACCAACACCTCCTTAATCTATTGCCATGGTCATTTTCTCATCCATCCACCTTTATAACTTGAAAATGGCATCCATTCATACCTTATGCACATTGAAACTTGTGTGCATTCATTGTATGTTCAAAGGTATGCTACATAAAACCAAATGGAAGCATAACTCCATTCCATTTTACCACACTACTCATCTTGAGTCTCAATCACATCCATCACTTGCTAGAACTCATTTCTTCGTATTCATACTCAATGAAACTTGTATGTACATTACAATTTATATTACACATACATACATTGAATCCATGGACTTACATCAATCATACTTTACATTACAAGTCCATTCATATTATTTGATCCAATTACACACATTACCCTTATACATATACAGGGTCTTACAAGAACTTACCTCATTGGATTTCCTCTTTGCTCCAATTAGAAATGCCCTTTATTCCTTCAATCCGACTAATGGGGAAATGCCTCTAGACTATGTTGTTCTTCTCTTAGACGTGAACGACTTTGTCTCTAATAGCTTTTCCTCAAATCTTACTGAAAATGGCTGGATTTAGGAGTGAGAAAGCTAGGTTTTTGAGTTGAAGTGGAAAGAAATGGTTTATCCCGAAAATCTGCAGATCCAACTGCTCCTATTTATAGTTTTAACTTGATGAGATCGATTTTCCTTGGGTGGAGATCAATCTGGTCCTCTAAAAATTCCTCTTTTCTAAGACATTTTAAAAGCAGGAGATCTATCTGTCGAGGCTTAAGATCGATCTGCTATCAAACAGAAGCTTAAGGAGATCGATCTGATCTTAGGGGAGATCGATCTGCTTCCAACCCGAAAGCTAAGGAGATCGATCTGATTCCCTTGGAGATCGATCTGCTCCATTCCATTACTCACATAAGAGCATTCTGGCTCTTCCAGATCGATCTCTCATCCTATGAGATCGATCTGGCCTTCACATTTCCAGATTTCCTGCAACAACTCCCTTCAAAACTTCCTCAATTTACCTTCATAGTCCTTTCCTCATTCATCCCTCATTGAGACTTAAAAATGTCATCCAATCACACTTAGTACATATTAAAACTTGTGGGAAAATCTTTATATAACCAAATATACACGATATTACCCGAATGGAAATATACACTTATGTAAATCTTTCCTTCCATTTTACCACGCTACTCTTATTCCATTTCAATCACATTCTTCTCGTATTTAAGTTCATTTCTTCATACTCATTCATAACGCAACTTGTACGTACAATCACGACTCTTATTACAAGTGCGTACATAATCTTATAAACTTACATTGCATATACTTTGTATTACGAATGTATTATCATACTCATGATTTCATTTACATTTCTATGTACCTATATACAACTGTACATATACGGGGTCTCACAAATATCGAATCACAACCCAACGTTTGATGTGAGAGATGACCGAAGAAGAGGTAAGTGAAATGCAAAAAAATTTGTGGTGATTTTGATAGGTCGCGTGTGGGGGAAGGGCATGACAGAAATGGTATCAGAGCAGTGCTGGTCTGATATGAATCGATATTAGTAATTAAGAAAATATACATCCCCATAGTACTGTGCTTTGTTCAGTTACAATTGTGTATACGAGATGGATATCATACTAATTAATGATTATAAATGTAGGGATTTAGCCATTATGGTCAATACTCGCCGTGGTAGAAGGGTTAGAGATAGGGCTCGAGGCCGTAGAGGTAGGCCTGAGACTCGAGATGAGGCTATTGGTCCTACTGATGTACCGAAGAATACTGAGGCACGTTTCGAGAGATTAGACGTCGCCTAGAGACCATAGTGGAGATAGTGGCATAGACGATGCCAGGAGGACAGGGATAGGATGCAGAGATTGCGCATGGAGAGGCAGCTGCATCGATACACCTACACCCCCACCAGTTCAGGATATGCCATCACAGGTCACTACACGATAGAGCAGTAATGTTTTGAGGTATGGTTGTGATTTGGATAGACTCCGACAATTTCAAAAACTTAGACCTCTAACTTTTCGTGGGATTAAGGATCTAGTTTTGATGAAGGAATGGATAGGAGAGATGGAAAAGTTGTACGGATTCTTTGAGTGTATGACTTCAGAGATGGTTGCATTTACTGTGTTCCTACTGAAGGGGATTGCAGAGCATAGGTGGAAGTCCACCCAACCCATATTGAGAGCCCGACATACAAAGATCAGTTGGGAGATATTTTTGGATGCCTTCAGGAGGTATTTTGTTCCAGATACGGCTTAGCGGAGGCTACAGGTTGAATTTTTGAGGTTAAGCTAGGGGAGTCATTCAGTGGATGAGTGTAAGACCAGATTTTTATCCTTGGGAAGGTAAGACATTGGCACCATGAGTAGCGAGACCAGGAAGGTCCGCAGATTCATCGATGGACGGAGACCAGTACTGCGATCTAAACTAGTTCCATTCGACATCTGTACATATGATGAGACAGTGCGTAGGGCGCAACTTTGTGAACAAGATTATGAGAGAAATGCCTCAGAGTTTAGAACAGTCAAAAAAGGTAGAGACAAAGATAGAAAGAGGCCGGTGAGTGACAGTGCTTGAGGTTTGGGATATCGAGGAACAAGGAGACTCTTCTGTAAGAGATCAAGGATCGAGAAAGTATAGGAGAAAATTGTTAAACTCCTGCATACTCGGCTATAGCTCCAGCTAGATGAGTTGTGATTGGAGGACAAAGGCCTACTATTGAGCAGTGCAGTCGATGTGGTAGAGTTCGTGGAGGTAGACCTTGTCCTGTTTCTAGTGGTTTATGCTACAGATGTGGGAAGCCAGGACATATGGCTAGAGTGTGCCAAGAGGCCATTAATATTGCTCCACAGAAGGGTAAGGAGCTTGAGAGAGCTCCAGCTGATACGTCTACCTCGAGGAGGAGAGCGACAACAGAAGAAAAGGGGAAACATGTTATGAGACGAGGACGAGTGCATGCCTTGGACCAGAGGACAACCGATGCTTTTTCGGATGTGATTAGAGGTAACATCCTGATATATGATTTAGAAATACATGTTTTAATTGATCCTGGTGCCACGCATTCATTTGTATTGCCTTCATTTGCCTGTAAGATAGAAAAGCACGTAGAGCATACACCTTTGAGTAGGATGATGTTGATTAGTACGCCTATGGACAATAGTCAGCTAGTGGAACATGTATTAAATGATTGTAAGCTAAAAGTGGGGAAAAGGACATGACAGCCAATCTAATACTGTTAAGCATGAGTGATTTTGATGTAATCTTAGGAATGAATTGGTTATCATCAAACTATGCTGTTTTATATTGTTATGCTAAGACAGTTATGTTTCCTAACCCTGAAAAATATGTTGTAAAGCTTGATGCAAAGAAATAAAAGTAGTAGTTATGATTTGTGATTGATAGTGTACTATGCTAACTGAGAAATGAATATATTAAAGGTTTTATAGTGTACGTGGTTGATACGGATAAGGTACATCCGAAGTTGGAAGATATTCTTGTGGTTAGTGAGTTCCCAGATGTCTTTCCGGATGAATTGTCAGGGTTACCACCAGACAGAGAGATAAAGTTTTGTATAGACTTGGTGCCTAATACTGAACCTATATCGAAACCGCCGTATCGCATGGCCTTAGTTGAGCTGGAGGAGCTCAAGAAACAATTACAGGAGTTGTTGGACAGGGGTTTTATCAGACTGAGTGTTTCATCGTGGGGAGCACCAGTTTTGTTTGTAAAGAAGAATGATAGAAGCCTCCGATTATGTATAGATTACAAATTGTTGAATAAGGCAACCATCAAGAATAGATATCCCCTTTCACGCATTGATGATCTGTTGGATCAGCTCTAGGGAGCGCAGGTCTTTTCTAAAATTGATCTAAGGTCTGGGTATCATCAGTTGAGAGTAAGGAGTGGAGATGTGCCCAAGACAACATTTAGGACCCGATATGGCCATTATGAGTTCTTGGTTATGCCATTCGGATTGACGAATGCTCCCGCTGCTTTCATGGCTTTGATGAACTATGTGTTCAAACCATATTTAGATCAATTTGTTATCATCTTCATAGATGACATCTTGATATATTCTAAATCTAAGGAAGAGTATAAGAAGCACCTCAAAATCGTATTGCATACCCTACAAGAGCAGAAGCTATATGCTAAACTCAATAAGTGTGATTTTTGGGTGTCACAAATCTCGTTTTTGGGACATGTTGTGTCAAAGGATGGTGTATCAGTGGATCCATCCAAGATTGAGGTTGTAGTTCAGTGCGAACCGTCAAGGACAGTCACCGAGATCAAGAGTTTCTTGGGTTTAACAAGATATTATCGAAGATTTGTAGAAGGATTCTCGAAGTTAGCTGCTCCGTTGACACGTCTCACTCGGAAGAGTGTAGTATTTGTATGGGATGAATATTATGAGAAGAGTTTTCAGGAGTTCAAGATTCGATTGACTACTGCTCTGATTCTCACTATCCCTACCAACTCAGGAGGATTTTCAGTGTATATCGATGCATCGCATCAGGGACTGGGCTGCGTATTGATGCAGGATGGGATGGTAGTTGCTTATGGATCCAAACAGCTGAAGGACCATGAGAAGAACTATTCGACCTATAATTTGGAGTTAGCAGCAATAGTGTTTGCGTTGAAAGTATGGCGTCACTACTTGTATGGAGAGAAATTCTAAATTTTTTTGACCACAAAGGCCTTAAGTATCTGCTCTCACAGAAAGAATTGAATATGAGACAGAGAAGATGGCTAGAGCTTCTGAAGGACTATGATTGTGAGATAATTTATCATCCAGGTAAGGCTAATGTTGTAGTCGATGCTTTGAGCAAGAAAAGTCTTGGGATGGTATCATATAGGATGGTCAGGGAACATGAGTTACTAGAGCAGTTTGCTAGCCTCAGTTTTGGAGTTGTGCCTTCTGACATGGATACAAACTGTGTGATTGCTAGTCTACACTTAGAGCCAAATCTGTTGTACAAGATCAGACAGGCTCAGCAGACTGATCCGTATTGCATTGATGTGATTGGTTAGATATAGAAGGGTACAAAGACTGATTTTGAGTTAAGTTTCGATAGACTTTTGAGGTTTAGAGGCAGATTGTGTGTTCTCGAAGACCTAGAACTCAGTAAATTTATATTGACGAAAGCTCATTCGTTGAGGTATACGTTACATCCGAGAAGTAATAAGATGTATCAAAATCTTCGGAAGGTGTATTGGTGGTCAGGTATGAAGAGAGATGTGGCAGATTTTGGGACAAGATATCTCGTATGTTAGCAACTGAAGGTAGAGCATCAGAAACCTACAGGGTTATTGCAGCCTCTACCTATATCGACATGGAAATGGGAGCATATCACCATGGATTTCGTAATGGGTTTACCGAGGACTCGGAGGAATCACGATGCGATATGGGTAATTGTTGATAGACTGACGAAGTCAGCCCACTTTCTAGCTATGAGAGCTACTGATACTCTGAGTTCATTGGCAGAGTTGTATGTACGCGAGGTAATGAGGTTACATGGTATTCTAGTGAGCATTGTTTCGGATAGGGATTCCTACTTCACTTCCCACTTTTGGGAACATTTTCAGGAAGCCATGGGAACCTAGTTGAGCTTGAGCACCGCTTATCATCCTCAGACAGATGGTCAGTCAGAGAGTACTATATAGACTCTAGATGATATGTTGAGAGCGTGTGTGCTGGATTTTAGAGACTCCTGGGATGATCATTTGCCACTAGTCGAATTCGCCTACAACAACAATTATCATGCAAGTATCGGGATGGCACCGTACGAGGCTTTGTATGGCCGTAGATGTCGTTCCCTTATCGGTTGGGAAGAAGTGGGTGACAGAAAGATTTTTACTCATGATTTGGTTACACAAGCCTCTGAGGATGTTCGGTTGATAGTTGAGAGATTGAGGACAGCTCAGAGTAGATAGAAAAGCTATGCTGACAAGAGACGAAGACAACTTGAGTTCGTAGTTGGTGAATCAGTATTTCTAAAGGTTTCTCCTTCCAAGGGTATAGTGAGATTTGAAAATAGAGGTAAGTTGAGTCCTCAATACATTGGACCCTTTGAGATACTGGACAGATGGGAGATAAGGCATATAGATTAGCTTTACCACTAGATTTATCGGGAGTGCACAATATCTTCCATATTTCGATGTTGAGGAAGTATCATCCAAATCCAACTCATGTGATTCGGTATGAACCATTGGGGCTTAAATATGATTTGACATATGTAGAGAAACCGATAAGGATACTGGATAGAAAGGAGAAAGTCTTGAGGAATAAGACTATCGGGTTAGTGAAGATTCTCTGGCAGCATCACACTTCAGACGAAGCGACTTGGGAGCTAGAGAGTTTGATGCGAGAGAAATATCCCCAATTGTTTGTAGAGTAACTTGGTTCTAATTTGGAAGACCAAATTCTTTTAAGGAGGGGAGGATTGTAAGACCCTTAAATTCATAAGTACATACATGTACATGCTATGTGAAGCATAAATGACGTAAAGTCCATAGATTCAATGTACACACTGTAATATGAGTTGTGATGTACGTACAAGTTTCATTCTATAGGAATAAGAAGAAATGGACTTTTGTAGATGATGAATATGATTGGAATGGAAAATGAGAATCCGGCAAGCTCAGCAAATTGATCAATGGTGTATTGATGTAATTAGCCAAATTCAGAAAGGTAAGGGCACAGATTTTGTATTGAGTTCAAATGGAGTACTAACGTTCGGAGATAGAATATGTGTTCCAAAGGATGCAGAGCTGAGGAAGTTGATCTTATTAAAGGCTCACTCATTGAGATATACAGTAAACTCATTGAGATATCAGAATCTCTAGAAGGTATATTGGTGATCTGGAATGAAAAGAGAGTATGTCGCTTGATGTCTCACTTGCCAGCAGGTTAAGGTAGAGCATCAAAAACCTGAAAGATTATTGCAACCTCTACTGATACCGACATGAAAGTGGGAGCACGTCACCATGGATTTTGTGATGGGTTTACCGAGAACCCGTAAGAACCATGATGCTATATAGGTTATAGTAGATCGGTTAACGAAATCAGCATACTTTTTAGCAATGATATCTACATATACTTTGACTGCACTGACGGACTTGTATGTACGGGAGAGAGTGAGATTGCATGGAGTCCCAGTGATTGTTGTTTTTGATAGGGATGCCCGCTTCACTTCCCACTTTTGGGGACATTTTCAGGAATCGATGGGGACCCATTTGAGCTTTAGCACCGCTTTTTATCCTTAGACAAATGGTCAGTCAGAGTGGACTATACAGACCCTGGAGAATATGTTGAAAGCATGTGTGCTGAATTTTAGAGGATCATGAGATGATCACTTGTCATTGATTGAGTTCGCCTATAATAACAGTTATCACTTAAGTATTGGTATGGCCCATTGCGAGGCACTATATGGTCTTAGATGTTGATCGCCTATTGGTTGGGAAGAAATTGGTGACAGACAGTTGCTTGCTCCTAACTTGGTTAGACAAGCCTCCGAAGATGTTCAGATAATATGTGAGAGGCTGGAAACAGCTCAAAGTCGACAAAAGAGCTATGCTGACAGGAGATGGAGACCACTTGAGTTTGATGTGGGTGGGTCCGTATTTTTTAGAGTATCTCCTTCTAAGGGAATAACGAGATTCAGGAAGAAAGGAAAACTAAGTCCTCGTTACATTGGTCCCTTCGAGATTTTGGATAGAGTGGGAGATATGGCATATAGGCTAGCATTGCCACCTGAGCTAGCGGAGGTCCATAATGTCTTCCATGTTTCTATGCTTCGAAAGTACTACCCAGATCCAACACATGTAATTAGCTATGAGCCGTTGGAGCTCAAGGCGGAAATGTCATATGTAGAGAAATCGATCCGGATATTGGACAGAAAAGGGAAGGTGTTGCGAAACAAGTCGATTTCATTGGTTAAAGTCCTGTGGCAGCACCATACATTGGAGGAAGCCACATGGGAGTTAGAGGATCTAATAAAGGAGAAATATCCTCAACTTTTTTAGGAATAGACTTGGTTCAATTTGGAGGATCAAATTTTCTAAGGAGGTGAGAAATGTAATACTCGTAATTTCCCATGTATTTGTTTATATGAAAATATGATGTAAATGTACGTTGTTACAAAGATAGCTTGAGAAGCTATGATGTATTTGTATGTATTGTACATGAGTATAAATGATAGGAGGATGTAAGGATTTTAAAAATTTAATGAAACATCCATGATTTTAAGTTGTGTGCACAAGTTTCATTAACTATGAACTATGGGAAATGAATGCCATTGTGTGTAAAGTGTGCACGGAATGCAAATTGAGGTATGCAGCAAATTTGGATGAGTGTATAGGTGAAAATCTGTAGAAAACTGCAGAAAATGAGGGTGCAGGGGATGAGAGATCGATCTCATATGAAGGAGAGATCGATCACCCCTCATGAAATGCCCAAAAATTGTCGAACGGAACTAGGCAAATCGATCTCATGGGAAGGCATATCGATCTCCTTAACTCTCTGCCTGAGACAGATCGATCTCGAGCCCTCGACAGATTGATCTTCTTAAGGTTCTGTAAGGAGTAGATCGATCTCCTACAAGAGGCAGATCGATCTCCAAGAAGGAATTTGCTTGCAAACATATCGATCTCATCATGGAAAAAGATCAATCTGGTAGTAGTTGCATTTGGTAAAAAGGACTACCAAACCATGCAGAGATCGATCTCTACAAGGACCAGATCAATCTCATGTGTCTACATCTATAAAAAGGGCACTAGATTTGGACTGAAAATCAGATTTTCCTCCCACCAAACCCTCACCTGCCATTTTCTCTCAAGAAACCAATCTTTCTCACTCTAAAAATCACTATATTCCAACCAGTTTTGGAAGAAGCTCAAGAAGGAAAAGTTGTTCCTTGAAGCAAGGAGAACAACATACTCAAAAATCACACATTGCTGTGACCAAGAGAATAAGTTTTGGCTACCAAGAGTTTGGCTAAGTAAAGGGGTAAGCTCTTTAACCTTCAAGCTTTAAATATGGATTTCTAGACATTTGTGGGTTGGATAATATGTGAAATATTGATAGGAATGATGAATGTAGTGATGGGTGAGTGATATTAAGGGAGATTTGTAAAGAGGGAATTCATGAAAAAGTGATGGAAAGCTTAAGAGACGATAAAATGATATTAGTGGAAGAGTGAAATGTGATTTAAGGGTTTGAGGAGTATAAATTGACAAATAAGTGAAATGTGGATTTGTAGAAGAATGAAAAGAAAATAACTTAACGATTTATACGTATAGATTGAAATACGTGAAACATGACTAACCCGGATCGCAAACGAAGTAAACGAGACAAAGAAAAATACGAGCGCAATTCGAGGTAAGGGACTGTATGTTAGTGATAGAGGTATTTGTACGTATTTTACTGCGATTTGAGTAGTTGCGACGCTAGAAATAGCATGTTTAGCTATTGAACTATGGAAATTGATATGAAAGCATGAAATGTATCATATGTATATATATATTGTGAAAATTGGATGTGGTAAGGAAATAGCATGATATGCATGTTTTCGATGTTTTCTCAACTATGTATTGATTTTGAGATTGAGAAATGATGATGGATGGGTTAGCTAGTTTTACATGTTTAGCATGAGACGGCATGCTACGTAAATAAACCTGTTTTGAGTTTTTGAAAGAGAAAATAGCCACCTATCGGATTTGAGATGTGAATCGGTGTTGGAGCTCTAGCTCACACCCGTTTTAATGATTTTGACTATGCTGGAGTTTCACTCGCATATGTCAAAATGTTTTGATAAACCGTGCTGGAGCGTAACTCGCACGTGATTTTATAATGATAATGTGCTGGAGTTTTAGCTCGCACATGTTTCTATGTTTTGATATGTTGTGCTAGAGTTTCGTCTCGCACGGTGAATTTGAGAAAGGAACTGGAGCATTGCTCGCACCAATTTTTACTAAGTTGAGACGATACAGTGCTAGAAGTTATTGCTCGTACTGAGAAATATTGAGAAATATCGTGTTGGAGCCTTGCAATGACTATGTGTCACGCTGATTGCTCACCTGATATATGAGACATGGTTCAGGATGAGGAGTCCATTGGAGTTGGTAGATGGACTAGGTTCACGGTCGTACGTTGAGCTGTGTAGTTGTCTGTTGGTATACTATGTACTGTGCTAGGTGCAGTGAGTACGAGTATCACGTAGATGACACATGGCGTACCTTGTACCGTGAGTATATGTGATATGAGGAGATGAGGTTGATTGAGATGAGCCGGAGGGTAGGACTGACTCACCCCCCTTCAGGCGAATTGATGCCCTATGCACACCTGATCAGTGAGGCTTGGGATCACTGACTATGGCCATATGTCGTGGATATTAGATTGTCGAAGAATTTCATGTCTGTCTCAGAGATAAGAGAAATTGAGAAACTCAGAAATGAAATGATTTGAGAAAAGTAAAGAGATTTTGTGATTTGATAAATCTCTTGATTTGAATACTCGTGCTATGATAGCACTGTTTATGACATGTTTTCAAATGGGAATATCGTATACTTGTTTTCATGAAAATGCTTATGTGAGAAATAATGTTTAAATGCATTTTCTAGTAATATTTCCATTTATATTGAAACATGGTTTGGTTTATACATGCATGGGCTATATAGATAGTACAATATCTACTTGTTAGCATCTTTTTCCTTACTGGGTTGTGGTTTCCTCATCCCACTATTTTTTCCCCTCCAGATACTGAGAAGTAGGACAGTGCTGTGGTCTCTAGATTCCTTTTGGGTTGGACAGCTCCTACCAGTGGCAAAGGTATAAGATTTGTAGACACACGAGCATTTTGTATCTATTATAATGTATCATACAGTTATGAATTGAAGTTGTAAACAGTTATATGAGGATGTTATGTAAAGATATTGTATCAAACAATTGATTTTGTATATCTACAAACACACTTGGGAGTGTGAATTAAAGTTTTCAAATTTTTGGTTATAAATGTATGGAATTTAGTAATTACATTCACTCACAGCCCAACCATAGTAGTGTATGTATGGATAAATGGGCACCCGGAAGTGGGGTGTGACACTATCAATTTCTATATTAGTACTGGTATAAGTGGTAGTATTACGTGATGACCAAGAAGTATAGAGGTAGATGGTGCAGAACCTCAGGCGAGTGTGTGCCAAATTATGTGTCTTGATGTAACTCCATTTCTCATCGTTTCATACACAATCCTACAGATATATCAACATTCCAAGACAAACTAATCATTAGAGAGCCCACCAGCGGCGATGTAAGTCATTCATTTGTTGTGTTATGTCAATTAGTCTTATTTGTTATTAAATTTGATTTTTTACATTGTTATTATCATGTAAAGCATATTATAAGCCATACAAACTCGCATTGAGATAGTTATGGTAGGTGAATTGGATCAAAATGTGGACGTATTTAAACTAGCATTATATGGTGTTTACGATATGTTTCCTGGGCTAACAAATAGAGGTGGGTAGTAGTCGCGATTAACCAACACTTTCACCATTGAAAATAGCTCATTTAGCACCAACACCAATTCCTTGGTTATCAGCTCAATGGGAACATCAACCTTTACGTCCTGCTACTTCAGAGGCAACTATACCACCACCATTGCCAACTCATTCACCATGAAAAGTAGTTCGGCCTCCTATACCTCTTACACCATCAAAGGTAGCTCTTTCACATGCAGCGACAACTCTTACTGTATCGACACGAGTTGCTAGGTGATTGACTTGATGATAAAATTAGCCTTCATGTCCTACTAAGACAAATATAACTCCACCACCAACATCGCTAGCTCCTTCACGGGCACCTTAGCCTCTACTTTCAACCCTAGCTTGTCCACATTGGCCTTCATGTGTTAATATATTAAAGGCGGTTCCACCAATAACGCCAACTCTTATTACATCGCACCTAACTCCTTGACCAATTATGATCGATCCAACATTATCAAATGAGCTCCTTCACAATAATGTATGTTAAGCTTAAAATGAAGAGAGATTCGATTTTTTGTATATATTTCAACTATCATTTTTTACAAACTAGTATATGGAAATGTTATAAAAATGGTTTTATATATATATACATATATATATATATATATGCATATATGTAAGTTAATTTCTTTTTCTAGTGTTTATTTTATATTTGAAATGATTTCATGCATGTTTAAGAGTATATATATATAAATATTAATATGTATCATGAAAAATAAGAAATGAGAAATAAATAAATCTATAAATTTTTTATAAATAAAAAAGGATAATGTTTAGGGTCAAATTTACAACAAGAAAAAATTAAACATTATGGTTTATCTAGCTCAATTGTTTCTTTAGTGGCAACATTTGTGTTTGTTGAAAGTAATGACTTGAAATCTTATATTCGAGTTACGTCTGGGACCTCTCATCCACGAGCACTGTCATATCGATATTTACACCAATTGCATGTAATTGGAAATATTGATGCTTTCGGATCCATAAACATCTGCAATAAGTCATATATTCAATTAAAGATGTATTAAAACTAATAATAGTAAAACAACTATAACATAACATATACGTTGATCCATACCTAAACAAAATGACAATTGTTCACAAATCTAATAGCAATTAACCTCTGATGCAATGGTGGGGAAAGGGCGAATCGAAGTGAAACATATGTCAAACACTATGTTGTAGACAAATGGACAAGCACAACACTAAACCATGATGCTATCAATTAACCCATATATGGTAAGGTCATCTAATTATCATGCGAAGCTGTCATGTCAAAACACAACAAAATTTGTATCAATTCATTGATATGCTCATGACATTTATGTATACGAACATAATCAGCTCAGAATCCACTTAACTCATCAATCAAATTTTGTCGCACTTGTCGTCATGAGTTTACACCCATACGTAACAGAATAATAATAGCTTGATATCCATAGAGTACATCTGACCCAACATCCATAGTACTATCTATGTGCTAATGTATCTCTACTGAGAAAGAATCAATATATTGCATTTTCCATTTCTTATGATCAATTCAATGAATTGGTAATTTTTTCCTCTTCGACACTTTCATTGAATTTATTATGATTAGTGAAATAGTGCTTTCATGATCAGATTTAACAATTTTAAAATATGAGATCATGTCGAGTTGATGTGTCTGATGTTAATGCTGGACAACCCTTTGTCTTAGCCTTCTCCGCAGAAGGAACTAGGAATGTTGTTTTCGGATCATCTAATCTCTCAGTTTCTTTTTCAAGGCTAATTTACCTAATAGATCACGCTCATTAAAGAGTCTTAAAATAATCTCCCACTCAGCCATGTTATTAACTTCGATCTTTATCAAGTCTAACTTTGACCAAAGAGAATGCACCGCGGATAAGGGAATTTGTCGTCCATCCCATATGCATTCAGCAATTTCGTGCGCACAAAGCAACCCATGTATGCTTCTCAGGACACAACTACATGATAGATGATCAATATTAGTTTCATTTTCTCACTAGGCCTTCCTCCAAATCATATTTGGTGCACTCCTTGATACCAAACCTCGTAACTCCTTAAACAATGATGAGTTGAAGTTATGTTGAACAATGGTAAAACTTCTCTCAAATTAAGTCTTTATCTTCGTATGTTGTAAGTCAATCAAGGAGTTGATAATAGTTCGAGACATCTCAAAATCTCCTTGAGACGATCCACAGTCTCTTTTACTTCGAGTGTGCACTCTCTACTGTACACAAAATGAAATATATAATATAATGAATAAATTGAATAAATTATGAAAATCAGCAGGATCTTTAAAAAAAAACAATGAACGTACCTATTAGTTGTAACATTACCAAAGTGCATTAGTTTATCAAACTAAGCAATGACAAATCTCTCATTATGCCTATTCAACCAAGTATCTCTCACATGATTGTGCACATTGCTGAAATGCATTACTTTATCAAACCAAGCGGCGCATGATATTCTTTGTCATATCAGCCTCTATATTCTTCTCTTCAGCTGAAAATATAGCCGCAAACGAATGATCCTCTAGCAGTTTTGCAGGTGCATGATTGTACACCACATACTACTCTAACTCCCCACTGATCATCATTTTTCAATTTCACCCAATGTAGTTTAAATGAACAACCACATTTCCTCTTTCTTGTACCCTTATGATGGAATTTCTCTATTTTTGGCTTTTTCCTCGACTTCCTATGTATTCCACTTCATTTACATGTGAGTCGTAATATATGCTTTCTTGTAAGAAATCAGGGTTTGGAGCTTTAATCACAACTATAAAATCTAAATTTCTCTCGACGTCCCCAGACCATGTAATAAAGGCTTCTCAAGTAGAAAAAAACCTACACATTATACTGATACTAATCAATTTCTAACTTTATTTGCATTAAAGATGGTATCAATAATAAGATTCTCACACCTTATTTGCAGTAAATGAATCAATGCAATCAAATGGATAAAACTCTTTTTCTTACAAAAAAAAAAAAAAAGCATTAATCTTCTATCGTCAAAAAAAATTCAAAAATAAATATTTTATCAAATATAATATCATAAAATATAATATTTAATATATAACTCCAAAATTTTAATTTTCTTTTAAGAAAAACTAATTATTTTATTTTTATATGGTAATTTAATATGGTCTATGTTTATTCATACAGTAAATGTAACATGCTTATGTGTCTATTTAAATAAATTAAAAAATAATTTCTTCATACAATTATTTTTTGTTATTTTAAAGAGAAAAAGAAAGAAAATGATGAAAATGAAAAATATCCAATATAGAATGTCCAATATTAGAGCTTCCGGAAGTAGCATTTCTGAGAGACTTATTTGTCTCTTGGAAAAGTCTCTTTTGGGAGCCAAGTTGGGCTTCGAGGAGCCAACTGAGGTTCCTGAAAGTGAATTTTTGATAGCTCCAGAAGGATTATGTAAAAGAATTATTGACACACTCTTTCCTTTCAGAAATTCATTTATGGAAGAGTTGAAAACTAGAAAAAAAAATAAAATAATTTGTATGCCTTTGCACCTCTATGTTATTTGAAATTTCTTCTTCATTCGTGTTATAACCTTTCATCAAACTATTTGAATAGTATTACAATCTCTTTCAATTGAGCAAAATTTACATTTAGGGTTGATTTGGTGCTTAGTGTTCGAAAATGATCAGGGAAAAGTTAAAGAATGAAGAAATTTGGTTTGTGAAGTGATAAAGGATAGAAATGTATTTTCATATAAAAATATTTTGGTATTCAAAAAATTATTAAAATAAATTAAGTGACCTAATTTGTTGGTTGTAAGTAGAATCTTTCTTTAGAAAAAACATCTATGCAATCTCACTTTGATGGGACAAATTAACAAAATACCGGTGGTTGATCATCTACGGAAATTTTTTATTTTTCAAAAAAAGAAATTCTCTATCACCGAAATATTTTATATATTGTGAAGAAAAATATTAATGGAAAACTGAAAGCTGTCAATCTGATCCCATGAGTCCCCAATCCCACTTATCATTTGTAAGAATGCGAACGCTACAGTTCTAGAAGTTCTCCAAACTAGCAATGTCTGCAGCTCCATTCTCTAATAAATTAAAAAAAAAAAATTCCTGAAGAAGTTAAATACCCTCTAAAATTGATCTTGCTGCTGGAAGATGACATAAAAATGAGAAACAAAATCATTTAATCTTAGATTGGGTAAACATTTTACCTTTTTTTAAAAAAAATAATATATTATTAAAAAAATAAAATTTAATAATTAAAAATAAAAATCAACATTCTATCCATAAATCATATAATTAGGAAAAAAGTTCTCAGTTTATATCATTTCAGATTATTGAATTTTTACAAAATTTTCCTCTGTGATTTTTTGTTGGATATTAAAAAAAAAATAATGAAATTAGAGTGTTGAAGAGTGACTGGTTTAGCCAGTAACAAAAGAAGTGAATGGAGGAAATAGGTGTGAGACATGTTTTAGTTTGTGGGGAGAACTTTCCTTATTAAATGTACGAGTATGCCCTAAGAGTTTGGAAACAAGACGGATATATACATCAGAAAAGCATGAATAAAAGCCAAACATTCGCAAAAGTGAAAAGATCATCTCCTGTTGGCTGTCCATTGTCCACTCAAAATTTTCATTGTGTACTTTTTGGTCTACATTCACCCCACCCCTTTGATAAATTCATCTTTCAATTTCTCCTTCGTCTTTTTCCCTTTAATTTTACATGCCCTAGCCTTAGCCCTAACCCTTAGTACATGTAATCTTAAAATATATATATATATATATATATAGAAGTAATTCATTCTAATTCTTTCTACTATTTTAATTCTTTTAATTTAGTTTTAGTAAATTTAATCTTTATATTTTTATTAAAACTATAAAAATTAAATCCATAGGAATTAAAGTAGAAGAGACTAAAAGTACAATATTGAGACAATAAAAGAATAAAATTTGGACTTTAGTAGAAGAAAAACACTGCTAAATTAGCGGACATTTTATTTTTAAGAATTATGTGAATATGAGTATGACATTATATACTTTGAAAATAAATAAAAAATTATTCATTTTTTAAAATTTTTAAAAAGAAAAATATCAATAAAGCTCCCAAAGTGATTTTGACATTATTGTAAACCTCAATTTCGCAGTAAATTTCTGAATCTGACTTATGTCACTATTTTCAAACCCTAATTTCTGGTTAAGACAAGGTAGTTGTTGAGGTAGTAATGGTAGTGAGAGCTTAATTGATTTAAAGATTTGTGTAAAACAGTGGTGATTGATGTGAAATATTGATAACTTTAGATACAATCGTAAAAATAATATTAAAATAGATATAATAAAAAAATTAAGTATTAAAGATATTATAATAAAATGAAAAAAAAAATTGAGAGAAAAAAAAAAAGCAAATATGTAAGAACAAAAAAGAAAAGGATCCAGAGAAAACTCATTGTGCCGTTTGGAAGAAAAATATATGAATAAAAGTGGAAATACTGTGACATGAATGGAACTTTTTTATTTCTTTTATTATTCAGTACATTAATTGTTATTATACAATTCAAAAATTATATTCAACCTGGGAGTAAACATTAAAATAAATAAAATTAATTCGCGCATCACTACAGAAACTACTTTTAATCTATAGGAGTAAAGAAATTAGAAAAAGATAATTGATTTTTTAAATTTTAATTTAATGAAAAATAATTGATTTTTTTTAAATTTTAATCTATATTGGTAAAGAAATTGGAAAAAGGATAATTGATTTTTTTAATCTTTGGTTAATAAATATAATTGTTTTTTTTTTTTAATTTTAATCTACATGGGTAAATAAATTGGAGATAATTATTTTTTTCAAATTTAATCTATTGAAAATATAATTGATTTTTTCAAATTTTAATCTATATTGTTAAAGAAATTGGAAAAATGATAATTGTTTTTTTTCAATTGATTTTTTTAAAAACAAAGGATCTTTTCCTTTTTAATTAAAGTAAGTAAAAGTAAAATTTTAGGTTAATACGTTAAAAATGAGTTTTAAAAATATTTAATATTTTTAATTTTATTAAATAAGGATAAAGAAATAGGAAAAAGATAATTGATTTTCTTAAACCATAGGATATTATCTCTTTTACTTAAAGTACAATTAAAAATTTAAGATAATACATTAAAAATACATAAAGATAATTGACGTTCTTTTAAAATTATAATCTCTATGGGTAATTAATTTTAATTTATTAAAAAAAGATAATTTGATTTTTTGAAAAATTATTTGTATTGCTAAAGAAATTGAAAAATGTAATTGACTTTTTAAAATATAAAATATTATTCTTTTTGCATAAAGTAAGTAAAAGTAAAAAAATTAATATAAAATATTAAAAGGTTTTAAAGAAATAATACACTTGTCAAAAACTAATAATATCCATGTAAGACATGATAGTTTTAGTCAAAAGATTAAACATTTATATATTTACATAAGATAAAATTCTCTTTTTAAGTAATACATTCACAACCACAGTTATAATCCATCAATATATTACATTATTATATTTAATGAATTGATAATTAGATAAATTAGTAAATACAAAAAATAATAATAAATTAAATTCGATTTCGAACATAAATTTTTTTAAAAATTTTTTCAAATCCATTAATATTCTAATTACAGCTGTGACTATCTTAAATGTAGCAGCTAACTTTCATTTTATTTTGTTTAGATTTATAACCAGAAACAATATTATGTTTGAAAACAAGAGAAAAAGCGTATAAAAGAAAGACTAACATATGGAGAGTGAAGCGAATGACAGCATCAAAAGAAAAGCTAGCGAGAGCAGATAAATACACGCGTAAGGTGGACTTCACTGGGACTCCGTGCCCGCAAGCAACGGCCCAGATTCTCTCTCTCCCCTCTTCCCACCCCGTTTATCTCGTCTCTCCTATCCCTTTGCTTTTCCTCGTTTCCTTCCCACTCTTCTCTTTCTTCTCTGAAAATCCGAAAACAAAAAAGAAAACCAAATACTTAACAGGATGTTGCTTGGAAAACGTTCACGCCATCCGATCAAAAGGACGACGAGCATGACAGGGATCACCGTCGATGTCTCCAACATGGAGGATGTCCTAGAACCAATTATATCCGATCCTCCTCCTCAAACCCCTTTGCATGAATTCCCAAACGCCAACTTTGGTTACGATCAAAGTTTGCTGGCCATGGTTTCCCCAAGAAACCCAGCTGCCGCGGCCGGAAGATCAGGTTTTACTAACCATGTTGTCGACACCGCGCCTTTTTTGCGGTCTTGTTGCCTTTGTAAACGACGCTTAGCTCCTGGCCGTGACATATATATGTATAGGTATTGTTCTCTCTGTTTCTTTTCAATTAATTTTATTAACTTCTACATATAATTGCTGTTTATTTTTTTTCAAGAAAGTCTTGTTTAAGTCTAGTTTGAATCCTTTTTTCAGTCAATTTCATTTTTTTTCTTTTAATTTTTTTCGGAAAATATTTTGGGAGACCATGCATATATATAGTGTATATATATAGTTCATGCTTACTGGAGATATTCCAGAAATGATATAAATTAGTTGTACTAGTATTGTTATATCAGAACTCAACCTTCTCTTCTTGGTTTTCCTTTTTGCTTTTGAATATTGTGACATGCCATTGTTTTCACTAGAATTTATGCTCTCTTTTGCTCTTTTCTCCCTAAATTATTAGTTAATATTATATATTTTCCAGTATATAGAAGCTATAATTTACCCAAAAATATATAAAAGAATGATATCTAGAATTTATAGAATTATTAACACGCAGGACGAAGTTAGTTGCATTAATTTATTAAAATTGATTGGGCTGAATTATTATGTATAATATTGCAGAGGGGATACAGCATTTTGCAGTCTAGAGTGCAGGGAACAGCAGATGAAACAAGACGAAAGAAAAGAAAAGTTAAAGGCTGCAGCTTCAAAGCAGGAAGACCGCCATGGATCTCCAACCACCTCCAAGCCTTCTACTAAAACCGAGCCTGTGGCTGCTGCTTGAACTTTCAAGTCCGGGAATGGAGTATAGCCTCATGGAGAGAGAGAGGCAAAATCCAAATCCCCACCCCCAAGAGCTACTCAATCGTCTTTGGTCTTCTGTAGATCTCCTAGCCTCCAGTATTAGAGTCACTAATGTTTCGCAGTATTATTAAAGAAGATGATGAAAAAAATAGTATGAAGATGTGATATTATTGTCAAATAATATTTGAAAAAAGAACAAATATATTAGTGGGTGCAGTCATAAGTATATGTGGATGCTGATGCAAATGGGCAAAGCTCCGAGCTTGAGATCAGCATTTTATGATTACAATTCCAATTTTAAGTTCTGTCTAACGTCTTCAAGCTTTTTGCCTGTCCACTTGCTTTTTTACTACTAGTTGATTATGCTTGATTGTGCTCCACACACAAATAAATAAATAAATAAATAAATATATATATATATATATATATATATATATATATATATAAACATACATACATACATATATATATATATGTTCAGGAATTACCATCTCTATCTTTGGCATATATCTTAATAACCCTAAAATTATAGAGATTGATGCTTCTAGCACATTATATGGTGAAATCCTTAAATAGTTCAAAAAGAAAAAGAGTGCAATGTCCAAAAGTATTAGAATAGTATTCAGCAGAACTATTGTATGCATATCAAAATTTCTAAGTAATTTAGTGTCTGTTTGGGATACCAGTGGGGAATGATGCAGTGAGATTAGGAAAATAAGATTAAAAAAAAAAAAGATAAAATTATCTCTACATCTTTGATTAAAATTTTTTTTAATTATTTTATTAAAAAACATATATTTTAAATAGTCATTTTTTTATTTTCAATTCCACTAAAATCAATTATACTGTTCATACAAACTAACTCTTAATTAAAAATTCTTTTTACGCATCCATTGCAAATATATAAAAAAGATTTTACTAGAAAAAAATACAAAATATAACATTCAAAAAAAATTTCCTAGAAAGCACGCAACTTAAAAGATATACAAAATAAAAATCTAAATTTTCAAATTGAGATTATAAGAGAATACTCTTCTTCTTTTCTTTTTCTTTTTTTTTTTTTAATTTTCTCATCATAATTGTAAAAAATGCCTTACAGAGAAAGAGACACATGATTGTATTTACCAGATTTTCGGATATGTTTTTAAACACACACATATGTGTATACAAAGATGATCAAATAATATGTTTTATACCATTTTTATAACGTCATGTACGGTTAATATTTTTATAAATCAACTAATAGTTTTAACATGTTACTCATATATGTCATGTACGTAAAATTTTGAGTTGATTCAGTATGTTTATCATTTCAACTGAGATTAACATATTTTTCAATATATATTAATGATTAAAATTTTATTATTATAAAACAAATAATGATATATTTTTCAGTTAACTTGAAATTTGACATGTGTGATATACGTAAATAAAATATAAAATTCAACAATAAAAAAAAATATAAGATTATTATCCTCTCATCTGTCAATAGAGTTAAAAAACTTCTCAAACAAGGTGATAATGATACATATCTTATTTGAATTATTAAAAAAATTAAAAATAAATAAAATTTTGTATATGTCAACATCTTAATAATCCAAAAATATAAATAATATAAAAAGATTTAAAAGATTATAAAACTAAAATTGTTTTAATCTAATCTAAGTTGTTCCTTCCTTTCTGTGTGTACTATATATGTATGTATGTATATTTAACCAATAATTAAGTGAATATTTCGAGCATGTAGTTTAATTGTAACCTCAATGTCTTAACTCTTAACTTACAAAAAAGCAGCGTATATGCTATGTATAAAAAGAATTTATTTAATAACAAAAATATTTTTTGAAAATAGTTAATATATTATATTATAGATTATTATATAATACATTAAATGATAATTAATTCATTAATAGTGTATTGAATAATAATTATTATATAAATAATAATTAATTTTATAGTTTTTAATACATTAAATGATAATTTTGTTTAAAACAATAATCTTTGAAAAATGTGATAGCAGAATCCTTCAAAAAAATACTAGCTAAAAATTAATGAGTTATATATAAACTTATAATAGGAGTTGAAGTTGATGATTCTTAATTGGGATACGTGGAATTTAATTAGCTGAATTCTTGGATTACCGTCATACTCTTGAGACGATAGCCAAGCCTTTGCATAGCAAATTATTATTATTATTATAATTCATACATTGAATCTGCAGTACATAACAAACAATAAAAAAATGGAATTAAATATAATTTTATTAATTTGATCTATATAATTACGAGAATAACTGGTTGGTTGCCCAATAGGTGAACACAATGATTAAGAAAGATATTGAAAAAGATTTGTACTTCAACCAAAATATCCAATTAAATTTATAAATTATACTGTATAATTTAACTACTAATATGATTATGAAACAACTAAAAAAAGTGGAGTACTTAGCAAATACAGAGAGAGCTGATACGAATGTATAGTCTTTGTTAGAATAAAAATTTTAAGATTTTAAATTTAAATTTTTGAAGACGCGATAAAATCGTGATGACAAAATCATAAAAATGAGATTCAAAACGAATAATATGATTAAATAAATTGTTACCGGACTGAATTAGGACGCCACAACATAAACTATTTCCATAATCACATAATTATTCATAAATTAAAAAAATAAAACGCAATGTTTTGGAAAAGCCAATTCGCCTTTCTCGCATCAGCTCCCTCCCTCGCCCTTCCAATTTTTTTATGCAAAATATATAGTTAAACCTGTTTCATTCGAAGTTCTTAAAAAATATTTATTTGATATTTTCATTAATGATAAATATAAAATAATCAAATTTAAAAAAATTCGATAAAAAATAAAATCTAACAAGTTAAATTGAGACAGAAAATAGTATAAGTTATTATTAATTTATTATTTGTATAAGTTATGACGACAAGAAGGTGGTGAAACTTGGAAGTTTTTTATTTCGGTTTACCTGTTTAGAAATAAGAATATTGACAAAAGTGCTATGGGTTTTTGGAGCGGGAATACCGGCGAGAAAGGACAGGGATCGACGAATTTAGCCCATGAAAGTAGTACTCCTAATTCCCACTTGGAACATTTTAGGATACATTTAAGCCGAAAGGACAAATATATCAGGTCGTCTTATTTTTTTTATTCTTTATTTACATTCTTGCAATGTAAACCCCTGAATATTTTTAAATAAAATTAAAACAAAATACTATTATTTTATACATTGACCGGAGATTTTTTTTTTTGAATTCATTGACGGGAGGGTTTTAAAGCTCTACAAAATTGGTTATATAATTAACTCAACTCATATAGAAATTATGTTAATGTATTAATTTTTAAAATTATAAAGAAGTGGTTACATGTTATAAATCTATATATAAACTTTTTTGAGATATTTAAAAATTTCACTATTAAGGTATAAAATATTTTTTTTTTTTTGGTAATAGGCATAAAATATTTCTTAATTCCAAATAAAGATATGCTTTGACATCAATAAGTAGATCTAATGTCCCACAAATTAGGGCACTCGAAAATGTATTTATCCTAAGAAAAAATTATGTGGAATTTTCATTAAAATTTATTAGGTTGATGTGATATTTATTACAATTTAAACTTTATAAATGATGCTAAAATAATGATACATATTTATTTTATTTATTATTTGTTTTATTAATTCATAAAAAATAAATATATATCATTATTTTAATCTTATTTATATAGTATAAAAATATATATTGAATAATAAATTTAAAATTTTATATGAAAGTCACGTATATAAGCTATGGACTTATATATAATTCTTTGTGTTTGATCGGCTTGAAACAAATACATACATTTATCCTATTTGTTTTGAAGCATTGATTCTTAACCTTTTCTTCATACTTCTTTTTTATGAAGATAAGAAATCCCTTATGAATTAATTCAATATAACTCACACTCACACCTTGCAAGAAACACATTCAAAGTCCTTTACGTTTACGTTTTTAATAGAAATTCTTTACGGCTCTAGTCTCTACCTCATAATGACATTTCTGAAAGCTGACTGAATTTGTGAAAACATGTTTTTTTTTTTTTTTTTGATAGCGCATTTTTATTAGAAAGTAGAATTATGAGTGGCATATTATATTGTTTAATTTAAATTAAGTAAATTAATAAATAATTAAAATTAATTAAATTAAAATTAATTAAATTAAATTTAAATTCATACATGATTAAATTTAAATTTTAAATTTTAAACTTTCTCTTTACTATTAAACTATTGCTTCATTCACGCGAAAAACATGAAATTAATTAATTAAGATGTACAACAACATTATGACCACATCAATTAATCACCTAAAACAGAGACTTTAATTTTTTTGATGAATATCTTGGCGTCTACCATTTTCACCATGACCCCTCTCTTCAACCACAGATATGCCATTTAGTTCATTTTTTCAAACGTTGTGGCCCCTCCCTTAGTAATTACACTCTTCGCATTCTTCGATCCATGATGCAATCACCTCTCAATTTATGGGGTATTAGTATTCCTAGATTTTGTTTGATTTAAACTTTCATCAGCTCTTTCAAAAGCTCGGGGTCCAATCCATGCAAGCTGAAATATCTATAATTAGTCGGTAGCAGACTTCAAGGAAAAACAAAAGGTTCTAATTTATTAGTGGCTTTCCTTTTCATCTTCCTTTTGTCTTTCGGAAAAATCTCATGAAAGGTGATAATGGTAAATTCCGATTTCAAACACAAACCACAACCCCCCCCCCCCCCCCCCCCCCCAAAAAAAAAAAAAAAAAAGAAAGAGAAAGTGGAAAAGTGGTAATGATGAATAATAGTAATACTAAAATTTCATGTTCATCATGTTTCATTATCAAGTGTTTTCAATATATATAATTAACGCCTAGTTTTGGGGGATTGGCAAGGACCATGGAATATGTGGCACCGTCGGCTCGAAGTTGTCGTTCGTAATTAAAAAAATGAGAGAGATTAATTTGGAGTTTTATGTTGATTGACATGGGTTGTTGTGTTGCTTTGGGACCCTTCACATTCACGCAAATTGCAAACGTCCCCATCTTTTTTTTGTCACCTTGGGACCACCCATTAGGTTTTGATCTCCCTTATTAATTTAATGGATTTCTTCTCAATTATGATTTTTGTTTAAGTAATAAATTTTCTATTTTATAATTGTGTGGATATATCTTTTTTTTTTATTCAGTGATTTAAGAAACATTTTTTCACATAAATTTGGTTCTTTAATATATTACTTTCAAAATATTATTCCTAATATATATTTTTTAATTCATAACGTTATATCTAATTTCTTTTGAAAATTTTTAATTTACTCTCACATTTTTATCTAATTAATTCATTTGAAAAAATTATTAAATGCATGAATCCTTGAATTAATAATATAAAGTTAGCAATTATTATTATTATTATTATTATTATTATTATTCTTATTATTATTCAACCTTATACAAAAATAATTCTTTTTGTAGTAGTACATTTTCCTTCAAGTTGCAATTATAATTAATATATTATATTTAATAAACCGATGACTTGATAAAAAGATTCAAAAACTCAAAGTTTTTTCTTTTCTACTAAACCCATATTTAAAGTTTGGGTTATGATGTATTCCTTAAAAATATAGAAATATTAATTAATTACTTGAATATAATTTTTTACTTTGAACTATTTATTATTTGGGGATTTTCAATTCTCATTTTTATTAGGAATTTTCAGGTGCAACCTATGAAACACAAATCGTGGCGTTAATGGTACAATTTCAAGGCCATAAATGGTGGCATTAATGGTATAATTTTAACAACCTTTTGGAATCACATCACAAGCTTCCTAGGATAACCACAAGGGGAAGGCATTTAAATATGAAATCTAACATGATTTAGAGTTTAATTAATAACAAATCTCTTGCAAATATAATTGGAATGAAATTCAGGTTGCTTTGATTTCTACCCTATGAAGCAGATCCTCCGCACGACTGGCTTTTAATTCACACACTAATTTTGAGGCTTTTTTTTTTCTTAACGCTCAATTCAAGACTCCATCTGCAGGATGTTAATAATTTTAGGACTTAATCTTTTATTTTGTACAAATTATGATTAAAAGTAATCGGAGTGTACCAAATAAACACTTTCTCAGACAGAATGATAGCGATAAAATATATGCATCATGCTTTAGCGTGAGCTGTCTTTTCATTTTCTTTTTTTTTTCCACATTTTTCCCCCTAATTTAGCTAGCCAAGTGGTCCATATTCTTTTTTCATTGTGAAAAATCATTCTATAGTCATATCCAAAGCCTTTATTTTAGCATAGAAATAAGAGATATGAACTAATATATAAACTTACGTTAAGTTGTTAATACGAATTCTCTTTTTTCCTTTATTCTATTCAAGACAATGTGTTATTCTAATTCTTGTTCAACCATATATTTTTAATAACTCCCTTTCAAGTCTTTTTCAGTTTTTTCCTAATCTTTGACCTTTTTTTTTTCATCATTCATAACCTTCATTCTTCTAACTAGAGCATCTATATATATGTCGGATGTGTTCAAATTAACGTAAATGACTTTTACACATCTTTTCTTTAGTATGTACCACTTCAACCTTCTTGCGAATGTTTTTATTTTTTATTATGTCATCTTTTGTATATTCACAAATTTATCACAACATTCACATTTTTGCTACAATCATCTTCTGTAATCTCTTAGTTGCCCAATGTTTACTACCATAGAGCGATGTTTGTATAACAATTATCCTATAGAACTTGCCTTTCAACCATATAGAATTCCTTTATCACACAACACTCTTGTAGTATTTCTCCATTTGCTTCAATCAGCCTAGATCTTATGGATCGCATTGCCATCAATCTCTCTATCCATTTATACGATGGAACCCAAATATTAGAAATGATCTTGCTTAGATATCACATCCCCATCTAGTATCACTATCCTTTGATCTTCATATTTGTTTGAACTGAATTTACATTTTGTGTATTCGGTTTTCACTTTACTTAGTCTGAACCCTATTGATTGTAACTTTTGTTTCCACAATTCCAACTTTATGTTGACCTTCGTTCTAGTTTCAGCATTCAAAGGTTAATAGTTTATTTTTAATAAAATAAAAATTTATGAATTGATTTTCATGTAATAAAATGTTAAGAGCTTATATCCATTTTTCATAAAAGAAAAATTGAAGATATATTTGGCTATTAAGCCTAATTTTGGATACTTTATCTTTCTTTTTGTTTCTTTTTATTCAAAAGATTCTTTTTTTTTTAATTTATTTTGAAACCTAAGTAATTCATTCACAATCATCCCTTATATAATTAGAGTTTCTTATTCATCATCAAAATTAAATGAATCAATTTTTTGTACTGATTTTTTAATGAAATGATTTCCACCACACTATTTTCTACCTCATCATTTAAATGACTCTTATCCTTTTGTAGAGGTAATATGACAACCGATCATTACGCATCACTTAGATTTTCAATATAAAACACTTTTTTTTGCTCGATCATCCAAAATGAAGAAGTTAAGTTTATATCCAATTTGGGTGAAACGCAATTCATCTTGTTTGATAACATTTCTACGCACCCACATTTAAAAACTACAACATTAAGCACATTATACTCTAACTCCTAGTTCTCTTAAATCACTCTATAAAAGGATAGGTCTCAAAATACAGGATTCTTGTCTTTAACAATTGAAATTTATATTGTATTCACAACCAAGCTCACTCTATTGTTTTGCACACATAGAGCATTATACATTGTTAAGAAGGTGTACAACTAATATGTAACAAAGCGATTATAAATGCATTTCCTTCCCTAAACTAATAGTATAAATTATGTTTAACCTACTTTTTGCTAAAACCAACTAACGAATGTGCAATTATATTCATCTTTGTAGTCACTTTTTTCTTCTTGCTTCTCCAAGATTATCGGCCTTTAACATCTTCAAATGCAATTTATAGTCCATGTAAAATCAGTTTGGTTCATTTAGATATCAATGTTTACAAATAGGAAATTAATTAAAGGAGTTCGGAGATTACTTTATATAATGTTCAACTTTTTTAGTATTTCTCAAGACATAAAGATGTGTCAGCTCCAAAACATCATAGATGACCTTTATAACTTTACCACTTGATAATGATTTACCAACCAAATTGGTCAATTCGAGAGGATTAGTTGTTATTGCTTTCACATCTGACAAATACTCTGTGCAAAATTCAATAGCTTCCTATATAATATAGTATTCTTCAATACATCCTTCTGGCCTATTATGATTTCGAACATTCCCCTTTAACACCTTCATTTATCTTTCAAATAGGTACATACATCAAAAGAAAATCGGTGCACAATGTTGAATCTCTTAAACGAGGTGTACTGTTATATAAATCATGATATTGAAAAATAAATTAAGGAATTTTTTTTTTTTTTCAACGAACATAAGGTAGCCACAATATGTAAGACCCGATCTTATCGTAAGAGCACAAAGGGAATGAATAGAAATTTTTGAGTGCATTTAAAAATGCAAAAGGACTGAAATGATATTCCTGAATACGTGCAAGGGCAAAACGGTTAAAAGATCGAAACCCGGTATAATTTCGACAAGAAAATTTAAATAAAAATATGGGATTGAGAAATCTTGATTAATAACGAAGAAATAATTACATTTCGGGTTAAATTGATCAAGATATGAATTTATTGAAATAAACTGAAATTTTCGTATCGAAAAATTATCCCGAAAATAGTCGAAAATTATACCGAAAATACGAAATAATATCGATAAATTCATTTATAGATTAAATAAATTAAATAATAATTTTTTAAGATATTTTGGCAATTTTAATATATATTAATTGAATAAAGTAATATTAAAAATAAATAATAAATAAAATAATAAAATAAATATAAAAAAAGGGAAAATCGCAAAATCGTGATTTTGAAGGAAAAAGAAGGCCGATGCCTTCTGCGGCACCGGCTGGGGCTACCAGCGACTGGGATCCACCGAGGGAGCCCAGCCGAGAGGCAGCTGACCCCGTGTGAGCCACCGACATCAAGAAAAATCGACAAACGGCGACCGGCGTGAGGAGAGAAAGAGAATCGAAAGGGAGAAAGGTGTTTCCCGGCGACCGACGTCGATTCGAGGCTGGCCACCACCAGCCGAGCGTTCCCCAGGCGCCGACGATGCGATTGGTGGCAGCCTTGGCAGGTAGAACGGCAGCCAACGCCGGAAACGGCGAGAAAGAGAGAAGTTGCTGACGACGAAAAGGAGAACAGGTCGGACCGACCACTTTCCGGTGACCTTGAACGAAACCAACCCCAGATCCGAGATGCGGACGACCCAGTGGAGCCACTGGCGGGGGAAATCGACGGAGAACCGGTCGGTAAGGCACTAAACCAGTTGAACAGGACTGAACGGCGGTTTGAACCAGGTTGAACCGAACCGGACCGAACCGATTCAGCCAAAAAGAGAAGGAAAAAAGGAAGAAAAAGGGAAAAAGAAAAAGAGAAAAAAATTGGAGAAAATTTCAATGATGTAATCAAGCTACGGTAAGTCAGTAAGCGGTCGAAATTGATCGATTTAAATTTCGAAATATTTAATTTGATTAATATCCGACTGAAAATTTACCCGAAAAAATATTTAATTGTGTAACTCGACGATTGGTATCAACCGAGAGCTCGAGACAGCCTCGATTTGCGTACTATCAGAGAATCACGGGTAAGTAACACTTCTTTACGATAATTTTACATCGTTATGCGTGTTGATGAATTTCGGATTTAATTTCCGCATAAATGAATTATATTCTGAAAATTGGGATAAATTGTTGTAAATAATTCATAAGCTATCCGAGAATTTAGAACGAGGCTCAATAAACACTGATGGGCCCAGTGAGCCCAATAAGCCTCGATAAAGTGTGGTAAACGGGCTTAAGGCCGATTAAGGCCCATTATGATGCAATCGGGCCCAATATGGGTAAACGGGCCCAATGATTTAAATTCAGCCCAGAAAATTATGAAATACAATTAATTGTATTGTAATTGACCTGATGAATATGTATCCGTTGTTCCGGAGATTTGATTTGGAGCAAATCGGACTGCGTGACGAGTCATCAATGAAAATGTCAAACTGTACAGAAAAATGAGGTAAGGAAATTGTGTGAGTAGCTAGAGGTAGCTACGCGTATTTTAATAGTTTTTGTATATATTGATTATGTATGTATACACTGTTATTGTATAATGATCCTAAAAGTGGTTTAAATGATTTTAAGGATCGAAATAGGTAAAAAGACTATTTTACCCCTATTGAGGGAAGTTCACCTAGTGAAAACATGACATGCATGAAATGCATGATTTAAGGAATTTTTCGAATTAAGGAATTTTATTTATTTTAATCAAAGCAAATCGGTAGATTGGCCAGAAATTGTATAATTTCACAAGATAACACTACGTAGGTGTTATTTATATTTAAATGGAAATTTCTTTGGAAAATAGGCCAACTATTAAGTTTATATGGAAACAGATAGTGCTGGCATATAGTTCGCACAATATCTACATTTGTGAATGTGCATAAAATGTGCTTGAGCGGTTGCTCGCACCGACTTGTGTGACATCATATACATGAAATGTGCTAGAGCGGTTGCTCGCACTGATTTTATTCTTGTGAAATGCATGAGAAGTGCTGGAGCCTAGCTCGCACTCTGTTTTGACATGTTTTGACATGTTTTGACTTGTTTTGAATTGATATGCATAAAAATGTGATGGAGTGATTGCTCGCACTAGTTTTTATGATTTGACATGCATGAGCGATGTTAGAGCTTAGCTCGCATCCAATTTTTGATATGAAATTGCATAAAGTCGTGCTGAAGTGTAACTCGCACGAGATTTGATGTATTTATGCATAAAGCCGTACTGTAGCGTTGCTCATACGAAGTTTTGATTTACCTGAGCATTCACTCGTGCTGGAGCGTTACTCGCACGAAGTTTTGTATGATTTTATAACTCATTTTAAAGCCGTACTGGAGTTTTTCTCGTACAAGTTTTTCACTGAGTTTTATACATATCCGTACTAGAGCATTTCTCGTACGTGGATTTTTCTTGAATTTATAATTATTTTAAGTCGTACTGAAGCGCTGCTCGTATGCAGATTTCATTGATTTCTATGAAACCGTGCTAGAGCTTCACTCGCACGAGATTTTCTGATATCATGAATATGAATGGAGCCGTGCTAGAGCTTCGCTCACACAGGAATTTATATTACATGCATATAGCCATGTTGGAGCCTTCTGTAGACTGTGTGTCACAATGAGATGATATACTCACACGTGCATACTGAGACAGAGATGATATGGGTGGATAAGACCTATTACAGGCACCCCTGATTGAGCTTAGATTCACGGAGTACGTTGTACCGTGTATGTCACGCGGAGTACGCTGTATCGTGGGGATTGTTGGAGTGGAGTGGCATTAGCCACGAGGCAGCAAGCTTTGCCCTCGCAATCCTGGTGTTATGCTGTTTTGGCGGGTATGACGACCCACCTCCCGTTTCAGGTGTGATACCCCACACACTAGGTACCGTGTTGCCAGGTATCACGAGGTTATGGCCATAGTCCTATGTGGTTACTGATAGTCACCTACATGTCTCACATGATATAACTATCGGTCGATAGACCAAGGTAGACCCGAGGGAGGGGTCAGGCCCCCGATTTTATGATTTTCTACTGTGATGTTAGATTTCAGATGATTTTATGTTATGTGACCCTGAAAGAAGGGTGGTTTTATAACCAAAATTTTATAATGAATTTTAAATGAATTGTTTTATGAGATGATTGACCCGGAAGGGTTAGTTTATACTGCAGTTTTAAAGAAATGATTTGAATGTAGTAGCATGATGATGTTTTTCCTTGCTTTCATTTCGAATTCATGATTTGTCTTACATAACATGAAAGAATGTATGATTTTGATTAAATTCATGCTAAGTATGATTTACTGATGTCACATAAAATACCATTAAAGCATATGTAGTATGATTTCAATATGCACGAATAGTTTTGATAAACTACGTCATTGATATATGCATGATTTTGTGCTTGAGTTTTAAATGAAAAGAAATGGATTTAAGGGCATGGCATTATGAGAATGTAGATAGTGGAGCTATCTACTTACTTGCATAATTGCCTTACTGAGCGTGTGGTTTGCTCACCCCCCTTATTTTTTCATCTTTTCAGAGCACTCGCACTAGTTAGTGAGCGGTTGAGGACTTGCATCTTAGTATCCGCTGCTTCCCATCGAGAGACAAGTATACACATTTGTATAGTTTTGTAACTAAATATGTAATGCACAGTACTGTAAATGGATATGATGTCGAGGATGTAGAGTTATAAATACCATTGTGTATGTATCTATTTAAAATCAAAAGATAGTAAACTTTGATATGTGATTATGGAAATATATATAGTAAATAGGTGAGAGGTGACTAACACCGAATCATAGCCCAACTGTTTGTAGGATGGTCACGATGAGAGAAAGGTAATAATTAAATAATAAATGAAAAAGTGAAAAATTTACTCTGATTTTTAGGTAATTTGGGTTGTGACACAATATTTCTTTATATCTCATCTAACTTGAACACATCAACAACTTTATTACATATGACATTGAAGAACAAACAAAATCGTGTGATGGCATATATAACATATTTGAGTAGAACTCCATGTATTGTAATAGGATGCAGTTGTTGCATTAAAGTATGACAATCATGAGACTTTAAATTTTGGACTTTCAAATTCTCATTGACATGTGCTATTTGAAATTGGAAAAATATCCATCGAGCACCTTAATATTAAAAAGAGATTTGCAAACACTTTCCTTCTCATTTTGTGTTGATGTATAACTTGTAGTAGGCAAAAATGTCTTATATTCATTAAACTATAGAGTTAATATCTTCCTAATTCCTATATCCATAAGATCCATCCGAGCCAACAATACATCTTTCATCTTTCTAGGGATGTCAAGGAATGTGCCAATGTTACTCTCATAACAATTTTTCCTAATATACATAACATCTAAGAAATGGAGCACATATAAGGACTTCCAATATTCAAGGTTGAAGAATATAAACCTCTTCTTCCAAATATTGCATATCCATTCCCTTAATCTTTCTATGAAATCCACTTTATTTTCTCCATGGTAAACTTCTTTTTTTTTTTAAGTTTCAATAAAATTTCTTCTCTACATAACGATTTAGGTGCCAACTTTAACTCATCCTTACCATTAAAAGCCATTTTTTTTTTGTTTCTTATATGGATGATGCCTTGACAAGAATCTTTTGTGTCCTATAAATATCTTTCTACTATTTTTTAGCCTTTTAGTACTACTAAGAATTTTATATGAGTTTATCCCATTAGCTAAAATGGCTAGTCGAATATTTCTTGGGTTAGCTACAAAACAAGGCCACTAATTATCCACTAATTTCCATGATAGTATATCCATTAAATGACATAGAAGTCAATCTGCTCTCTTATTTACATGCCAGGTCAAATCTTGATCTATTTGATTCATACCAAACATTCTTCGAAATCTTTGTATAAAAGAAATATAGCATAAATATTCATTCACCCTTCCATCTTGATTGATTACATATAGGGCATCTTTCTACATCCTTATACTCCTTCTTATTCATTATGCAGTTATTAGGACATGCATGAATCTTCTCAAAATCCATGCCTAGCGAAGACAAATATCATTTTAGACCTCTACATTGATGAAGAAAATTAAATGACTTTTAGAAATATCTCAAATAATAGGCAAATTAAATCTAAGAAACTTTGATCACTCCACTCTTGCTTTCAATTTATACAACTTGATCAGCGTAGATAACCTTATAAATTTCTTATAACCAGTATACAATGGCTTCCTTGCCTTTTCAAACAATTGGTTATGTTTTTTAAGATCATTTTAACAACAATCATATGCGACTTATACTATTTCTACAGTTTTATTAAATGACTCGAAACATTCATCGGTTCCTATTTCTATTTCTTTATTGATAAATGTAAATGATGCATTTCTCTTAGTTTCTCCATTAAAACTCCAATTGATATAACTTTAATCGACACCATTAAAATAAAAGTGACCTCTAACATCGTGAGACTTCTTTAAATTCATATTCTCATAGTTAAAACAACGACATATTATATATTCTAATCCATTTGCATTTCTTGACGTAAACTGTAAAAGTATTTCCACCCTTTCCTTATATTTTGTTGATCATCTATCAGTTTATAACCAAGATTTATCCATATTTTTCTATTTCTTAGTAAGGCAATATATTTTTAATGTACAACAATTATACGGGTGTAAAATGGACTAAAGTCTACCAACCGGTCTTTTTGGTCTGAAGACTTTCCTAGAACCTGATTTGCGATTTGGTGGATCGTTTAAAAGTGGGCCTAAATGGATTTGTTCCACACGAACACAGATCGGTCCGCAAACCAAGGCTTATCGTCAGTCCGCATATCGATCCGTGAGCTGGTCCATGGACCATGTTCTAATTTTCATCAATTTGTATCTTTTTTCCTATATCTAATATCCTAAGCCCAAGCCACATACTTATAGACCTAACCCAATGGCCTATAGACCTATCCAAGCACCAAATCTAATTTGCCTATGCCCATTCTTAATACCAATCTCATTCCCCAATTCTCCCAAAATACTAATTTTGTTTCCCTAAATCCTCTCAATTCCTTTGACCTATTTCCTCTCATCTCTCTATGTCTCAACCTTTCACCCTCTCTTAAGTCTGGTGCCTTCAACTTTGACCTCCTCTTTCTCACTCTCTCCTTCTCGACCTTTCTCCCACTCCAGTTTGTTTTCTTCTTACTCTTGGATTACTTAGTGTAAATGTCAGTTTTTTTCTTTCATTGAGTTGAATTGGATGTATGAATTTTGAAGTAGTCGACTATAGATTGTTTTGTGCTAGTGAAGTTATCCAAATAAATATAAGGAAACTTGAAGTCTTGCCAGGACAACTTCGCATTGTGGGGGCATTCTTTTCTCTTGATGTTTATCCATCATCCATGCCTTTGTCTTGTCACTGATCTGAAATGTCTTAGTTTGCTCTACCAGTGATACTAACTTGGAAACCTCATTTAGAATTTCTTTTTCTTTAGTCTAATAGATTATGTTAAAAAGAATTGAATATCTAAGCATATAATAAATATTGTAGGTGGGTTCTATTGATGAATATTTGACGTTTTTCAAATTTTTAATTTTTATCAATTTTAGTTTTTGCAAAAAAGAAATGTAAGACCAGACCAACTTGCTATTTATTGGTCTATTTAAAAGCAGGCGTAAACAGAATAAGTTTGTTTAGGCTTGTATTTGCACATATCGAGTTCAGTCTAGTCCAATTCGTCTATTTACACGTTAAACAATTATACCATTCAAGCTCAACTAAATTTTAGAAAAAAAAAAGCAAATAATTAAAGTTAAAACAAATACTAACCTAACGAGGGTGATAGTAAAAATGCAAAGGTGAGATGAGACAAGACAAGCAATAAGTGCACAACTAATCGTAGCAGAAGAGGAACGGGAGAAGGATTAAAGGGTGAAATTGCAAATTGATATGTTTTCAAAAAAAGAGCTATGAAAAAAAAAAAGGAGAGAAAATAAATCTAAATAAAGACTATTTTTTTCAGAAAATTGTAGTCTTTTGATCAAAACTTATATGGATTTATATAGTATAGTCTATGATTCAATACTAACTGTAGTTTTTGATTTAAAAAATGTCTATTGTAAAAATATAAAGACGTTTTTAAGAACATCATAGTCTTTTAATAGAAAACAAATATAATATAGACTATAATTCAACATTAATCGTATTCTTTGATATAAAGAAATATCAATTTTTTTAAAAAATAGGTTATAGCAAAAGGAAAACGTAGTATATATCAACTTGCTCTGATTTCATGTAGCACACTGAATAAAAGGTGAGAAAATAAATTTAAATGAAAACTACATTTTTAAGAAAATTGTTGAAAGCTTATATTGGATTTATATTGTATAAAGTACGATTCAATATTAATAGTAATCTTTGCTTTGAAAAAATGTTTTATTTTAAATGATAGACCATGTTTAGAGACATAAATATAGTCTATTTACAATAAACTTCTTGTTGAAATGTAAATTTATAAAGATTTAAGTAGTGACTTTTATTATTAAAACAATATTTTTTTTATAAACCGTATTTTTTGTGTTATTAAATCTATTTTCTGTGGTATTTACTTTTACAATTTAAAAAATTATAGTTAAATAAATTAAACTAATCATGTTTTCAATAATCATAGTTAATATTTTTAAGTATTTATAGTTTATAACCATTTTTTTCAGTAGTGTATCATATATATATATATATATATATATATATATATATATATATAATTACAGGATACAATAATTTGTGTTGATGTGAATGCTTATATAGATATTTTATTTGAATGACACGTAAACTTTTACAATCTTTTACTATCCATTTAAGCCGAAACTAATTATGTATCTTAAATATGTTCATATCATTCAAAATACTAACTTCTCCACTTCCCAAAATTTTCTCAATCCATTTAAAAGAATATTATAATTAAAATATCATCTAAATACATTGAAAACAATTAAAATTATCTAAGTATTATCTTTAAATTTTTTTTAATATAATTAAAATATTCTATGATATCTAATCTATTTTTAAAAAAACTAAAAAATAAAAATTAAATACACTTTTTGGCAGATCTATATTCTTTATAATCAAAATGTATTCTCTTGATGATTTAGATTCAACTTTTCAAATTTGCATGAGTAAATTACTTAGGGTAAATTCCATCTACCTCCTTAAAATTTGACCTCAATCTAATTTTAGTTCATTAATTTTAAAAATAGACACTTAAATTCAAATAACTTAACACTGTTAAAAATAGCTAACAGAAATGTGCAATGACAAAAATATTCAACTAGAAATTTTTCAGACTCACCATTTTTTATCTTCATTCACCTTAAACTATTGCTTAAAGAAGATATAATAATATTCTTTAAATTTTTTTGAACTCCTGATCATAGTTTTTGAAAATAAATAAAATAATAAACAATAAATAATAAATAAAAATAATAAACAATAAATAAATTATAAGAAAAAAAACTAATCTTTCAAAACCTAATTGTTGTTCTTAGTATTTCCATTGTTATTTAGAGTATTTAAAGAACTTCAAAGGGTAAAATAGTCTCAAAATTAAGTTTTTAACTGTTGACTTAATAGTTGACTAACGGAAGAACCGACTTGTCTTATGAAATAAAAAAGTTTAAGGCAAAGTGTTCATTTTTTAAATTAATAGACTAAAGTTGGATTAGGGTCAAACCTTAGGGAGGTAGATGGAATTTACCTAAACTACTTATGATGATGGTGATGATTTTTTTGGTATATACTTTATAATAATGTTTTTGTACATTAAAATAAATTAATTAATTTGTGAATCACACAAAATATAAACTAGTGCTTTTATATTTAAAATTATCAAAAAATAAATCGGATCACTAAAACTAAATATTTTTTGATTCATCGGAGGTTCAAAAGGGGAATGAGGAATCAAATCTGAACGTAATCCCTCTTAAAGAATGGTCCCTCTTAAAGAAGGATAATAATTATTAAATCAAATTTTGATTGTTACTTAATATTTTATAATGTCTTTGACCTGTTCTTGCAACCCCAATGATCTCCGATTATCATCAGCAATATTTTTTTTTAGACTAGCATTGAGAGAACAATATTTTTTTTTTTTGGAATAATATTAAAACAACCAAAAGAAAAAGATTAGACCTATATTTAAACCGTTTCCTTAAAACGCTTAGACCTATATTTAAACCGTTTCCTTAAAAATAATTGAAGTCCTTCAACTCCTATAGACACTTTTCACTTTTTTTTTTAATTCTCCAAACTTTTAAAACATCCAAAGTCTCCACTAATGGGCCTACCCCAGATGCCCGAGACTAAAAAAATATTGGTTAATTTCTTTGCCAGTAATAATAATGCAACCAAATCTTGAACATCAAAGATGCAAAGACTTACCGGGATTAATAAATGGAGTCAATGACCCCTCTAATCGGGCAAATAGCTGGCCAATAATACTACTCTATGAAGTCTCTTTCATTGCAAAATAAAAAGTTAAGTAATTAACGTTTATTTATTTTAATCCTTTCCAAATTGTTGTTAGTTGTTTGTTTGTTTCTTTCTGTTTTGCCTTTTGAAAATCTCAAGGATTAATGTTGGGGTTTTGGGTGTCAAGCCATCTCCATGCTTCCTGCCAGGGATTATTATTCAGGTTCCCTACTTTAAACATAAACTCTCTTCCCGGATTCCTGGAAATTTCCTCATTTCCGATCTTAAAAACCTTGTTTGCACAACTGGTTTTGTTTATTTATACTCAAAGACTGAAGTAATAAGCAGCACTCAATGTAATTCAGCATGGTTAATAATGTTGTTTATTAAGATTAGTTAAGTTATTATGTTATGAAATATTTTCATTTAATACATTATTTATAGATCAAATTCAAGAATATTTAAAGCGTTAGTAAATATAAAATTCAATCACTTGTGAGAAATAGTCCAACTGATAAAAGAGAAGTACTTTCTTTATCAATCAAGGTTTAATTTTTGTGAAAAGTAGCCAATAATACTAGAAAATGTGTATTTAAAATTAAAATATTCTTAAAAAAAAATGAAATATTGAAATAGTTATTTTGTTTAGTTTATAGAAAGATAAAAAAATAGATTCGTACTTTGAATAAAATCTTCTTTCTTTATTAAATTAATCTGTATTATAAAAAAGAGGTACAAAATATAATTTATTTGAGACACTGCCAAATTTATTACTACAGGACTTAACATATATCATTTACAAAAGTTTATTATTATTATTATTATTATTATTATTATTGGTTGGAAAAGAGGGGTCCACAGATTATGGATGATAAGACAGGTCCAGTCTTCCAAACAGATATCAATGAAAACATCACCTTTGCCACTTCTAACAGTAACACTGTACTAACATCATCGTTGCCAAAAGATGCAGGATGGAACTAGGAAGCAGATGTATTAATTTTACCTACACGTCTTTTTGCCCCTTGTGTTATGGGGTTACCTGTACAATCTACCAATTGTTGAGAAATAAAAGCCAGGATTTAAACTTACTGAAAGTTTTTAATTCTGGTAGGCTACTCTTTTCTGTCTGCACTACTGATCAGCTAGGGTGTAAAACGGGTCAAACGGTACGGATCGATGCGGATTAATACGGACACGAATTTAAGCGGGTTGAGCCCGTTTAGGCCCGCATTTAAACGGATTAAATTTGTAGAGACCGATCCGATTCTAATGCGGGCCGGATTGGCCCGCGGGCTAACTTAACTTTTTTTTTTGGAAATAAAGGATTGTATTTTAAAAAATAATGAATTGAGTCTAAACATTTAATTAAGTCTAATTTTAATTTGTTAAATGATTATTGAGCTTTGGGAATTAACCAAAATTGTTATAAAATCAAATCACATAGATTTGAGACTAAAATACAAAGTTTAATTTGTAATTTTTTTAACAAGAGGAATATTAGTTCATTCATGATCAAATATAACAAGTTCAAAGCAAAAACCAAAATGATTTGGAGTTCTCCACTTAATTTCAAATTGTAAGTTAGTCACATAAAACATTATATTATGTACAAAAGCAAATTATGGGTTTGTAATATATATATATATAAAACCAAAATGATTTGGAGTTCTCCACTTAATTTCAAATTGTAAGTTAGTCACATAAAACATTATATTATGTACAAAAGCAAATTATGGGTTTGTAATATATATATATATATATATATATATATATATATATATATATATATATATATATATATATATATATATATATCAGCATAAGCAATATATTATATAATAAGCAAGCAAGTCATAAAATTGTGAAAATAGTTCTACAAATATTATTATATTAATCTCAATAAAAATAAAATCCACAAACATAATATCCATTAAACAAACTCGCATTACAAATACAAATTACACATGACATAATATTATGGTCTAAATAATTAAATAAAGAATAGTAAATAAGTTTAAAAGTCATAAAATCTATAAGCATCCATTAAACTCCACATCAAACAATATTAAACTTGTGAGTTAATCTCATTATTCAAATGATTTGAATCATTTGATTCTTCCACCAATTTATCTTTGTTTTCCTCATCATCTTTCCAACTTATAAAATAAAATTTTCAATTATTAAATAAAAATACAATAACATTATTTTGGTAAATTTTCAATTTTTTACTTTTGTAGTTTTGTTTGTTTATACTTTAGAAATTAGAATAGGTAGAATAGAATGATTTAGAACTTAGGTTTGATTGGTGTGTTAGTAAAATAGCCCGCGGGTTGGCCCGTACCCGTACGGGTTGGCCCGTATAAATTATTTACCCGACGGGCTTGACCCGGATAAATCCGTTTTTAAACGGATCACATATTAATGGACCGGATCGTTAAAAGCCAGCAGTTTTTACGGATCAACTCGCGGGCTTGAGCCCGTTTTACACCCCTATGATCAGCTACCAATGCAGCTGAAACCTGAGGTGTGAAAGAGGGTTTTTTTTTTTTTTTAATTATGAAGTATTTTCATGTCATACATTAAATATAAAATTAATTTTTATTCGTATTTTATGAGCAATATTGATTCAAGAATATTTGATCCGGTAATGATTCGAAAATAAAATTTTTCACTATAAATCACCATATTTCAAAAACTAAACGAGACTTTATATCACTAAGTTAATACTTTAAGTTAAGAAAAAGTATTCCACAAACCTTGTTATTCACTAATTATAAATTGGAGACAACGATAGCCATGTGATGATGTGTATGAATTGGTGCTTGATTATATAAGCTTTGCTTAGTTGAGACGGACAGAAGGAAAGAATGTTATTTCATAATAATCCAATAATAAAAAGTTATAGTTCCTGTGAATTCTAAAGGTTAATTTGGGCTTGAGTGGACTCCTGTGAACCAATTGTGATGGTCGCTTCTGACCCAACCCAATCCTCCAATGAAACGGGCCTATTATCTTTATTATCCTATCATCTTTGTGAACCAAGATCGCTGATCGCATGCTAAGCGAGCATCTACTGTATTAATGAGACACATGACATCCCCCATTGCAGGAACTTCTGTTTGATTAATTGTGCATGTGTATATATAATCTGGCAGTTGTTTTCAAATTTTAAGGTTAGAATTCTCTTCTTTTTTACCTCTTTATAAAAAAATTAGTTGTGTATATTCTTCAAGTATATAAAAAATTTTGGTATAATTCAAAGATTTGATTCAATGGTATAAGTTTTCATTGAGTTTCTGAATGAAGATAAATCACAGTAGGAGATCTCATTTTTAAATCTTCATCAGATCAAATTTTTTTAAGTTAGGACCAATCACACAGCGCGAACGAAAATTAATTTCATATTCAATATAATATAAAAACACTTTGTAGTTTACAAAGTAAAAAAATATCTTGGCACGTATAAAACTCATTGGACAATGGAGGGCAAAATCGAAAGTAATAATCCCTTTTGTTAGAAAATTCAAGCTCAAGAAGTCAAGATTTTCCACTTACGAGTATCAAATTTTAAGCTTTTCGAATCAGTTGCAGTTGGAGATTGCTCTCCCCTTCTTTTGGGCAATGGGTTTTTTTTTCATCCTTCTCATTTCTGGAAACTACTAAGCAAGTTAACCTGAAAAATTCCATGGTTCATAAATGAATTGATTTCCTATAATGCTTCATTATTTATCGTCTTCATGTAATTGAGGCTTTAAGAGGCTATTGGGCGGATTTGTGTCATCTGAGTTAAAACTAAAACAAAGAGCCAATTGAACTAGAATTGGCGAGTAACAAGGAAGGGAAACATTAGCATGTGAAAAAGCAGGCAGTCCATTCAGAAACAGAAATTGGCCACCCGTGACTAATAATGCTGAGTTATTGCCCTCTTTCACCCCCACTCTTTTACAACATTTCATGTGATGCATTAGAAAGCGCTGTTGCTTATCATTCCTTTTAACATTCACCAAAGGCCTTTTCCCACCCGATTGGTCTCCCACCAAATTGATGTATATAACAAACAATCTTCCGACTTGGATTTTTCTCCTGACAATTCCAGTACTATAATTTTCAGATTACATTTATACATATGATTTGATTTTGAACATTTAAAATCTCTTATAAGATTCACAACTCACAAGGGAAAAGAGAAAAGAGACCGTAATCTTATTGTGTAGTCCAACATCATGGTTATCATGCTGGCTAACCGTCAACATTCATAACTATAGCCCAGACAACTCTCACTGTCACTATAGTAGCACACACTAAAGCCTTGCTCAGAAAACATCCCAGTTCTATAAAGGCCCATAAAATTGGCAATCATTCAACTGACTTTTAGCCTCTTTGGTATATAGATATATAAGTGGTGGGAGAAGACCCATGTGAACTAAGGAAGTATCAGCTATAGGATTTTGGGCAATTATCAGATGACTGGCAGGCTAGAGACCTACGATCGAACATTCAAACTTAATACCAACTAGCCCAATGTATAGCATAGCCAAATGTATAGCATAAGATCCTTAGTTTTCAACATCAAAGGGTAAAATGTGCAAGGGACCACTGTCCTACACTTAAAAATGCATAATTGCAGAAGCAGCGTCAATTCTTAAACGTGTGGACCTCAATGCCATCATGTGTCCCTCTGTACCATAGTCGAAGAGCTCACCACATGTCTGGCATCGGAAGAAGGTGAAGGGCAGGGACCATACTCAAATAGACCAACCCTTTTATTTTTGGCTAAAATGACTTCCAAAGATGCATGCATCAATCAAACCAATTAGCAATGCCATTTTTCAGTTCACAGAAATGTAGAGGATAGGCCTCATATCAAACTCTACTTTATTATCAGAGTAATACGAGATTAGTAAATATAGTTGTGCATACATTTAAGCTAGTTTAAGACGAGTATACAGAGTAAGAATGAACTTTTTGCGAGACTATAGCTGGTAGGTGACGGACTGATTCATACAGGTTCATTGGAATATTGACCAAGTTTGATCGTGTGAATGGTCAATTCAAACATGGTTGGATTAAGAATAGCCCAGAATTAAGATGAAGGTGTGTTGGTTGAGTGTTAGATTTTTAGTTGGAATTCTATTGATAGAATTTTGGATTTTTAGTTTGGATGATAAAGTTATTTCTGATGGCCACAATTATCAAAACAGACACCCCAGAATTAAGATGTAGGCACATTGAAGATGACCTGACTGAGATAATGAGAAGATACTACTTCAGATCTCTCGAGCAGAAGGGTGAGAAAGAATTCATATAGCCCCATCAAAGCTAGTTATCGATTGAGATTTTAATGATGTTTGGTATGGTATATTACCCAAAAGACCTGAGAAGCTGGTTTCCTTTCCAATACGATACAATACAATAAATTTCAATCAGAGAATAGCCAAGCAGCAGCTAGACAGAAGTATGATCACAATTATAAGAGATGGTGCATTAAATAAATTTATAAAACCTTCATATTATCATATCTATTTCCACAAAAGAGGTGCTTGCTCAATCAAGAACGTGCTATATCAAGGAGGTAAATATGAGCGCCACCCAAAAGGTGAGAAAAACATTACCACAAACCATCACACCACCATTACAATCTGTGACAACATGAACCGTACAGCATTTATGAAAGAGAAAGGGAAATGGTCCTAAAGTTCTAAGAACCAAAGCTTGTTCCACTTTTCTCTCCTCATTTTCACTTGTATTCCAAAATCATGTTGTTTTCAGGAGCCAAGCCAACACAGGCCCTCAGTATGTTCTCCAGCATTGCACGCTGCTTTGACAGTGCATTCACCACCGGTGTGCCTGGTGGAACCTGTTTGACCAAAGTAGTGTAAATTATCAGTCATCTTTATTGGATGCAATTAATATGGAGTAAACAGCTCCCAATCACTAATGATTCTCGTGATTCTCAGGATTATATTATATTCTTGCTTTAGATCATTTCTGTCCCCTCATTAGATGCTTCATGTGAAATAGACTGAAGTAGCTTTAGATAAAAGCACTGATAGTCACATGAAACATATCAGAAGAGGCACCATAAAGTATTTGCAAATTGCACTTTCATCGTTTCCCACTTATTCTGTATTTAGTCCACGACAGTAATTTAGTTGTCTTACTGTTGAAGCTGTCCCCCCATTATTATTATTATTATTATTATTATTATTATTATGCTTTTTGCCGCAGTCAACTTCGAACATATGAGAAAGTATTCTATTTAATTTGCCGGAGTTAAAGGAAAAGGCAAAGGATCATTTGAACTCACAAGAGGAGCCTTGGTGAGGTAACTGAGGATAGTAGCCACAGGGTGAAAAGAGTGGAACTTGCCCTGCAAATGCAAGTTCATACCAACACTTTGCATCAAAATTAATGGTAAATCCAGAACAGTGCACAAAGTTCACATACGAGTGTAGTGCTTTAGAGTAACAAAAAGAAAAGAAAAGAAAAAAAAAGGAAAAGAGAACATACCTCTCCTTCAGCTTTGAGCTGGATCCTGGTGCTGAGCTCAGCAAGGAGAACCAAATCTAGGATTATGGGAGCAGCCAAAAGGGAGTCCTCGCATGTGTTGTGCAACACAATGGTGTTCTTGCCTCCCATGAATATCTCTGATATGTACTCATCCATGGCTCTCTTGCTATCTCCCACATATGGCACATACTTTACACAAGAAAGATAAAAGTACACATTTAAGCCCAGATAAAAACCACAAGGTTGCAAGGGCATAAACAGGCAGAGATGGGTAAACTTATTACCTTGATGACCACAACATGGTCAGGATGTTCACCAGGCTCATAGAGGATTCCATTGCTTGAGACCATGTCATCAACAACGTTGCTCTTGGAGATCTCCTTGGAGCGGAAGGTTTGGGGAGCTGATAGATTCATTCCATCATTGTTTCCAAGATGGTTGTAGCTCACTATTGATGTTGGCTGTTAATTTATCATCAGCATTAGTACAACTGCCCATCAATGTCATCATTTGTCTTCATTGAAACACAAGCTAACAAAACACATAAAGATCTTATTTCAATTATGTTGGTACTTTTTGCTTAGTCCTAAAGTTCAAAGATTTGTACCTTAATACCAGCCCCAACAAGGAAATCCACTAGGACAGATTTCATCTTGGTCTGGCCACTCTTAAAGTCATCTCCTCCAATCAGACAGTTCCTCCGAATAGCCAAATCAATTAACCCTGGATATGAAAACAGCAAATTAAATGCCTAATTACTCACTTCTAAAGGTTTATTAGATCTAGTACTCACATTTCAAAAGAATAGCAAGATAGCTCAGCTCAATTAAGAACCTGGAACAAAGGTGTTTTGTGGGCTGCCATTGATGAAGGGAACATTTTCAAGAACACAAGCAATAGCGTACAGAGTGGAAGGAGAAATCTCTGATTCATTCTTCTCCAGAGAACCCAAGAGGGTCTCCATGGTGTCATTTAGCCCCACAATTACATTGCTGTACCTCTCAGTGTTTGCAGTCCAAAGTACAACAATCTTGTCCACCTTGTTCTTCTCCTTGAACTCCCTAATCAAGGATAGCAAATGTTAAAATCGGTTAGTTTGTACTACAAAAACATATCCTTCTCGGCTTAACAAAACTCTTTGGAGGGTAGGATTGATTTGTACCTAATATCTTCGATGATTTGCTGAACTTGTTCTTTCTTGGTCCCTTTGATGAAGTTGTTGGCTCGTTCACCTTGGTTGGCAGCAATGAAATCAGGATCGTAGATTCCAGGGAGTGGGACCATGGATTCCATGTAGGGTCTCAGCTGCTTTTGCAGATCAATGTCGAAGACCTTGGCCCTAGCCATTGCATCAGCTAGGTTCATGTCACTTATGTCCCATCCTCCAAACACAATATCCTCTGGGTTCACCTGTAGTTGTTCATCATTATTTGTCTTTAGTATCTCTAACAAGTAACAAATTAACAACTTATTAAAACAGAATAACACTGTAATTAAAAAAAAAATTCCCAGTTCATGTATAATAATAGTATACCATAGGTAGAAGGCTCTTAAATGGAGCATAAATCTCCTCTCCATTGTACGACCCAACTCGGATTGTTGATGCTTGAGTAAGTGAACCGAAGTAATTGGCTTGTTGCACCTTGTCCTTAGTGGCCCAGGAGATTCCCCTGAGATATCCATTACCCATATCTCAAAAATCAATAAGCAAACCAAAAAAACTCAACAATCAAAATCAATCAGAATCACACAAGAAAAAAAAAGAACTCACTCTCGGTTGGCTATAACAGCACCAGTAAGAGTTGAACCATTGTTTCCTCCCCATCCCACAAGCATCACCCTAGAACCAAAAAAAGAAAAAGATGAAAATTTTAAAACAAACCTGGAACATAAAAACCTAAAAGCTAACCCCCAAAAAAAATAAATGGAAAAAAGAAATGATGGGAAGTATAGAGCCTAACCCTAGTTTAGGGACATGGATATCAGTCTTGAATTCATATTTGACAGATTTAGGTTTGACAACCCATTGATAGGTTCCATTCCTGTTCTCATGAACAAGCTCGGTGGTCTCATAGTTGTACACAGACTGAATTTCATTGTCTGTGTACTTCACATTTGGGCTCTCTACCTTAAAGTTCTCAATAAACATTTTTTGCCGATGTTTTTCTAAGAAAAGCCCCAAAACTGAGAACAGCAATGAAAACCTAAACCAGAGAGACTGCCTTTTTTTTATACAAAACTTTTAACAAAATTGTGTTCCTTTGCTCGTCACTAGGAAGTTTTTTATAGAGGAGATGTCTATGAGGAGATATACGTGGCGCTATTTCAATGGTTGATGGCCAACGTAAAATTTTATTATTGACCTTGGTTTCAAAAGAAGCTAGGCCATGCATTTTTTATTTTTTATTTTTTGGTTATCTTTCTTTTTCTTTTTCTTTTTCTCTTTCAATCTTTTATTTTTTTCAAATGAATCTTTGAACCACACGTATGTGGAGGCACGTGCGAGAAGGAGGTGTCGTTGAAGACACGTATAACCGCGCTTTACACGTGGAGTGATTTAGTAATGGAAAAGTTACTTTAGGATTTTTTTTTAGGTATCTTATATTCGGTAAATATAGATATTATATAAATAATACGATACGAATATAATACGAAAAAATTATATATGTGTTTGAAAAATTTGTATTTCGTGTTTAATCGTGTCGATATGAATTTTGATATGATATTTTTATATTTAACATGGCTAAACACGTATAAACACAAAAATACGTTTTCTTAAATCGTGTCACATGAATACACAGTTAATACGTACACGAAACGATAAATACGTTTTTTTAAATTGTTGTTTTTACATTGTATTGAGTTAGTATCTGCGAATTTAATGTTTGAATATTTGTTGACTATTTATATTTTATGACTTAATGTTAACTCTTTATGTTTTGTTTGTATATTTTATAATTTTAAGTAAATATTATGAATGATATGGATTGAAAATTATTATTATGTTATATTTGTTAATAATATTTGAATATATGTAAATTAAATTATTGTTGTAAATCAATAAATATTATGATTTTTTTATTTTTGATTATATTTTATTTTTAATCGTGTCATTTGTATCTATACATTTCGTATTTATTTATATCGTATTTTATAACATAAATAATTATAATATATAAATCATATCATATCACGTATTATATATATAAAATATGTGACGTATTCATATTTATATTTTAAATATATTTTATAATTTATATTATATTTATATTTTATAAATTTATATCTTATTTTAATTATCGCTTCGTGTCTATACGGATTCTCAAATCTAAACTGTCAAATCTAAACCGGTGTCCATGCCCTTCGGAAAGCACTCAAAACAAATACGTGAGTGGGACTCATGAAATTAGCGGTAGTGGGGATTGATTGAAGGAGCGGTCATCTAAGGAACCCCATATCCACACGCTGCATATGATGTGTCAAAAAAACGAGATGTTCACCGCTAGATGTGTAGTACAGTTGGAGGATGCTGAAATGTCGGTGTTTCTTACGCGCTTACTTGAAAAGTGATGTTCTTCTTCTTGAATCATCCATCATCCATCCGGCATAATTAATCTGATGCAAAGAGGTGAAAAGAGTAAACAAATTTAAGATTTTCCTTGTTAGGATTTGACTCTTGAATATTGAATTTTACTTGGTTGCTCCGATGTAGATGTGGCAATTATTTTATTGATATGTTTATATGACGTAAAAATGGTAAGAAAAAAATGTAAAAAAGTATAAAAATGATATTAATTAAAATTAAATAAATTTTTATATCGATAAAAATTAAAAATAATATTTTATATTTTTAACATAAATTTTGATTTGAAATTTTCGTATTTTACATTATACAAATATGATTTTGTATGATATGAACACTAATTATAAATACAAATTTTCAGATCTACTTTGAAGCCTAGATAGCAAGTTGGAGTTTTGTAATATTTAATTTAATATATTCTTATGAACGATTTGGAAATTTAATTGATTCTCATAATTCGAAATTTTCGTATTTTACATTATACAAATATGGTTTTGTATGATATGAACACTAATTATAAATACAAATTTTCAGATCTACTTTGAAGCCTAGATAGCAAGTTGGAGTTTTGTAATATTTAATTTAATATATTCTTATGAACGATTTGGAAATTTAATTGATTCTCATAATTCGAAATTTTCGTATTTTACATTATACAAATATGGTTTTGTATGATATGAACACTAATTATAAATACAAATTTTCAGATCTACTTTGAAGCCTAGATAGCAAGTTGGAGTTTTGTAATATTTAATTTAATATATTCTTATGACCGATCTCGAAATTTAATTGATTCTCATATTTACTAAATTCATTCGTTAATCATATTTATTAATCAACTTCAATTTTGAATTGATTGTAGCAAGTTAATGTAGAACTTCTCATTTAAGATTTAATTTGGATGAACATAAGATTGAATATGATGATATTAAAATGAAAAATTATAATTAAAAAATAATTTTAATATAAAAAATAAAAAATTAAAAATAAAAGTAGAAAATAAGGTAATTTCATTTCCACCCTTTTTTCTGTCTTTTATGTGCAATACAAACATACAATAAATTGCTAATGAAGCCATGGTTAGGGATGTAAAACGAACGCATCGGACCGAACCAAACTTCGTCCGTGTCGATATGGGCTTAAACGGGCTTGGTCCATTTGGGTCCACTTTTAAATGGACCAATAAATAGCAAGTTCAGTTCGGTCCTAATGCAGATCGGACCGGTTTGAGGACCAATTTGCTTTTTATGCAAAAAATAAAATATGTAAAACATAGAATTTTTTTTTATTATAATCCATCTAAAATTTTTATTATATGTTTGGATATTCTATTCTTTTTAACACAAGCTATTAGACCAAAGAAAAAAATTCCAAAAATGAGGCTTGATGAAAATTAGCTTTAGGAAAAAAGAAAAACTTTAGGAAATTAGAGCATGGTCCATGGAACAACTCACTAATTGGCGATGGGCCTTGGTCCACAGACCAGTCTATGTCTGTGCAGACCAGTCCATGTCTGTGCGGACCAAATCCGTTTAGATTCACTTTTAAACAGACCATTAAATTATAAATCGAGTCTAAAAAGTCTACAGAGTAGATGGATTGGTCTGTGAACTTTGGTCCATTTTACATCCCTAGTCTCGGCTTAGTGGCATGGTTGAGGTCCTAAGACTTTAAGATCTCAAATTTGAGTCTCATCACTAAACTGATTTTCATACTTACCAGTTTATGAATAAAATGATTTTAATACTTACTAGTTCATGAATGCAATATGTTCATTGGGATTTCAACTTTTAATGACAATATACTATTCAAACATACAATAAGTTAGTTAATAAATTTTTTATTATTTTTAAAATCAAATTAAAGTACAAATAAAAATATAGGTCAACAATTGTCAAGTTTAAGACTTTTACTTGAGTATGATAATCTATCAATTTAATTAAACTTAATATGATGACATGCTATGTTTTTTTTTTTTAAATTGCGAGGCGTCCCATATAGTCATATTAAATTGGGTATGAGATTAATCCCCTCTTGTACTACATGACTAGCGTTAGCCCAAGAGAATTTGATCTAGTGAGGATTCAAAAACGAGACATCTTGTTATAGATTATCCTTACTCAGGAACTTTAGTGAGACCTTACATTATAGAGCCAACTTTTTAGGTTAATAGGCTATGGTATTTTTGACATTATAGATTCTAGAACTGTTAGATTACATTAATGTTTATCAGGCAAAATTAATTATTCTATAGTTATAATTTTTTTAACTGATTTTTTTTTTTAAAATAAAACTGTCAACTGATTTATTTTATTAAACGTATCATATATGTTAAAAGCAATTTGATTGAAATTGTGATTTTTACTTATAATTTAATTTTGTTACAAAAAAATCCTAACTTTGTTAGAAAATTTATATAATTTTCCATTAGTTTTAAACTTGACTAATGTTACTTTGCTAGATATACCGAAATAATGTTTCAAAACAATCAAAATTTAACTTAATAATTATTATCTTTTTTATTAAAAATAATGGAAGCTCTTCAACCCAAACAACATTATCCTTTGAGACAATTACATGCTAATTGGTAAGGGAATGTGTTAAATAGAACAAAGTGGTCATTGAGCACGTTAGCAGTGAATTGATGATTGTCGATCCTTTAACAAAAGACATGCCATCAAAGAGTTTTAAAGATCATGTAGTGCGAATGAGACTTAGTTCCATCATGTGAATTAGTTGTATGGACAACTTTTTTTTTTTGTAATAAAATTTTTATTCATTTGTTTTTGTTTTCTCAATATTTTGGTGCACATATTGATTAGTGAGAATAACAATAGTTTTTGGACCTAGAATAAACATAAAGTTTATTCATTAAGTTATGTTATCAAATATAGGTAACATTAAAGTCATGGAATATATATAAATACATGGAAAATACTACTCATTCTTAGATAGCTTATTGCCATGATTCATGTATTTTGTTTTTTTAATTTAAGCATAAGGTTTCATAGATTATGGATGGAATAGCAAATATAATAAAATATACGGATCAAGTGGGAGAATGTAAGTTACCCATATAAGTTACCCAATTAATTGGTAGTGTTTTGTTGGAAATAAAAAACTTGAGTTCCGTTACATAACCTCTTAAAACTTTCTATTAAGCGGTCCTATAATTTATTATTATTATTATTATTATTATTATTATTATTATTATTATTATTATTATATGATAATTGTTTAAAATTACCCATCTAAATTTACAGTGATAACCACCCACTAACTGTCACGCCCCGAAAATGCGGAAAATAGGGCAAATTTAAAACTTTTTACTCATTAATTCACAATTAAGGGTGCATTCCTGTGCAGTGTCATACATTATCATATTTATCGTGCCTCAGGATCTCATCACTAGAAATTATATATCATATCAAATACATTAATCAATCTCAAGTTAATTAATCCTAATACATCCCACACAATGCCATACATCAAGTGTCTGCAATTGCAATAAATGTCTGGGTACATGAAAAGATAAAAGATACCTCAAAATACAATATATGGCCTGGAGCTCAAGTCCTCCACTAGCCACTACTCCGTACGTCGCGGGGAAACCCCTTTTCACTTGAAGAAATCTGGGGGGGAAGAAAACAAGGTGAGCTTCTAAATCGCTCAGTAAAGGGGGTAAGGGACTCATTTTATAAACCAAAATACACATCACAAAATATTTATTTGTATGTGAAACTCATTATACTCATTTAAAAATCATAGCATGAAGGTACTCAAAACGACATTCTCATATCTCAAATCATGTGAAAACATGAAGTAAAATGCTCAGTATAGAGCAGTAACAAAGCATGTGAAAATAATGCAATAATCGCGTTCTCAATAAACGTGATAAAATCACTGTGGCGCAGCCACTAAACACACGTGGCATAGTCACTGATTTAAATTCACACGTGGCACAGCCACTAAACACACGTGGCATAGCCACTGAGTTAAATTCACACGTGGCACAGCCACTAAACACACGTGGTGTAAGACCCGAATTTAATTAAAATACGAAAATTAAATAAGAAAAGATGAGGGATGTATGAAGGAAGGTCAGGTTAAATTGATTTTCGAAACAATAGCAGGGGTAAAATGGTAAAAATACCAAAACCCGGTATTAGGGCAATAAGAAAATTTTAATTAAAAATAAGGATGTAAGATATCTTGATCGATAATGAGGAAATTATACAATTTTGGGTCAATTGATCAAGATTCAAAAATTTTAAAAATACTGAAAAATTATGGAAACGATATCTCGAAAAGCGCGAAGGAATAATATCGAAAATTTGGAGAAAAATATATTTAATAAATTAAATTTAAATTAAATAAATTAAATTAAAATAAAAATAATATAAGTGTAGATATTTTGGATTTTATGGAGTATTTTAATGAATAGTGTAATAATTAAATAAAATAAATAAAAATAAATAATAAAAATATATATAAAAATAAATTAAGAAATAATAAAAAAAAGGAATCAGAAAACGCGAAAGGAGACGAAAACGGAAGCCGAAATCGGGGGGTAGGCCGGACGACCACTGGCGACCCTTGTCCCAGGCCGCCTACCGGGAAAGGAAGCCCGACGCCAGGCGACCTTGCTGCCATCGGTGACGCGCGCCAAGGACGTCGGAATCCGACGAAAAACGGAGGAGAAGGCCGCGGGAAAGAAATGGCCACCGGCGGCGAACGGCGGCGAATCGGGCGGAACAGAGGCCCGATTCTGAAAGCCCAGGCGACGGCGGTCCTTTCTGCATCGATATCAGCTGACGAAACGGCGGGAAACGCCGGCGACGGCCAAGAGGAGGAAAATGGGTCCGACGGTCGAGGGAGAAGAGCCGAACCGGCGGCGTTCCGGCGAGCCCGACCGAAACCGAGGGCGGATTCAAGATGCGGACGACCTTGCGGAGCCACTGGCGGTGGAAGCCGACAGAGAACCGGTCGGCAAGGCGGTGAACCGACAGTAAACCAGTCGAACCGGAGTGAACCGGCCGTCTGAACCGGTCCGAACCGGACTGAACCGGTTCAGCCAAAAAGAGAAGGAAAAAGGGAGAAAAAGGGAAAAAGCAAAAAAAGAGGAAAAATTGGAGAAAATTCCAGTGATGCAATCGAGCTTCGGGTAAGTCAATAAGCGGTCAAATTGACCGATTTAAATTTTGGAATATTTTATTTAATTAATTTTCGACTGGAAACTTACCCGAAAAATTGTGAAATTATGTAGCTCGACAATTGGCATCAACGAGAGCTCGAGATAGCCTCGATTTACGGACTAGCATGGAATCTCGGGTAAGTAACCCTTATTTACGATAATTACCTCGTTATGCGTGATATTGATTTGATTTCCGCATAAATTGAATTAAATTATGGAAATTTAGATAAATTGTCGTAAATAATCGATTTAGTTATTCAAGAATTAGAACGAGGCCCAATAAATTATTAGTGGGCCCAATGAGCCCAATAGGCCTCGATAAAGTGAAAATTAAGTGGAAAACGGGCTTAAGGCCGATTAAGGCCCATTTAAGGTGCAATCGGGCCCAATAGGGGTAAATGGGCCCAATGATTTAAATTAAGCCCAGAAAATAGGAAATACAATTAAATTGTATAATATCTGACTTGAGAAATATTGATACGCAGTTTCGGGCATTTGATTGGGAGCATAACGGACTGCGCGACGTGACAACAGTGGAAAAGAAAAGGTCAGACTCGACAGGAAAATAAGGTAAGGGAATTCTGCGGACTGCTAGAGGTAACTTTACGCAATTTTAAGTTCATCTGCAGTCTTTAAAAATTACCTGAAGGGTCTAGAGGTCAATTAATAATTTTAGTGCCCCGAATGGGCAAATTACTAAAATACCCTTGTTAAGGGTAGAACTTACAAATTTAGAAAAAATTGGGAGGAGCAAGGACAAGAGGTTCCTGCTCGTTCTGGAGGTATTTTAACACATGCATGAGTAGGCTGGCTCACTTTTAAAGAAAAATGCATAGCATTGCATACCTTAAACGATGTAATTTCTGTGAAAACTATTTGGAGATAACCGAGCCGCCTACGTGTTTTTATTTACATGTGACGTGCTAGAGCTCAGCTCGCACGATGTTTGATTTGTGTTATGCATGCATTAGTGCTGGAGCGAGAGCTCGCACTAAAGTTTTACATGCATGGGTGCTAGAGTCTAACTCGCACCAGATTTTACATGATTTTCGTGACAGGGTGCTAGAGTCTAACTCGCACCATATTTTTACATGATTTTCGAGACAGGGTGCTGGAGTTTAACTCGCACCAGATTTTATAAGATTTTCATGTGATTTATATACAGAGTGCTGAGCTTAGCTCGCACTAGATTTACTGGATTTGTGGAGTAGCGCTGTCTGCCCTTGGAGTCAGCCAAAAGGCCCAACAGGCTCAAAAGACCTCTTAGGTGGGGTGAGAGTGAGGGATGAGGTTGGCGGCCTTGTGGGGATGTAAAGCGGGCTTTGCCGATTTTACTTGATTTGATGAGAGTGCTGAGTATCGCTCGCACTGATTTTATGAGAACATGCGATGAGCCGTGCTTGGAGCATCGGGTAGACCGTGTGTCACCGATTTAATAGGCTCGCATGTGCATTTTGAGACGTGGCATGAGTATTGAGAAACAAAACCTCTCTGTGGGAAGCAGGCCATTTGGGCTGGAGTACCTAGAGTGATATGGGTCCATGGAGTACGATGTACCGTACAAGTAGCATGAAGTACGATGTACCGTGGAGTATCTTCAGATACGGTATCTTTGTGATATGAGGTATCTTTGGATACGGTATCTTGTGATACGGGGTATCTTCGGATACGGCATCTTCGAATGCGTGAGATCGGATAAGACTGACGGGTTGGATTGACCCACCTCCCGGGCGGTTCCCGATCAGGGTGAGACCTCGCACACTGGGATTCGTGAAGCTAGAGGGACTCACTAGGACACATATGGCCAGTCCTGGTTATTGCCGTTATACAGATATTGCCTCGTCTCGCATGTCGACAATTTCGATGATTTAAACTGGGTTTTTAATTAAATGTGCATGATGGTTATTTCCATGCTTTTTAAACCCATGTGTGATGTATACCGATTTTCATGATTTTGTGTGAGTCAGGATCACCCGAAGGAGGGGTCGAGTCCTGACTTTATTGTGAAAATTTTAATTGAGAAAGAAATGATTTGAAATAATTGCATGTTGAATTTTCTGTGCAAACTCGATTTACATAACATCATAACTTTCATATCATCTGTTTTAAATGTGTGGAGAAAGGGTGGTTTATGCATGGCACCACGTTCATATAGGTAGTATGGTTACCTACTTGTTCGTAGGATTGCCTTACTGAGCTTGATGTGCTCACCCCTTTCATTTTCTCCCACAGATAATCTCCAGTTGAAGTTGAGGCGACTCAGTACTGCATTCCAGATATCCGCTGCTGCCCATCAACATAAGGTATATACACTTGTACATATTGTATCTACATAAGCATAGCATAGTAACATGTTTGTAAGCAACTTTAGGGGATGTATAAATAATGTAAACAATTATAAATGACTGGAGAAGAAATAAGTTAGATGGTAATTGAATGGTGGGACTGGCATTGACGCACAGCCCAATTTGTTAGAGGAGTGTGGTCACGATCAGAAGACAGGTAAGAATTTAAGTAATAAAAATAACAAAGCGCGAAAAATTAACTCTGATTTTTGGGTAGTTTGGGTCGTGACACGTGGCATATCCACTGAGTTAAATTCACACGTGGCACAGCCACAGGATAGGGTTTCACGTGGCAACGGCCACCAAATAGGGTTCTCACGTGGCAACGGCCACCAAATAGGGTTCTCACGTGGCAACGGCCACCAAATATATGTGACATAGCCACAGAATGGGGTTTCTCACATCACCAGACGGAGAAGAATCGGGCTTACATGCTACCAAAGCAATGCCCGGTGTGTACTCAGAATTATACACTTAAGTCTTAATCACATAAGACTAGTTTACCTTCACGTAGAACCCATAGTGATTTTTCTCTCATAAAACTCATTTTGAAAACCGTTTTGTACTCAACACAAAACATATTAAAATCGAGTCCCAATCGGCAAAGCACGCACACATTTCTCAAATCTCGATATTGCCTTAACGTAGAGCCCAATTATAAACACATAAAAACAATGGGCTCCAACCGGCTATAAAAATCGTGTGCATTCTCATCAAAACACAGCACATCAAACAAGCTTGTTTTATAAGTCACAAATCATGCTATATAGTTCAAAATCACATACACAATTGGTTTAGTTTCCCTTACCTCTTTGCACCTTGTATAGTGCAATCGTTTCCCCCTTGACACGGACTAGTCTCGCATTCCACTCTGGAACTCCCGAGCTGTCCAAACGATGTTAAAACATCAATATTCATCATCACAGTAACCTCAATTCTCAAAATCGAGCATAATTGCTCATAACACCTCAAATCTCTCGATTCTCGTAAGTCCACCCTAAACTACAATCTCATTCACAACATCTCAATGTCCTACATTTCTCATGCCAACTTATCTACGCTAATTCACCACATTGTCAAAATTTCCATTTATAGCTCAAAATTCCCAAAATTACCAAAATTGCTAAATATCAACATCACTCCAACTAAATTGTAATTTCATCAATCCCTAATCATTTTCCAGCTACTTCAACACAATACCAACAACCATTATCACTAAAATCATCTCAAATATCAAGATCGAGGTTTAGAAATTACCCAAAACTTGTGGAGAGTTTATCTCTTGCCTCGATTCGATCCGTCTTACGATTTCCAAGTATGTTGTTCTCCCTTTGATGAGGAACAACTTTCCTTCTTGCCACAGCCTCTGATTTGGACGAAAATGAGTGCTTTGGATGAGTGAGAAAGCTAGGGCTCGGTGAAAATGGGGTTGAAAGAGAGAGAAAATGAAATTGCAGGAGAAAAACAGGAGTTCCTTATATAGGCTGAGGGTAGGAGATCGATCTGGCTCTTGATGAGATCGATCTGCATTTGAATTTGGGGACGATTTGGGGCAATTTATGCCTAGGAGATCGATCTGTCGAGGGGTGAGATCGATCTCTTTATGGCTTTATGAGATCGATCTGCTCCTTGAGGAGATCGATCTTCTCCCAAACAGAAATGTTTGGAGATCGATCCCTTCCTCATGAGATCGATCTTCTTTCAAACAGAATCATAAGGAGATCGATCATCTTCCATTGGAGATCGATCTGATCCTTAAATTCCTCCTTCCTTGTCATTTTTAACTCACCAGATCGATCTCTCCTTCTCCTAGATGGATCTGTCCTCATAGCTTCACACTTATTTTAAACACTTAACATATAAATCTCCAAATATAATTCCCACAATTCACTTAGCTCAATAAATTACACTTCAAGTTCTTATTACATCATTAAAATATATCTAAAATTCTCAGATCTCACATCCTCCCCACCTAAAAAAAAATTTGGTCCTCCAAATTCAACTCAACTAGTCAAATAGATGGGGGTATTTCTCCTTCATGAGACTTTCTAGTTCCCACGTTGCCTCTTCCATTGAGTGATGTTTCCACAAAACTTTCACTAATGGGATGCTCTTAGTTCTCAGTACCTTCTCTCTTCTATCGAGAATCTGGACGGGTTCCTCAGTGTAGCTCATATCCTCTTGAATGTCCATCTCGTCATACTCTATGACATGAGAAGGGTCCGGGTGGTACTTCCTCAATGTAGACACATGAAAAACATTGTGTATTCTGGACATCTGTGGGGATAATGCTAATCTGTAAGCTGCCTCTCCCACTCTCTCAAGAATCTCGAATGGTCTTATGTATCGAGGACTCAATTTCTCTTTCTTCCCAAATCGCATGATACCCTTACTCGGTGATATTTTCAAAAATACTGCATCACCAATGTCAAACTCGAGTGGCCGTCTACGCACATCCGCGTAGCTTTTCTGTCTACTTTGTGCAGCCCGTAACCTCTCACATATGAGTTTCACACTCTGTACAGCTTGCTCAACAAGCTCGAGAGCATTTATCTTTCTGTCACCGACTTCTTCCCAAGCTACAGGGGATCTACACCTCCTACCATATAGAGCCTCAAAAAGTGTCATTCCAATACTCGCATGATAGCTGTTATTGTATGCAAACTCTGCTAGGGGCAGGTGATCATCCCATGATCCCTTAAAATCCATCGTACACGTCCTCAACATATCCTCCAGGGTCTGAATAGTCCTCTCTGACTGACCATCTGTCTGAGGATGATAGGCGATACTAAAACTCAATCGAGATCCCATGGACTCCTAAAACTGGGTCCAAAATCTGGAAGTAAACCGAGAATCTCTATCAGAAGTAATACTCACTGGAGCCCCATGTAATCTAGCTATCTCGCTGACATACAACTCAGCTAAGGCATCCACAGTATCTGTGCTCTTGGTGGCAAGGAAGTGGGCACTCTTGGTCAATCTATCCACTATAACTCATATAGCGTCACGACCTCTTCGGGTCCTCGGTAAACCCATAATAAAGTCCATAGTGACCTGCTTCCATTTCCATGTAGGTACAGGTAAGGGCTGTAGTAATCCTCCGGGCTTCCGATGCTCAGCTTTCACTTGCTGGCATACTAAACATCTGGCCACATAATCTGCCACGTTTCGCTTCATACCACTCCACCAGTACACCTTTCTCAAATCTCGGTACATCTTAGTACTCCCTAGGTGCATGGTGTATCGCGAGCAGTGAGATTCTCTCAGTATCTGTCTCTTTAGGGTATCATCGTTCGGTACACAAATCCGTCCTCTGAATCTCAACAATCTATCCTCATTGACTGTGAGATCCGACTGCGAACTCTGTTCAGCTTGGCTAACCATATCTATCAACCTCTGATCACTACGCTGCTCAGTTCTAATCTGATCCATGATCCTGGGCTCTATCCGCAAGCTAGCCAAAAATCCCGTCTCTACCTCTTTAACTCTGATTCGAAGTTCGACGAACTGCTCTAACAAATCCCATTCCCTGATCATCATAGTAGATATCATACTCTTCCTGCTCAGGGCATCAGCAACTACATTCGCCTTACCCAGATGATATAGAATCTCGCAGTCATAATCCTTAAGGAGTTCCATCCATCTCCTTTGTCTTATGTTTAACTCTTTCTGATCAAAGAGATATCTCAAACTCTTGTGATCAGTGAAGATCTGAAATCTTTTCCCATATAAGTAGTGTCGCTAGATCTTCAAAGCAAATACCACAGCGGCTAACTCCAAATCATGCGTGGGGTAATTCCGCTCATGGTCTTTCAACTGTCGTGATCCATATGCGACCACTCTTTCGTGCTGCATAAGCACACACCCCAATCCTTGATGAGATGCATCACTATACACCGAAAATCCTCCTGATCCCTCAGGAATAGTTAACATAGGTGCCGCTGTCAACCTCCTCTTTAATTCCTGAAAACTGAGCTCACATTGATCAGTCTATATAAATGGAGTCTCTTTGCGTGTGAGCTTAGTCAAAGGAGTGGCAATCCTTGAAAATCCTTCCACAAATCTTCTGTAATACCCTACCAAACCAAGGAAGCTTCGGACCTCAGTAACTGTCCTCGGCCTCTCCCAATTAAGCACAGCCTCCACTTTACTTGGATCCATTGATACTCCTTCCTCTGAGACTAGATGACCAAGGAAAGCTATCCGATCCAACCAAAATTCACATTTACTAAGCTTTCCATATAATTGCTTATCTCGGGGTATCTGAAGTACTAACCACAAATGCTGTGCATGCTCCTCATACGACTGAGAGTATACTAGGATATCATCAATAAAGACTATCACAAATTTATCCAGATAGTCTCTGAACACCTCGTTCATCAATCTCATAAATGCTGCAGGGGCGTTCGTCAATCCAAAGGACATCACCAGAAATTCATAATGGCCATACCTCGTCCTGAAGGCCGTCTTTGGAATATCTTCTTCTTTGATCCTCAATTGGTGATAGCCGATCTCAAATCAATCTTAGAAAAGACTGATGCGCCTCTCAGCTGATCAAGTAGATCATCAATCCTGGGCAGTGGGTATTTATTCCTCACCGTGGCTTTATTCAACAGCCGGTAGTCTACGCATAATCTGAGACTACCATCCTTCTTCTTGACAAATAAAACCGGTGCTCCCCACGGTGAAACACTGGGCCTAATGAACCCTTGATCCAATAACTCCTGTAGTTGTTTCTTCAATTCTTTAAGTTCCACTAATGCCATCCTGTAGGGAGGTTTAGAGATCAGCTGAGTATCTGGTACCAAATCAATGGTAAACTCCAGCTCTCTCTTTGGTGGTAAACCTGGTAACTCATCTGGGAAAACATCCAAAAATTCGCAAACCACAGGTATATCCTCAATCCTCGGATGTCCCCGCTCATCGTCTGAGATGAGTGTCTCATAACCTTCACATGAACAATCATATTTAATATTCTCCAAAATAATATTAAAATTCTCAAGTTACTTACTAGAATTCCACATATTCATTTCCTCAATATCTCAATCATACACTGTAAGGTTCAGGTAGGGAGAAAGTTACAATCTTAGTGTAGCAATCTAAGCTCACTCGATTGGTTGCCAACCAATCCATCCCCAGGATTACATCAAACCCATGTATATTCAACATGATTATATCTTCTAACATCCCTCTATCTCCCACCTTTATCTCACATCCTCTACAGATTAACTCAGTTCTCTGGGATTCACGCATAGGGGTATTTACATGTAGTATGTATTCTAGAGGTTCAAACTTCAAGTTTAATCTACATGCAAAATGCTCAAAAATAAACGAATGCGTGGATCCTGAATCAATCAACACATGAGCCTTATGCTTACAGACAGAGAGTGTACCTCTTATAGTTTCTGCAGAAGTGTCTGCGGTCTCCTTATCCAGGGCAAACACACGTCCCTGTGTAACAGGTCTCTTTCCTTTCTCCGCAGTAGTGGCCCGTCTCTGGGGATTGACTCTCTGAGGCTGTTGTCTAGTGGGCTCCAAGACATGTGGTTTCTGAGGTTGAGGGCAATCCTTCACCATGTAACCCATGTCTCCACATCTAAAACATCCATGGATCGACCCAGTACAACTGTTTTGAGTACAGATATAAAATGTGCAAAAGTAATAGACATGTATTCTTCCTTACACTTCATCACCATCAGAAAATAACAAAAAAATATAGCTTTAATTCACACATCAACTTGATCTAGAGTTTGTAGACTAAAAATGTCATAAAGTGTCAAGACTTAGATCTCAATTTGCTAGACTTAAATAATGAAGTCGCCACCAACTATTTTACCTAAGGTGTAATTGGTCACTTAATCAAAATTATGGATACATTAACCTACATTTAAATATCTAGATTCGGGAGTATAATTACGCGTGGGGAAGGTGTTAGGCATCCTTACAACGCCCATCCTAAAATGGTACCAATTATTTAAGTCATTCTAAATTTGTCTTAATTTGAATTAATTTCAATATGCTTAATATATTGACAATTTATCTAAAATTCTTCCATCAATTTCGTTTAGATAATAGATAACTTTTCTCACCTCAAGAGTATTCAAGTAGTGTCATTTGACTTACTTAAAGAGGTTTCATCATTGGATCATTTAAATATGTTATGGAAAATCCTATCATTGATTCTCTACCCAATTTATACTAATTTTAACTTTATTTTACTTTTATTATTTCTTACTACTTTTATTTATTATTATTATTATTATTATTATTATTATTAGGAGAATAAATGCTAATTATTAAATATTGAAAATATTTTTCAGATCTTTCATCAATCTGGTTCAATCTAAAGAAGTTTACTCACCTAAAAATAGTCAAGTAGTACGATTTGATTTTCTTGAAATTTTATTTTTGGAATAACTTGCATCTATTCTTTTTATCAAGATTTTTATTTCCTATATGTAAGCTTATTTTATTTTTAATTCTTTATATATTTTATTCTTTTGAAAATGAGTGCTCATTATTTAATATTAAAAACCTTCTCCAGACCATCCACCAATCTAGTTCAGTCTAAAAAAGTTTTTTCACTTAGAAATTTTCAAGGAGTACCATTCGATATTTTTGAAATTTCTTCATCGGGATAACTCATATTCACCTTCTTTATTATTTTTATTTTTTAAAATATTTTTTTCATTTTATTTTCCTATTTTTTATCCAATAAATGAAATTCATCCTAAACTATATCATACATCATTCATTATAAATCCTACACTAAATCATACCAATTAAATCATGGATTTAATTGTACCAAGCATATCATGTATATTAATAGAATTACAAATTCACACACAAATCATTTAACCACATCATCAATCAATTAAATCCCACCATGCCTATTATTTAAATTTCAATTTAACATATAAATCAATAATCATACCGTGCAAACTATTAAGCAGATTAGATTTATCATATCATGCCAACTAATTGACACTAACAAATTAATTTAACTCGTATCAATTCATCTAAATCATACCATGCAACTCAACACGTTATGTTGTACTAATTAACCACTCACAATTATTAAATTACTTCAATTAAATTATCAAATTGACTTAGACAAATCTAGTCAAACATGTTTAGTTATCTTAAACAGAACAAATTATCCAAAGCCATTTATTAAACCACTCAATTGAACAAAGAAAAATAATGCCAGGCATGCTAGTCACTGCAGCAATAAGCCATTACGTCTCTAAGCCTTTTAATCCGTTGTTTTGTCTTCCTTTTCTTTAAACACGTGGTCACCCCAGCCCCTAGGATCAGCCGATGAGTGACACTTCCACGCGGCAACAGCACCCTATTGGAATTCCATCACTATGCTATAACCAAACTTCAAAGCAAACAACGATTTCATGTTCAATCATCAAGAAAATTAGAATACGGAAGCGTACCTGGATCCATTGATTTGATTGATTGGGGTTAGCAGTCTTCCAGTCTAAACCTTTTATTTATGAGAGAAAACCTTAGCTCACTCACTGATGGGATATGAGAATGAGGAAAATTACGTTTAGACTGGGGACCATAACCTATTTATAACTGAAGTATATTTTATTCTATTTTGACCCATCATTAAAATAGAATAAAATATCAGGTCTCTACACATTGTAAAGCCCATACCAATTGAGATGCACTGAAGTCCAATAACTTTATTTGATCACTTTTAAGTGGACTACAACAAATTAGATAGCATGTAATGTACAATAAATTGATATATGTAGGCCCACACAAATAATTTCTCAATAATCTCTCACTTGGGCCACATATGTCGCTTGACTATTGTACATTTAAAATTAACTTTATGAGCTCAATATTTGCTATCTTTACAAAGAACATCTTTAAACAATCTGGTCCATCAATTATATCAACATAGGATCAAAGCGATCTTCGTTACATAAATTCTGTAACTAGACCCATCAATGGTCACGTATATTAATATAATCAACGATATAGATCAAGTATAGATGTGTAGCATGAAAATTACATGAAACGTGATCCCTTAACATGCCTATTTCCAACTGGTCCTACTTTATCATTCTTTCAAGACTTTATGCATACTGCTACTGAAAGAATATTACTTTATTTCAGAGTTTTCAACAATAACAAAAATACTGTATTCTGATCAGAAAAATCTCAATCACAAATGAACATCAAGAAACAAGCTCCCATTATACAAGTATATCATCAGGATGAACCACACCCATACGAGCTACATGCTCATAAAACACCTTAGGTGGTACTCTCTTTGTAAGCGGAGAATAAAGCCTAAAAATGAGAAAAGAGAGGGAATGTGTAAGGCCTTTAATTTAATATGTACTCTTTATGATTTTGTAATGTACGAACAAGTCACATTTGATATAAATCATAAGGAATGAATGTTTCTAAGTTCTAAATGTGTAAGAAATGCAAAACGGGTAGTGAAGCAAATTAGATATGAATGTAACAGTGAAATTCTGGGAAAATTGCAGCAGAACTGCTGCAGAAGAGGAGCAGATCGATCCCTCATTCAAAGCAGATCGATCTTGGATAGGTTCTGGATATAACAGATCGATCTAATATAAGGGCCAGATCGATCTCTATATGATTCTGTGTAAAGCAGATCGATCTCATGTTAAAGAGCAGATCAATCTCCTAAGCATAAAAAGTCGAATTCTTAAGAAATAAACATAGGGCAGATCGATCTTTCATCGTTAGGCGATCGATCTCCAAGGGCAATTCTATATATACTGGACTTCTGCACTTCATTTTCCCAAGAGCAACCCAATCCCCATTGAAACCAAAGTAAAACCTAAATTTCCTACTCCAAAAATCATCAACTTTCAAGCAGTTTTGAGTGAGATTCATTTCAATAAAGTTGTTTTTAGTAAAGAGTAGAACAACATAGTTGGAAACTAGAAGTTGGAATCAAGGATTGAAAGAGCAAGGTGAATTTTCCCCAATTTGGCAAAAATAGGAAAAATTAAGCTAGGTAAGATTCAATACACCAACTTCATATATGTTAATATAGGTATCTTGGTGAGTTGATTAGTGTATATTTGATTTGTTGAAAATACCTTAATCATGTTAAATATCCATGACCTAGAATTGACATGAATTTGACAAAATGATGAGAAAGTTGAGTAGGCATGAATTGAAGAATGAAAGAAACATGTATGTATGATTGTAAGATAGTCTTATGAAATACATAAATTGGAATAGATTAGAAATGAAAATAAGTATATGAGGTATATGGTGAAATACCATAGTGAGAGAAAATGATGAAATGGAGACATAAGGAGATCATGCCGATTTAATTTGAATCAGCAGACTTGGACGAGTCTAATAGGTTCTGGAGAAATGAGTTGTAAAATCGAAAGGCAGTTAAGAGAGAGTAAAGTCCAATAAGCTGAAATAAGGCCAGATGAGTATAAAAAGGCCTAAATGCATTGATTTAGATTCATGCAAGTGAAAACTAAGTATATTAAAGTATACTGAAGTGAATAATTATTAACAGCTTTGGAAGTTATATTGGAAGCTAATCGGACTGCGAGAGTGAGCAGCACCGAGGAAGTGAGGTCATGTGACGTGATCCAAGATAAGAGAATTTCGTGAGTAGCTAGAGGTATCTACATGTATTTCGAATAGAATTTCGATTATTATACTGTATATGAAATTTCGTGTATAGAAAAGTTTGGTAGGAACCGATAAGGTAAAATGGTAATTTTACACCAAATATGGGTAAAAAGCTTAGGAAGCATGTTTGTGACTAGTTTTAATAGTTGCATAGATAAAATGACTAATGTTTTCATGTATATGCGAAAACAACATATTTTAGTGCCGATTTGATTTGATTGTGTGAAATTTCAATTGAAATAAGTCATCTATCGGGTTTGTGTGAAAACTATAAACCCCACAAATTTCCTAAGTTTAATTAGATTATATAAAAATGGAAATATTGTATTTTTATGGAAGTGTGAATGTTCGTTGTAGGGCTTGAGGAATATAGGAGCCGAGAAACCCGTGAATGACCGGGAACCCGAAGATACAAGAAGTGATAAAGCAAATACAAGTACGGAGGGATTGGAAAATTTTAAATTATTAGTTGAAAATTGTTGATGTAAAAACTTGTATCGGGAATTCGTGAGGAGTGATGGAATCCCGATAATATTTCATTTTCGAAATAATGAGAATTTCATAGAAGGCATGGATATTATGTCTATGGATAATTTTACAAGAAAATGTGTATATATAGATATATATATATAGATATATATATATATATATATAATTTTACAAGAAAATGTGTATATATAGATATATATATATATAGATATATATATATATATATATATATATATATATATATATATATATATATATATATATAGGCGTGCATGTATGTATAAATATACATGACATTTAAATAGATAGGTAATAATATATATATATATATATAACAAATATATATATATATATATTATGTAATGTATATTATTTTATATATAAGTATTAATAAATAATAAATAAAGCATGAGACAAGAATTTATAAATGGACACAAAACAATTAAACAAAAAAAATATAATAATACAAAAAATAATAAACAAATAATATATATATTAATATAATATATATATTAATATAATATATAAATATATAGCATTGTACAGAATTGGCTTTGAAAAGCCAATTTCGTCTGCCATCCCTTTCGAAATTGGAAAAAGGAAACAGAGAGGAGCTAGTAGGGGCGGGAAAACAAAACCAGGAAAAGAGAGGAAGAGGAGAAGGGTCGATTGGCTGGGAGAGGGAGAAAGGAAGGAGAAGAAGAAGAGAAGCAGACCAAGGCTGAAGATAGGGGGTTCTCGATATTTTGGGTCATCATTTTGTAATCTACAGAGGGCCTAATGGAAAGAGAGGCGTGCAAGCAAGAAGGAAATTGAAGCTGTAACAGGGGATGATCAAGGTTGAACAGAGTGAGCGAGGGAGGTTTCATCCATGTGAACAGAAGAGGGGAGCTGAAAGGAAAGTAAAGAAACTGAAGCATGAAGGTTGAGGAAGAGAGAAGGTGAAACGGGAAGGAAGAAGTGCAACCAGACGCTAGAAACAGAGGCATGAAGTGGCTCCTCCTCGTGATGTTTTGAGCTGGGTGAGGACTATCCTTTCCGGTGGTTTGGAGCCGATACAATAGTGGACCAAAAACTGGAAGAAGTTGCAGCAGACCGAGAGTGAAGGAAGCAGACTGAGGCAGGGGAGGCTGAGTGAAAAGAGCAGGACCCGAGGGCTGAAGGGGAAACAGGGTCCGACGAAAGAGAGAAGTGATCAGTGAGGCAGTGAAGCAAGGAACCGAGAGGTTGAGGAAGAAGGAGAAAATCGAGAGGTAAGCTGGAAACTGAGAGGTTGAGGAAGAAGGAGAAAACCGAGAGGCAAGCTGGAAACCGAGAGTTGAGGGAGAAAAGGAAGTGGTACTGAATTGAGGCTGAACAGAAGCAACCGAGGGGGGGAAACAGAAACAGGGTTGGAAAACGTGAAACCCGGGAAGGAAAGAAAAAAAAGAAAAAAAAAAGAAGAAGAGAGAAAGAAAAGAAAAGGAAAAAAGATGAGGATATATGGATATTTAAATTGTACATGTATATAGATAGGTGGTTGTGTACAAGTATGATAAGGTTAAGTATATATATGTATACATGCTTGAGATATAGGCTTGGTGTGTATTAAGGTGTGTGAAATGAAAATGGAAGAAAAAAAAGGGGTAAAATACATATATGTATATATGTGTATTAATATACATGAATATATATGTGTAGTATATATAAGCATGCCAGTATAGTTTGAATTAGATAAAAATGGGAATAATGAGGAGTAGGCAAATATATATATATATATATATTGGTGTATATACATGTGGGTGTATATAAGATAAATGTGTATTTAAGTGAATATATATATATATATATATATATATATATATATTTGGGTATATACATATAGGTGTATATAATGAATGGATATGTTAAGTATATGTACATACAAGAATATGTATGTATATGTGATAAGGAAAAATGGAAAACAATAAATATATATATATATATGTATAGGAGTGTATATATATATATATATATATATATATATATATATATATATATATATATATATTTAGGTGTATATGTATATGGGTGTATATAAGATGAATGTGTGCTAGTTTATGTACATGCAAAGAATGTATATATGAGATAGGAAAAGAATGAAAACAAATATATATATATATATATATTTATGTGTACATACATGTAGAGGTATATAATAAGGTGTATGTCAATAATTGTACATACAAAATAATATGTGGTAAGAGAAAATATATAACGTGCGTGTTGACTTAGGTACGTACAATAATACGTACACACGCAGTAGTAACAAATAGGTTACGATTTTAACGCAATTCGGACAATTCGCACAAATAGGGTACTAAGTGTACGATTTCGGTGTAGGTGATCGTAGAAGGAATTAAGGGAGGTACTAAGAGGCGTCACCACTCGAGCACAGATATTTCGATAGATCGAGGTAAAGGGATATAATTTAAAACGGTAATAGTTACTTTTCGAACCTCGATAAAGAAAGCTTGCTAAGACATGAAGTATGATTTTCATGCATGTTTCTAAATTATATTTTTGATCAAGACTATGCTCTTTGTATTTATGTTTTTGAATAATTGTATATAACTGAATTTGATTTCGAAATAAGAGCATGTCTTCTGAAATGATCTTTCGAATAAGATGATTTTATTTCGATGTTTTCGTATATGAAAACTATAGTTGTTTTGAGACTAAGGGCCATTTATGTTGTATGCTTACGCTTGTCAACTTCGCCTGTGTGGCGTCTGAACTCGCCTGTGTGGCGTTTGAACTCGCCCTCGTGGCGCCTGTATTTCGCCCTCGTGGCGCCTGTATTTCGCCCTCGTGGCGCCTGCAATTCGCCTTCGTGGCGCCTGTATTTCTCCTTCGTGGCGCCTGAATTTCGCCTTCGTGGCTCCTGTATTTTGCTTTCGTGGCTCCTGTACTTTGCCTTTGTGGCGTCTGAAATTACCTTCGAGTTCTGAATTCCCTCTACGGAGGATGACTTGGTTATTTGCCGTGTAACAAATTTGTTATTGCCGCGTGATAATTATGTGGGCCGATTTAGTCTCATTTTGAAAATTAAACTCTGATTTCAGAAACGGATTTTGTAGTATGTGATTTGATATGTATTCCTGTTTGGAATTCTGAATGTACGACCAGTTTTACGTAATATCTATTAAGTTTCACGTACTTAAAGAATTACATTTTGAATCTCGATGTTTTTGATTTTTCTTAATCTTTGAATGTCATTTATATTAGTTTTCAGAAAGTATCATTATACGCACTATTATGTTTTCTACATATTTGAATTGCTGGGATCGTTTTAAATACATCTTCTTACTAGGCTTTTTCCCGAAAGGTCACCCCTCTACCTCTCAGATTAATTGCAGTGATCCGTTGGCGCTACCTGCCGCGTACACGACGTAGGTTGGTGGGGAGAGTTACCCTAGGCTACTTTTTGTACACGCAGAAAGATATACATTTACATTCCTGTACCAAACATATCTGTACGCACAGACATGTATATTGAGAATATTTTTGTTGGGATGTAATTTGTAAGGAAAACGATGTAAACAACATTATTTTGGGATTATATTTTGAGATGGCTAGTGTTAAATCGAAATAGATGTATTGAGTTGTAAAGATATATTTGAGAAGTATGCTTGGTAGTTGTGGATATCTAGGATTGTTGGAAAGCATGCTTGGTAGTTGTGGATATTTAGGATTGTCGAAAACAACTGAATTGCAGGTGGGTAGGTTCACATATAAGCCGTTATGCTGCTGAAATTTTTATTGGCCATATAAGTTAAAGTATGAAAATTAAATATAATTACGGATAAAGAATTAGGAAAATGTTTGGACACTGCATAGGAATACAACCTAAGTGAATAAGGAAATAAGTGGGTAAATTAAATTCAAAAAAAATTTTCCCCCCAATTTTCAAGGGTCAAGGGTCGTTATAAAAACCATTGGTGCTAGAGTGATACTTGTACTAGATTTTAAGAGATATGCATCACATAGTACTTAAGTATATTCTCGTTGTCACACCCCGACTCTGAGTGCCTTTCATCCATACATATACTACATATGGTTGGGCTGTGAGCCGATGCAATTACTAATTCTATACATTTATAGTGAAAAATATTTAAAACTTTAAGACACACACTCCCAGGCATGTGTGTAGATATACAAAATCATTGATATATATAAATGAAATATCTTTACATAACATCCCCATACAAATTTTCTCATTTTCAAGGTATAACTGTGTGATACAATACGATAGATACAAAATATTTATGTGTATACATTTTCTTATACTTTATCAACTGGTAGGAGCTGATCAACACAAAAGAATTAAGAGACCACCGCGATGTTCTACTTCTCAGTATCTGGAGGGTAAAAATAGTGGGATGAGTAAACCACAGCTGTAAGACCCGAATTTAATTAAAATACAGAAATTAAATAAGAAAAGATGGGGAAAGTATGAAGGAAGTCGGGTTAAATTAATCTCGAACACGTGCAAGGGTAAAATGGTCAAAAGACCAAAGGTCGGTATAATTTCGATAAGGAAATTTAATTAAAAACATGGATTTAAGAAATCTTGGTCAATAAAGGTGAAATAAATTTATTTTGGGTTAAATTGATCAAGATATTAATTTATGGGAATTAATCGGGATTTTTAGTTCAGAAAAATAATCCCGAAAATAATCGAAAAATATACCGAAAAGTCACCCGGGACAATATCCTAAAAATACGGAGAAATTATACCCAAAAAAGAGGTTAAAATATAATAAATAAATTAAATAAAATTAAATTAATTAAATTAGAATAAAATAATAATTTTAAGAGATATTTTGGGTATTTTAATGTATTTTAATGAATAATCTAATAATTAAAATAAATAATAATAATAAAATTAATAAAAGAAATGAAAAAAAAAGAGAAAAGAAGCTGAAAACGGAAATATCGGGGAGAGAGAGAAAACCAAACGGAAGCAATTGACCGAAGAAGACCCGACCACCGTCCGGCGGCCGATGGCCGGGCCAAGGGTCGAAAATGGAAGAGGGGAGGCCGGTGAGCAAGATGGCACCGGCAGCACGGCCAACCGACGCCGGAGGAGGCCGCAATCGGGAGGAGAAGCCGCGGGAAGGAATTCTCCGATCGGCGGCGAACGGCGGCGATTCGAGCCCCACCAAGGCTCGATTTTGGAAGCCCAGGCGACGGTGAGCAGATTGGTGGTGGTGGCAGCCACTGAAACCGGCGGACGGCGCCGAAAACGGCAGGAGAAGGAAATGGGTCCGACGGCGAAGAGGAGAACAGCCGGACCGGCGGCATTCCGGCGACGTTGAGGCGAACCGAGGCCAGATTCGAGGTGCGGACGACCCAGCGGAGCTGCTGGCGGTGGAAGCCGGTGGAGAACCGGCCGACAAGGTGGTGAACCGGCGGTGAACCGGTCGAACCGGGGTGAACCGGCGGTCTGAACCGGTCCGAACCGGACTGAACCGGTTCAGCCAAAAAGAGGGGAAAAAAGGAGAAAAAAGGGAAAAAGGAAAAAGAGAAAAAATTGGAGAAAATTCTAGCGATGCAATCGAGCTTCGGGTAAGTCGATAAGCGGTCAAATTGACCCGATTTAAATTTGAAATATTTTATTTAATAAATTATCGACTGAAAGTTTACCCGGAAAATATATTTAATTGTGTAGCTCGACGATTGGCATCCACCGAGGGCTCGAGATAGCCTCGATTTACGGACTAGAATGGAATCTCGGGTAAGTGACCCCTATTTACGACAATTGCCTCGTTATGCGTGATATTGAGTTAATTTCCGCATAAATTGAATTAAATTATGGAAATTAGATAAATTGTCGTAAATATTAAATTTAGCTATTCGAGAATTAGAACGAGGCCCAATAAATTATTGGTGGGCCCAATGAGCCCAATAGGCCTCGATAAAGTGAAATTAAGTGGAAAATGGGCGTAAGGCCGATTAAGGCCCATTAAGGTGCAATCGGGCCCAATAGGGGTAAACGGGCCCAATGATTTAAATTAAGCCCAGAAAATATTAAATACAATTAAATTGTATAATATCTGACCTGAGGAATATTAATACGCAGTTCCGGGCATTTGATTGGGAGCATATCGGACTGCGCGATGAGACAACAGAGGAAAAGAAAAGGTCAGACTCGACAGGAAAATAAGGTAAGGGAATTCTACGGACTGCTAGAGGTAAACTCTACAAAATTTTAAATTCATATGCAGTCTGTAAAATTTATCTGAAGGGTCTAGAGGTCGAATAATAATTTTAGTGCCCCGAATGGGCAAATTACTAAAATACCCTTGTTAAGGGTAAAATCTAAAAATTTAGGAAAAATTGGGAAGAGCAAGGACAAGAGGTTCCTGCTCGTTCTGGAGGTATTTCAACACATGCATGAGTAGGCTGACTCACTTTTAAAGAAAAATGCATAGCATTGCATATCTTAAACGATGTGATTTCTGTGAAAATTGTTTGAGGATAACTGAGCCGCCTACGTGTTTTTATTTACATGTGACGTGCTAGAGCTCAGCTCGCACGATGTTTGATTTGTGTGATGCATGCATTAGTGCTGGAGCGAGAGCTCGCACTAGAGTTTATATGCATAGGTGCTAGAGTATAACTCGCACCAGATTTCATATGCTTTTCGTGACACGGTGCTAGAGTCTAACTCGCACCAGATTTTACATGATTTTCATGACAGGGTGTTGGAGTTTAACTCGCACCAGATTTTATAAGATTTTCATATGATTTATATACAGAGTGCTGAGCTTAGCTCGCACTAGTTTTACCGGATTTGTGGAGTAGCGCTGTCTGCCCTTGGAGTCAGCCAAAAGGCCCAACAGGCTCAAAAGACCTCTTAAGTAGGGTGAGAGTGAGGGATGAGGTTGGCGGCCTTGTGGGGATGTAAAGCGGGCTCTACCAGTTTTATTTGACTTGATAGAGTGCTGAGCATCGCTCGCAGCGATTTTATGAGAATATACGATAAGCCGTGCTTGAAGCATCGGGTAGACTGTGTGTCACCGATTAAATAGGCTCGCACGTGCGTTTTGAGACATGGCAATGAGTATTGAGAAACAAAACCTCTCTGTGGGAAGCAGGCCATTGGGCTGGAGTACCTAGAGTGATATGGGTCCATGGAGTACGATGTACAGTGGAAGTAGCATGGAGTACGATGTACCGTGGGGTATCTTCGGATACGGTATCTTTGTGATACGGGGTATCTTTGTGATACGGTATCTTTGTGATACGGGGTATCTTCGGATACGGCATATTCGGATGCGTGAGATCGGATAAGACTGACAGGTTGGATTGATCCACCTCCCGGGCAGTTCCCGATCAGGGTGAGACCTCGCACACTGGGATCCGTGAAGCTAGAGGGACTCACGAGGACATATTGGCCAGTCCTGGTTATTACCGATATACAGTATTGCCTAGTCTCGTATCTTGTATATATATATATACGTATGTTTTCGATATCGATGCTTTTGAGAAACTCAATTTCCATGGTTTTGTGTGAGTCAGGATCACCCGAAGGAAGGGTCGAGTCCTGACTTCATTGTGAAATTTTTAAAGAGAAAGAAATGATTTAAAATAATTGCATGTTGAATTTTTCGTGCAAACTCGATTTACATAACATCATAATGTCATATCATTTGTTTTAAAATGTGTGGAGAAAGGGTGGTTTATGCATGGCACCACGTTCATGTAGGTAGTATGGTTACCTACTTGTTCGTAGGATTGCCTTACTGAGCTTGATGTGCTCACCCCTTTCATTTTCTCCCACAGATAATCTCCAGTTGAAGTTGCGACGACTCAGTACTGCATTCCGGATATCCGCTGCTACCCATCGACATAAGGTATATATACACTTGTACATATTGTATCTACATAAGCATAGCACAGTAACATGTTTGTAAGTAACTTTAGGGGATGTATAAATAATGTAAACAATTATAAATGACTGAAGAAGAAATAAGTTAGATGATAATTGAATGGTGGGACTGGCATTGACGCACAGCCCAATTTGTTAGTAGAGTGTGGTCACGATTCGAGGACAGGTAAGAATTTAAGTAAGTAAATAAACAAAACGCGAAAAATTAACTCTGATTTTTGGGTAGTTTGGGTCATGACAATTATTATGCTATCAGAGCACAATTGGTCTGATGTGTGTCAGTGTCAGTAATTAGGAAATTACATCCCCGTGTTACTGTGCTTAGTTAGATACAATAGTGTATATCGAGATGGGCTTGACTAAGAAATGGTTGAGAATGCAGGAATGCTTAATATGAGTCGCGTTAGATGAGATAGTGCACGAGGCAGAGGTCATAGAGGTAGACCTGAATATGCTAAGTCATGCTGAGTTGACCTGTGAGAAGCAGGGTGAAATTGAAATGGAGGCTAATGTTGAGCATGCCCCACTGAGTCCGACAGAGTGATCGGACATTATTGAGACACGCTTCGTGAAGTTGGAGCGGAGAGTGGAGATTATTTTGAGGAGCTAATTGCTCAGATTATGAATAAGATCAGAGGGCGCAGCAGAGCATTGGTGGAAACCCGCTTGACCCATCTTAAGTGTTAAACATCCAGAGTTAAGATGAGAAATCTTTTTGGATGTATTCCGGTGACAGGATATCCCGGACATGATTTAAAGGAAAAATTTCTTACACTGTCCAGGGATACTAAATTGATTATGAGTATGAAACTCAGTTATATTCTTGGACAGATATTACCTCGACACTATGAACAAGTGACAGTCGAGATGTCTAAAAGTTTATGAAATGACTCAACTTTTCAATTAGAGTCCGATTGACCCGTGAGATATTGCTTATATCGAGGCAGTGCACAGATTTACAGTTGGGTAATTAAGAACATGAATTGCACGCCTCTGAGATTGGGAAAGGTATTGAGGGCTGAAATAGAGACAGAAAAGAGAATCGAGAAATGTCAGAAATGTTAAAACGAGAATGGTAATTGGTAAAAGACTAAATTTGACGAGTAATGGACTAAGATAATTGGTAAGGCCTCAGTGCATCCAATTTTGGCACTCTTGGGGGACATTGTGATTTGGAGGACTCCGACATGCTACGAAGCAGTGTAGCAGTGTGAGATGTGTGGTGGATACCACGGAAAGAGGGTCTATATCACTGTATTGATGAAAATGGCCGTTAAGTGTGGTATGACGGACCATTGATTTTGATTGCACAGAATTGGGTGAGATCGCCCCACAGAAAGGTAAAGGACAGAGAAAAATTTCGTTGGTATAGCTGCAACGAAAAGGGAGGCAATAGCCGAAAAGAAAAAGGGGAAAGTAGGTTGTTGGACGAAGGCGAAAGGATGTCTTGGACCAGGACGCTATTGATATTTCATGGATGTGGTATGAGATACCACACTTGTTATGAATAATGAAGTACATATATTCATTGATCCTGGGGCCACATATTTATTCGTACCGCCTTCATTCACATATAAGTGAGTAAAAGGCATGAATGCCTACATCATTGGGCACAATACTGATAAATGAGTACCCCAATAAAGGAGGATTAATTAACGGAATATGGATATAGAGGTTTTAAGTTGAAAACAGGGGTGTAACAGTTGAAATTAAAGGAGTAAAGGATTGTACTCACGGAATGAATAATGACAAGAGTTTTGTCATGATTGATACACTGAGGAGATATGCTTGATTTTGGATACAAGATGTATTAGAGTAAGAGATATATGCTAGGTAAGGAATACCCTTAATATGCGAAGTAATTGAGGTTAAGCAATTAGTAACGAATATAAATTGTGACCACAGAGACTGAGATATAATGTAGTTATGGTTAAGTCTGAAGGCTAATAAAGGTATTTCAAAATACCTCCCCGCCTGAAGACTTGACAGCGTCTAAAAGTATATATATATAACATATAACGTGAAATCGATCAACGTAATAAATATCTTTAGCATTAGGATACCTTTACTAAGACGATAAGAATATTTAAATTCGACAAATCATAAAGGGTTAACATAGTAAAATTTAATAAGAGCCGTTAAGATAAGAAAAGAAAATGGCGCAGGTTAGTACCTGAAAACGTAAGCGGTTGAGAAGGATCTTAGACGTTTATGCGTAAATAAGTCAAGGATTGGAATTGTAATCAGCAGTATCGGTGATATGCCGGGTGTAGTTAAAGTCTAGGGCGATTTATAAGCAATAATGGGAAATTGCTTTTACAGATGGTTGCTGCGAGTTCAAAAAGGATATACTTGGTTAACACGTTTAACTAAGAAACATGGTCTTGGAAAGAGATGATAAATAAGATTATTGTTGTGATGTGAATTTAGCGTGATGAAGTATGAACTGACCACCGTGATTAATTTCACCATACCCAACAACTCAAGAGGTTCTCAGTGAGTATGGATACCTCAAAATTATGAAGGAGCTGTGTATTGATGTATAATGGGAAGTGGAGTCAGACAACTCCTCGATTATGAAATAAACTATCTGACCCATGATTTAAGTTGGCAACAGTATTTGTACCAAGGATATGGTACTATTAGGTACAGGGTGATAAATTATGGATATGCACTGATCATAAAGCCCGAGTATCTGTTTTCACAGAAAGAGGCGAACATGAGAATACATAGTGGGTTAGAGCTTCTGAGAAATATTGATCGTGAAAATTGTACCACCCAGGAAAGGCTGATGCTTTGAGTAGAAAGAGCCTCAGGATGGTACCGCATATGATGGTCAGGGAGCGTGAGCTGCTAGAGCAGTTATGAGCCTCAATATTGATGTGATCCCTTCTGATGATGACAGTGATTGTGTGACAGCTAGCCTGATGATTAGAACCGGATGAGAGTGCCCGGATTTGCCAGGCTTAGCGTGATGATCGGCATGATGTCGATAGTGTGGGTCAGATTCAGAAGGGTAGAGTGATAGAGTTCACAGAGTATGATAATGATTTACAGAGAGGCTCAGAGACAGTATAAATGCTCCCCAGGACCACAGTTGATGAGATAGTGATATTGTCAGAAGCTCACTCTTCGGGATATATAGTGCATACGGAAAGTAACGATTATATATATGAAATATCTAAAAAGGGTATTGGTGGTCAGATGTGGAAAGAGATAAGGTACAGTATTAAAAGTCTGCAGAGTTATTGCAGCACCTACCTATATCGACACGACACGAAAACGAGAGCAAGTCTCCATAAATTTATGATGGGTTACAGAGACCCAGGTGAATTACGAGGCTATTTGGATGATAGTCGCTAAGTTGTCTACCCACCTTCTAGTTATGAAATCCCTAAATACTCAAAGTGTGTATGAGGATTCAGGTGTAAGGAAGATTGTGAAACATTATGTAGCGTTCCAGTGAGCATTGTATTATATAGGGATTCCCGCTTCACTTCCCACCTCTGAGGATATTTTAGGAAGCGATGGGAACCCGACTGAGTATTAGCACAGCTTTTCATCCTCAGACAGATGGTCAGTCAGAGAGGACTGTACAGGTTCTGGAGGATCCGATGAAAGCGTGTGCCATTGATTTTATAAGCTCCTGGAATGATCAGTTGATTTCTAATTGAAGTCGCCAATAAAGACAATTGGCAATTGAGTATCGGGATAACAAGATATGAAGTAGTGTATGGTTGTAGGGGTTGTACCCCAAATTGGATAAGAAAAGTGGGTGACAAAACAGAATTAATTTCGACTTTGGATAATAAGTCTCTGAGGATGTTTAGTTAAGGATGAGAGATTAAGACACCTCAGAGCAGATAGACAAGTATTGGAATTCACCTTTGGTGAATTAGTATGGTTGAGATGTTTTTGTCCTAAGAGAATAAGGACATAGCGAACTTTTGGAAGAAGGTAAATTGAGTTTCGCTGGATTGAATATTTTGAGAGATTGGACAAGTGGGAGATAAGACCTGCAGTTGGTGTTATCACCTGAATTAACAGGCACCAACAATGTGTCTCAGCTTTTAATGCTTCGGCAATACTATTCAGATCCAGCATAGGTGATAGAATATGAATTCCAAAGGTTCAGTTTAATGAAAATATAAATATATTAATAAGTTGATTCGGGCATTAAACAGGAAAGAGAAAATATTGAGGTTTAAGATGATCTCCCTAATTAAAGTCCTTTGGTAGTAATACACTCCGGAGAAGGTCACATAAGAATTTAAGAGTATGATATGATTGATGTACCCGGAGTTGTATATGGACTCATATGAATTGATTCTAATTTGGAGGACCAAATTCCTTAAGTGGGGGAGAGTTATAAGACCCGAATTTAATTAAAATACGGAAATTAAATAAGAAAAGATGGGGAAAGTATGAAGGAAGTCGGGTTAAATTAATCCCGAACACGTGCAAGGGTAAAATGGTCAAAAGACCAAAGGTCGGTATAATTTCGATAAGAAAATTTAATTAAAAACATGGATTTAAGAAATCTTGGTCAATAAAGGTGAAATAAATTTATTTTGGGTTAAATTGATCAAGATATTAATTTATGGGAATTAATCGAGATTTTTAGTTCAGAAAAATAATCCCGAAAATGATCGAAAAATATACCGAAAAGTCACCCGGGACAATATCCCAAAAATACGGAGAAATTATACCCGAAAAAGATGTTAAAATATAATAAATAAATTAAATAAAATTAAATTAATTAAATTAGAATAAAATAATAATTTTAAGAGATATTTTGGGTATTTTAATGTATTTTAATGAATAGTCTAATAATTAAAATAAATAATAATAATAATAAAATTAATAAAAGAAATGAAAAAAAAAAAGAGAAAAGAAGCTGAAAACGGAAATATCGGGGAGAGAGAGAAAACCAAACGGAAGCAATTGACCGAAGAAGACCCGACCACCGTCCGACGGCCGATGGCCGGGCCAAGGGTCGAAAATGGAAGAGGGGAGGCCGGTGAGCAAGATGGCACCGGCAGCACGGCCAACCGACGCCGGAGGAGGCCGCAATCGGGAGGAGAAGTCGCGGGAAGGAATTCTCCGATCGGCAGCGAACGGCGGCGATTCGAGCCCCACCAAGGCTCGATTTTGGAAGCCCAAGCGACGGTGAGCAGATTGGTGGTGGTAGCAGCCACTGAAACCGGCGGACGGCGCCGAAAACGGCAGGAGAAGGAAATGGGTCCGACGGCGAAGAGGAGAACAGCCGGACCGGCGGCATTCCGGCGACATTGAGGCGAACCGAGGCCAGATTCGAGGTGTGGACGACCCAGCGGAGCTGCTGGCGGTGGAAGCCGGTGGAGATCCGGCCGGCAAGGTGGTGAACCAGCGGTGAACCGGTCGAACCGAGGTGAACCGGCGGTCTGAACCGGTCCGAACCGGACTGAACCGGTTCAGCCAAAAAGAGGGGAAAAAAGGAGAAAAAAGGGAAAAAGGAAAAAGAGAAAAAATTGGAGAAAATTCCAGCGATGCAATCGAGCTTCGGGTAAGTCGATAAGCGGTCAAATTGACCCGATTTAAATTTGGAATATTTTATTTAATAAATTATCGACTGAAAGTTTACCCGGAAAATATATTTAATTGTGTAGCTCGACGATTGGCATCCACCGAGGGCTCGAGACAGCCTCGATTTATGGACTAGCATGGAATCTCGGGTAAGTGACCCCTATTTACGACAATTGCCTCGTTATGCGTGATATTGAGTTAATTTTCGCATAAATTGAATTAAATTATGGAAATTAGATAAATTGTCGTAAATATTAAATTTAGCTATTCGAGAATTAGAACGAGGCCCAATAAATTATTGGTGGGCCCAATGAGCCCAATAGGCCTCGATAAAGTGAAAATTAAGTGGAAAATGGGCTTAAGGCCGATTAAGGCCCATTAAGGTGCAATCGGGCCCAATAGGGGTAAACGGGCCCAATGATTTAAATTAAGCCCAGAAAATATTAAATACAATTAAATTGTATAATATCTGACCTGAGGATATTAATACGCAGTTCCGGGCATTTGATTGGGAGCATATCGGACTGCGCGATGAGACAACAGAGGAAAAGAAAAGGTCAGACTCGACAGGAAAATAAGGTAAGGGAATTCTACGGACTGCTAGAGGTAAACTCTACGAAATTTTAAATTCATATGCAGTCTTTAAAATTTATCTGAAGGGTCTAGAGGTCGAATAATAATTTTAGTGCCCCGAATGGGCAAATTACTAAAATACCATTGTTAAGGGTAAAATCTAAAAATTTAGGAAAAATTGGGAAGAGCAAGGACAAGAGGTTCCTGCTCGTTCTGGAGGTATTTCAACACATGCATGAGTAGGCTGGCTCACTTTTAAAGAAAAATGCATAGCATTGTATATCTTAAACGATGTGATTTCTGTGAAAATTGTTTGAGGATAACTGAGCCGTCTACGTGTTTTTATTTACATGTGACGTGCTAGAGCTCAGCTCGCACGATGTTTGATTTGTGTGATGCATGCATTAGTGCTGGAGCGAGAGCTCGCACTAGAGTTTATATGCATAGGTGCTAGAGTATAACTCGCACCAGATTTCATATGCTTTTCGTGACACGGTGCTAGAGTCTAACTCGCACCAGATTTTACATGATTTTCATGACAGGGTGTTGGAGTTTAACTCGCACCAGATTTTATAAGATTTTCATATGATTTATATACAGAGTGCTGAGCTTAGCTCGCACTAGTTTTACCAGATTTGTGGAGTAGCGCTGTCTGCCCTTGGAGTCAGCCAAAAGGCCCAACAGGCTCAAAAGACCTCTTAAGTAGGGTGAGAGTGAGGGATGAGGTTGGCGGCCTTGTGGGGATGTAAAGCGGGCTCTACCAGTTTTATTTGACTTGATAGAGTGCTGAGCATCGCTCGCACCGATTTTATGAGAATATACGATAAGCCGTGCTTGGAGCATCGGGTAGACTGTGTGTCACCGATTAAATAGGCTCGCACGTGCGTTTTGAGACATGGCAATGAGTATTGAGAAACAAAACCTCTCTGTGGGAAGCAGGCCATTGGGCTGGAGTACCTAGAGTGATATGGGTCCATGGAGTACGATGTACCGTGCAAGTAGCATGGAGTACGATGTACCGTGGGGTATCTTCGGATACAGTATCTTTGTGATACGGGGTATCTTTGTGATACGGTATCTTTGTGATACGGGGTATCTTCGGATACGGCATCTTCGAATGCGTGAGATCGGATAAGACTGATGGGTTGGATTGACCCACCTCCCGGGCAGTTCCCGATCAGGGTGAGACCTCGCACACTGGGATCCGTGAAGCTAGAGGGACTCACGAGGACATATTGGCCAGTCCTGGTTATTACCGATATATAGTATTGCCTAGTCTCGTATCTTGTATATATATATATACGTATGTTTTCGATATCGATGCTTTTGAAAAACTCAATTTCCATGGTTTTGTGTGAGTCAGGATCACCCGAAGGAGGGGTCGAGTCCTGACTTCATTGTGAAATTTTTAAAGAGAAAGAAATGATTTAAAATAATTGCATGTTGAATTTTTCGTGCAAACTCGATTTACATAACATCATAATGTCATATCATTTGTTTTAAAATGTGTGGAGAAAGGGTGGTTTATGCATGGCACCACGTTCATGTAGGTAGTATGGTTACCTACTTGTTCGTAGGATTGCCTTACTGAGCTTGATGTGCTCACCCCTTTCATTTTCTCCCACAGATAATCTCCAGTTGAAGTTGCGATGACTCAGTACTGCATTCCGGATATCCGCTGCTACCCATCGACATAAGGTATATATACACTTGTACATATTGTATCTACATAAGCATAGCACAGTAACATGTTTGTAAGTAACTTTAGGGGATGTATAAATAATGTAAACAATTATAAATGACTGAAGAAGAAATAAGTTAGATGATAATTGAATGGTGGGACTGGCATTGACGCACAGCCCAATTTGTTAGTAGAGTGTGGTCACGATTCGAGGACAGGTAAGAATTTAAGTAAGTAAATAAACAAAACGCGAAAAATTAACTCTGATTTTTGGGTAGTTTGGGTCGTGACAACAGCTCAGTAAGGAAAAGAATGCTAACAGGTAGATACTGTACTATCTACATAGCCCATGCATGATTAACGAAATCATCATTCTTTTCAGATGAAATTATCAATAGAAAATGCATTGAAACATTCTTTTCTCAATAGGCATTTTCATAAAACCAATGCTCAATATTTCTGTTTAAGAAATATATCATAAAACAGTACTATCACAACACAAGCATTCAAATCAGGATATTTATCAAATCATAATATCTATTTTCTTTTCACAAACCATTTGATTTCATCACATTTCTCTTATCTCTGAGACAGGTATGGAATTTTGGCAAACAAATATCCATGACATATGGCCATAGTCAGTGATCCCATGCCTCATTGATCAGGTGTGCACAGGGCATCACTCGCCTGAAAGAGGATGGGTCAGTCCTACCCTTCAGTTCATCTCAATCATCATCATCTTTCTCACCACATCACATATACTCACGGTACAATGTACACCATGTGTCATCTACGCGATACTCGTACCCACGTGCACCAGCACGGTACATAGTATTTCACGGATAACTACATGGTTCAACGTACGCCCGTGGACCCAGTCCATTTACCCTACACCGATGTACTTATCATCCTTAACCATATCTCATATACCAGATGAGCAGACTCAGCGTGACACACAGTCATCGCAAGGCTCCGGCACGGTATCTCTTTGTAGGAGCAACTGCTTCTAGCACAGTATCATCTCAAAAATCGTTGTGTGAGTTAGGCTCCAGCACATCATCACCATCATAAAAGCACGTGCGAGCTACGCTCCAGCACAGTTTATCAAAACATGTAATCATACGAGAGTAAAACCTCCAACATAATCAAAATCATTCAAACAAGTGTGAGCTAAGGCTCCAACACCAATTTACATATTAAATCTGATAGGTGGCTATTTTTCTCTTTTAAAACTTAAATCATGTTTATTAACGTAACATGCCGTTCCATGCTAAATATGTAAAACTAGCCAGCCTATCTATCATCATTTCTAAGTCACAAAAACAACATTTAGTTGTAAGAACATTAAAACCATGCATGTCTTGTTATTTTCCTTCCCATATCCCATTTTCACAATTCATACCATAATACATTTCATATCACATATGGCTCAATAGCTAAACATAGTATCTCTAGCGTCATAACTACTGAAATCGCTGTAAAATATGTACGGATATCTCTATCGCTAACATACAATCCCTTACCTCGAATCCCGCTTGTATTCTCCTTCGTCTTTTTTGCTCCGTTCGCGACCCGAATTAATCGTGTTTCCGACGAATTCCAATACACATGTAAATCATTAAGTTACTTTCATTTCCTTCTCCCAAACATTCACATTGTCATTTATTTATCTATTCATACTTCTCAAGCCTTTTATCTTATTTCACATTTTCCACTAGTATCACAATATCTTCTCTTAAGTTTTCCATTACTTCTCCATAAGTATTTCTTCATGAATTCCCTCTTAATATTACTCACTCATTGATAATTTTATATTATTAGAATTATTTGTGCTTAATTTCCTAATTAATTATTTAAATCTCCAATTTATTTTGTTAATTATCCCCTTTATTTAATTAAAATTTTCATGTTTGCAGATAAATCAAATCCGGATGGATTTTGAAAATTTCGGTAGAAAATGGATCGGAATTGGGCTAAAATCAAGATTGGACCACACGACAACACGAGCCATGCCACCTAGCACATCCAATTGGACAAGAAGACAGATGACATGGAAATATCTTTTCAAGGAGCCAATGGTGTGAAGACAAGTGGCCAAACAATGCCAACTTATCTAGGATGAAAAATTACAACTTTACCCCTAGTGTGTGTATAAATAGGAAAGGATGGCAATTGAAAAACTATGTAATGTAATGTAAGTAGGAGTAGAGTAAGTAGTGTAGTTTTTAGATGTAGTTTAAGGCAGAGTAAAGTAGAGTAATTTTATGCTTGTTTTTTAGAATAGTTTTTTTTTTAGTTTTCTTTGTTAAGTTTTATTTTTATTTTTTAGATTATCTTCCAAGCTTTCCCGATTAGCTTTTGTTTTTTTTCATTTTATTTTTCTCCACAACTATTTGTCATGCCAATTTTCTTTTGTTATATGTTATGAAAAGTTTCTTATGATCGATTTTGTGAAGGTTCATTTTCAGTTTATTCATGCTCGGTTTTGCTATGAAATGCTTAAGTGTTCTTATGTTTTGAAGCTCTCGAGTTTGCTCTCTTTGTGCATTCGGGTGATAAGATTCCTTCTCCATATCTGCCTATCGGTTTTGATGCTTTGATGTGGGCTGATGCTGGGCTTTACTCCTCATCAATGGCAATGTGGAACAATGGCAGTAGGAGTTGGAATGAGAGTAACCCGATGATGATGTTTATTCAAGATGATGAAGCTCAAGGATGACTTTAGAGTTAAGCTTCCATTTTTACTGCATTTTCATTATGTTTCTTTAATCCATTTCGTTTACAGCATTTCATTTCAACATTATAGTTGTTTGTTCCTTTTCTGCTTGTTAATGGTTAGTGAAAAAGACGGGGTAAGCTTTTCGGTGTAGAATCTCAAGAAGTAGTCCGTGGAGCAAGTTCACTCTTGGCTTCATTTTTAACCTCTGTTATGCTCTGTTTCGGTTATTGCTCACTGTTTCTATGAGGTTGTGTTAACTGGTTTTGTTGCTTTATGGTTAAGGTTGTTGAGAAGAAGTTGGGTACCGAGGAGGCTGAAGATGAAGTTAAACTAGGATGCAGCTGCTGCTGTTGAATCAATCTCTGGGTACTCGGCTGTTGTACATGAAATGAGTGATGCAGAAACCAGAAGCAACATGCTGCAGTAGACGATAGCTGGGTTGAGGACGTGTGAAGCAGAACAGCAGGTTGATCGGGCAGCAGGGTGCAAGACCTACTGCAGTACGCGGGAGTGAGATGGGCATGTCGAGAAAGGAGCGGCCATAGCAGTGCAAGACAGAGCAGAGCTGGACGTGTAGAGCAGGTCTGGGCAGGTTGGCGTGTTGGAGCTTGGTTGCTGATGGTTGGTAACGTGAGATGCTGTGTAGAGCAGGAATGGTGCAACACACGAAACCGAGCAGAGTTGGTGAGATTGCAGAGTAGGAAACAGCAGAACGCCTAGAGACAACTAACCCAAGACCAAACCAGAAAATGAAAATATGAAGACATGAACAGTGAATGGAGGGACATGGGGCTAGTTTAAATTTGTTAAGGCTTTGTTTGGCTAGTGCATAGTAGTTAATTAATTCATTTTCATGCATTGTTAGTATAGTTTAATTTCAATTTAATTTGTTAGCTTAGTTTAGAGTCTTTAATTAAATTGCATGTTAGTATTATTGCTTAGTGGTATAAAACTTAGTTTTAATTAGGTTGATAATTAATTAAATGTTCATTTAGAATTAGATTAGGGGTAAATTGATTTCATTAAATCTTAACTTAGTTTAAATTACATTTTGATTAAGTAGTTTAATTGCATTTTAGTTTAGTTTAATTGTAGTTTAATTAATCTTGTTTTGTTATTTTCATAATTTCATTTTATTTTTATTGTGTTAATTAGTTTTAACTGTTTTAATTATTTTCGTAGGTATTTGCTTTTAATTGCGTGGAGCACTATAAGTAATTTTGCTCGGTTTTATTTAGTTTTTATTATTTTATGGCTTTCCAGTATTTTTAATTCTAGCCATGTAGATCACCAACTTAAATTTCATAATTTGCTAGAATATACCATAGGGTAAGATTAACCGGTAGTTAATTAGGCTAGTCAACTTCTCTGTGGGATGATAACTTAGGACTCAAATCCCATTATTACTTGTACGACCTGTGCCCCTGCAGATAATACCTTTTGGGCGTGTCACTCATCACTACAATCATCATTTCTATCTATATTTCACATACCATTCAACTCATAAAGTGTCTAGAAACTCACATTTAAAGCTTGAGGGTTGAAGAACTTGCCTAACTTAGCTTTTTTCCATAGCCAAACTTGTGGTAGTCTATTCTCATTCTCTTAATCAAACTAATGTGTGATTTTTGGGTATGTTGTTCTCCTTAATTCAAGGAACAACTTTCCCTTCTTGAGCTTCTTCCAAATCTGACTGAAATGTAAGGATATTTAGAGTGAGAAAGCTTGATTCTTTGAGAGAAATGGATAAGTGTGGGTTTGGTAGGAAGAAAATCTATTTTTTTCAGCTCAATCCCGTGCTCTTTTTATAAATACAGAGACATGAGATTGATTTGGTACCTTGTGGAGATCGATCTATGTATGGTTTGGTAGTCCTTTTACCTAATGTAACTATTACCTGATCGATCTGCTCTTCATAATGAGATCGATCTGTTGCAAGCAAAATTCTTCTTGGAGATCGATCTGCCTCTTGTAGGAGATCGGTCTTCTCCTCACAATTTTTAACGAGATCGATCTGTTTGTAAAGGGGAGATCGATCTGTTGCTTAACGGAGATCGATCTCTTCTTGGCCGAGACATTTGGAGATCGATCTGTGCCTTGTGAGAGATTAATTCCTTCCAGGCAAAGACTTAAGGAGATCGATCTGCCTTCCCATGAGATCAATCTACCTTGTCCAATTGAACTGGTACTTGACATTTTGTGAGAGGGGATCGATCTCTCCTTTATGGGAGATCGATCTGCTCTTCTCTTACATCCCAATTTCTGCAGTTTTCTGCAGATTTTCACTATGTAATTCATCCTTAATTGCCTAATACCTCATTTTACACTCCGTACACAACCAACGTATAATAGTATCCATTTCATATAATTCATACGTAATAAAACTTATGCACACAACTTGAAATCATGGATAGTACATTAAATTTCATAAACTCCTACATCCTTTATTAATTGTACACATGTTGTATTGTACATATACACCATAGTTTCATAAGAAGTACATGTAAAACTACAGGCATTACATTTCTCCCCTCCTTAGAAAATTTGTTCCTCTAAATTGAATCGAGTTCATTCCTAAAAAAGTTGGGGATACTTCTCCCTCATCAGGTCCTCTAACTCTCAGGTGGCTTCCTTCGATGTATGATATTGCCATAGGACCTCAACCAATGAAATTGACTAGCCCCGCAACACCTCTGTTCTATCTAATATCCGGATCAATTTCTCTATATATGACATATTCTCCTTGAGCTCCAATGGCTCATAGCTAATTACATGTGCTGGATCCGGATGGTACTTTCGGAGCATGGAGACATGAAAGACTTTGTGGACCTCTGCTAGCTCAGGTGGTAAGGCTAGCCTATATGCTCTATCTCCCACTCTATCCAAAATCTCAAAGGGACCAATGTAACGAGGACTTAGTTTTCCTTTCTTCCCGAATCTCGTTACTCCCTTAGAAGGAGACACTTTCAAAAATACAGACTCACCCACAGCGAACTCAAGTGGTCTCTGTCTTCTGTCAACATAGCTCTTTTGTCGACTTTGAGCCGTTCACAACCTCTCACCTATTATCCAAACATCCTCTAAGGCTTGTCTAACCAAATCGGGAGTGAGCAACTGTCTGTCACCAACCTCTTCCCAACCAATAGGCGATCGACATCTGCGACCATATAGTGCCTCATAAAGGGCCATACCAATACTTGAGTTATAACTGTTGTTTTAGACGAACTCAATCAGTGGCAAGTGATCGTCCCATGAGCTTCTAAAATCCAGCATACACCCTCTCAACATATCCTCCAAGGTCTATGTAGTCCTCTCTGACCATCTGTCTGAGGATGGAAAGTGGTGCTAAAGCTCAATTGGGCCCCCATTGCTTCCTGAAAATGTCTCCAAAAGTGAGAAGTGAAGCGGGCATCCCTATCAGAAACAACACTCACTGGGACTCTATGCAATCTTACTATTTCCCGTACATACAAGTTTGCCAGTGCACTCAAAGTATCTATAGATCTCATGGCTAAAAAGTGTGCTGATTTAGTTAATCGATCTACTATAACCCAAATAGAATTGTGGTTCTTACGGGTTCTCGGTAATCCCATCACAAAATCTATGGTGACGTGCTCCCACTTCCATGTCGGTATCGGTAGAGGTCGCAATAATCCTCCAGGTTTCTGATGCTCTACCTTAACCTCCTGACAGATGAGACATCTAACAACATACTCAGCTATGCCTCTTTTCATCCACAACTAATATACTTTCCAGAGATTTTGATACATTTTACTGCTCCCCGGATGTACTGTGTATCTCGATGAGTGAGCTTCTGATAAAATCAACTTCCTAAGCTTTGGATCATTAGGGACACGTTTTCTATTTTCAAACCTTAGTAGTCCATCTGAACTCAATGCAAAATCAGTGCCTTCACCTTTCTGAATTTGGCTAATTACATCAATACACTATTGATCGTTCTGTTAAGCTTGCCAGATCCTCTCAATTAATTTTGGTTCTAATCTCAAGCTGGTTATAATCCCATAACTGCCAATCTCAGGTGGGATCACATCTAATCTATGATTCGTGAATTGTTCCAACAACTCGTGCTCCATAACCATCATATATGATACCAACTTGAGACTCTTTCTACTCAATGCATCGACAACCACATTCGCCTTCCCCGGGTGGTACAAAATATCATAATCATAGTCCTTGCGGAGTTCTAACCACCTTCTCTATCTCATATTTAACTCTTTCTGTGAGAACAGATATTTAAGACTCTTGTGATCCGTAAAGATTTAAAATCTCTCACCATACAAGTAGTGGCGGCATACCTTCAATGCAAATACTACGATCGTCGACTCTAAATCGTGAGTGAGGTAGTTTATTCTCGTGATCTTTCAGCTGTCTAGATCTATAAACAACTACCCTTCCATTCTGCATCAAAACATAGCCCAATCCTTGGTGTGAAGCATCTGTGTAAACATAATAGTTCCCTGAGCTGTTAGGAATGGTGAGAATTGGCGTGATGGTTAATCTGTACTTAAGTTCCTGGAAACTCCTCTCACATGTTTCATCCCAAATAAACTCCACATTCTTTCTCGTAAGACGTGTTAACGGGGCAGCCAATTTAGAGAAACCCTCTACAAATCTCCTGTAGTAACATGCCAAACCCAAAAAGTTTTTGATCTCTGTGACTGTCCTGGGTGGTTCCCACTGAACAATAGCCCCAATCTTGGATAGATCTACTGAAACCCCATCTATCTATACAACATGGCCCAAAAAGGAAATCTGCTCTAACCAAAAGTCACATTTACTAAGTTTGGCATACAACTTTCTCTCTCGGAGGGTTTGCAAAATGATCCTCAAGTGCTGCTCGTGATCTTTCCTGGATCTGGAATAAACTAATATATCATCGATGAATACTATCACAAATTGATCCAGGTATGGCTTGAATACCTCATTCATTAGAGCCATAAAAGCTGCTGGCACATTTGTTAACTCGAAAGGCATCACTAAGAATTCTTAATAACCATAACGGGTGCAGAAAGCTGTCTTGAACACATCTTCTTTTTGAATCTTCAACCCAGATCTTAGATCTATCTTGCAAAATATCCGTGTTCCCTGAAGCTGATCCAATAAATCATCGATGTGCGACAAGGGATACTTATTCTTAATGGTAGCCTTATTCAGCATCCGATAATCAATACACAACTTAAGGCTCCCATCTCTCTTCTTCACAAATAATATCGAGGCTCCCCATAGTGAGACGCTCGGTCTTATAAACCCTTTATCTATCATATCTTGTAACTGCTTCCTTAATTCCTCTAGCTCAACTAGAGCCATCCTATATGGTGACTTGGATATTGGCTCTGTTCCAAGTGTCAAATCAATACCAAATTCCATCTCTCCATCCGGTGGCAATCCTGGTAAGTCATCTGGAAAGACATCAGGGAATTCTCTAACCACTGGAATGTCATCCATATCTAGATGTGTTTCTATTGGCTCTACGAGAGGGGGGTGAATCGATTTTCTAATGTTAATGGCAAATTTAAACTAATTTGAACTTAATTAACAAATAATTGAATAAACAATATAATGTAATGAAACAAATTAAAGCAAGATAAGGGAGAGAATATTAAACACAGTAAGTTATAGAGGTTCGGCTAATCTCTTGCCTACGTCCTCTCTTCTCGACCTCCTTGTCAAGAGCTTTCTTTCTCTCTTTCAATGAAAGTTACACACTCCCTTTTTCAGGTTAAGGAATAACCTCTCTACCCTTTTTACACAAAGATGTATTCACCCTTTTACAAAGTTTATCTCACTGAGGAACAATCCTCTTCTCTCTTAAAGTAAGGATGAATACAATATCAAGCTTTTTTTTGTGGGTAGGATAAATACAGCTTTTGCACACAAGCTTATACAACAAACTCAATAAATGAGAATTGAAGAAAAATAGAATGTAGGAATTAAACTCTTGAGAATGTACAGAATGTGCAGCAATAGTGTCTCACATCTCAGTGTCTTCAATGCTTGATTATATACTGAAGAATTGGTAGTTAGAGCATTTAATGTTGTTTTTCCCGTTGAGATTTTTGCAAAAAGAGCCGTTGAGAACCTCCAATAGAATGTCAGATCGATCTGCTATCTTGACCAGATCGATCTCTTAGTTGTAATTCCTGCAAAGCCAAGGCAAATTGAAGCAAGGAGATCGATCTCATATATGAGCAGATCGATCTCACAATTTGAAAATGTTAGAGCAGATCGATCTTCCAATCTCTCTGTTTGAGGCAGGATCGATCTATAGATCGATCTGCCAGGTATTCTCGTAGTGAGGAGATCGATCTCTTATCAACCCAGATCGATCTCCTTAGCTCTCTGACTTTGAGGAAATCGATCTCTTCCTATACCAGATCGATCTCATGAACTCTCTGTTTGCGTACAGATCGATCTTACAGATCGATCTACTTCCTTTACCTTTTGTTTTAGGGGAGATCGATATCTTCCTATACCAGATCGATCTCATCAACATCCTGTATTAGACAGATCGATCTTATAACCCTTATAGATCGATCTCAGCTTCCTCAATACCTTTGTATAGGTTCAAACCTTAGTAGATCGATCTCATATCCTCATGAGATCGATCTCTCATCCTAGAAAACCCAGGAGATCGATCTCTCATATCACCAGATCGATCTCTCATCTTCAGGAACTTAATTTCTGGTATTGATAACCTCTAAACATGTTTTTATATCATCTTTATATTATTGAATTTATTTGTTTTGTCATTTCAAAATATATTAACTCAACAATCTCTCCATTTTTGATATGACAAAACCTATTCAATAAACATGTTTAGTTACTTATTTGCATTGTGCACAAACTCCCCCTTTTTGTAAGCTCCCCCTTACTTTTGTCTTTTGGCCTCTTAACTATCTTAACTCCCCCTCAATTTAATCATTCCTTTAAACCATTTAAAGCATGTTCTTATTCTTCTCCCCTTTTTTGTCATATCAATGGTACTAAAGGTTTAACTAGAATATTTTAACTTTCAATACACATTTCATTTCAAAATAGTAATTCATTATAGCACATAACTAACATGTCATTCCATAAAAGACTCAGTCAAGCAAATGCAGTTTGCAAACAACAACCAGTAATTATAAGACATAGTGAAAATAGTCCTAACAATGAAGTCCTAAGGTGGAGGAGGAAATCGATCCATAAGTTCCTCAACATGAGTACGTGTGACCTGCAGATCATCAAACATCGCCTGCTGTGTGGCATGAAGGTTTGCAAAACCTTTATCTATCTTCCAGTTCAGCTCCATGATCATTGTAACAATCGACTCCATGCCAGCGGGTGATGGGGCAGGTGCAGTGGGCTGAGCAGTCGAAGAAGATGGACCCTAAGTAGGTGCAGCTGGTGGATCCATGGGCTCATCTGATGGGTCTTCATCCATGGCTGCCTCAGGCTGCTGTTCTCATTTCTTCTTCCAATCTCCTCGGAAGTCCTTGTAATACCCCATGTGGTGAAGTGTCCCGCTGTTTAAGGCGCTCTTTGGGGAGGGCACTTCACCCGTTTCACAGCTGCAATCGACTCTAAGTCTTTGTAGAAGATTCGCCAACAGTTGCGAAAAAATAATCGTCAAGGCTTGTCTGCGTACGATCTTCAACCAATCTTTATAGATGAAGTGGACCAAATTGGGTTTTTGACTTATGGAGTGAATGTGATGGAGCCAGAAGTGATCTAACCTCCTAACTGTGGAATGACGGGTACCAAAAGGACGGAGATTCCACGAGATGATAAGGTGGAGTAACCTTGGGTGCATCGGTAGGTCACTCGCCTTATCACCGGGAAGATCAAATTCTAATGAAACTTCATTTTCTTCCTCGGTCAAACCCTCATCTCTTATCTCAAATACTCGGGCTAGAATGGACGTGTTTATTAACAAGGTTTTAGACATGACAAATGTTTTAAAATCGAAGATTTTGCAGGTATCATCAAGATCGTAGATGAGTTCGGCATTAGAAAAGAATGCCCTGATGATGTTTGGGGGTACGGGAGTATTGATTTTGAGAAATGGAAGCCATCCAAATTATTCAAATTTGGATAGATAGGGAAAATCAATACGGTTTAGGAATGAAAAATCAATGGTTCGCCAATGTTTAATTGACATTGTTGAAAAATACTCTTCATATCGCTTCCTTTTTGCAGGTGTTTGAAAACACCTGTTAAAGGTAGTGACGGAAGAGGGAGGGTTTGATTGGGAAGAGGACCCTTGATCAACACTTGGTCTAAGGTGTTTTTGGCCTACTTTCTTAAGTCTTGGCATTGTTCTAGACACTGAAAACTCTCTAGACAATCTTAAAAATAGTTCACTAAAAACCTAACCAATGGAACAGTAGCTAGAATTGACCTAGTGAGAAATTTAGCACAAAACTAAGAATTTTTTAGAAACATTTAGCAATGTGGGCTACTAGAACATTAAACGAAGAAGAGATTTAACGAAAACCTTACCGAGATCGATCTGGAAGGAAGAATCGAGGGCTGAGGTGCGACAGGGGTTAGGGATTTGAAGATTTGGGATTTCTGAAAATTGAGGATTTTGAGCAGTTTTTATAGTCCAAGGCACAGGAGATCGATTTGTCGAGGCGACAGATCGATCTGTCATTTCCAAAAGCTCGAAGAGATCGATCTGTTTACCGCAAGATCGATCCTCAGAATACAGAAGTTTAATGAGATCGATCTGTCAAGGGCCCAGATCGATCTGTTGTTTGACAGAGGCTTAAGAAGATCGATCTGCCAAATGCACAGATCGATCTGATGTTTAACAGAGGCTTAAGGAGATCGATCCTATGGGTGAGAAGATCGATCTGCCTAGCTTAACCTTTATGCTTTAGGCTCATTTGAAGTATGGAGATCGATCTATATTGATAGGAGATCGATCTCTCATACTTTTTGCCCAGAACAATCATTGGAAAACTTATTTAAAAACATCTTGAAATCAAGGTTTTGAAACAGATAAATCTTAAGGAACATTCATGAGTCTTAATTCACCTCTAAGGACACAAAACCTATCTCTATCAAGAGGTTTGGTGAATATATCAGCTATTTGATGTAAAGTGCCAATGTACTCTAGAATTATATCTCCATTTTGAACATGGTCTCTAAGGAAATGGTGCCTAATCTCAATGTGCTTAGTTCTAGAGTGTTGAATAGGATTTTTAGATAGATTGATGGCACTGGTATTATCACATTTAATTGAGACTTGTTTCATGTCAATACCATAGTCTTTCATTTATTGTTTAATCGACAACACTTGAGTACTACAACTACCTACTGCTATGTATTCAGCTTCAGTTGTGGACTGAGCCACACTATTTTGTTTCTTAGAGAACCATGAGATTAATCTATTCCCTAAGAATTGACATGTACCTGAAGTGCTTTTCCTATCTATTTTACAGCCCCCAAAGTCTGCATCAGAAAATGCATGAAGTGTAAAAGTGAAGTCCTTGGGGTACCAAAGTCCTAGAGAGGGAGTGTCTTTAAGGTATCTAAAGATCCTTTTAGTTGCTAATAAGTGTGATTCCTTAGGAGAGGATTGAAATCTAGCACAAAGACATACACTAAACAGAATATCCAGTCTACTTGCAGTTAAATATAGCAATGAATCAATCATAGACCTATAGAGTTTAGTGTCTACACACTTACCACTTTCATCTTTATCAAGTTTGACATTGGTGCCCATTGGAGTTGCTTGAGGTTTGCAATTATCCATTCCAAATTGTTTAAGCAATTCCTTAGTATACTTTGCTTGATTGATGAAGGTTCCATCCTTTGTTTCTTCACTTGAAGTCCCAAGAAGAAAGTGAGCTCTCCCATCATGCTCATTTCAAATTCACCTTGCATGATCTTAGCAAACTCTTGGCATAAAGATTCATTAGTTGATCCAAAAATAATATCATCTGCATACACTTGAACAACTAGTAAATCCTTATTTTTATTTTTGATAAATAAAGTGGTATATACTTTTCCTCTTGAAAATCCTTTTTCTATTAAGAATTTTGACAACCTTTCATACCATGCTCTAGGAGCTTGTTTCAAACCATAGAGTGCCTTAAATAGTTTGAAAACATGTTCAAGAAATTCATGATTTTCAAAGCCGAGAGGTTGCTCTACATACACTTCTTCATTAATGAAACCATTCAAAAATGCACTCTTTACATCCATTTGATATAACTTGAAGTTTTTATAACATGTAAAGGCAAGTAGCATTCTAATTGCTTCTAATCTAGCTACTGGTGCATAAGTTTCATCATAGTCTATACCTTCTTCTTGTCTATAGCCTTGTGCAACTAACCTAGCCTTGTTTCTTATGATCATACTATTTTCATCCATCTTGTTCTTAAATATCCATTTAGTTCTAATTATAGAGTGATCACTAAGCCTAGGAACTAGTTTCCACACTTTGCTTCATTGATTTAACTCTTCTTGCATTGCTAAGAACCAATTATTGTCATCTAAGGCTTCATTGACATTTTTAGGTTCTATTTGAGACACAAAGGCTATATATTGACACATATTCCTTAGAGATGATCTAGTTCTAACTCTAAGAGTTGGATCTCCTACTATTTCACAATCTTTTACATATCTTAATTCTCTTGGTGCTCTAGATTCTCTCTCTAATATCTCTATTTCTTCTTCATCTTCTTTATTTATGTCAAGTTTTTCTAATAAATCATTTTCTAAGTTTGGAATTTCCTCCAAGTTTTCATCAAATATTCCAACATCCTCATCATTTGTTGAATCTTTAGATAAATCATTTGACTCATCAAATATTACATGAATTGATTCTTCAACCATCAATGTTCTCTTATTATATACTCTATAAGCCTTTGAATTCAACGAATATCCTAGAAAGATTCCCTCATCACTCTTGGCATCAAATTTTCCTAAATTGTCTTTCCCATTATTTAAGATAAAACATTTGCAGCCAAAAGGGTGAAAATAGTTAATATTAGGCTTCTTATCCTTGTAAAGCTCATAATGAGTTTTCTTTAAAATGGGTCTAATCATAGCTCTATTAATGATATAGCAAGATGTATTTATAGTTTCAGCCCAAAAATATTTAGGTAAATTATTTTCACACAACATGGTTCTAGCCATTTCTTCCAATGTTCTATTTCTTCTCTTAACCACTCCATTTTGTTGTGGTGTCCTAGGGGCTGAAAAATTATGACTAATTCCTTGATCATTGCAATATTCATCAAATCCTATATTTTCAAACTCCTTGACATGATCACTTCTAATACTAGTTATAGTATATCCTTTTTCATTTTGAGTCACTTTTGTATAAGCAATGAATTTTTCTAAAGCTTCATTTTTCACTCTCAAGAAGAACACCCAAGTGAACCTAGTGTAATCATCAACAATTACAAACCCATAGTGTTTCCCACCTAGGCTTGTTGTTCTAGTTAGTCCAAATAGATCTAGGTGGAGTAATTGAAGAGACCTAGTGGTAGATACACAATTCTTAGGCTTAAATGTTGTCCTTTTATGTTTTCCTTTAACACAAGCTTCACATATTTTGTCATAGTTAAATGATAACTTGGGCAATCCTATAACTAGGTATTTTCTAGCTAATTTAGATAACACATGCATGCTAGCATGACCTAGTCTTCTATGCCACAACCAAGGTTCTTTTTCTTTGTCTGCCATTAGGCAAATGTTTTCATTTTAAAGTTCATTTAGATAGACAATGTATATGTTACCTTGCCTATGACCTAGGAAAAGAACCTTATTAGATTTAGGATCTATAACATAACATTTCAAACAATCAAAAATTACTTTGTAACCTTTGTCATAAAGTTGACTAATGCTTAGTAAGTTATGTTTTAGACCCTTAACAAGCAATACTTTTTCTAATGAAAGTAGTCATTACCTATTGAACCACTTCCCTCAACTTGGCCTTTGGAGTTGTCCCCAAATGTGACTTCTCCACCAACCTTTGATTTAAATGAGTTGAAGTGACTTCTATCACCGGTCATGTGCCTTGAGCATCTACTGTCTAAGTACCAAGCTTCCTTTGTTTTAGCTTTGTGGCAATTCTCAATCACCTACAATCAAAATTCAAACTCATGTCTTAGGTACCCAAATTCTCTTGGGTCCTTTGAGGTTAGTGAATGCAATTCTTGATCCCTTTGGGATCCATTTTACTAAAGCATTAATATCTTTTGAGTTAATTACTTCTTTTGGAACCCAAATTCTTTTTACTATTTTTCCCTTAAGAGTGGTCATCTTCATATTGCAATTATGTGATGCATGTCCCTTCCTATTACAATATGAACAAGTAGTTGAAGGTTTATTCATGCTCTTTCTAGCAATGAAGCTTTTGAGATAAGTCTCTCTACTTTTTGCATTATACCTTAACCCATTTTTATCAAAGAATGCCCTTTAAGTTTCTAGCATGTTATCTAACTTTTGTTGACCCACGTAAAATCTATTAAAGGAATTATGTAAATTACTATTTTTTTCTTTTAGGTCACAAATTTCAAGATTTGTAATTTCTAGTTTCTTTTCACATTCTAATTTGACCTCTAGCATTAACTCATTTTCTTTCTTCAATTTAGATATTATCTTTTTATATTTCATACTCATGCATTCATATTCCAATGCAAGATCATCAAAGGCATCTTGCAATTCATCAAAAGAATATTCATTGAGGTTTGTAGTTACCTTTTCATCCTCAATAGCCATGAAGCACAGGTTGGCATTGTCCTCATTTGAATCATCGTCAGAGCAGTCACTGTCGCTCCATGTTGCCACCATTGCCTTCTTTTTGTGGAACCTATCATTGGATCTTTTAAGAAGAGGACAGTTGAATTTAATGTGGCCTGATTTTTTACATTCATAACATATAATTGTATCTTTTCTACCTAACTCTTCTTGATCTTTCTTGCGGTTTCTCCTATTACTACCACTTGCTCTCATTCTCATGAATTTGTTAAATCTTTTGGCAAACATTGCCATCTCAAGATCTTCTTCACTACCACTCTCATTTTTATTTTCCTCTTGAGTAGTAGATTTTAGAGCAACTCCCACTTTCTTGGGTGGCTCTTCATTTCTTCTCAACTTCATCTCATATGTGAGCAGTGATCCTATTAATTCATCTAGTGATAATGTGTGAGGGTCTTTGGATTCCTCAATTGCAATCACTTTAGCTTCCCATGATTTAAGTAGACTATTTAATATTTTCTTAACCATTTCTATATTAGAGTATATTTTTCCTAAGGACATTAATCCATTAATTACATCAGTGAATCTAGTGAACATATCACTGATTGATTCTCCTTCTTTCATCCTAAATACTCATAGTCACGTGTGAGCATTCCTACCTTAGTCTCCTTTACTTGGGTTGTACCTTCATGAGTTATTGCCAATTTGTCCCAAATTTACTTGGCATTGTCACAACCGGAGACTCTATTGTATTCATTTGGCCCTAAAGCACAAAATAGGGTGTGCATGGCCTTAGCATTTAGTTGAGCACATTTAACATCATTTGAATCCCATTCATCTTCTTCTTTAGGGATATCTCTTCCCTCTATTCTTTTTGTAGGGATTTGAGGTCCTTTAGTGATAATCCTCCATACCTCATAATCATTTGCTTGAATGAATAACATCATCCTAGTTTTCCAATAAGCATAATGTTCACCATTGAACATTGAAGGCCTAACCGTAAAATGCCCCTCTCCTACTAAACTAGTTGCTACATTGTTGTGAGCCATTAGATCGTTTCTAACTCTTAGGAAGTTATTCCTCTAAAATCAAAGAGTCCTAGCTCTGATACCAATTGTTAGCTCTACCGAGAGGGGGTGAATTGATTTTCTAATGTTAATGGCAAATTTAAACTAATTTGAACTTAATTAACAAATAATTGAATAAATAATATAATGTAATGAAACAAATTAAAGCAAGATAAGGGAGAGAATATCAAACACAGTAAGTTATAGAGGTTCGACCAATTTCTTGCCTACGTCCTCTCCTCTTGACCTCCTTGACAAGAGCTTTCTTTCTCTCTTTCAATGAAAGTTACACACTCCCTTTTTCAGGTTAAGGAATAACCTCTCTACCCTTTTTACACAAAGATGTATTCACCCTTTTACAAAGTTTATCTCACTGAGGAACAATCCTCTTCTCTCTTAAAGTAAGGATGAATACAATATCAAGCTTTTTTTTATGGGTAGGATAAATACAGCTTTTGTACACAAGCTTATATAACAAACTCAATAAATGAGAATTGAAGAAAAATAGAATGTAGGAATTAAACTCTTGAGAATGTACAGAATGTGCAGCAATAGTGTCTCACATCTCAGTGTCTTCAATGCTTGATTATATACTGAAGGATTGGTAGTTGGAGCATTTAATGTTGTTTTTCCCATTGAGATTTTTGCAGAAAGAGCCGTTGGGAACCTCCAGTAGAATGCCAGATCGATCTGCTATCTTGACCAGATCGATCTCTTAGTTGTAATTCCTGCAAAGTCAAGGCAAATTGAAGCAAGGAGATCGATCTCATATATGAGCAGATCGATCTCACAATTTGAAAATGTTAGAGCAGATCGATCTTCCAATCTCTCTGTTTGAGGCAGGATCGATCTATAGATCGATCTGCCAGGTATTCTCGTAGTAAGGAGATCGATCTCTTATCAACTCAGATCGATCTCCTTAGCTCTCTGACTTTGAGGAGATCGATCTCTTCCTATACCAGATCGATCTCATGAACTCTTTGTTTGCGTACAGATCGATCTTACAGATCGATCTACTTCCTTTACCTTTTGTTTTAGGGGAGATCGATCTCTTCCTATACCAGATCAATCTCATCAACATCATGTATTAGACAGATCGATCTTATAACCCTTATAGATTGATCTCAGCTTCCTCAGTACCTTTGTATAGGTTCAAACCTTAGCTGATCGATCTCATATCCTCATGAGATCGATCTCTCATCTTAGAAAACCCAGGAGATTGATCTCTCATATCACCAGATCGATCTCTCATCTTCAGGAACTTAATTTCTGGTATTGATAACCACTAAACATGTTTTTATATCATCTTTATATTATTGAATTTATTTGTTTTGTCATTTCAAAATATATTAACTCAACAGTTTTGTTCAAATCCACCATATAAGCAATAAAACCTTCAAAATAACATTTGTCATTTATGTATAAATGCACTTTACTTGCTACAAAATCAGGTTTTCATTACTTCTCACAAAACTTTACAACACATTCCTCAAGTAGAGAAAATGTAATAGACTTAGAGTGATAGTCTAAGATAGCATGATTGGTAGCTAACCAATCCATTCCCAAGATTACATCAAGGCCATACATATTCAACAAAATCAAATTAGCTGTCGTGTACTTATCTCATATTCTCACTTTACAATCTTTGTATACTTGTTCAGCTAATTGACTAACTCTCATTGTAGTACTTATTAATAAAGTCCCATTTAAATATGTGGGTTTTACAAATCCTGTTAACTTTGATGCACATGTAGGCGATATAAAGGAATGCTAGCACCATAATCAAATAAAGCTATAGCTTCCAAATTGAAAATCAGAATTGTACCTTCTATCACCTCAGAAGAGGTATCTGCTGATGCTTGGTCTATCGCATATACCTTACCTTGACCCATAAGTTGCTTCCCTTTTTCTTCAGTCGTGGCTCTCTTCCTTGTAGGAGGTGTAACTGTCGAAACTTTCTCTGGCTCCTTGCCCCTCTGCGGGACTACCTCAACTGCTTTTGGACAATCCCTTGTATAGTGCCCAACTCTACCACATCTAAAGCATCGTGTACCCTGAAAATGACAGGACCTACTACCATGATATCGGTCACATACTCTGCATTGATCAGTAGTCGATTGGGGTCCACCGATTACTATACCCTTGGTTGGGGCTTGAGTCAGATGCATATAAGGTCTAGCAGTTTTCTTCTGTGACTCATCTGCCTCTCTCCGACGTTTACCAGCACCTCTCTGTCCAAGCCTAGCGCTCTTGCCATCTCCCAATTTTCTCGGACCCTTATCCTTACCCCAACTAAACTTTGAAATATGCAGGTCATAGTCCTGCTCACACAAATGGGCTCATCGTACCGCTTCTCTATATGTAGCAACATCAAACGAAGCCAGTTTAGCTCTAATTGAGGGCCTTAGTCCATCAACAAATTTACGGACCCTAATAGCTTCACTCCTGAAAAAGTTCGGATCATATCGGTCCAATAATGTAAATCGTGACTTGTACTCATCCACAGTTCGATTCCCTTGAGTCAGATTCAAAAATTTCATTTGTAACCTATGTCAAGCAGCATCTAGGATATATTGTTCTCTAAAAGCACCCAAAAACATATCTCATGTGATTGTTATACCCTGAGTTCTCAACATAGGTCTGGTGGACTTCCACCAGTGCTCTGCTTCGCCCCTCAATACTAAGGCCGCAAATGCCACTCTTTCCGTAGCCGAACATCTACAAAAATCAAACAGCTTCTCCATCTGACTTATCCAATCCTCAACCACTGCTGGATCCTTTACCCTACTAAAAGAAGGAGGCTTAAAGTCTATAAAATGCCTCAACCTCTCCATATCAAAATCATAGTCATGCACCAAATCATCATCATTATATTGTTGCGGGGCCATTGAAGGAGGTACTGGCCAAATAGGGGGACCTCGTGGTCTATCGGGTTCAGGTTATGCAGGTGCAACATTCTCAGGTTCAGGTGCAGCTATTGGGGGATTCGGTGCAGCTTGCCCTGGTATACCGATATACCCTCCAATCTAGACATGATCTGACCCATCATGGTCATCATCGTACGCATGTCTTCCTCTAATTTGGCTACTCGAGGATCGGGTGTCTTTATCTGATCATGGGGCTTATGACTAGAGGACGATCTACTATGCCTCTCAGTCCTATCATTTTGCCCCTGAGCTCATGAGCTCTCTCCCCTTTTGCAGTGTCTCTCAAGCATAGCTCACAAGCCCGTTGACTTCCCTGCATTTATAACAAACTCTTAGATCACTACCAGTAACATATACACATTTGTATCTAAATATCGCATAGTAACTTGGAGATGTACATTTTCTTAGTCCTAAACATCGACTCACATCAGACCAACCAAGCTCTAATACCAAATTCTGTCACACCCCGACTCCGGGAGCCTTTCATCCATACATATACTACATACGATTGGGCTGTGAGCTGATGCAATTACTAATTCCATACATTTATAGTGTAAAATATTTAAAACTTTAAGACACACACTCCCAAGCATGTGTGTAGATATACAAAATCATTGATATATATATATATATATATAAATGAAATATCTTTACATAACATCCCCATACAAATTTTCTCATTTTCAAGGTATAACTGTGCAATACAATACGATAGATACAAAATGTTTGTGTATACATTTTCTTATACCTTATCAACTGGTAGGAGCTGATCAACACAAAAGAATCTGGAGACCACCGCGATGTTCTACTTCTCAGTATCTGGAGGGAGAAAATAGTGGGATGAGCAAACCACAGCTCGGTAAGGAAAAGAATGCTAACATGTAGATACTGTACTATCTACATAGCCCATGCATGATTAACAAAATCATCATTCTTTTCAGATGAAATTATTAATAGAAAATGCATTTAAACATTCTTTTCTTATAGACATTTTCATAAAACCAACGCTCAATATTTCTGTTTAAGAAACATACCATAAAACAGTGCTATCACAGAACAAGCATTCAAATCAGGATATTTATCAAATCATAATATCTCTTTTCTTTTCACAAACCATTTCATTTCATCACATTTCTCTTATCTCTGAGAAAAGTATGAAATTTCAACAAACAGATATCCACGACATATGGCCATAGTCAGTGATCCCAGGCCTCACTAATCAGGTGTGCACAGGGCATCACTCGCCTGAAGGGGGATGGGTCAGTCCTACCCTTCGGCTCATCTCAATCATCATCATCTTCCTCATCACATCACATATACTCACGGTATAATGTACGTCACGTGTCATCTACGTGATACTCGTACCCATATGCACCTAACACGGTACATAGTATTTCACGGACAATTACACGGTTCAATGTACGCCCGTGGACCCAGTCCATCTACCCTATACTGATGTACTTATCATCCTTAACCATGTCTCATATACCAGGCGAGCAGAATCAGCGTGACACACAGTCATCGCAAGGCTCCAGTGCGGTATCTCTCAGTGCGAGCAACTGTTTCTAGCACTGTATCATCTCAAAAATCGTTGTGCGAGCTAGGCTCTAGCACATCATCATCATCATCATAAAACCATATGCGAGCTACGCTCTAGCACGGTTTATCAAAACATGTAAGCATACGCGAGTGAAACCTCCAATATAATCAAAATCATTAAAACAAGTGTGAGCTAAGGCTCCAACACCAGTTCATATCTTAAATCTGATATGTGGCTATTTTTCTCTTTTAAAACTTAAATCAAGTTTATTAACATAGCAAGCCGTTCCATAATAAACATGTAAAACTAGCCAGCATATCCATCATCATTTCTCAGTCACAAAAACAACATTTAGTTGTAAAAACATTAAAAACATTAAAAACATGCATGTTTTGTTATTTTCCTTCCCACATCCCATTTTCACAATTCATACCATAGTACATTTCATATCACATATGGCTCAATAGCTAAAAATAGTATCTCTAGCGTCATAACTACTGAAATCGCTGTAAAACATGTACGATATCTCTATCGCTAACATACAATCCCTTACCTTGAATCGCGCTTGTATTCTCCTTCGTCTCTTTTGCTTCATTCACGTCCCAGATTAATCGTGTTTCCGACGTATTTCAATCTACACATGTAAATCATTAAGTTATTTTCCTTTCCTTCTCCCAAACATTCACATTGTCATTTATTTATCTATTCATACTTCTCAAGCCTTTTATCTTATTTCACCTTTTCCACTAGTATCACTATATCTTCTCTTAAGTTTTTCATCACTTCTCCATAAGTATTTCTTCATGAATTCCCTCTTAATATTACTCACTCATCACTATAATCATCATTTCTATCTATATTTCACATACAATTCAACCCATAAAGTGTCTGGAAACTCACATTTAAAGCTTGAGGGTTGAAGAACTTACCTAGCTTAGCTTTTTCCTTAGCCAAACTTGTGGTAGTCTATTCTCCTTCTCTTGATCAAACCAATATGTGATTTTTGGGTATGTTGTTCTCTGTATTTCAAGGAACAAATTTCCCTTCTTGAGCTTCTTCCAAATCTGGCTGGAATGTAGGGATATTTAGAGTGAGAAAGCTTAATTCTTTGAGAGAAATGGATAGGTACGGGTTTGGTAGGAAGAAAATCTATTTTTTTAGCTCAATCCCGTGCTCTTTTTATAAATGCAAAGACATGAGATCGATCTGGTACCTTGTGGAGATCGATCTCTGTATGGTTTGATAGTCCTTTTACCTAACATAACTACTACCAGATCGATCTGCTCTTCATAATGAGATTGATCTGTTACAAGCAAAATTCTTCTTAGAGATAGATCTGCCTCTTGTAGGAGATCGATCTTCTCCTCACAATTCTTAACGAGATCGATCTGTTTGTAAAGGGGAGATCGATCTGTTGCTTAACGCAGATCGATCTCTTCTTGGCCGAGACATTTGGAGATCGATCTGTGCCTTGTGAGAGATCGATTCCTTCAAGGTAGAGACTTAAGGAGATTGATCTGCCTTCCCATGAGATCGATTTGCCTTATCCAATTGAACTGGTACTTGACATTTTGTGAGAGGGGATCGATCTCTCCTTCATAGGAGATCGATCTGCTCTTCCCTTGCATCTCAATTTTTACAGTTTTATGCAGATTTTCACTTTGTAATTCATCCTTAATTGCCTAATACCTCATTTTACACTCCGTACACAACCAATGTATAATAGTATCCATTTCATATAATTCATAGGTAATAAAACTTATGCACACAACTTGAAATCATGGATTATACATTAAATTTCATAACTCCTACATCCTTTATCAATTGTAAACTTGTAGTATTGTACATATACACCATAGTTTCATAAGAAGTACATGTAAAACTACATGCATTACACTCGTACTTGATTTTAATATAATTTATGCATGATAGAGTACTGGAAGCATTTCAGTTTTATTGATTGATGCATGATAGAGTATTGAAGCATTGCTCATACTCAGTTTTACATGACATAGTGCTGGGAGTATCGCTCGCACTAGTTTTATATGACCATATGCATGAGTTCATGCTGGGAGTTTACTCGCACGTACCGATTTTGAAAGAGATAGCATGAAACAGCCGTAATAGGAGCTAGTGCAGATTGTGTGTCGCACCAATTATATGCTCGCATGTGCATTTTGAAATATGACCGAAGGCTATCGAAACTATTATCCATAGTATGAGAACTAAGACTTATGGCAAGCACCCTGCCTATGAGGTATATCCATGGTATGAGGGTTAAGACCTATGGCAGGCACCCCGGCCTTAAGATTGGGTCCATGGAGTACTTTGTACCGTGTATGTCACATGGAGTACGATGTACCTTGAGTACACGATGTTATTGAGTTATGAGCTGACGGTAGAGGATTTAACCCACCTCCCGTTACAGTAAATGTGAGACCCCGCACACCGAGTACTGTGTAGCTTAGGATCACGAAAAATGAGTTATGATCATAATCTCGAAACATGTAGTCGTCTATCTCGTTAGATTCACTTGAGATTTCTTGATTGAATTATCACATGAATTTATAATTTGAACATGTGATTTTGTGAATTGTGAAAAGGGTAACCTGAGGGATGGGTGAGGCCTGAATTTTCATGTTTTAACATGACGATATGCCATCGTTGTCTTGATTTAATTGTAATGGCATGATAAAATGTGATTTATATTAATTACATGAAAACTGTAATGTTTTGCATGAAGTGCTGAGATTATTAAACCAGCATGATTTCAGTTCATAACTGATGATTTGTGTAAAACTCTTAAATTCATAAGTATATACATGTACATGCTATGTGAAACATAAATGATGTAAAGTCCATAAAACCAACGTACACACTTGTAAAATGAGTTTGTGATGTACGTACAAGTTTCATTAAGTATGAATAAGAAGGAATGGACTTTTGTATGTGGAAAATGTGAATATATGTGGTAAAATGGAATGAAAGTGCATGAGTTAAGTAAGTCTTTATAATTCCAATTAATGTTGTATTGTATACCTATGGTTATACAATGAATGCACACAAGTTTCAATGTGTATGAGGTAGGAATAGATGTCATTTTCAACCCTTGAAGGAGGTTGGATGAGAAAATGACTATGACAGCAAAATGTATGAAGTTTGGTGTAAGTTACTGTAAAAAACTGCAGGAAAATTTTGAAAATATGAATGAGGGATCGATCTCATGGGATGAGAGATTGATCTGGAAGAGCTAAAAATTCTCTTGTTCGAGCAATGAAACAGGGGCAGATTGATCTCCAAGGAAGTCAGATCGATCTACTAAGCATTCTGTGAAGAAGGAATCGATCCCTAGAGGGCCAGATCGATTTCCTTAAGCTACTGACTTGCAACAGATTGATCTCATGCAAGAGAAGATCAATCTCCTTAAGGTTCTGTGTTGGGTAGATCGATCTCATGCTAGGAGCAGATCGATCTCATTAGGCCTGAAAGGTCGATTTCGAGAGGAAAAAGTGCATGGTAGATCGATTTCATTGGAGAGCATATCGATCTCATAGAGACAATTCTATAAATACTAGACTTCTGCACTTCAGTTTGCACGAGAGAAACTATCCATTCAAGAGCAAAAGTGTAACCTAGCATTTCTACACTAGAAAACTTCAGTTTGCATTCAGTTTTGAGTGAGGTATAAGTGAGCAAAGTTGTTCTTGGCAAAGAGGAGAACAACATACTTGGAAACAAGAGATTGAGATCAAAGGTGTCAAGAGTAAGGAGGATTTTACCATTTTGGCGACAAAGGAAAGAAATCTCAACTAGGTAAGATTTAATGCACCAAGTTGATATATGTTAAACTAGGTGTATTGATGAGTTAAATGGTATATGTATGACTTGTTGGAATTGAAAGGATCATGAGAAATGTAAATGACCTAGTTTTGGCATGAAAATGAGAACATGATGAAGAAATGGTGTGAACATTGATTTAATGATAGAATATGCATGTATAGAAGATTATAAGGTAATCTTATGAAATGCATAAATTGGAAATAAGGAGAAATAAAGATAGCTATGTGAAAATGTGGTTTTATATTATATTTGGAGAAAGTGATGAAAACATTGTATTAAATTGAGATTTGGCAAATGAAATGAGTATATAGTGATATACTAACGCCAATATTTATAGCAGCTTTGAAAATCACATTGGAAGCTGATCAGACTGCAAGAGTGAGCAGAACCGAGGAAGAGAGGTCACTTGACGTGATTCGAGGTTAGGGAATTTCGTGAGTAGTTAGAGATGGCTACATGTATTTCGAATAGAATTTCGATAGTATATTCTATATGAATTCCCTTAAAGAGACATATTATTGTGGTAGAGATAAATGAGAATAAGTGTATTTTATCCAAAAAATAGGGTGAAAATACTTAAGAAGCATGTTATGACCCAAAATGCACGAGCTGCATGATAGAATGACTAATGTTTTCATGTATATGTGAAAACAACACATTTGAGTGCTTATTTGATTTCCTTGGGTGAAATTTGATTTGAATAGCCATCTATTTGGTTTTGTGTGAAAACCCTAAGTGCTAGAGGAGACTCGCACTATATTTTGAGATATGCATCATAAAGTACTTGAGTATACACTCGTACTTGATTTTAATGTGACTTATGCATGTTAGAGTACTAGGAGCATTGCTTGTACTCAGTTTTGTGATTGATGCATATAGAGTATTGGGAGCTTTGCTCATACTCAGTTTTACATGATAGAGTACTGGGAGCGTTGCTTGTACTCGATTCTTCATGATTTATGCATGACAGGGTACTTAAGCGATAGCTCGTACTTGATTTGAAAAGATAATTATGCATTAACCTAGTGCTAGAGGTTACTCGCACAGGTATTTGATATTTTGAGATGCATACACAATGTTTAAGAGGCGAAGTGTTGATTGTGAGTCACACTCAAGACGCGCACTGTGGTTTTTACGTGATATGTAAGACATGTTAGAAAAACCGTGACGATTTCTTTATGTAGACTGAGTGTCATACTGTGAGATGTTCGCACTTGGATTTAGAGACGTGGCAGATATTTTCCATAGTATGTGGGCTAAGACTTATGGCAAGCACCCCGACTATGATGTATTTCCATGGTGTGAGGGATAAGACCTATGGCAGGCAACCTGACCATGAGGAGAAGGTCCACGAGTGTACATTGTACCGTGCGAGTGGCATGGAGTACACTGTATCGTGTGGTGAATTTGTGGAGTTGAGGAGTTTATAGTTGGCGGTTGTGATGGACTGACCTCCCTCCTGTTACAGCAGTTATAACCCGTACACCGACATCTGTGTTGCTTGAGATTTCACCATTATAGGATATGACCATAGTCCAGGAGAGTATTGCATTTAACCATTGAGTCTCGCATGATATATCACTTGTTTTCACGATACGGTTAGACCTGAGAGATAGGTCGAAAATCGATTTTTGTATTGTGTTGTGAACTGCCATGTTTATTGTGATTTACAAGTAAATGACAATGATTTCTATAAGGGCATTTCGAATTTTAAAGATGCACTATTTTGCATGAATGCCTATGTTTCATAACTCAGCATGATTTTAAGTACATGGAATTTATTCTGTACTACTATTATATCCGTTTTGATTCATACTTTTGAGATGAGAGAAGGAAGGGCAAAACATTATTTCCAACAGATAGTGTGGACGTCTACTTGCTTGCCTGATTTCCTTACTGAGTGCGTTGTTTGCTCATCCCCCTTTATTTTCCCCTCTCTACAGATCATCTGCAGTAGATTAAGTCCGGCTAAAGTATAACATTCCTTTTGTTCGTTGCCATTTCCCATTGAGTTAAAGGTATACACATCGCGTACTATTTTGTATCTGAACAATGTATAAGCACAGTGATGTACACGTTTGTAATACTGGGGATGTAATTATGTAATGTAAATAAATCTATTTATGAGAATTATGTGTGTACAGTCAAAAGATATTTATGATGACATGTATATATGATGTGATAAGATGAGTATGAATGAGACGATTAATATCGAATCACAGCCCAACTGTCGAGGAGAGAAAGGTAAGTAAAAAATGAAAAATTTGTAGTGGTTCTTGGTAAGTCACGAAAGGAGGACCGTGACAATTTGTATCTATATATATATTGCATAAATGTTTCAAGAAAGACACATGCTTTAAATGCGAATCGAAAAGGAAATAATTTAATGGCATGAGCATTATATTTTGTAGATAGTGTGGTTATCTACTTGCTTACCTTATTTCCTTACTGAGCTGTGAGCTCACCCCCTTTTTATTTCCCCTCTCTACAGAGCATTCATAGTAGGTGGACACGGCTGAGGACTGGTATTCCTTGATCCGCTGCATACACATCTTACGAAAGGTATACACATTCGAACGTTTGTACTAAACAATGTAAAAGCATAGTTATATAAACGAATGTACGGTCGAGGATGTATATGTACAAGTATTTGTATTAATGAATATGAGTTTACTTTTAAGAAAAGAGTACTTACAGTTAATGGATAATTGTATTGACATGTATACTTGTTATGAAATGAATGTGGTTGAAGTGACTAATATTGAATCACAACTCAACGGTTTGGTGTTGAGTTATGACAAAAGGAGAGGTAAGTAAAATACAAAAAATTTGTGGTGATTTTAGTAAGTCACGGGAGGGGAGGTCGTGACAAAATGATAAAAAAAAATTGTAGATTTTTTTAGACCAAATGAGGTAAGAAAATCTCTTTATGCAAGAACCAAATAAGTAAAGCAAAGAATCTCTTTCAAATATGCATACACAAGTCATAAATTAAACAAATTACAATAGTAACAATAAAAAAGTAAAAATATAACAGAAAAGAAACCCTGGACAAGGAAAATGATATTTTCTAATCTTAAATAAAACAAATTTTTATGAGAAGTAAAACCAACCCTTAAGAAAATAAGAGTTTCTTTTTAGTTTTAGTTTTAACAAAGAAAAAATTATAAACAGTGTAAGCGAAAGGACACAAAGAGTTCCAAAAGGAAAGAAAATGGCACAAACTCATATTAGTGTGAGTTAGAATGATTTTGTACTTGAATAATGGGTTCTTAAAAACGAAATAAGATGATATAAAAGACTACAATTTAAGAAAAAAACATGGTTAAAACTTTATAAAATAAGAAAAAAATATTACGTTTATTAAGAAAATTGTAATCCTATATCAAATACTATTTATTAAATAAAAAATAAAGAATAGAATAAAGATGACTTTTTTTGATTAACCGCAGTCTATAGGAAAATACTATTTATTTGATATTAGACTACATTGTTATACAACATAACTATAAAAATGGAGTCTGTTGTAGAAAAAATATTTGATATTTCATTAATAAAATTTAAAAATTATAAGTATTTCCAAAAAAAAAAGTACAACTATTAATTACATAATTCTTCAAATTAAATGTACAAAGCTACCAGCCCTTGAGAAAGGTTTAGAGCATAATTTACAGCCATCAACAGTTTGAAACTTTCATTCCATTGATTTGAACATTTGTTTTTATAAGAAATTAATCAAATCCATGCTCTAAATTTGAACATTTGATTTAATTTGGTACATTTAAACTTTTCTGTTGAATACAACAACTATAAATTTGAATATTTGATTTTGATACATTTAAACATTGAATATAACTACTTAGAGAAATAAAGCTTAAGACTTGTTATTCTCAGCAGATCAAATGATCACACCTTATTCTTGGTAAAAACACTTACTACATTAATGAAATATACATCAAATCAATGATAACGATTAAAAGCAAGACTAATTTCATACAGCATTGCTTTGTGAAGCAAACCGCATAAATAATTCTTATGATAAGATGCTTTTCATATCCTTTTCCATCCTTTTCTAGGATATGACCAGCTCCATAAAAAATAAATGTTTTTGACAACCCATTTCTAACAATTAAAGCATCAAAATATAGTGCTCCGTTGGAGTTGACCTTCTTTAATGGCCATTAGTCGAATCCAGCACAATCTTAATCCTTCAAAAATTACAAATGAGTTTTCAAAAGAATTTTCTGATAGAGCATATGGTCACATCCTTTTAAAAGGATGAAATGAGAAAAAAAATATAGATAGAAACAGATTACAAAATCGAATGAGCAGTTCTCTTAATTTAAAGGTAGAAAGAGAATTTATAAAGTTCATGAATTTAAAAAAATGAAGCATTAAACCTCAAAAGACTACAGTTCTAATAAAAATTGTAGTCTAGTTAAGGTTAAGTGGTTTTTTGAGATCTCTATATAATTAAGGTCAAGTTATGCAATTAATCTATGTACTATCGCAAAATTTGAAATTTAGTTCCTCTAATATAATTTATAAAAATCAAGTCTTTATACTATTATATTTTGAAAATTTTAGTCCAATCGATAACGTTGTTAACATTTTTCATTAAAAATATTGATATGAAGTTGACTTTTGTTGGACAATGTTGATTTTGTTGACGTGACATTTTATTTAAATTATATGTGAACCTATTATTGATGGCATGACATGACTTTTTGGTCTACATGATTAATTTATATACTTTCATGAAATTTAAAATTTAATCCCTCTAACATAATTCGTAAAAATTAAATCCCTCTACTATTTTGATTGCAAATACTATCAATTAATAACGTTAAAAATCTTCATTAAAAATACCAATGTTAACTTTTGCTTAAATGGCAGTAACTTTGCTTATGTGTGTGAGTTATTTTTTGTTCGCATGGCAATGATGTGACTTTTTGATTTTTTATATTTAATTTTTTCTTTCTTTTTTCTCTCTTTGCTTCCAATTATCTTTCTCTCTTTATCAAACCACTAGCCTTCAAAAAGACTCGGATTTTAGTGGTCGACTGTCAGTTTCTAGCGATGGTTTATTCTCTCTTTATCAAACCACTAGCCTTCAAAAAGACTCGGATTTTAGTGGTCGACTGTCAGTTTCTAGTGATGGTTTATTTCCAAAATTTGCCCTCATATTCCTCTCGAAAAGCATATTTTATGAACGGTTATCTCCATCAACAAAGAAAATAGAGCAAGAATACTTGCAAATCATTTCGATGTTCTTAAAAAACTTTTGTAGCACCAATGAACATAGCAACTTGATGCCCACAAGCACGAATAGTTTCAGGAACTTTTCTCTTGGGCTCTCACTCCACCAGTTCTTGTAACATTAAAACACAATAATTCTCTCTCACATTAAATTCATAGAAATGCAGTTTTGGTAATATTCAAACGTTAATCTTACTGGAGAAGATTCTGATAATAGAAAAAGCAACTAAACATTTATTAGAACAATATATTAGTCATAATTAATTGTAATCTCTAAAATCTCTAATTGTTATTTTCCATACATTGTCTACGCCACCTATAAAAGTATGGGTTTATGTATTTTTTATATAAGTAAGAATATTAACAATATAGTCCTTTGAATTTCTCTATGGATGTAGGTTATCATGGCTAAGCCTTTCTTTGTGTTATTCCTTTTCGATTGATATTTTCTATTAACAACTTATTATTAAAATTTAACATGGTGTCATAACTCTAAGCTTCAATGAGCAAAATATTATTTCTTTTCGTCTCTAAATTTATCTTTTCTCACTGGCTAACGTCGTCTTCAATTTTTTTCCAATGGCTAATGCCACTTTCATTTTTTCTTTTCTTTTCCATGGCTAATGCCATCTCCAAAATTTTCCTTTTATAATGGCTAACGCCATCTCCCATTTTTTTTTTCAATGGCTAATGCTATCTCTGGATTTCTTTTCTCTAATAATTTCTTTCTTTTTTTCTCCATGGCTAATGCTATCTCCAAATTTATCTTTTCCAATAGCACACGCCATCTCCAACTTTTTTTTTTTTTTTCATTTCTAATGACTAACGTCTTCTTTAGATAATTTTTAAGCTAATGACAAAGGTTAAACACCTGTCCTTTCAAAACACCTCCTTCGCATCAAATCGTTTGTACAAAGTGATGTTTGGCATAAAGATTTATTGTAAATATACTTATGTAATTCTTTTCAAGTTGATTACTTTAAACTAATTTTTCGTGCCTCAGGGAGAGTATTGGAGAAGATTCTGGTAATCAAGAGAGTAATAAAACATTTATTAGAATAATATAACAATCATAATTAGTTACAATTGCTAAAATTGCTCTCATTGTTAGTTTCCATATATTATCTATGCCAACTACATAAATAAGGTTTTATGTATTCTTTTATATAAGTAAGAATATTAACAATGTAGTCTTTTAAGTTTCTCAATGGATGTAAGTCATCATGAGCAAACCTTCTTTGTGTTCTTTCTTTTCTATTGTTATTTTATTCACAAATTATTATTATTATTATTATTATTATTATTATTAGAAATTTAACAAATTTAAGACGATATTTTCATCTTTATTCATCCAAATAAAGGTACTAATATTTTTATGTTAACTATAGGCTCACCCAACAAAAATATGCTAATTGATGAGAGTAATTTCACTTTCTGAAATAAATATTATTAAAACAAACTACCTCCATGGCTAGAGCATCCATATCTACTTTAAGTGTGACAAAAAGAGACTTATTAGTGCCAATATATCCCCTTCAGAATTTAGAGAGATAAGGAGAAAAAAGAAAAATAAAATGAAGAACGATGGAAGAAGAAAGAGACTTTTTGAAGGTTGGATCCACGGGTTGGAATTTCAGATTTAGAAAATTTGAATTTTTTTTTAAGAAAACTCAATTGAATTAAGAGAAAAAGGATATTGATAGGGAGAAAAGGGTGCACTTTGGAAGTGAACTATCACCGGCGAGTAGCAGCCAACCGTCAAAAACTAGATTCTTCTAATGTTCAGTCGGTTGTGATGTACAGAGAATGAGGGGAAAATGAGAAAGTGATGGAAAGAGGAAAAAGAAAAAGAAAATGAAAGAAATTGAAAAAGTCACGCCATCATCATGTGGACAAAAGTCATGCCATGTCATGTAAGCATCAAATGTACATGCAATCTAAATAAAATGCCACCTCAAGGAAGTCAATGTTACACCAACAAAAGTCAATGCCAAAATTCACACAGATTTTTAACAATATTATCGATTGGACTTCGATTTGTAAGTTAGAATAGTGAAGGAATTTGATTTTTATGAATTATATTCGATGGATTAAGTTTAAATTTTGTAAAAGTATAGGGATCAATCATGTAGATAAAAAAGCCACATCAGTAAAAGGGTGTTTATGTAATCCAAATAAAACGCCAACGATATTGTTTTGATTAGAATTTTGAAATCATATTACTATATAGACTTAATTTTTATAAATTGTACTAAAAGGATTAAATTTCATGTTCCGTGAAACTAAATGGTGCAATTGCATAATTTGACCTAAAATTAATAACACTATGTTTCAACTAAAAGCCGTTGTTTTTAGCTATGATAACTTTTATGAAAAATGTAAACTTATATAATTTTAATTCTAAAGACTACAATGTGTTTAAAGTAGTTGTTTTCGTATAATTAAATTTAAGTAAAATGCGTTTTTTTAGTATATTAGGGGTCGTTTGGTATTATTGTTAAATTTATGTTTTTTGTTTTTGAAAATTTTGTTTTGTTTTTGTTCCGTTTTTATTTTGTTTTGTTTAGAAAATTTGAAAATAGAAAACATGTTTGGTGAGCTAATATTGTTGTACAATTTTAAAAACTAAAAATAGAAAACATGTTTGGCATCAAATAAAAATTTTGAAACATAATTTTTTTATTTCATAATTTATTAATACTAAACATTAAATATTTTTTATTAAAATTATATAATTTAATTTATGATTAATAATGTGCTTTTTTATTCTTAATTTTGATACATTACAAAAATTATTTCATTTATTATTAAATAAATTTTCTCTTAAAATTATGATTTCAAAAATTATATGAGATTTATTTCCTACTTTTTTTTTCTATACACAATTAATATTTAAATAAAATATAACTTAATTTTAATACTATATCCGTAAAATATAGCTAATACTGCTGTATAATTTTAAAAACTAAAAGCAAAAAACTTGTTTGAGGATGAATAAGTAGAAACATATTTTTTTTTTAATTTTATAATTTATTAATGTTTGAACAATAAATAATTTTTATTAAAATTATATAATTTAATGTATTATTAAAAATGTGTTATTTTATTCTTAATTTTAATTTATTACTAAAGTTATTTCATTTATTATTATATAACATTTCTCTTAAAATTATGATTTTAAAAATTATGTGAGATTTATTTCATACTCTATGTATCTATACACAATTAATGTTTAAATTTAATACAACTAAGTTTTAATATCATATTTGTAAAATTATATAAACACAATTAAAAATAAAAAAATAAAATTTATTATATAAAATAAAAAAGGGAGAGTTTAAGAGATTAAGACTTGAAGGAGAAAACCAAATGCAATGAAAAGTGAAGATGAGCATTGAACAATATAGGCTAGGAAAGATTGAGAAAGGGAAAAAAGATTGTGTGGAGAGGTCTTTTAATATTATAGATAAAAATAAGATAATTTGTTATTGGTGAGATTTGAAATGAAGACTTCATTAAAAGTTACTGTTCATCCATGTTTTCAAATAAAACATGTTTCCAAAATATTTTGGAAATTGTAGGAAATACAAAATTTATGTTTCTTATAATTTTAAAAATTTTGTTGCCAAATTTTTAAATTGTAAAACAAAACAAGTCAACCAAACACAATTTATGCTTTATGTTGCAAGATTTTGAAAACAAAAACATAAAATATAAAACAAAATTGATCCCAAACAACCTCTTAGAAATTGTCTTAGAATAAATGTAGTTAAAGTCATGGAATCTAAAATTTGAAAAGTTATAAGATTTAAAAATTTGTAGTTAAAAATATTAGATTACGCGTGCATTCAATGTAACGACCCAAATTTACAAACATTTTTCGGTTGGGCTACAAGTTGATATTAGGTCAGAACAGTATCAGTGTGATTAAATTTTTTCTCAGTAACAAATTTAAATAGAATATGTTCACATTCCCCAGACACATCTTGTATTGCATTACTGTACTTACATAATTTTATATATAAAAGAATTTCTTACAACTGGATATACCTTCGATGTAGAAATACACTCGGCAAATTCTTAACTATGCGGAATACCTTACTAACAGAAGCGATCCCAGCTACAGATGAACTCTGTGGATGAAAGTAAGGGGGTGAGCTCAACATGCTCAGTAAGAAAAACCCTATAGTAGGTAGATAAATACACTACCTACGAAAAATATATATATTTTTATATTTACCAAATCCGAAATATTTTCGCAAAGTATACAGATGATTTGGTAATTTCTCAGATACCAGATTTCAAAATTCAGAAAACAGATTTAGTATCGGCAAAAGCACAAATACCAGAAACAGATTTTTCAGAAACAGAGTATGAATCAGTAATGCATTTAACTACTGTTATAAATCCAGAGAGTTTAGAGATTTTTAGTAGCAAACAAACATATTCACAGATATTTCAATTCAAGTAGACAAATTCAAATAATTATTTTCAAATAGACGAGACAAGGTATGCATGCTATATCAGATATCAGAAATGATTTGGCCAATGTCGATGACTCCGGGCAATTCACTGGCCAGGTGTGTCGGGATGTCAATCGTCGTGGGAGTGGTCAGCTACCTAAACGGCTCATAGGTCAGAATGTCCGAAGACCAGAAACAGAATTAGAAACACGGTACATCGTACTCGTGGACCACAGATATAGATATAGATATAGATACAGATACAGATACAAAACAGAAGTGCAGCATGATCTCACCAACGCCTTTGTCTCAAAATCAGCGCGAGACGGACCGTACGACACACAGTCAGTACGCGCTCAAACACATTTCATCAGAATAATTTTATAACATATCGTTTTTCCTTAAATCACATATAAATTCATTTGTTTTATGAAATCGTTCAAAATAGGCTGACTAACCCTTTTTCGAAAAATCTCAGAAAACGGTCTATGAAAATTCAATATTTTCAATAATTAAAACCGAATTCAAGTCATACCGTAATTTCTGCAAATCATAAAATTTAGTCCGTAAAATTTGATTGCTTTAACTAAGCTATAATATCTAATTTTTCAGTCATAAAATTCGACCTAGTCTTTTCGATAATTTCGGTACTGCAAAATTCAATCTAAATTTTATATCTACAAATATACAAAAATTACACATATTTATCTCTAGCAGCGACGAGAATTTTTCTTACCTCGATGTCTATCCGTAGTCCTCGATTATCTCAACGTTACGAGTCGATAAGTCCAATCCATTCGGTTTATTTCCTTAGAATTTCGTACCAGTATTTTTGAACTTTCGAATCGATATTTTCAACCGTATTTTCTCCGAATTTTTCCCAAACTCTATGCTCATTTTTCTCTATTCCAATTATATATATATATATATATATATACTTTCTTTCTTTCTTCTTTTTTTGTTTTTGTTTTTGGTACTGTTCATCAATTTTTTTTTTAAACTTTCACGTCATTCTCTCTTCTTCTCTTTCTCGTCATTCTCTCTTCTTCTTTCTCTTTTCTTCTTCTTCTTCCCGACTACCCTGTTCACCTTTTCTTCCCCGACGCCGTCGTTCCTCCCTCTCTCTCGGCCAGCACCTCCTTCCTCCCTGCTCCGTCTCCCCTAACGTCGATCTTCCCTTCCGGTCTTACTTCGTCCAGCTACCTTTCTGCCTCCCTCGTCACTGCCCCTGTTTGGACTTCCGGCACCCGGACAGCCGATAACTCCCCTACTCCTTCCGCCGTGTTTTGCTCCAGCTGACCTTCAAAGCTTGTTCACACCTCTATCCCACGTATCTCCCCTTTGTTCAATATCGAGAAATAAAGGCAGAATTGCCTAAGCACTCCTCTCACATTGCTGCAGTTTTCCAGAGGTGGAACCTCCTCTGTTCCAGCCTCTCCCTCTCGGTCTCCTGCTCGAGCCTCTGTTTCCAGCCTCCTTTCCCCCAACATTTCCGTTTAGCTGTGTTTCTTTCCCCCCTTACAAGACTATTTCCTTCATTTTTCCTGCATTCTCTCGGCTTCTTTCTCTCCACTGTTTCTTTCCTTCATTTTCTTTTTAAACGAAACCAGCGAGTTAACGTGATGATGATGAAAACCATAAAAGATGGAAAACGAGAGAGGGGGCTGGGGTAGCTTTTCCCTTTTCCTATTGGTTTTCCTTGTTTTCCTCGGTTTGCCTTCTTATGTTTATTTATTTTTTTCGTTTCTAACTGCCCCATCTCGTCATCATCATTTCATTTTTTTTTCTTCTTCCTGTCATGATTTTTTTTAGACTCCCCATGTTCTTCTGTTCTGTTTCTGGCTCACCTCAGTATATATATATATATATACTGAGGTGAGCCAGAAACAGAACAGAAGAACATGGGGACATATCATTCCAATGCCCTGCCAGCCTTCAGTCTGCTTTTGCCTATACTCTAACAGTCGGGTTCAGCCTCCAATTTCCATTTCATTTTTCCAGATTTCTCATTCACGTTTCCTTATGTATTAGTTTGTATCTTGATTCACCTTTGTCAGCCCTTAACACCTGCTCCCATATATTCTTGTTTTAAATATTGTTTCATCGATATTTCTTAAGCAGTCGGCATCATCAATCATCCTTTCTTCTTCACATTTCCTGCTGCAGTAAAACTGTAGCAGGAATGATTCTGTCTCCTTACTTGCTCTCCATCATTTCCATTTCCTTTTTCCTTCAACCAAATTTTACATGCATATCTATATACTAACCGGTGGGGTTTTTCAATCCCTTAGATGGGCATGTAAAAAAAAAATTATTTTATGTATTTATATATATATATATATATATACTGATTTATTTATGTACATTCCTTCCCACATAAATGTATTTATATACCTTGTACACATTATATATATATATATATATATATATATATATATATATATTCATTATACTTGAGGAATACATGAAATATTGTATACATATATACATATGTATTCCTATGCACTTAATTAAATTTTTCCTTGTAGTAATAATGTCAGCCCAATTTTTTATGTTTGAACAAAATTACCCATAGTCACATATCAAATCTTAATTTCCTACATGGCCAATCATGGACAACACCCAGTACATGAAAATTCACGGTATTTACATTCAATAACTGTAATTAATGTAGCTAAACATTTTTCGCGTAATATAAACATATGGTTTTATTGCAATTTCATATTAATAGTGTAAAGGAGGAGATTTTTTTCTATACATAAAAAATCTTAATTTAAAAAACAAGAAAGAAATTACAAAGATTATGGAAGGCAACTATTAATTTTTACACACTCCTTATTAGTTAGCAGTGTGAGATTAATTAATTTTTACGTATACATTAATTCTTTCGATTTTTGAGTTTTTTTTCTTAAGAAGAAAACAATGTAGGATATTTTGAATCAAGATTCTAATCTAATGATATTATCTTGAATTATTTTTTTTGTTGCTCCAAACAACAATAATTGAATGCCAATGTGATCATCTAAGTTGTCTTCTCTATGTGTACCAAAGAATCTGCAAAAACAGTAGAAGTTAGAGAGGCGTAAGGTTTATCCTTGCGCGTGCACTCCGATTCTTAAGTCAAAAAATCGTTTAAGCAGAGTTTCAGTAAGTCAAATAAAGCTTAGGGTTTTTGATCATAACTGAGAAGTATTTATAGGCATGAGTAGATTGATAATTACAAATAAGCCCATGAATTAAATGCTTGATAGACATCTTTGGGCTAGATTTAAGTTAACTCTTATCTTAGGTCATCTAAGTCTTTGGGCCCAAACGTGTGTCTGGGCTACCAAAGGTACGAAATTAGATCCTTTAGAGATGGGCCTCGCCTAGCCCTACAATAGGGTTCTATCGCAGGGTCTCTGCTGCAGGGTTCTACAATAGAGGTCTTTCACTGGGTTCTGTGCTAGAAGGTTTGTTATAGGGGTCCTCTTTGAGGAGGGGCTACTAGGTGGTGTACCTAAAGTGCCATGTGGCACTATGGGTTTGACATGTGGCTTTCTTCTATTTGTGGGTGTTATCTACATGGACCCACAGTGTGTTTTTCTCAATGTGACCTCCATCAGTTACTCCCTACTCTTGCATAAGGAAATTCCTTATAGAAGAGTATAATCTTTTTGTAACGACCCAAATTTATTGATATTTCGATTGGGCTACGAGTCAATAACAAATCAAAATCTATAAATTCGCCTATTTAGTTTAAATCCTCTTGGTAATAGTTTAAAACGAAAATAATAATAATAATAATAATAATAATAATAATAATAATAATAATACTATTTCATTAAATCGACACCTTTGTTCACATACAAAATAGTCTTAATCACATTCTCCAGATGTAACTTGCATACATTACTGTACTTACAAAAATTTTTAGATACAAAACAGTTATCCTTACTGGGTATACCTCTAGCTCAGGTGATTTCTTTATGAAGTATGGCTGTGCAAAATACCTCGACTTAGGGAGTCGATCCCACTACTGATGCGAATCTATGGAGGAGAGTAAGGGGGTGAGCTTAACATGCTCAGTAAGAAAAACCTCATAGCAGGTAGATAAATATACTACCTAAAATATATATATTTGCCAAATCCAAAACATTTTCACAGAATACATAAATAGTACAGCAAAAGCACAAATACCAAGAACAGATTTTCAGAAACAGAACATGTATCAGTAGTAAATTTAGCTATTGTGGTAAATCTAGAAAGTTCAGAGTTTTTCAGTAGTAAAGCAAACAAATTTTCAGATATCTCAGTTTAAGCAGATAATTCAGAAAAATATTTCAAATAAACGAGACAAGACATACATGCTATATCAGATATCAGAAATGACTATTGGCCAATGTCGGTGACTCCGGACAATTCACGGGCCAAGTGTACCGGGATGTCAATCGCCGTAGGAGTGGTTAGCTACCTAAACAGCTCACAGATCAGAATGTCCGAAGATCGAAAACAGAATCAGAAATATGATATTTGTACTCGTGGATCACAGATACCGAAACAGATATAGAACAGACGAAAATGCTGCATGATCTCACCAATGCCTTTGTCTCAAAATTAGTGCGAGACGGACCGTACGACGCACAGTCAGTACACGTTCAAGCACATATCATCAGAATAGCTTTATAACCAAATCATTTCACCTCAAATCACATATAAATTCAATTGTTTCATGAAACCGTTCAAAACAGACTGACTAGCTCTTTTTCGGATAAAATCCCAGAAAATAGTTTATGAAAATTCAAAATTTGAGATTTTTTATATTTAAAACAGAATTCAAGCCACATCAGAATCTATGCAAACTATTTAAATTCAATCCATAAAAATTAGGTTGTTTAACTAGGCTAAAATATCTAATTTTCAGAGTTATAAAATTTAGCCTAGATTTTTCGGTGATTTTGGTACTGCGAAATTCAACATAAAATTTTATATCTACAAATATACAAAAATTACGCATATTCATCTCTAGTAGCAATGGAAATTTTCCTTACCTCGATATCATATCAAAAATCCTCGGTGTCTTAGTTGTGCGATTTAATGGTTCTACGTTAATCAATTTGTTTCCTCGAAATTCTGAACCGATATTTCGACCATCTTTTCTCGGGTTTTTCCTCTCAATTCCCTCGGGCCTTCTTTTCTACTCCAAATATATATATATATAAATATAATTCTATATATATATATATATATATATATATATATATAAGAATTTCCCTCATTTTTTTCTTTTTTATTGTTCGCGCGGGTTTGAATTTCTCGCACCTTTCTCTTCTTCTTCCTTTTTCACTATGCAGGTCTACTGTTCATTGCTGATTTCCTTCCATTCTTCTCAGCTCGGCAACTCCCGACACCACCATCATCACGTTTCTATCCTTGTTTCTCCCAGTACCCCGGTTTTCTTTCTCGGCTCCTTTCTCCCCCGTTCACCGCTGCTTCAGCCGGCTCCCATTTCACCTCTACTCCTCGGGGTCTCCTCCCTCTTCTCGGTTGCACTCTGGTTTCTAGCTCCATCCTATTCTCCTCCTTGTGTTCTGAGTGCTTCTCAGATTTTTCCTCCCTTTCTCCCCTGGCCACTGCTTTCCCGAGAGTTTCCTCACCACATATACTCTTCTCCTCTTCTAACTTAGTTTCACCGACTACCTCCCACTGTTTACCTCTGTTTCGCATCTCCTGTTAAGCTCTACACTTGGTAATCACTTGCAAGTATCCCTCACGCCTGCTCCATTAGAAATGCACATTCACCAGTAGCCTTGCACAATTTTAGCCTTCCTCGCATTTACTGGCCAGCGCCACCGCTCGTGGTTCACCAAAACTGCCACGCCTTTGGTACATTTTCTAGCAGCAAGCCCTCGCTCACCACCGCAAACCTTGGCCACCTTCAGCACCCTTACGCCAGCTAAAACCTGCTCGAGTCCAACAACAGCCTATGACTCTCTCTTCCTTACGGTTTCCCCTGTTCCAGCTTCCATTCTTCTCCTCGTTGCCTTATATTCCCTCTCCCTTCTCTGTTTTTCTTGTTTATCAGTTCTCTCCTATTTTCCAGCTTCTGCCTTCCTGCCTCTTTTCCCTGTTTTTATGCAGCTCCTGGACTGCTCCCCCGTCGTGGCTTTATTTACCAAACACGGTAAGTCAGTAGGCGCCATCCCTGCTTCTGTTTTCTCATATTTCTGCCAATTGCTCCTAGTCAATCTCCTGTCCTTTGCTGCTACCTATTCTTATTACTATTAATGTACATATCTATACTTAATGTATATCCTTGGCTTCACGTTTCCTGTATTGTTTTCAGTCCTATTGCCACTCACTCTATTTTTTTTTCTTTTCACAGAAATTACCATTCCAATCCTGTCATTTCTTATATTAAATCTTATATATATATATATATATATATATATATATATATATTATTTTCTTACGTGGTTGCTGGCTGGATGAGGCTTTCGAGATTGACTCTTTAATTGAGCCAATTCCATTGCTTAAGTATACATATATATATATATATATATATATATATATATATATATATATATGTACATGTGTACATATATTCTTACATATATGAATATATATATATATATATATATATATATGTATATATTTACTTATACATTCAGCTTAATGATTAATTTAAACGTTACTCGTAGAAAATATACATGTTTATATTTTCATGTATTTAGTTAAAATTTTCTTTGTAGTATAAAAAAAAGGATTAAATGTAATATTTTTAACTTTACATTTTATAATTGATTGTGGTATAAAAATGATATTAGCTTAATACTTATATTTAAATTAATTCACCTGAAATCACATATTAAATTCTTTAATTGTCCAAATCATTATTATTATTATTACTATTATTTTTTTATAGACAACACCTAGTATATTGAAAATTTTACGGTATTTACACTTTCCCTAGTTGTTTTAGAGACGCGACCTTTCATTTGTAAAAGACCATTAGTCTTCCACGGGAGCAACTATATATATAAGGTAAGATGCTCTCTGAAATATTCAAGAACTCTCTATCGCGAACCCTGTCACAAACACTACCGCAAACCTTGCCACCAGCTCTATCGCTGTCACGGCCCAAATTACCTAAAAATCCCTACAAATTTTTCGCTTTTTCATTTCCTCACCCGTCGTGAACAGTTACACTACTAAACAGTTGGGCTATGATTCGGTGTTAGTAACCTCTCACCTATTTACCATTCCATTTTCATATTTAATTTACATATCAATTTATTGAACTAAATACATCCCCAATATTACATCCATATACAGTACTGTGCATCTATATGTTCAGTTACAAAATTGTACAAATGTGTATACCTGATCTTGATAAGAAGCAGCGGATAACCGAATTACGAAGCTATTGTCGCTCTCTTCTACTGAATATACCTTGTGGGGTGGAAAATGAAAGGGTAAGCGAAACGTGCTCAATAAGGCAATAATGTAAGCAGGTAGATAACTATACTATCTACATGCTGATAATGTCATGATATAAAATCCTTTATATCTTGAGCATGAGGAATGACTAAAACGATGCCACATGTATGTATATATCATATAAGAAAAATCATGAAGTCGACATATAAAACACACATGGAAAAATCATCATGTATGACATCTCATGCTCGTCACATTAAAACTTATTAGTTTCATCATAAACTCATTACTTTAAAACTTATTTTTTTAATTACAAAACAACCACATCAAGGCTAAACCCATCACTCGGGAATACCTTGATTCATTAAATCACATCTCTTTTTAAAAACATAAATCGGGACTTACCCCTCCATTGGGTTTGTCCTGGTCTATCCAGACCGTATGATATCATGTGAGGCATGTAGGTTACTGTATGAAAATCGAGGACTATGGCCATACTATGTCCCTGTGATCCCAGGCTACACGGATCCCGGTGTGCGGGGTATCACAACTGCAACGGGAGGTGGGGTCAAGTCCTACCCGCCAGAATATCAAGTAACATCATAGTCATCATGACTGCACGGTACAGCGTACTCCTGTGACATACACAGTACATCGTACTCCGTGGACCCATATCATAGTCTAGGGGTGCCTGCCGTAGGTCTTATCTACCCCAATACTATGTCGATAACCAACCCATATCTCAAAGTATATGTGCGAGCATCTCAACTCTCTGCGACACACAGTCTACAGGAGGCTTCCGCACGACTATATGTATGTTAACTCACGTCTAGTGCGAACGAAGCTCCAGCACCACGCTATGCATATCATGATATCTAAAATCTCGTGCGAGCGAAGCTGCAGCACGGTTTTGTGCACACACAAATTTCTCGTACGAGCAATGCTCCAGTATGGCTTTTCATAAGAATAAATCAGTAAACTTAAGTGCGAGAAAGACTCTAGCACTCTTTTTTATTCATGTAAATACGATAGGTGGCTCAATCTTTATAAACCATCTTTTAAAATAGTAACCGGTACAAACCGGTACCCTTTCGTATATTTCACGAAATCAATAGCAAACCTATGTGCATATTTGCTTAAATCAAGGCAATATAATCATATAAAACATTGAAACATGATAATCATGCAATTTATCTGCCTTACTACCCTTTTTGTAAATTTTACTCATAGGGGCAGAATCGTCATTTTTCTTTATTCACCTATGCCCCGGTTTTCGCAAAATTATTATTTCGTTTCTAGATAGTTTAAGAGATTCTAGACCCCGTAAATCCCCTCAAAAATACGTATAGGTATCTCTATATACCTACAAAATTCCCTTACTTTATTTTTTTGAAGAGTCTGACCTTTTCTTTTCCACTGTTGTTTCGTCGCGCAGTCCAATATGCTCCCAATCAAACCTCTGGAACTGCGTATAAATATTTCTCAGGTCAGATATTATACAATTTAATCGTATTTTCTATTTTCTGGGCTTAATTTAAATCATTGGGCCCGTTTACCCCTATTGGGCCCGATTGCACCTTAATGGGCCTTAATCGGCCTTAAGCCCGTTTTTCACTTAATTTTTACATTATCGAGGCCTATTGGGCTCATTGGGCCCACTAACAATTCCTCGGGCCTCATTCTAACTCTCGAATAGCTAAATTTATTATTTACGACAATTTATCCGACTTTCCATAATTTAATTCAATTTATGCGGAATTTAAATTCATATCACGCATAACGATGTAAATTGTCGTAAATAAGGGTCACTTACTCGAGATTCCATGATAGTACGAAATTCGAGGCTGTCTCGAGCTCTCGGTCGATGCCAATCGTCGAGCTACACAATTAAATATATTTTCGAGTAAACTTTCAGTCAATTATTTATCAAATTAAATATTCCAAAATTTAAATCGGTCAATTCAACCGCTTACCGACCTACCCAAAGCTCGATTGCATCACTGAAATTTTTCCCAATTTTTCCTCTTTTTCTTTTTCCTTTTTTTCTCATTTTTTTCCTCTCTTTCTTGGCTGAACCGGTTCAGTCCGGTTCAGACCGGTTCACCCCGGTTCACTCCGGTTCACCGCCTTGCCGGTCGGTTCTCTGTCGGCTTCTGTCGCCAGTGGCTCCGCAAGGTCGTCCGTAGCTCGAATCTGGCCTCAGCTTCGGTCGAGGTCGCCGGTCCGGCTCTTCTCCCTCGGCCGTCGAAACCCATTTCTTCCCTTGGCCGTAGCCGACGATTCCCGCCGTTTCGTTGGCTGCTACTGGTGCAAAAAGAACCGCAGTCGCCTGGGCTTTCAGAATCGGGCCTTAGTTCCGCCCGAATCGCCGCCGTTCGCCGCCGGTGACCATTTCTTTCCCGCGGCCTTCTCCTCCGTTTTTCGGCGTTCTCCGGCGTCCTTGGCGCGCGTCACCGGTGCCCAAGGCTTCGCCGGCCTCTCCTTTTCCTCCTCGACCCTTCGTCGGAGCCGTCGGTAGCCGCCGCCGTGGATCGGTCGAGCCACGTGCGGGTAGCTCCCTCAGTTTCCCATTCTTCTTCTCTCTCCCCGATTGTTTCAGATTTCTCTTTTCTTTTTTTTCTTTTTTTATTTATATTTATAATTTATTTTAATATTATTTAATTGATTAAATTAGTCTAAAATATTCAAAATATCTTAAAAAATTATATTTTATTCATTTAGTCTATAAATTAATTTCTCGGTATTATTTCGGCTTCCCGGTATAATTTTCGATTATTTTTCGGGATTGTTTTTCGCAGCAAAAATTTCGGTTAATTTTAAAAATTAATATTTTGATCAATTTTAACCCAAAACATATGTAATTCTTCGTTATTGATCGAACTTCCTCAATCCATTATTTTTAATAATTATTTCTTGTTAAATTATACCGGCTTTCGATCTTTTAACCGTTTTGCCCTTGTACGTGTTCGGGATTAATTCAGTCAAACTTTCCTTCACGAACACTCATTCATTTTATGATTTGAATCCTTATTTTCAGTCAGAATCCCATTCCTTTAAATTTGTGAACATTTTTCTACCTCATAAAATTTACGATTTAATTTCGGGTCTTACAAATCTCCCACACTTAAGGAATTTGGTCTTCCAAATTAGAACCAAGTCATATGAGTCCATATACAACTCCGGGTACATCGATCGTATCATACTCTTAAATTCTTATGTGACCTTCTCCGGAGTGTATTACTACCAAAGGACTTTAATTAGGGAGATCATCTTAAACCTCAATACTTTCTCTTTCCTGTTTAATGCCCGAATCAACTTATCAATATACTTATATTTTCATTAAACTGAACTTTTGGAGTTCATATTCGATCACCTATGCTGGATCTGGATAGTATTTCTGAAGCATCAAAGATGGAACACATTGTGGGTGCCTGCTTATTCAAGTGGAAATGCCACCTACAGGTCTTATCTTCCACTTGTCCAATCTCTCAAAAGATTCAATCCAGCGAAACTCAATTTACCTTCTTCCAAAAGTTCGCTATGTCCTTATTCTCTTAGGACAAGAAACATTTCAACCATACTAATTCACCCTCGGTGAATTCCAATACTTTTCTATCTGCTCTGAGGTGTTCTTAATCTCTCATCCTTAACTAAACATCCTCAGAGACTTATTATCCAAAGTCGAAAATAATTCTATCTGTCACCCACTTTTTCTTATCCAATTTGGGGAACAACCCCTACAGCCATACCCTGCCTCATATTTTGTTATCCCGATACTCAAGTGGCAACTGTCACTATTGGCGACTTCAATCTGTAACAACTGATCATCCCAGGAACTTATAAAATCAATGGCATACGCTTTCATCGTATCCTCCAGAACCTGTACAGTCCTCTCTGACTGGCCATCTGTCTGAGTACGGAAAGCTGTGCTAACACTTAGTCGGGTTCCCATAGCTTCCTAAAAATATCCTAAAAGGTAGGAAGTGAAGCGGGAATCCCTATATGATACCATGCTCACTGGAACGCTACTTAATGTTCCACAATCTTCCTTACACATAAATCCTCATATACACTCTGAGTATTTGGAGATTTCATAACCAGAAGGTGGTTAGATTTAGTCACTCTATCGACTATCATCTAAATAGCCTCGTAATTCACCTAGGTTCTCTATAACCCATCACGACATTCATGGAGACTTGCTCTCATTTCTGTGCCGTGTCGATATAGGTAGAGGCTGCAATAACTCTGCGGACTTTTAATACTCTACCATATTCTGCTGACATACTAGCACTTTTCCACAATCTCTACCATATCTCTTTTCATATCTGACCACCAATACCCTTTCCGAGATTTTGATACATTCTTTACTTTCTGTATGCACCGTATATCCCGAAGAGTGAGCTTTTGACAATATTACTATCCCATCAACTGTGGTCTTGGGGAGCACTTATACTATCTCGGAACCTCTGTAAATCATCATCACACTCTGTGAACTCTATCACTGTACCCTTCTGAATTTGACCCAAACTATCGACACCATGCCGATCATCACGCTAAGCCTGTCAAATCCGGGCACTCTCATCCGGTTCTAATCTCAGGCTAGCTGTCACACAATCACTGTCATCATCAGAAGGGATCACATCAATATTGAGGCTCACAACTGCTCTAGCAGCTCACGCTCCCTGACCATCATATGTAATACCATCCCGAGGCTCTTTCTACTCAAGGCATCAGCCATCACATTAGCCTATCCTGGGTGGTACAATTTTTCACAATCAAAATCTCTCAGAAGCTTTAACCCACTATGTATTCTCATATTCGCCTCTTTTTGTGAAAAACAGATACTCGGGGCTTTATGATCAGTACATATCCAAAATTTCTCACCCTGTACATAATAGTACCATATCCTCGGTACAAGTACTACCGCTACCAACTTTAAATCATGGGTTAGATAGTTTATTTCGTGATCAAGGAGTTGTCTGACTCCAAAATTGACTATCTTCCCATTATACATCAATACACAGCTCCTTCATTATTTCGAGGTATCCATACTCACTGAGAACCTCTTGAGCTGTTGGGTATGGTGAAATTAATCATGGTGGTCAGTTCATCCTTCACTATACCGAAATTCATGTCACATCTATCATCTCACTTATCATCTCATTCAAATACCACATTTTTATAGTTAAACGTGCCAACAAGATATACTCTTTTTAGAACTCGCAGCAACCATCTGTAAAAGCAATTTCCCAATTGTTGCTTACAATTTTTTGCCCTGGGCTTTAACTACACTCAACATATCATCAATAAGGATGATGACAAATCGGTCCAGGTAAAGTTTAAATACTTCATCGTAGTCGAGCTCCACTACTTATTTCAATCGTCCATATCCTTGACTTATTTACGCATAAGCGTATAAGATCCTTCAAAATCGCTTACGTTTTCAGGTACTAACCTGCGTCATTTCCTTTTCTTATCTCAGCGGCCCTTATTAAATTTTACTATGTTAACCTTTATGATTTGTCGAATTTTAATATTCTTATCATCTTAGTAAAGGTATCCTAATGCTGAAGGTATTTATTACGACGATCGATTTCACGTTATAGGTTATATATACATACTTTTAGACGCTGTCAAGTCTTCAGGCGGGGAGGTATTTTGAAATACCTTTATTAACCCTTAGACTTAACCACAATTACTTTACATATCGGTCCCTGTGGTTACAATTTATATTCACTACTAATTGCTTTAATCCTAATTACTTCATATCGTAAAGATGTTCTTACCTTGCATACGCCTCTTACTCCAATACATCTTGTATTCAGAATCAAGCATATCTCAAAGATTATCTCCTTAGTATATCAATCATGACAAAACTCTTTCATTATTCATTCCATGAGTACAATCCTTTACTCCTTTAATTTCAACTATTGCACCCCTTTTTATCACTTGTCAACACTTACAGTATACTTTTCAGTGACGTTTTCACCCCTGTTTTTAACTTAAAATTTCTATATCCATATTCCGTTAATTAATCCTCCTCTATTGGGGTACTCATTTATCAGTATTGCGCCCAATGATGTAGGCATTCATGCCTTTTTCTCACTTATATGCGAATGAAGGCGGTATGAATAAATGTGTGGCACCAGGATCAATAAACATATGTACTTCATTATTCATAACAAGTGTGGTATCTTACACCACATCATATGAAACATCAATAGTGTCCTGGTTCAAGGCATACACTCGCCCTCATCCAACAGCCTACTTTCCCTTTCTCTTCGGCTGTGGCCTCCCTTTTCGTTGCAGCTATACCAACGAAGTTTTTCTCTGTCTCTTTACTTTTCTGTGAGGCGATCTCGCCCAACTCTGTGCAATCAAAATCAATGGTCCGTCTTACCACATTTAACGGCCATTTTCATCAATACAGTGTAGGTATAGACCCTCCTTCCGTGGTATCTACCACACATCCCACACTGCTTACAGTGCTTACACTGCTACACTGCTTCGTAGCAGGTCGAGGTCCTCCAATCACAATACCCCTCATAAGTGTTAAATTGGATATATAGGGGCCTTACCAATTATCTTACCCCGTGACTCATCAACTCTAATCTCTTATCAACTAGTCTTTTTCCTGCTCTGACATCCCTGTCATTCTCTATTCTCTTCTGTCTCTGTTTCGGCCCTTACTACCTTTCCAATCTCAGAGGTGTGCAACACATGATATTATTCACACAACTATATTCTACGCACTGCCTCGGCATATAATGAGCCAATCGGACTCTAATCGACAATTTGAGTCATTTCATGAACTTTTGGGCTTCCCAACTCTCACTGTCCACAATATCAGGTTCATACTTGCCCAGGGATGTAATCTGAGTTTCATACTCGTTAATCAGCTAGTTCCTCTGGGTCAGAGTAAATAATTTCATCTAAAATTTCCTTTAAATGTCCGGGATATTTTGTCACCGGAATACATCTAGAATCATATTCTCATGTCAGCTCTGGACGTCTAACTCTTCAGATGGGTCGAGTGGACTTCCACCAATGTTCCGCCTCGACTCTCTAACATAAATGTATTTTAAAAGTCACTTTCTTAGTAGACATACATAAAAAAATTCATACAACTTCGCTATCTCATACACCCAGTCCTCAGTAACTATTGGTTTCTTTACTTTGCTATATATCGGAGGGGTGTGAAAATCTCTATAGTCTGAGGCATCTGTTTAGGCTTTACCCTGCCTATCCTCAACTACCAGTATAGACTGAGTAAATAATTTTAAAATATTTTCTACACTCCACTCCATCCTCTCGGAGTGTGTCTCAATACTGTTTGGTCTCTTTGTAGGACCCTGTGGAGTATGCTCAACATCAGCCTCCACCTCACTCTCATCTTGAGTCTCATATGACGACTCATTCGACTCTCAGGCCGATCTCTATGGCCTCGAGCATGTGTACTCGCCACTCTACCATAGCGGCTATCAGTTATAAAACTAGATTCTTGCATTCGAAACTAAAATCTTAGCTGCTGTTCCATCTTGATATACACAATTGTATCTAAACAATGCACAGTACATGGGGATGTAATTTTACTCAACTACTAACACCGACTCATATCAGGCCAACTCTGCTCTGATACCATCTCATTGTCACGGCCCAAATTACCTAAAAATCCCTACAAATTTTTTGCTTTTTCATTTCCTCACCCGTTGTGAACAGTTACACTACTAAACAGTTGGGCTATGATTCGGTGTTAGTAACCTCTCACCTATTTACCATTCCATTTTCATATTTCATTTACATATCAATTTATTGAACTAAATACATCCCCAATATTACATCCATATACAGTACTGTGCATCTATATGTTCAGATACAAAATTATACAAATGTGTATACCTGATCTTGATAAGAAGCAGCGGATAACCGAATTGCGAAGCTATTGTCGCTCTCTTCTACTGAATATACCCTGTGAGGTGGAAAATGAAAGGGGTAAGCGAAACGTGCTCAGTAAGGCAATAATGTAAGCAGGTAGATAACTATACTATCTACATGCTGATAATGTCATGATATAAAATCCTTTATATCTTGAGCATGAGGAATGACTAAAACGATGCCACATGTATGCATATATCATATAAGAAAAATCATGAAGTCGACATATAAAACACACATGGAAAAATCATCATGTATGACATCTTATGCTCGTCACATTAAAACTTATTAGTTTCATCATAAACTCATTACTTTAAAACTTATTTGTTTCATTACAAAACAACCACATCAAGGCTAAACCCATCACTCGGGAATACCTCGATTCATTAAATCACATCTCTTTTTAAAAACATAAATCGGGACTTACCCCTCCATTGGGTTTGTCCTGGTCTATCCAGACCGTATGATATCATGTGAGGCATGTAGGTTACTGTATGAAAATCAAGGACTATGGCCATACTATGTCCCTGTGATCCCAGGCTACACGGATCCCGGTGTGTTGGGTATCATAACTGCAACGGGAGGTGGGGTCAAGTCCTACCCACCAGAATATCAAGTAACATCATAGTCATCATGACTGCACGGTACAGCGTACTCCGTGTGACATACACGGTACATCGTACTCCGTGGACCCATATCATAGTCTGGGGGTGCCTGCCTTAGGTCTTATCCACCCCAATACTATGTCGATAACCAACCCATGTCTCAAAGTATATGTGCGAGCATCTCAACTCTCTGCGACACACAGTCTACAGGAGGCTTCCGCACGACTATATGCATGTCAACTCACGTCTAGTGCGAGAGATGCTCCAGCACCACGCTATGCATATCATGATATCTAAAATCTCGTGCGAGCGAAGCTGCAGCACGGTTTTGTGCACACACAAATTTCTCGTACGAGCAATGCTCCAGTACGGCTTTTCATGAGAATAAATCAGTAAACTTGAGTGCGAGAAAGACTCTAGCACTCTTTTTTATTCATGTAAATACGATAGGTGGCTCAATCTTTATAAAACATCTTTTAAAATAGTAACCGATACAAACCGGTACCCTTTCGTATATTTCACGAAATCAATAGCAAACCTATGTGCATATTTGCTTAAATCAAGGTAATATAATCATATAAAACATTAAAACATGATAATCATGTAATTTATCTGCCTTACTACCCTTTTTGTAAATTTTACTCATAGGGGCAAAATCGTCATTTTTCTTTATTCACCTATGCCCCGGTTTTCGCAAAATTACTATTTCATTTCTAGATAGTTTAAGAGATTCTAGACCCCGTAAATCCCCTCAAAAATACGTATAGGTATCTCTATATACCTACAAAATTCCCTTACCTTATTTTTTTGTAGAGTCTGACCTTTCCTTTTTCACTGTTGTCTCATCGCGCAGTCCGATATGCTCCCAATCAAACCTCTGGAACTGCGTATAAATATTCCTCAGGTCAGATATTATACAATTTAATCGTATTTTCTATTTTCTGGGCTTAATTTAAATCATTGGGCCCGTTTACCCTTATTGGGCCCGATTGCACCTTAATGGGCCTTAATCGGCCTTAAGCCCGTTTTCCACTTAATTTTCACATTATCGAGGCCTATTGGGCTCATTGGGCCCACTAACAATTCCTCGGGCCTCATTCTAACTCTCGAATAGCTAACTTTATTAATTACGATAATTTATTCGACTTTCCATAATTTAATTCAATTTATGCGGAATTTAAATTCATATCACGCATAACGATGTAAATTATCGTAAATAAGGGTCACTTACCCGAGATTCCATGATAGTACGAAATTCGAGGCTGTCTCGAGCTCTCGGTCGATGCCAATCGTCGAGCTACACAATTAAATATATTTTCGGGTAAACTTTCAGTCGATTATTTATCAAATTAAATATTTCAAAATTTAAATCGGTCAATTCGACCGCTTACCGACTTACCCGAAGCTCGATTGCATCACTGAAATTTTCCTCAATTTTTCCTCTTTTTCTTTTTTCCTTTTTCTCCTTTTTTTTCCTCTCTTTCTTGGCTGAACCGGTTCAGTCCGGTTCAGACCGATTCGGACCGTCGGTTCAGCCCGGTTCACTCCGGTTCATCGCCTTGCCGGCCGGTTCTCTGTCGGCTTCCATCGCCAGTGCCTCCGCAAGGTCGTCTGCAGCTCGAATCTGGCCTCAGCTTCGGTCGAGGTCGCCAGTCCGGCTTTTCTCCCTCGGCCGTCGGAACCCATTTCTTCCCTTGGCCGTCGCCGGCGATTCCCGCCGTTTCGTTGGCTGCTACTGGTGCAGAAAGAACCGCCGTCGCCTGGGCTTTCAGAATCGGGCCTTAGTTCTGCCCGAATCGCCGCCGGTGACCATTTCTTTCCCGCGGCCTTCTCCTCCATTTTCCGGCGTTCTCCGACGTCCTTGGGGCGCGTCACCGGTGCCCAAGGCTTCGCCGGCCTCTCCTCTTCCTCCTCGACCCTTCGTCGAAGCCGTCGGTCGCTGGTGGCCATGGATCGGTTGAGCCACGCGCGGGCAGGTCCCTCGGTTTCCCATTCTTCTTCTCTCTCCCCGATTGTTTCAGATTTCTCTTTTCTTTTTTTTTTATTTATATTTATAGTTTATTTTAATATTATTTAATTGATTAAATTAGTCTAAAATATTCAAAATATCTTAAAAAAATTATATTTTATTCATTTAGTCTATAAATTAATTTCTCGGTATTATTTCAACTTCCCGATATAATTTTCGATTATTTTTCGGGATTGTTTTTCGCAGCAAAAATTTCGGTTAATTTTAAAAATTAATATTTTGATCAATTTTAACCCAAAACATATGTAATTCTTTGTTATTGATCGAACTTCCTCAATCCATTATTTTTAATAATTATTTCTTGTTAAATTATACCGACTTTCGATCTTTTGACCGTTTTGCCCTTATACGTGTTCGGGATTAATTTAGTCAAACTTTCCTTCACGAACACTCATTCATTTTATGATTTGAATCCTTATTTTCAGTCCGAATCCCATTCCTTTAAATTTGTGAACATTTTCCTACCTCATAAAATTTACGATTTAATTTCGGGTCTTACAATCGCAAACCTTATCGTAGAGGTCCATCACATACCGTATTGCATACACAGACTTATACCTTTGTTGCGAACCCCATTGCATACCCTTCCATTGAATAAGTTTCCAGAGTCTGTCATTATACTTAGTCAACACTTTGTCGCAACCCATAGGTTCGTAACCCTAAGTCGAAACCTTGAGATGCTGTCACAACCTTGAGTCAAAACCTTGAGACCTTATTGCAACCCAGAGTTAAAACCTTGAGACCTTGTCGCAGCCTCAGTCAAAACCTGGATAGCTTATCGCAACCCTGAGTTAAAACCATGAACCCCTCTCGTAAACCTAAGTAAAAACTTGGAGACCGTGACCATATCGCCTATTGTGTCCATTAGATTCACTTGGGTCTATTCAGAGTCTGTTAGCATCTATTATTACAGGTCATGACATTAGGAAGTGTTTAGAGTTAGGTCTTAATTCTACTCTAATAGAAGCCAATCTTCAAGATGTTAGGAATATATTCCCTTTACCAGATAGGTACGTGTATAGGCTTCTTGGCCTCAAAGAGAGAAGTTTACTTAGTGTGTCAAGCGAGGTGACTGTCTTTAGGATTTCATTGAAGTTAGGGCTTTGCTTCCCCATATCGAATTTCAGAGTCTCATTCTTTAGAGAAAAGGAATCGACCCTTGCCAATGGCACCCTCATGGTTGGATACAACTAATAGGTTTCATTGTGCATTACCGAATGGGGGGTGTCGATGCTTCCCTTCCACTTTTTTATACGTTCTGTAGGTTTTGAGGTAGTTCGGGTTAATGCCTTATTTATTCAGAAGGTGTTAGAGCCTGGGTTTGACAATAGGCTATTTTAAAGACTCCCTAACAAGCTTTACGGGTTTGAGCCATAATGGCCCATCACAAAGATTACTAATGGTCTAGGATTCCCTACCTGTTGGATGACTAAATGAGGAATCCCAAAGGGTCATCATATTTCAGACTTTAGAAAACAACTTTCCTCACTCATTGAACAGTTGCTCGTGAAAAATTCGATTAACCTTTATAATTTCCTCTCCTTTGAGAACCTTGTAGCTGCTGGTTAAGGCATAGGGAATGTACCTGCAGTTATCCATGTTGATCCTCCCGTAAATCCTCAATTACTTATTCCTCCTAAACCAATTCCTGAAAACTTATGACTTTAAAAGGATGTAGAGAGCACAGATAAAGAGTCTAGTTCCAAACATGATCCTCTTGATGATGAGGGTCAATGAAAAGGATTCGATTCTATTTTCATTGTCTTTTCGGAGGATGAATCGCTAAATATAGATTCCCTTCGAGAGTATCTTAATTTTCCTGATGGTAACCTTTTTTATTTTAATGTCTATTATTATTTTCTTATCCAATGGTCTTAACAATTTTCATCCCTTTCTTTTTATAGAGATGAGCAACGTCAGATGCATTTTGATTCATAAGATGGTGAAGGAGGGATCATCTAATGATCCTGCTGAGAAGAGGCTTCGCTCTGAAATTTTTATTCCCAAGCGAGGTCATGTTGTAACTCCATCACATCTTTCACGAGTTTCGACTCCACCTCTAGCCCCTACTTTGGTCCTCGGGAGCACTTTTAGGGGCAAAGAGAATGCCTTCTCACATTCTCAATGGACTTCCAACTCTTTGAGTTGGGAATCCTCCGAACGGTAATAGTTTAAGGATTGCGCCAAATATAATATGATCTAACCCCACAATTCTCCCTAGAGATGAACAATAACTTTTCAGGAACTTTCCAAATGACAAAAACTTGGCTGATTTGTAAGCAATCAGGGTAGCTTTTCGATTCCTTATTCTTTTTCTCATTTTATTTTATGGATTTGAAATCTCATCTTATTTTGTCATTGAGCCATGCAAAAGCCTATCGTAGTTAATGCTTAACATCGTGTCTACCATACGCAGGTTGAGAAAGAGCACAAGGAGTTAAGGAATAAGAACATGGAGTTGGAAAATACTAATAATCAACTGATTGGGCCGCTAGCGGTGGTGCGAGGCCTAAAAGAAAAATTTACGAAGGCATTTCAAGATCTAGCGCTCATAAGAGGAGATCTTACTATAGAGACTTCAAACGCCAATAAGTTTAAGGAAGATCTTCAAAAGGCCTAAGTAGAGTTGAAAAGCTTATAGTCTAAGTATGATTCCCTTTATACTGATTTCAAAGGGTTAGTTGATCGTAATCAGGAGCGGGAGCAGCACATTACTAAGTTGGTGAGTTGAGCTACTTCCTCTCTTAGTCCCGTCGAGATTGATTGTATTATGGCGAAGGCTATAAGAGAGTATAGACTTTCTAAAGACTAGTTACAGACGAAAGAGTTTTTACCTTGCTTGATCTTGGTTAGAGAAGCAAAGGAAGGGAGAAAAATTTGTAGAACTCTTATACATACCTAAGGCTATATTATTCGAGGCTCCTAATTGGATTGACTACAAGCCTGACTCTAATCCACCAAACGAGTTCTTGAAGAATGGTTCTTATGATAATTTGGCCTTAAGCTCATTAGTGCCTTTAATAGATTGGATGGTGAGGTTCTGCTTGCATCAGATGTCTTACCTACTCAAGTTACCACTTAGTATGGAAGGACTGAGCCTCAAAGTGCTGTTGCAACTGATCTCGTGGATATGGATTGATTATTGCTCTTTTCTTGCATTTCTTAAGACATTGTAATGGATATATTACAACTTTTCAAACGTTGTTAATTTTTTGAATTTGAGTTATGGAATTTTTATGATATCATTTTTCTTCCATGATGTATATACTTTATTTTTATGTTTTACTTCTACTATTATTACTTATCTCACTCGTTTTATGTATGTATGCTATGTGCTCCTAAGTTCTTAGTAAAAGATGGAAATCTTTTGTGAAAAACTTTCTATTTAAACGTACATATTTCTTGGGTGTCTAGTCGTTTTGATGCATATCGTGCCTTTGGCACTATGGCATGTTTCCTTTGGTCCCTGGCCGCCATGATGTATTTGTGCCTCTGACACTGTGGAACATTTTCTTCGGGTGCTTGGCCTCAGTGATGCATTTTGTGCCTCTAGTATTGTGACAAATTTTTCTCGGGTGCTTGATCGCTGTGGCGCATTTCACGCCTCTGGAGATGTGGCACATTTTTCTTGAGTGCTTGGCCATCATGACGTATTTTGTGCCTCTGGCACTTCAGCACGTTTTCTTTAGGTGTCTGGCTACTGTGACAGATTTTACGCCTTCGGCATTATGACATGCATTTTGTGCCTCTAGCACTGTGGAACATTTTCTTTATTCATGTCACAAGATTTATGTCCACTCATGAGAGTTTGAAAAATAAAGGAAAATAAGGAGCTTCCTCAACTTATCCATTGCATAATAGTCAAACAATAGTATCTTGTGACAACATATTCAAAATAACGGACAATAACATGAAAACATGACAATACTAAAGTTTCATAATTCCAATACATAGAGTAATCAATTCCAATATAGCTTTAAATGGTTTGAGTTCTTGGCCTTCCCTATCTTCTTTCCTTGTAAGGTCTCCAAGACACGAGTACTAGGTCCAATCATCTTTCTGGTTTGATATGGACCTTCCCAATTAGCCCGAAGTATTCTATCTTTCTTCAAAGCATTGGTTATGGAGGACTTCTTAATACCAAGTCTCCCTTGTGCATTGTCAGTATATGACTCAACTATTATAGTAATTTACTACTTTGTGGTGGTAGGACACTAATCGAATAGCTGCCACTTCTCTATATTCGTCAAACATATCTTGGTTTTCTCGTAGCTCCTTTGAATTCTCTTCTTATACCAACGGAACTACCCTTGGTGAAAGTGCCCCAATTTCAATTAGGATTAAGGCTTCAATACCATACACCAAGCTAAAAGGTGTTTCTCCAGTTGACACTCAATTAGTAGCTTGGTATGCCCATATAGCACCAGGCAATACGTCTACCTAAGCTCTCCTAGCTTTGTCCAACCTGGTTTTCAAACCATGGAGAACAGTTTGATTACTCACTTTTGCTTGCCCATTAGCTTGCGAATATGAAATAGAAGAAATCTTCAACTGAATGTTAAAGCCTTTGCAGAATTCTTGAAAAGCTTCACAATCAAATTTTTCCTTGATTGACATTCAAGACGCGTGGAATCCCAAATTAGCGAGTGATGTCTTTCCAACCACTGCTTCAACTTTCTTTTTAATGATAGTAGCTAACGATTCTGCCTCTATCCACTTGATAAAATAGTTAGTGGCTACCAATAGGAACTTCCTTTAGCCTGTAACTAAAGGAAAAAGTCCCAAGTTGTCCAGCCCTCATTATGCAAAGGGTGTCGGCTGCATCGTACTTTGAAGCAGGACTACCAAAGCTGCCCTTATTGGTGCAAACCTTTGACATTTATCACACTTGAAGACCTTATCTACTACATCTTTCTTCAAAGTTGGCTAATAGAATCCAGAACAGAGTATCTTAGAAGTGAGGGCTTTAGCTCCTAAGTGTTCGCCACATATTCCCTTGTGTACTTTTACTAGGACATAATTGACTTGGTTCGAGCCCAAACTCTTCAATAAAGGCAACATATATCCTCTCTTATATAGCTCTCCATTTATTAGCATGAACATAGCCCCTTGTATTTTCAAATGTCGAGCTTTATCTTTTTCATTGGGAAGTGTGCCCTCAGTTAATTAATGTAAAATGACGTCTTCTAATCATCTCCATCTCTAACTTCAACCTCATACACTTCATCTTCCTTATTGCTAGGCCTTTTTAGCCTCTCTACCTCTAACACTCTTCGCTTGGTCTCATTAGTAGAGGCTAGTTTAGACAATGAGTTCACATGTGTGTTCTCAAACCTATTAACTTGTACTAATTGAAAATTCGGCAATATTTAAGCTAGTGATTTGACATTTTTTAAGTATAAGACTAATGACGATTTTTTAGTTTCATATTGCCTATTAAACTGATTCACTACTAGATGAAAATCACTATCTAATATTAGATTACAAACTTGCAATCTTTCTGCCAACTTCATTCCTGCGATCAGGGCTTCATACTTAGCAATGTTATTTAAGCTAGAGAACTTAAAATGCTTGGAGTATTCTAAAGATTTCCCCTAAGGAGATACCAAAATTATCCTAGCTTCACTACTATTTGCACTTGACGCTACGTCAACATGTAATGTCCATAGTGACACAACTTATTTGTCATTATTTTCTAAGTTGGTGCATTCAACTATGAAATCTACTAAGGCCTGGCCCTTAATGGTCTGTTTTGGTTGAAACGTTATGTCGTATTCTCCTAATTCAACTGCCCATTTCACTAATCTCCCTGAATGTTTAGGTTTTGAAGAATTTTCCTCAATGGCTGATCTGTCAGAACCATGATGGGATAAGCCTAAAAGTAAGGGCGTAACTTCTGGAAGGTCATCACAAGGGTTAATGCAAGCTTCTTAGCTAGTAGGTAGTGTGTCTCGACTTCCAATAATACTTTACTTACATAGTAAATAGGGCAGTCTATTCTCTCATCCTTTCTCAACACTATTGCACTTATGACATCGTCTACAACTCCTAAGTACATAAACAAGTGCTCATTGTCTAAGGTCTTATCAACAAGGGCAACTTCTTTAGATACTCTTTTAAGTCATTCAAGGCTACTTAATATTCATCCATCCGCCTAAAATTCTTTCCACCCTGTAGGGTTTTAAAGAATGGTAAACTTCTTTCAGTAAACTTCGATAGGAAACAATTCAAGACTACTATCCTGCCTATCAACCTTTAGATTTCTCTTACTGTGGTTAAAGGCCTCAAATATATAATGGCCTGGATTTTCTCGGGATTAGCTTCAATGCCTTTGTTAGTGATCATGAATCCCCAAAACTTTCTAAACCCGACTTCAAATGAGCATTTGTTAGGATTCAACTTCATGTTAAACTTTTTCAGCACTCTAAACAACTTAGATTATGTCATCACACGAGAATAGTATGTCCCATCATCAATTATAAAGAAAGTTTTCTCCTTATTTTTAGATTTATCATAATATAATGGTATCCGAAAAAGACATCTAGAAAACTGAAGAGTTCATATCTCGATGTTTCATCTACTAGCTTTTCAATTTGGGTAAAGGATATGAACTTTGGGACAAGCTTTGTTTAAGTTCGTAAAGTCCATAAACATCTTCCGTTTTCCTTTATACTTCTTTACATTACTACATTGGCTAACCATTCTTAACTTCTCTGATAAAACTCGTTTCTAGGAGCTTATTAACTTTTTTGGTAATCACTTGTTGTCTTTCAGGGTTGAAATTCCTCTTCTTTTATTTCATAGGTTTAACTTTAGCTAAAACATTAAGTCAGTGACAGATCAATTTGGCGTTAATACCAATCATATCAGTCGGAGTCCCAATAAAGACATTAGAGTTCTCCTTCAGATATGCTACTATTTCTTTTTGAGTCCGCTTATCTAACTGGGTGCCTAAGAAAACCCTATTTTTCTTTATATCCTTCCATCAACTCGATGGCTTTCATTTCCTTAACAAGTCGAGGCTTTGCGGGATTAGCTATTATCAAGGTCTCTTTTCTCTGTATCGCTTTACAAGTGATGGAGGAGATGTAACACGTATGAGCCTTTTGATATTCTCTTACCTATCCCACTTTGTTGGGAGTAGGGAACTTTATCAACAAGTAGCGAAAATAGATTACTGCCCTCATATCATTCAACAACCATCTTCCCAGAATCATGTTATATGCCATTAAAGTTGACTTCACGACCATGAACACCACTTCTCAGGTCACATTCATCGAGCTTTCCCTAGAGTTATAAGCAATTGAATTGACCCAACTACCTTCACATTCTCTCTCGAAAAACCATACAGTGGTGTCACAGCTGGCTTCAATCTATCCTCCGATATGTTCATCGTCTCAAAATAATTTCGTTTGACTAAGTTCACTAAACTTTCATTTTCTACCAAAATCTTACTAATTGGGTGTTTTGCTACCACTGTCGAGATTACCATAGGATCATTATGGAAAGTGACAATATCTCCCTTATTAGCTAGGGTAAACATGATGGGTTCCTCCTCCGCTTTTTTCTTTATGATAGAGTGAATTTGATATGCTTTGCCTCGCACAAGTATTATGAGAGGTGGATAGCTTCCAACCATTGAATCTCCTCTAGGAATGACATTGATGGCAAGCCCAATTAGCTCATTATCCTCATAAAGATCTCTGTGGTCAGGTCTAGCTCCTTCCTCATCCATGGGTTGATTTATACCTTTGTTCCTCCTATCATCATTTTATCTATTTTATGGGCGGTTATCCTTTCAGTCCCATGGGGGATAACGTCTTTTTTCGTTTCTCCAAAGAAAGCGATTAATCTTCCCTTCATAAGCCAGTTTCTTTATATAATTCATTAGTTCCTTAAACTTCTCTGTTGGGTGCCCATGAGCATAATGAAAGCTGTAACAGTTATCCATGTTTCGTCTTAAATTCTCGATTCCTTTCCTTGAGAACTCCAATAGGCCAGTTCTTTCAGTGGCGACAAGGATAGGATCTCGAGGCTCATTTAGCTTGGGATAGTTTTCGTACCTAATCTTAGAAGCCTTGTTTGATCTATCAGGCTTAGAAGAACTACTCTCAAAAGTATGCCTTTCTCTTTTTCTTCCTTCCATTGTCTCTCGAGACTTCACCACCCTCATCACCTCCTCTTGAGCAATGTACTTATTTGCTTTAGTAAATAGATCTGAAATTGTCACTGGCTGGTCTACGGACAAAGATTCTTGCAACTTCTCATACCTTGTTCCTTATAGATTGTTGCCATAGCAAACCCAACTTACAGATCCTTTACTCTTAAAATGGTATCCCAAAACTGATCCACATAACTTTTTAGAGACTTTTTGTTTCCTTATTTAAGTGTGAGCAGGTAAGTAGCATCCTTCTTCTGGTGACTGTTGATCATGAAGGCTTTAAGAAACTCACTCTGCAACTGGTTAAAAGAGGAGATAAAACCTCCTTTCAACCCGTTAAACCACTTTATGGCATGATCTATTAACGTGAGTGAGAAGGTCGTGCACATTATCTCATCCTCTTATCTACAAAGTAAGGTCAGTGATTCGTAGTTTTGTATGTGATCATAGGGATCGGGTTTACCAGCATAAGTAGTCATCCAGGGCATCTTGAACTTCTTTAGTAATAGCTTCTCCATAATCTTCGAATTTAAGGGAATTCTTTTTCTTTGACTGTCCTTAGCGAACACCAACTTATTCTTTACCAAGACTCTTTCTACTACTTTCTCCATATCCTCTGGTTCGTGCACTGAGCGAGTTTTCCGCTCTTTCATGTTAGATGAAACTTAATAATCCAAACGAAGTACCCTTTTTCCTTTGTTTATAGGTTCAGTACTTGGCCTCTATTGAGCCTAAATCGAAGGTTTTCTCTATTCTCTATCGCTGGGTCCCATGTGTGGTTTATCTATTTGCCAAGGACCTCTACGTTTTCGTATCCAGTATTCTCTCATGCCTTTGTTCCAAGTGTTTTCTTCTAACACCTCTTATTCCATGATCCAATTTTAAACTCTTTAGATAGTCAGAGGATTCATAACCAATCGCCTGAAAGGTCTGTTGCGTCCTATTTATCGAAGGGGAACTCTATCTCCATGGCTCCTCAAGTCTATTTGCCTTAGAGCTCTGTCGCCTAACCTTTGCGGTAGAAGTTTGGTGTACAACCCATGTGGCAGAGTACTGTACCCTGACCCCTGCAGAAGGGTTTTGATACCTAATCCCTATGGTAGGGTCCTGTACCCCGACCCCTACGACAAGGTTCTGTCACCCAATCTTGGTCGCGAATGCCTGTCGTCAAACCTCTACAGCAGAGTTCTACCGCCTACCCTCTACGACAGAGGTTGTCCAACCTCTACGACAAAGCTGACAGAGTCTTCCTCCCTTAAGTTAGCTGCTATTGTTGACGTTCTCACAATTTCATTGAAGAACTTAGCTTTTATGTTTGTTTCCCACAGATGACGCCAATTGTTGTTGTTCCAAACAATAATGAGTGAATGTTGACGTGATTGTCTGAGATGTCTTCACCATGTGTACCAAAGACGCTACAAAAATAGTAGAAGTGAGAGAGACATAGGGATCTGTCACTGTGCGCGCATTCTGTTACTTAAGTCCAAAAATTGTTTAAATAGAATTTTAGTAAATCAAATAGAGTTTAGGGTTTTTGATCATACTTGAGAGGTATTTATAGGCATGAGTGGACTGATAATTATAAATTAGCCCATGAATTAAATGCCATATAGACATCATTAAGCTAGATCTGAGTTAACTCTTGGCTTGGGTCGTTTAAGTCTTTGGGCTCAATGCGCGTTTGGGCTGCCAAAAGTAGGGAATTATATCCTCTAGAAATGGGCCTTGTCTAACCTTGCAGTAGGGGTCTACAATAGAGGTCTATCGAGGGGTCCTCCTTGAGGCGGGGCTGCCACATGGTGTACCTAGGGTCCCATGTGGCACTATAGGTGTGACACATGACTTCTTTCTATTGGTGGGTGTTATCTATGTGGCCCACGATGTGTTTTCTCAATGTGATCTCTATCAATTTTCCATATATTTTCAATACAACTCGTTTTTCTTTTGCTTGACGCCATTCTCGTCCTCAACAGGAGGACATATTATCTTTAAAAAAAGTACATAAAAGGAAAATCAATGTTCATATGTGTGCTTACCCTTTTTTCTTTGTCTTGCCAAAAGAAAATAAGCCCTTGCTTTATTTAGTTCCATTACTAATCTTGTTAACAAATGCTGAACGAAGAAAAGAATATTAAAGAAATCGTGTAAACAAAAGCTAACCATGAATTGGCATGCACCACCCTTCCACCAAAATTGTAATGTCATTGAAGTCATGTCAACGAACTCCGATGGAGCTAAACTTCTCGAAATGCTCATTGGAAGAAGTTTATGCAAGTGCTTGGATTTTCTGCAGCTTTTTTTTTTTTCCTGAAGCTTTGGGTTAAAAAGAATCATGTGAATTCACATTGTCTTCTTCATTTAGTCATTTTCCCTGTTATTTATCATTGATAAGATTTTGTTTTATAACATGTCAATTCCTGAACCGGTTTCTACAAATTGATTTAGATTGCAAATCCTGGACATGGCATCATGATAATAAGTCAACATTAAAATTAATCTATCGATTACATCTAAGATCTTTGAGAAGGTCGTAAAAATTTATATTAGATATATTATCGATATATTAATCTTATAAATTGTGTGACACCTCATTAGTTTTTGTTGATAACTTTAATACCTTCATCAATTAAATTAGTTATGTAACATGAATTTATATTTGATGTGTTGTTAGTATATAAATCTCATATACTATCATTCAATCATCTTATATTTCATTAGTTAGCAAATTTAATGATATTTATTTTTATGGATTTTTCAATTTAAAATTTATGAATCAATAAAATAACATGTTTTAATTTAATGATGATATATAAATTTATATACTGATAGTGTATTAAATATAAATTCATAAGTATTTGAGTTCATATTTGATGTATTGATAATATATAATTTTTATATATTATCAATCAACTAGAAGTCGTCATTTCATTAATAAGTAAAATTTAAAAAGTAAAAATTTTTAAAAATATATTAAAAATTTTATTAATATTTATTTTTTAAAAATTTTTCATTTATTTATTAATATTTATTTAAAAAAATATTTTTTTAACTTAACTTAACAATGTATAATTTTTATACACTATCCTCAAATATAAATTCATAGTACTAACACTTTTTTTACATTTTGTTTATTTAATTTTATACATAAAAGATTTTGAGCTATATGAGATCTCATAATAATTCTGTTTATCTGAATCTTACTTTTTATTCATTTCAAGATTTGAATTTACAATCCTTAATTAAAACGAAATTTCAATTTTAAGTGGCCAGTTTAATTGAAGATCATATAACGTAAAAACGACTGAAACTTTACTGAGATCTGGCATGAGACTAAACTTAAAGTAGAAATGTCTTCTAAATTCAATACAGAACTATGTTTCAATCAATCAAATTCTTATTGGAAACTTAAACCATCTTAAACTAGCGAGAAGTGACTTTTTTTTTTTTTTGGGTTACAGAAGTGACATTTTAACATGATATGGAAGGCTCTGGAATTTTTTATAAAACAATATTGCGTTTACGTTGCAAAACCCAATAATCAAAGGTCCTTTTTGGGCATAAATAAATTGATGAATGTGCTTTTTAAGAGAAATTGGTGGTTGGTACACATTATCAAAAAAAAAAAAAAAGAATAGACAGGTTTTTACTTTAAATGATTTTTATCGATCGAAATAAAGATTAGTACGATTTATATATTTACGTTTTCACATGGGAAAATCATGACGTTACTGTCTAACAACAAGATATTAGAATAATCCAATCGCCTCTAAAACGCTGGAAAGCTGTTTACTTTTTCTGTAACGTACGTGTTGGAAAAGTATCCAAAGTACCAGTGACATGTACTCTTACGTCAACCAATATCACCCTTCACTCACCTTTGTTTCCATTACTAAAATTCAAGTATGTTTAATTATATAAGTTATTTTACACGTGGAATCTTCTTTATGGTTACAATTGTCTTGTGGGAAGATTCCGGATAATTTATATGAAAAAACAAAAAACTCATTTAAAAGATTATATATATTTATAAGATTTCAATAGAATTTTTCACCTACAATCATCTTTTATGAAGATTCATAGTCCATCACTACTTGTTTAGATTATTGTTAGAGGCTAAATAATTGGACAGATTTGGTTAAAGACAACTTTGTTAGATGTGCGGGTTCAACCTACATTAATTTGTTTAAAATGATATGATTGGTTAAGATTAAAGAAACTAAAGTTAACAAGGAAAATATTTCTTTAGTTTTTTCTAGATAAAGTGTTGCATAAAAAACAGTAAAATTGTGAAAAAGGCTTAAGGTGAATTTGAATGAGTGATGAAATTGACTTCGATAAAATTTTAAAAAAGTAAAATAATTATTGAGGATATATTAACAAAATAATAAAAAAAATTAAAAAAAAGGATAGGAGGGTAATTTTACCCTCATATTATTTTGTCTTTAGTGGGTTTTGACCCACAGGTCATGCCGCACCGGTATGCCAAACTGTCACGACCCTTCGTGACTTAACCAAAACTATTACAAATTTTTCGCTTTTTACTTACCTTTCTTCTTCTCAACAATTGGGTTATGATTCGATGTTAGCATACATGCTTACCATACCATTCATTATCATACATACATGTCAATATACTATCTACTGACTGTAATTTTTTTTATGATATAAGTGAGCTCGTATAAAGTCTAATACAAATACATTCCCCATAATTTACATCATTTACATCACTGTGCTGTTCATATGTTTAGATACAGAACCGTATAAAATATGTATACTAGTCGTTCAATAGGAAATGACAGCGGACAACAGGAACACTCTCCCTTTCTCGTAATCGCTCTAATGCAGATGCTCTGTAGAGAGGTGTAAACAAAGAGGTGAGCTCATAGCTCAATAAGAAAATCAGACAAGTAAGTAGACATCTACACTATCTACTCAAAATAATGCTATGCCTCAAAAATATTATTTCCTTAACTCACTTTAAAAGCATATCTTTAAATATATATATATATACACTTGTACAGATTAAATCTCATGTACAGAAATCATGCTTAGTTATCAAATGTAGGCATTTCGTGCAAAACAATGCATCTGTATAATTTCACAATGCCTTTAGAGAAATCATGTCATTTATATTCAAATCACAGTAAATATGGCATTTAAATCATTCACAACACAACAATCGGATTTCGACCCATTCGTCAGGTCTATCCGTATAAATAAATCAATCAAGTGATATATCATGTGAGACTTTGTGATGAAATGCAATAATATCCTGGACTATGGTTATATCTTATAATGGTGATCCCAGACTACATAAGCTTCGGTGTGCAGGGTATCACGACTGCAACGGGAGAGGGGTCAGTCTATCACAACTGCCAACTATAAACTCCTCAACTCCACAACAACACATGGTACTGTAAGACCCACTTTTATTATCTGTTGATGCATTTCCTTATGATTCATGTGATGTAAATTTTCATATATTCAATGAATCATAAGAAGAGCTTTGACTGAAATATAACTTGCAAGAAGAATAAAATGGAATATCGATGGACGCCGGAAGAAATTAAATACGAGCCGAAATGGCCACTGATCAAACGAGATGATCAAAATGAAGTTAACTGAAAATATGAAATTAAATAAGAAAAGATGGTGGATGTATGAAGGAAAGTTAGGTTAATTTGGTTCCGAAACAAGTGTAGGGGTAAAACGGTCAAAAAACTGAAATTCGGGATAAATTCGATAAGAAAAATTTAATTAAAAATAAGGATTTAGGATATCTTGATCAATAATGAGGAATTATACAATTTCGAGTCCAATTGATCAAGATCTGGAATTTTTAGAAATACCGAAAAGTCACCCGGGACAATATCCCGAAAATACGGAGAAATTATACTGAAAAAATGATTAAAAAATATAATAAACAAATTAAATTAAACTAAATTTATTTATTTGGAATAAATAATAATATTGTAGATATTTTCAGATTTTTTTTAGACTATTTTAATGAATATTTTAATAATAAAACAAATGTTAAATAATAATAACAATAATTCAAAAAAAAAGTGAGAGAAACCTGAAAATCAGGAGAACCCGAGAAACAAAACCGAAAGATGACCCGTGAGAACCGACCGTCGATTCCAGCACACCGGCGACCGACAGCGTCCGACGAAGGTACCAGGAGGAAGAGGAGAGACCGACGAGCACGTGGGCACCGGAATCACGCCGCCAGGTGGCCGGAGCAGGTCGATCGGAGCGAAGGAAGATCGACGGAAAAACTGGTTGATTCCCGGTGAACCACCGCTCTGGGCTGAAACGGAGGCTACCGACTTACTCAGGGGAAGAAGCCAGTTCTTTTGAGATCGGTCTTGGCCGGTGAGACAGCCGGAAACGCCAGCCACGGCAAGTGGCAGTAAAACGGTAGCGTTTGGCCGAAAGGAAAGGGAAGGAAAAGGAGGGAAAAGGAAGGAAAGAGGAAAGAAAAGAAAGGAAAAAGAAGGAAAAGGAAAGAAAAGAAAGGAAAAAAGGGGAAAAAGGAAAGAAATTTACCGGGGACGACTCGAGGTTCGGGTAAGTTGATCGAGGGTCGAAATTGACCTACGGGTAAATTTCGAAAATTTAATTTAATATTATTTTAATGGAAAAATAATCCGGATTTACCTAATTGTGCAGCTTTACGACAGAGACCGAACGAGAGTCGATCGAGCTCTGATTTTCGTACCCCGCATCGTATCGGGTAAGTACAGTTTAATTTCGACAATTTGAGTTCGTTAAATACCGAGCTTTAATTATTTTACGGAATTATGGATTAATTTCGCATAGAAAGGAATATTAATTCGGAGTTGTAATAAATTGCCGTAAATAGTATACGGGCTATCCAATGAATTTGGATCGAAACTCGATAATTATTAGTAAGCTGCATAAGCCCGGTATACCCGAAGAAGGGAATTAATAAATATAAAAGGGCTGAATTAGGCCGAGACCCAATAAGGTAGATAGGGCCCAATACCTTAAAGTTTGTCAGTAAATGCGATATACCGATCAAGATAAGTGAATTAATCTCGACTATGTGGTTATATGCAGTTACGTACCTTTGGTTGGCGCGCATTTGGGCCGAGAGGTTCGGTATCATCGAGACAGGTTAAGTCTGAGCGCGATTCCAGGTAAGGGAATTTATGAGCACTTAGAGGTAGCTGTACGTAATTTTGAGGGGATTTACATTACGTTAAATTCATTAGGCTACCCGAAAACAGAATAATAATTTTTGCGAAAAAATATGAAAATAGTGAAAAAGAACTATTTGGCCCCCAGTTAGGAAAATTTCAAAAAAAGGTAGTAAGGCTATGAAATTGCATGAATTTCATGATTTTAATGTTTTATATGATTATATTGCTCTGATTTAAGCAAATATGCACATAGGTTGGCTATTGATTTCGTGAAATATACGAAAAGGTACTGGTTTGTACCGGTTACTATTTTAAAAGATATTTTGTCAAGATTTAGCCACCTATCGTATTTATACAAGTAAAAAGAGTGCTAGAGTCCTACTCGCACTCAAGTTTACTGATTTATTTCTCATGAAAAGCCGTACTGGAGCATTGCTCGTACGAGAAATTTGTGTGTGCACAAAATCGTGCTGGAGTTTCGCTCGCACGAGATTTTAGATATCATGATATGCATAGCGTGGTGCTGTAGCTTCGCTCGCACTAAACGTGAGTTGACATGCCTATAGTCGTGCGGAAGCCTCCTGTAGACTGTGTGTCATAGAGAGTTGAGATGCTCGCACGTATACTTTGAGACATGGGTTGGTTATCGACATAGTATTGGGGTGGATAAGACCTACGGCAGGCACCCCCAGACTATGATATGGGTCCACGGAGTACGATGTACCGTGTATGTCACACGGAGTACGCTGTACCGTGCAGTCATGATGACTCTATGATGTTACTTGATATTCTGACGGGTAGGAATTGACCCCACCTCCCGTTGCAGTTGTGATACCCCGCACACCGGGATCAGTGTAGCCTGGGATCACAGGGACAAAGTATGGCCATAGTCCTCGATTTTTCATACAGTAACCTACATACCTCACATGATATCATACGGTCTGGATAGACCAGGACAAACCCGATGGAGGGGTAGTCCCGATTTATGTCTTTAAAAGAGCTGTGATTTAATGAATCAAGGTATTCCCGAGAGATGGGTTTGACCTTGATGAAGTTGTTTTATGAGGAGTTTTGTGATTAAATGAATAAGTTTTAAAGTGAAGAGTTTTATGATGAAACAAATGAGTTTTAATGTGACGAGCATGAGATGTCATACATGATGATTTTCCATGTTGAATTATATGTCGATTTCATGATTTCTTGTATATGATATATACATACATGTGGCATCGTTTTAATCTTATCTCATGCTCCAAAAGTAAACGATTTTTATATCATGATATTATCAGCACATAGATAGTATAGTTATCTACCTGCTTATATTATTGCCTTACTGAGCTGTTTATGCTCACCCTTTCATTTTTCACCTTCCACAGAGCATCTACAGTAGTCGAGAGTGGGTAGAGATTGCATCCCTAGTTGTTCGCTGCTCCCATCGCGAATCAGGTATACACATTATACAGTTTTGTATCTAAACAATTACTAGCACAGTTTAGTAACGAATATAATTATGGGGAATGTAAATATATGGAAACATATGTACATACAGTGGTATAATATATATACTTATTATTATACTGTTTGAAATTCTGATATGATTACCATGGTAAGAATGATATGATCAATTGGGATAAGGGTTGAAATTATTACTGACTCATAGCTCAACTTGTTAAAAATGGAATTGTCACGAGAAGGTGAAAAATATAGAAAAAAGCGAAAAATTTGTACTGATTTTAGGTAATTTGGGTCGTGACAAAAGGTGGTATCAGAGCTAAAGTTGGTCGGATATGAGTCAGTAATAATAGTGAAGAAATTAAATCCCCATAATACTGTGCTTTGTTTAGATATAACTGTGTATACCAATATGGGACTAGACTAATAATTGGTCGTGGATGCAGGAACTTAGACATTATGCCTGTCACTCGCCGTGGTAGAGGGGCAAGTTCACGTGCTAGGGGCCGTAGAGGTAGGCCCAAGAGCCGTGCAGAGCCAGAGACTAGCCAGCCTCCGCAGGACCCTAGGGAGAGATCAGGGGATACTGAGGGACGCTTCGCTAGGATTGAGAGGAGTATAGAAAGTCTTGTTGAGATAGTTACACAGACTTTAGGGGCTGGTGATAGACGAGGCCCAGTTGGACAGCCTACTACTACTGGACAGACTACGGAGACTGTTACACCCCCACCGGTTCAGGATACAGCTTCTCCTGTCACTCCACAGTCGAGCGGAAGTGATCTGGGCTATGACTGTGAGCTAGAGAGATTACGACACTTCCAGGAGTTTAGACCTCCAGTCTTCAGAGGAGTGAAGGACCCGGTTATTGCAGAGGATTGGATATATGAGATGGAGAAATTGTATGGGTTCTTCAGATGTACATCGACTGAGAGGGTTGCCTTTGCCGTATTTATGCTGAAGGGCGAGGCAGAGCATTGGTGGAGGTCTACTGTGTCTATCTTGAAAGCCCGACACTTGGTGATTACTTGGGAGATATTTCTAGAGGCTTTTAGAAGGCAGTATATTCCGACCACTGCACAGCGGAGATTACGGATGGAGTTTATGAGTTTGGTTCAGGGGAACCGCTCCGTTGATGAGTATGAGTCGAGGTTCATATCCTTGGGGAGGTATGACCCAGATACATTGAGCAGTGAGAGTCGGAAGGTTTAAAAGTTCATAGACGGATTGAGACCAGCCATCAGATCCAAATTAGCTCCGTTTGACATCTCTACTTATGAGGAGGCAGTACACAGGGCTCAGTTGTGTGAGCAAGATTTTGAGCAGAGTGCATCAGAGTTTGGGAAAGTCAGCAGGACTAGAGATAGAGACCGGAAGAGATCCGGAGGTGATAGGGTGATCAGGAGAGGAGGTCAGAGGTTTGCTGATAAGAGACCTCGGATTGAGGAGATACAGGAAAGGACAGGTAAGCCTCCTTTATATCCGACTTTACCATCATTGAGAGGTATAGTTATTGGAGGGACACGGTCGACTACCGAGCAGTGTAGGAGATGTGACAGATTTCATGGTACCAAGCCTTGTCCGATGACTACTGGGGTATGTTTTCATTGTGGGAAGCCGGGGCATGTCATAAGAAACTGTCCTGAGATGATTGCGACTGCCCCACAGAAGGGCAAAGAGACAGAGAGAGCTCCTGCTGAGACTCCTGCTCCTAGGAGAAGAGCCACTGCTGAGGAAAAGGGGAAGCAAGTTATGGGCAGAGGGCGAGTGCATGCATTGGATCAGGACACCGCAGATGCTTCAGCTGACGTGATTAAAGGTACTATCCTAATTTTCAATTTAGAAGCATTTGCGTTATTTGATTCTGGAGCTACACATTCCTTCATATCGCCTTCATTTGCTCATAAATTGTTGAAGTATGTACCGCCTACATTGTTAGATAGAATGTTGTTAATCTCTACACCTATGAATGACAGTCAGTTGACTGAGTATGTATATAGAGATTGTAGGCTGAGAATAGGGGGAAAAGACATGTCAGTTGACCTTGTCTTACTGAATATGAGGGATTTTGATGTAATTTTAGGGATGGATTGGCTGACTGCGAACCATGCTGTTTTGGATTGCTATGCTAAGACAGTAATGTTTTCAGGGACAGATAGTCTTACTGTAAGTTTTGCTGAAAAGCAATAAAAAGCATATAATTATTGCATTTGGAAAAGTATAGTTGTAATTCATCAGATTGGTGAGGTAAATTTATTTATGAATAATGGATACTTATATGATGAATTATGTTACTAATGGTGGAAAATGGTATTTTGAAGGGTTCATTGCATATGTGGTTGACATGGATAAGGCGCGTCCGAAATTGAGAGACATTCCAGTTGTGAATGAATTTCCAGATGTATTTTCGGATGAGTTACCAGGGTTACCGCTAGTGCGGGAGACAGAGTTCATTATTGATTTGACACCTGGTACAGAGTCGATATCTAGACCACTATACAAGATGGCTCCGGTTGAGTTAGAGGAGCTGAGGAAACAGTTGCAGGAATTATTAGAGAAGGGGTTCATCAGACCGAGTGTGTCGTCGTGGGGAGCACCGGTTCTGTTTGTGAGGAAGAAGGATGGGAGCCTTCGGTTGTGTATCGACTATCGATTGTTGAACAAGGCTACCATCAAGAACAAGTATCCCCTTCCGAGGATTGATGATTTACTGGATCAGCTACGGGGAGCACAGGTCTTTCCTAAGATTGATCTGAGATCTGGGTACCATCAGTTGAGAGTTCGGGATGGAGATGTACCCAAGACAGCTTTTCGCACCCGTTATGGTCACTTTGAGTTTATGGTCATGCCATTCGGGTTGACGAACGCTCCCGCAGCTTTTATGTCATTGATGAATGAGGTGTTTCAGCCTTATTTAGATCGATTTGTGATTGTCTTCATCGATGACATTCTGGTTTATTCGAGGTCCAGATAGGAGCATGAGCAGCATCTGAGGATTGTATTGCAGACCCTCCGTGAGAAGCGATTGTATGCTAAGCTCAGTAAGTGTGACTTTTGGCTTGAGCAGATCTCCTTCTTGGGACATATTGTGTCGAGGGATGGTGTGTCAGTAGACCCATCCAAGATTGAGGCAGTAGTACAGTGGCAGAGGCCTCAGACAGTTACGGAGATCAGGAGTTTTCTGGGTTTAGCTGGATATTATAGACGATTTGTGGAGGGGTTTTCGAGATTGGCTGCTCCGTTGACACGTCTCACTCGGAAGAGTGTTGCATTTGAGTGGGACGACAGATGCGAGGAAAGTTTTCAGGAGCTGAAGCGTCGATTGACCACTGCTCCGATTCTCACCATTCCTACCAGCTCAGGAGGTTTTTCTGTTTACACAGATGCTTCTTACCAAGGACTGGGCTGTGTATTGATGCAGGACGGGAAGGTAGTCGCTTATGGATCCAGGCAGCTGAAGGATCATGAGAGGAACTACCCGACCCACGACTTAGAGTTGGCGGCCGTAGTGTTTGCATTGAAGATATGGCGCCACTATCTATATGGTGAGAAATTTCAGGTATTTACCGATCACAAAAGCCTCAAGTATCTGTTCTCGCAGAAGGAATTGAACATGAGACAGAGAAGGTGGCTTGAGCTTCTGAAAGATTACGATTGTGAGATACTATACCACCCGGGTAAGGCGAATGTAGTGGCTGATGCGTTGAGCAGGAAGCACCTCGGGTTGGTTTCTTATATGATGGTACGGGAACACGAGTTGTTAGAGCAGTTTGTGAGCCTCAGTTTGGATGTGACTCCGCCTGATATTGGGAGTAGTTATATGATTGCTAGCCTGCGGTTAGAGCCGGATTTGATGGATCGGATCCGACGGGCTCAGCGTGAGGATCAGTAGTGTATTGAGATAGTCAGGCAGATGCAGAGAGGTATTGAGACTGAGTTTGAGTTGAGTTCAGATGGATTACTGAGGTTTCGAGACAGGATATGTGTTCCCGAGGATCCTGAGATCAGGAGGTTGATCTTGACAGAGGCTCATTCGTTGAGGTATACCTTGCATCCGGGTAGTACAAAGATGTATCAGAATCTCCGGAAGGTATACTGGTGGTCGGGGATGAAGAGAGATATAGCAGAGTTTGTTGCGAGATGTCTCGTCTGTCAGCAGGTGAAGGTAGAGCATCAGAAGCCTGCAGGGTTATTGCAGCCTCTACCTATACCAACTTGGAAATGAGAGCATGTCACCATGGACTTTGTGATGGGTTTACCGAGGACTCGTAGGGGAAATGATGCCATATGGGTGATAGTTGACAGATTGACCAAGTCGGCACATTTCCTAGCTATTAGAGTCACCGATACTCTGAGTAGATTGGCGGAGCTATATGTGCGCGAGATTGTGAGATTGCATGGTGTCCCAGTGAGTATTGTATCGGACAGGGATTCTCGCTTCACTTCCCGTTTCTGGGAATACTTTCAGGAAGCTATGGGAACCCAGTTGAGATTCAGTACAGCTTTTCATCCTCAGATAGATGGGCAGTCAGAGAGGACTATACAGACCTTCGAGGATATGTTGAGAGCTTGTGTACTTGATTTTAGAGTCTCCTGGGATGATCACCTACCACTCGCAGAGTTCGCCTACAATAACAGTTATCATTCGAGTATCGGGATGACACCATATGAGGCCTTGTATGACCGTAGATGTCGTTCTCCTGTAGGATGGGAGGAGGCTGGTGACAGGCAGATATTTGCTCTCGATTTGATACGTCAGGCCTCTGAGGATGTCCAGTTGATTTGTGAGAGGTTGAGGACAGCTCAGAGTCGACAGAAGAGTTATGCTGACAGGAGACGTAGACCGTTGGAGTTTACAGCAGGGGAGTCAGTATTTTTGAAAGTTTCTCCTTCCAAGGGTATTACTAGATTCGAAAAGAAAGGAAAGTTGAGCCCTCGCTTCATAGGACCTTTTGAGATACTCGAAAGAGTGGGAGATCGAGCTTATAGGCTAGCGTTGCCACCAGAGCTAGCAAATGTCCATAACGTCTTCCACATCTCCATGCTTCGGAAGTATCAGCCGGATCCGTCGCATGTGATCAGATACGAGCCACTGGAGCTCACTGAGAGTATGTCCTATATCGAGAGACCGATCCAGATTGTGGATAGGAAGGAGAAGGTATTGAGATCGAAGACGATTCCCCTGGTGAAAGTACTGTGGCAGCATCATACTCCGGAGGAAGCGACTTGGGAGTTAGAGAATTTGATGAAAGAGAAGTATCCGGAGTTATTCAGAGACTGATTTGGTTCCAATTTGGAGGACCAAATTTTTTTTTTAGTGGGGGAGATTATGTAAGACCCACTTTTATTATCTGTTGATGCATTTCCTTATGATTCATGTGATGTACATTTTCATATATTCAATGAATCATAAGAAGAGCTTTGACTGAAATATAACTTGCAAGAAGAATAAAATGGAATATCGATGGACGTCGGAAGACATTAAATACGAGCCGAAATGGCCACTGATCAAACGAGATGATCAAAATGAAGTTAACCGAAAATATGAAATTAAATAAGAAAAGATGGTGGATGTATGAAGGAAAGTTAGGTTAATTTGGTTCCGAAACAAGTGTAGGGGTAAAACGGTCAAAAACTGAAATTCGGGATAAATTCGATAAGAAAAATTTAATTAAAAATAAGGATTTAGGATATCTTGATCAATAATGAGGAATTATACAATTTCGAGTCCAATTGATCAAGATCCGAAATTTTTAGAAATACCGAAAAGTCACCCGGGACAATATCCCGAAAATACGAAGAAATTATACTGGAAAAATGATTAAAAAATATAATAAACAAATTAAATTAAACTAAATTTATTTATTTGGAATAAATAATAATATTGTAGATATTTTCAGATTTTTTTAGACTATTTTAATGAATATTTTAATAATAAAACAAATGTTAAATAATAATAACAATAATTCAAAAAAAAAAGTAAGAGAAACCTGAAAATCGGGAGAACCCGAGAAACAAAACCGAAAGACGACCCATGAGACCCGACCGCCGATTCCAGCACAACGGCGACCGACAGCGTCCGACGAAGGTACCAGGAGGAAGAGGAGAGACCGGCGAGCACGTGGGCACCGGAATCACGCCGCCAGGTGGCCGGAGCAGGCCGATCGGAGCGAAGAAAGACCGATGGAAAAACGGGTTGATTCCCGGCGAACCACCGCGTCTGGGCTGAAACGGAGGCTACCGACTTACTCAGGGGAAGAAGCCAGTTCTTTTGAGACCGGTGAGATCGCCGAAAACGTCGGCGACGGCAAGTGGCAGTAAAACGGTAGTGTTTGGCCGAAAGGAAAGGGAAGGAAAAGGAGGGAAAAGGAAGGAAAGAGGAAAGAAAAGAAAGGAAAAAGAAGGAAAAGGAAAGAAAAGAAAGGAAAAAAGGGGAAAAAGGAAAGAAATTTACCGGGGACGACTCGAGGTTCCGGTAAGTTGACCGAGGGTCGAAATTGACCTACGGGTAAATTCCGAAAATTGAATTTAATATTATTTTAATGGAAAATAATCCGGATTTACCTAATTGTGCAGCTTTATGACAGAGACCGAACGAGAGCCGATCGAGCTCTGATTTTCGTACCCCGCATCGTATCGGGTAAGTACAGTTTAATTTCGGCAATCTGAGTTCGTTAAATACTGAGCTTTAATTATTTTACGGAATTATGGATTAATTTCGCATAGAAAGGAATATTAATTCGAAGTTGTAATAAATTGCCGTAAATAGTATACGGGCTATCCAATGAATTTGGATCGAAGCTCGATAATTATTAGTAAGCTGCATAAGCTCGGTATACCCGAAGAAGGGAATTAATAAATATAAAAGGGCTGAATTAGGTCGAGACCCAATAAGGTAGATAGGGCCCAATACCTTAAAGTTGGTCAGTAAATGCGATATACCGATCAAGATAAGTGAATTAATCTCGACTATGTGGTTATATGCAGTTACGTACCTTTGGTTGGCGCGCACTTGGGCCGAGAGGTTCGGTATCATCGAGACAGGTTAAGTCTGTGCGCGATTCCAGGTAAGGGAATTTTATGAGCACTTAGAGGTAGCTGTACGTAATTTTGAGGGGATTTACATTACGTTAAATTCATTAGGCTACCCGAAAACAGAATAATAATTTTTGTGAAAAAAATATGGAAATAGTGAAAAATGACTATTTTGCCCACAGTTAGGAAAATTTCAAAAAAAGGTAGTAAGGCTATGAAATTGCATGAATTTCATGATTTTAATGTTTTATATGATGATATTGCTCTGATTTAAGCAAATATGCACATAGGTTGGCTATTGATTTCGTGAAATATACGAAAGGGTACTGGTTTGTACCGGTTACTATTTTAAAAGATATTTTGTCAAGATTTAGCCACCTATCGTATTTATACAAGTAAAAAGAGTGCTAGAGTCCTACTCGCACTCAAGTTTACTGATTTATTTCTCATGAAAAGCCGTACTGGAGCATTGCTCGTACGAGAAATTTGTGTGTGCACAAAATCGTGCTGGAGCTTCGCTCGCACGAGATTTTAGATATCATGATATGCATAGCATGGTGCTGTAGCTTCGCTCGCACTAGACGTGAGTTGACATGCATATAGTCGTGCGGAAGCCTCCTGTAGACTGTGTGTCACAGAGAGTTGAGATGCTCGCACGTATACTTTGAGACATGGGTTGGTTATCGACATAGTATTGGGGTGGATAAGACCTACGGCATGCACCCCCAGACTATGATATGGGTCCACGGAGTACGATGTACCGTGTATGTCACACGGAGTACGCTGTACCGTGCAGTCATGATGACTCTATAATGTTACTTGATATTCTGGCGGGTAGGAATTGACCCCACCTCCCGTTGCAGTTGTGATACCCCGCACACCGGGATCCGTGTAGCCTGGGATCACAGGGACAAAGTATGGCCATAGTCCTCGATTTTTCATACAGTAACCTACATGCCTCACATGATATCATACGGTCTGGATAGACCAGGACAAACCCGATGGAGGGGTAGTCCCGATTTATGTCTTTAAAAGAGCTGTGATTTAATGAATCAAGGTATTCCTGAGAGATGGGTTTGACCTTGATTAAGTTGTTTTATGATGAGTTTTGTGATTAAATGAATAAGTTTTAAAGTGAAGAGTTTTATGATGAAACAAATGAGTTTTAATGTGACGAGCATGAGATGTCATACATGATGATTTTCCATGTTGAATTATATGTCGATTTCATGATTTCTTGTATATGATATATACATACATGTGGCATCGTTTTAATCTTATCTCATGCTCCAAAAGTAAACGATTTTTATATCATGATATTATCAGCACGTAGATAGTATAGTTATCTACCTGCTTATATTATTGCCTTACTGAGCTGTTTATGCTCACCCTTTCATTTTCCACCCTCCACAGAGCATCTACAGTAGTCGAGAGTGGGTAGAGATTGCATCCCTAGTTGTTCGCTGCTCCCATCGTGAATCAGGTATACACATTATACAGTTTTGTATCTAAACAATTACTAGCACAGTTTAGTAACGAATATAATTATGGGGAATGTAAATATATGGAAACATATGTACATACAGTGGTATAATATATATACTTATTATTATACTGTTTGAAATTCTGATATGATTACCATGGTAAGAATGATATGATCAATTGGGATAAGGGTTGAAATTATTACTGACTCATAGCCCAACTTGTTAAAAATGGAATTGTCACGAGAAGGTGAGAAATATAGAAAAAAGCGAAAAATTTGTACTGATTTTAGGTAATTTGGGTCGTGACAGGTACAATGTACTCCATGCCACTTGCACGGTACAACGTACACCCGTGGACCCTATCTCAATGGATAATCAATATCACGTCTCTAAATCCACATGCGAACCTCTCATAGTGTGACAATCAGTCTACACGAGGAAATCAACATGGTTTTCAACATGTCTTATATATCACAAAAAACTACAGTGCACACCTTTGAGCGCGACTCACAGTCAACACTCCGCTCAAACACTGTTTTACATCACAAACTCAACTCTAGTGTGAGTAAACCTCCAGTACTAGGTCATATATAGTTCATGTTTCAAATCAAGTACGAGCAGTCGCTCTAGTACCATGCTATGCGCAAAACTCATTAGATCAAGTACGAGTAAATCACTCAAGTACTATGTCATGTATAAATCATGAAAGATCGAGTACGAGCAACGCTCTTGCACTCTATCATGTATCTCATGTAAAATTCGAGTACGAGTAATAACTCCAGCACTCTATCATGCATATCATGGAAATCTAGTGCGAATCATACTTTAGCACTAATATATGTGGAAAATATATGAAATCAAGTGCGAGCTTGTGCTCTAGCACGATTTATCCTCACATAATTCGATAGATGGCTCTTTAAAAAGGGATGATTTATAAAACATCAAAATCGACACTATAAATTCTGCTAGTTTTCATCAACCAAGAAAACATTAGCCCGTCTACCTATTCTTGTGCTAAACAGTAGTAAAAACACTCAAAATAGTGATTTCCATGTTTTTTACAACTTTTTCCAAAAGTTGACTTTTTTCATACTAAGGCAAAATTGTAATTTGTCACTATCGGGTCGTTATAATTATTATTCACTTTCTTTGACCCTCAGAGTTTTTAAGTGAATGTAAAAGCAGACGAAAATACGTGCAGGTATCTCTAACTACTCACAAAAGTCCCTTACCTATAATCACTCAATAAATTTCACTTTCTCAACGCTACTCGATACAATAGTCCGATTAGCTCCTCTAATAATCTCTGAAGCTGCATATAACCATTCATCAAGTTAATTTTACTTTTCCTACTGTATTTCATATTTAATACAATCTATTTCACTTAATGAGCTTTAATAAACCTTAATGGGCCTAACTCTGCCTTAAGCCCATTTTCATTTTACTATTTATTTTCGTTGGGCCTATTGGGCTTGTGGGGCCTACCAACTCTTATTAGGCTTATCCGAGACCCATTACATCACATTGGGTCGAAACCAATTGGGCTTGGCCTATTGGACCTCTCGGCCACATGCCATGGCCGAGACCACGCATGCCTAGCCATGCCGAGCACCACGCCACCATCGGCCATTTGCTAGCCAATTCACTTAGGCATTTTCACAAACACTTGGTTTGCAATGTTCTTAAGCTTCTCTTAGTTCATTTAGACATTTTATCAAACACCTTGATTGCCAACTTAATTCATTCATCAATTGATCAAATTGATTAATTCTAACTATACCATAATCATGAACGCATGTATATTAACTCATTCATACCTTAAAATCATATGGGCATTCATCAATTTATCACTATCCACTCTCGTCTAATCCATGTTCATAGTGATTTCATGTATTTCAATGCTTAAAATATATACCAATATACTTAGAATAATTCAGACATTAACATATATGAATTTGAAAGCTTAAAATTATACCTAGTATATGCGTTCACACTTGGCCGAATCTTTGAAGCCTCTCGGTTTGCACACTATGGCTCATTGATAGCCAATTCCTACATATGTTAACCCTCACTCAATTTGGAACAACTTTTATGAAGAATGCAAGTTCCAAATATGCCTTTTTCATAGTGATTTCTAGTGAGAGAAAGCTTAGCTATATGTGTTTTAATGGTTTCTTCACTTTGCCGAGAATGATGGGTTGTAGAAGATGATACATTAGCTGAATTTATAAGTCCATTACTTAGTCATTAAGCCTTACTTTTCAGCCAACAAGTTTGAATGGAATTGATTTAGGTAATGGTTACCAATTTGGCTATGGTTACCTTTACTAATGGGCTTGATTTTAACCAATTTGGGCCTAACATTTGGGCTTCTCGGTTTGGGCCTTCCTAATGGGTTTTTGGGTTGAAATTTTTACTATACATTGGGCCTTTAATTTTCTAAATATTTGGCCTACCAATCGGTCCAACAATTCGGTCTAATGGACCTAAGAAATTCGATCTACACTTATTATACCTTAATGGGCTTTAAAATCTTCACTTTGGCCCATTATGTTTTTACTTGTTAAATTTAACCTGAAATTCTTTCGAATAAATTTTTCTTACTTTTCGGGGATGATTATCTTGTATTCTGACCAAAAATATTTTTTTCCAAAATTTTCTCCACACAGGTTAATTTTTAACTATGGTTAGTCAGCTTTGGTAAATGTCCACTTTTCCTACTATAGTTGACTTTTTCCTTAATCATTGACCACGTTGACTTTTTCTCAAAAATCTGAAAGTGTCATATCTTATGGTTTACACTCTCATCTTTACGTTTTAGCCATTTTCGGTAGTTAATTATACCTTAAATACCTTAAATCGTTGAAAAGGTCCGTTTTACTTCTTTTTGGCTTCTACTCTTGTTCTCTATGTTCGGGACTAAATCAAACTGACTTCCCTTCATGAGCTCTCTATATTTTCTCATTTTAAGTTCTTCTTTTCAGTTAGAATGATTCAAATCCACTCAGTTTAGTCATGTGACTCTTATAACCCTTTTTTGACTTTTATGTAGCTTTCAAGTGTTATAGCATTTCACTAACACTTAAATTTAGTAAATACTCTTCTTATGATTAATTTACTTAATACATCATCTGTACATATATAAATCATAAGGAACAAGCTACATAAAAACATGGGTCTTACAATCCTCCCCAACTAAGAAAATTTGGTCCTCCAAATTAGAACCAACTTAGTCGTCAAACATATGGGGGTGCTTCTCTCGCATCAGACTCTCTAACTCCCAAGTAGCCTCCTCTGAAGTGTGATGCTGCCAGAGAACCTTCACTAATCCGAGAGTCTTCGATCTCAAGACCTTCTCCTTCCTATCCAGTATCCGAATTGGTCTCTCAACATATGACATGTCCTCTCTGAGCTTTAACGGCTCATAACTAATCACATGTGCCGGATCGAGGTGATACTTCCGAAGCATCGAAATATGAAAGACGTTATAGACACCTGATAAGTCCAGTGGTAATGCCAACCTATAGGCCTTATCTCCCACTTGATTAAGTATCTCAAAGGGTCCAATGTAGCGATGACTCAACTTACCTCTCTTCACAAATATCGCTATACCCTTGGAAGGAGAAACTTTCAGAAACACTCATTCACCAACTGCAAACTCTAGTGGCCTCTGTCTCTTGTCAGTATAGCTCTTCTGTTTGCTCTGAGCTGTCCTCAATCTCTCAACAATTATACGGACATCCTCAAAGGCTTGTGTAACCAAATCAGGAGCGAAAATCTTACGGTCACCCACTTCTTCCCATCCGATAGGGGAACGACATCTATGACCATATAAAGCCTAATATGGTGCCATCCCAATTCTCGAATGATAACCGTTGTTGTAGGAGAACTCGACTAGTGGCAAGTGATCATCCAGGAGCCTCTAAAATCTAGCACACACGCTCTCAACATGTCCTCAAGAGTCTGTATAGTCCTCTCTGATTGACCATCTGTCTAAGGATGGAAAGCGGTGCTCAAACTCAACTGGGTTCTCATAGCTTCCTGAAAATGTTTTCAAAAGTGGGAAGTGAAGTGGGAATCCCTATCAGAGACTATGCTCACTGGTACACCATGTAACCTCACTATCTCGTGTACATACAGTTCTGCTAATGAACTCAGAGTATCGGTAGCTTTCATATGGCATCGTGATTCCTGTGGGTCTTGGTAAACCCATCACGAAATTCATGGTGATATGCTCCCATTTTCATGTCGGTATAGGTAGAGGCTGCAATGCTCTACCTTCAGTTGTTGACATACAAGACATCTTGCCACAAACTCTGCCACATCTTTCTTCAAACCTGACCACCAGTACACCTTCCGAAGGTTCTGATACATCTTGTTACTCCCTAGATGTAACGTGTACCTCGACGAATGAGCTTTCGCCAATATCAATCTTTTGAGCTCTAGGTCATCGGGAATGCACAATCTACCCCTGAACCTCAGCAATCCATCAGATCTAAACTCAAAATTAGTCACCATGCCCTTCTATATCGCCTAGTCATCTCGACACAATATGGATCAATCTACTGAGCCTGTCTGATCCTGTCCAACAGATCCGGCTCCAAGTGTAGACTAGCGATAACATAGCCTGCATCCATGTCAGAAAGCACAACACCCAAACTGAGGCTGGCAAACTGTTCCAACAGCTCGTGTTCTCTGACCATCATGTACGATACCATCCCTAGGCTCTTCCTACTCAAAGCGTCAACTATAACATTAGCCTTACCCAGATGATAAAGTATCTCACAATCGTAGTCTTTCAGAAGCTCTAGCCATCTTTTTTGTCTCATATTCAACTCCTTCTCTCGAAGAGTCTGTAATACGATCCTCAGGTGCTGCTTATGCTCTTCTTGAGACTTCGAATACACTAAAATGTCATTGATAAAGATGATAACAAACTGATCCAAGTATGGCTTGAACACATCATTCATCAAAGCCATAAAAGTCACGGGTGCATTCGTCAATTCGAATGGCGTAACTAAGAACTCATAATGGCCATATCGAGTTCGAAACGCTGTCTTAGGTACATCTCCACTCCGAACTCTCAGCTGATGATACCCAGACCTCAGATCAATCTTGAAAAAGACCTGTGCTCCTCGAAACTGATCCAAAAAGTCGTCAATGCGTGGAAAGGGATACATATTCTTAATGGTAGCCTTATTCAACAATCTGTAGTCAATACACAATCGGAGGCTTCCATCATTCTTCTTCACAAACAAAACTGGTGCTCCCCAAGGCGAAACACTCGGTCTGATGAATCCCTTATCCAACAGCTCCTATAACTGTCTCTTTAGCTCTTTCAGTTCAACTAAAGCCATGCGATACGGTGGTTTCGACATAGGCTCAGTACCAGGCACCAAATCTATATAGAACTTCATCTCTCTATTTGGTGGTAACCCTAACAGTTCATCTGGAAAGACATTTGAAAATTCACTAACCACAAGAATATCTGTCAACTCCGGATGTGCCTTATCCGTATCAACCACGTACGCAATAAAACTTTCAAAATTTCGGTTTCTCAATTAATATAACATGTTATTTATTCTAATAGAAACTACTGTTTTCATTTCTTTTCAGCAAACTTTACAACATATCTTTCAGGGTTAAGAAACATAACTGTCTTAGCATAGCAATCTAACACAGCATGGTTTGTAGACAAACAGTCCATTCCTAATATTACATCAAAATCGCTCATACTTAGCAGTATTAGATTGGCTGTCATATCCTTTTCCCATACTTTTAACTTGCAATCATTAAATACATACTCTACAAGCTGACTATTATTTAGAGGCGTACTAATCAACATCATCATACTTAAAGGTGTATGCTCTACATGTCTTGCTAACTTACATGCAAATGAAGGCGATACAAATGAATGCGTGACACAAAGATCAAATAAAACATATACTTCAATATCATAAATCAGGATGTTACCTCGAATAACATCTGATGAAGCATTTGTTGTACCCTGGTCCAAAGCATGTACACGCCCTTAACCAATCATTTGCTTTCCCTTCTCCTCTGCTCTCGCTCTCCTGCTCGGAGCAGATGTATCAATTGGAGCTCTCTCTAGCTCTCTGCCATTCAGTGGAGCAGTCTCAACCATCTCCGAGCAAGCTCTAGCAATATGCCTTGGTTTTCCACATCGAAAACACACCATAGGAGTCATTGGACAAGGTCTATTGCAATGATGTCTACAGCATCTATTACACTGCCTAGAAGTGGGTCTTTGTCCTCCAATGACAACACCCTTCACTGGAGTTATGGCCGGATAAGCAGGAGGTCTGGCAGGTCTCTCTCATGCCTCCTCAATCCGTGATCTCTTATCGAAGAGTCTCCTCCCTCCTCGATAACTGAAACCTCTATCTCTAGCCGGCCTCTTCCTCTCTCTATCTCGACTTCGACTAAACTTCTTGAACTCGAAAGCATTCCTCTCATAGTCCTGCTAGCATAGTTACACCATGCGCACTGCCTCATCATATATGGCTATATCTAATGGGACTAATCTAGACTGTAGAGCCGGTCTTAATCCATCAATAAATCTGTGGACCTTTCTAGTCTCACTATACATGTTGTCGGGGTCATACCTTTCCAGGGATAAGAATCTAGTCTTATACTCATCTACTGACAAACTCCTTTGGTTCAGTTCCAAAAACTCAGCCTGTAATTTTCATTGTGCGGTATCTGGAACAAATTACCTCCTAAAGCATCCAAAAATATCTCCCAACTGATATCTGTATGTCAGGCTCTCAAAATGGGTCTGGTGGACTTCCACCAATGCTCTGTAAATCCCTTCAGTAGGAACGTAGCAAATGCGACCATCTTCGATGTCGTACACTCGAAGAATCCATATAGTTTCTCCATCTCTCCAATCCACTCCTCAGCGACAACTGGGTTCTTGACCCCACTAAAAGATGGAGGTCTAAACTTTTGAAACTATCGTAACCAATCCAACTCACATCCGTACCCCAAACCACTACTACTATGTCGCAGAGCAACAAGAGAAGGCGTATCCTGAACTGGTGGGAGAGTAGAAGTATCCGTAGGCTGTGAAACATGTGTAGGCTGTACATGTGTGTCAGGTGCAGCTGCCTGTCTAGTCGAAGTCCCTGTCTACCTGGCATCGTCTGTGCCAACATCTCCACTATCTTCTCTAGGCTACGCTTTAACCTCGTGAAGCGTACCTCAGCACTCTATGATACCTCAGTAGTACTTGAAGTCTCATGGGTAGGTAATGACTCAGTATCATCTGGGCTCTCAGGCCTATTACTACGGCCTCGAGCCCTACCTTTAGTTCCTCTACCACTATGGTTATTCGCCATATAGGCTCGATTCCTACATTCACAACCATTAATTAGTATGTTTCCCATCTTGTATACACATTCGTATCTAAACATAGCACAATAATATGAGGATGTACACTTTCTTAGTTACTAACACCGACTCACATCAGACCAACTCTGCACTGATACCATTTTGTCACTGCCCTCCGTGACTTAACCAAAACCACTACAAATTTTTCATTTTTTACTTACTTTTCTTCTTCTCAACAGTTGGGTTGTGATTCGATGTTAGCATCCACGCTTACCATACCATTCATTATCATACATACATGTCAATATATTATCTACTGACTGTATTTTCTTTTATAATATAAGTGAGCTCGTATAAAGTCTAATACAAATACATTCCCCATAATTTACATCATTTACATCACTGTGCTGTTCATATGTTTAGATACAGAATCGTATAAAATATGTATACTTGTTGATCGATAAGAAATGACAGCGGACAACAGGAACACTATCCCTCTCTCGTAATCGCTCTACTGCAGATGCTCTGTAAAGAGGTGTAAAAAAAAGGGTGAGCTCACAGCTCAGTAAGGAAATCAGGCAAGCAAGTAGACATCTACACTATCTACTCAAAATAATGCTATGCCTCGAAAATATTATTTCCTTAACTCACTTTAAAAGTATGTCTTTAAATATATATACTTGTACAGATTAAATCTCATGTACAGAAACCATGCTTAGTTCTCAAATGTAGGCATTTCGTGCAAAATAATACATTTGTATAATTTCACAATGCCTTTAGAGTAATCATGCCATTTATATTCAAATCACAGTAAATATGGTATTTAAATCATTCACAACACAACAATCAGATTTCGACCCATCCCTCAGGTTTATCCGTATAAATAAATCAATCAAGTGATATATCATGTAAGACTCTGTGGTGAAATGCAATAATATCCTGGACTATGGCCATATCCAATAATGGTGATCCCAGGCTACACAGGCCTCGGTGTGCGGGGCATCACGGCTGCAACGGGAGGGGGGTCAGTCCATCACAAACGCCAGCTATAAACTCCTCAACTCCACAATAACACATGGTATAATGTACTTCATGCCACTCGCACGGTACAACGTACACCCGTGGACCCTATCTCAATGGATAATCAATACCACGTTTCTAAAATCACATTCGAACGTCTCATAGTGTGACACTAAGTCTACACGAGGAAATTAGCATGGTTTTCAACATGTCTTATATATCACATAAAACTACAGTGCGCGCCTTTGAGCGCGACTCACAGTCGACACTTCGCTCAAACACTGTTTCACATCACAAATTCAACTCTAGTGTGAGTAAACCTCCAGCACTAGGTCATGCATAGTTCATGTTTCAAATCAAGTATGAGCAGTCGCTCCAGTACCATGCTATGCATAAAACTCATCAGATCAAGTACGAGCAAATCACTCAAGTACTATGTCATGTATAAATCATGAAAGATCGAGTACGAGCAACGCTCTAGCACTCTGTCATGCATCTCATGTAAAATTCGAGTACTAGTATTAACTCTAGCACTCTATCAGGAATGTCATGGAAATCTAGTGCGAATCACACTTCATCACTAATATATGTGAAAAATATATGAAATCAAGTAGCATGATTTATCCACACATAATTCGATAGATGACTCTTTAAAAAGGGATGATTTTTAAAACATCAAAATCGACACTATAAATTGTGCTAGTTTTCATCAACCAAGAAAACATTAGCCCATCTACTTACTCTTATGCTAAACAGTAGTAAAAACACTCAAAATAGTGGTTTCCATGCTTTTTACAACTTTTTCGAAAAGTTGACTTTTTTCCTAACTAAGGGCAAAATCGTAATTTGCCATTACCGGGTCGTTATAATTATTATTCACTTTCTCTGACCCTCAGAGTTTTTAAGTGAATGTAAAAGCAAAAAAATACGTGCATGTATCTCTAACTACTCACAAAAGTTCGTTACCTGTAATCACTCGAGAAATTTCACTTTCTCAACGCTGCTTGATCCAACAGTCCGATTAACTCCTCTAATAATCTCTGGAGCTGCATATAACCATTCATCAAGTTAATTTTATTTTTTCTACTATATTTCACATTTAATACAGTCTATTTCACTTAATGGGCTTTAATAAACCTTAATGAGCCTAACTCTGCCTTAAGCCCATTTTCATTTTACTATTCATTTTCGTTAGGCCTATTGGGCTTGTAGGGCTCACCAACTCTTATTGGGCTTATCCGAGATCCATTACATCACAATGGGTCAAAACCAATTGGGCTTGGCCCATTGGACCTCTCGACCACATACCATGGCCAAGACCACGCATGCCTAGCCATGCCGAGTACCACACCACCATCGGCCATTTGCTAGCCTATTCATTTAGGCATTTTCACAAACACTTGGTTGAAAATGTTCTTAAGCCTCTCTTAGTTTATTTAGGCATTTTATCGAACACCTTGATTGCCAACTCAATTCATTCATCAATTGATCAAATTGATTAATTCTAACTATACCATAATCATGAACACATGTATATCAACTCATTCATGCCTTAAAATCATATGGACATTCATCAATTTATCACTATCCACTCTCGGCCAATCCATGTTCATAGTGATTTCATGTGTTTCAATGCTTAAAACATATACCAACATACTTAGAATAATTCATACATTAACATATATGAATTTGACAGCCTCTCGATTTGCGTTCACACTTGGCCAAATCTTTGAAGCCTCTCGATTTGCACACTATGGATCCTTGATAGCCAATTCCAACATATGTTAACCCTTACTCAATTTGGAACAACTTTCATGAAGAATACAAGTTCCAAATATGCCTTTTTCATAGTGATTTCTAGTGAGAGAAAGCTTAGCTATATGTATTTTAATGGTTTCTTCACTTTGCCGAGAATGATGGGTTGAAGAAGATGATAAATTAGCTGAATTTATAATTCCATTACTTAGTCATTAAGTCTTAATTTTCAGCCAACAAGTTTGAATGGAATTGATTTAGGTAATGGTTACCAATTTGGCTATGGTTACCTTTACTAATAGGCTTGATTTTAACCAATTTGGGCCTAACATTTGGGCTTCTCGGTTTGGGCATTCCTAATGGGCTTTCGGGCTGAAATTTTTACTATACATCGAGCCTTTAATTGTCTAAATATTTTACCTACCAATCAGTCCAACAATTTCGTCTAATGGACCTAAGAAATTCGATCTACACTTATTATACTTTAATGGACTTTAAAATCTTCACTTTGACCCATTATGTTTTTACCTGTTAAATTTAAGTCGAAATTATTCCGAATAAATTTTCCTTACTTTCGGGGATGATTATTTTGTATTCTGACCAAAAATATTTTTTTCGAAAATTTTCTCCACACTTAGGTTAATTTTTAACCATTGTTAGTCAATTATTGTAAAAGTCCACTTTTCCTAACTACAGTTGACTTTTTCCTTAATCATTGATCACATTGACTTTTTCTTAAAAATCTGAAAGTGTCATATCTTATGGTTTACACTCTCGTCTTTACTTTTTAGTCGTTTCTGGTAGTTAATTATACCTTAAATACCTTAAATCGTTGAAAAGGTCCGTTTTACCCCTTTTTGGTTTTTACTCTTATTCTCTGTGTTTCGGACTAAATCAAACTGACTTCCCTTCATGAGCTCTCTATATTTTCTCATTTTAAGTTCTTCTTTTCAGTTAGAATGATTCAGATCCACTCAGTTTAGTCATGTGGCTCTTATAGCCCTTTTTCGACTTTTATGTAGCTTTGAAGTGTTATAGCATTTCACTAACACTTAAATTTAGTAAATGCTCTTCTTATGATTTAATTTACTTAATACATCATCTGTACATATATAAATCATAAGGAACAAGCTACATAAAAACACGGGTCTTACACAAACCCACCCTTACATAGAGAGCAATAATAACCAAAGTAGAAAAAAGATAGGTTTGAGCTTTGTGTATTTTTTTTTTGTTCCATAAAGGAAGCAAGAGGAAAGATGAGCTTGTACAACAATTGAGGGTTTTTTTGGGTAGTTTCTTGGAAGTGCTACACTTTGTTTTAGGCAAATTGTTGGAACCCGAGCAAAAAGCTTAGGGTATGAAAACTTTGTAAGTTGCATATTATTCTATATGCATTGGTTTTATTATTGGCTTGAGATATTGCTGTCTATTATCGTGGGTATGTTTATTGTAATATTTGCTTCCGCGTGTGTATCGTTTGAGGCCCAACAACTTGTATCATAACTCAAGTTAGTGCTTTGAGATCATGGAGGGAGATAAATGACTCATGATAAAATTGATAGCATCAAATTATTCAATTTGGAAGCTAATGATGAAAAATCATTTACACCGCAAGTATATGTATGAACTAGTATTAGGTGATTCTGCTAAGTCGACATATATGAAAGATGATGAATAGAAAAATTTTAATAGGAAAACTTTGAGCACCACTAAAAGATGGGTTGATATTTGTGAGATCTGAGAATTTCAGACATATTTTAATTATGTAATATGAACTTGAAGTGTAATTTATTGAGTTAAGTGAATTGGGGAATGATAATTGGAGATTTATATGTTAAGTGTTTAAAATAAGTGTGAAATTATGAGGACAGATCGATCTGGGAGAAGGAGAGATCGATCTGGTGAGTTATAAATGACAAGGAAGGAGGAATTTAAGGAGCAGATCGATCTCCAATGGAAGAGGATCGATCTCCTTATGATTCTGTTTGAGAGAAGATCGATCTCATGAGGAGGAGATCGATCTCCAAATGATTCTGTTTGGGAGAAGATCGATCTCCTCAAGGAGCAGATCGATCTCATAAAGCCATAAAGAGATCGATCTCACCCCTCGACAGATCGATCTCCTAGGCATTAATTGCCCCAAATCGTCCCCAAATTCAAACGCAGATCGATCTCATCAAGAGCCAGATCGATCTCCTACCCCCAGTCTATATAAGGAACCCCTGTTTTTCTCCTGCAATCTCACTTTCTCTCTCTTTCAACCCCCATTTTCACCGAAACCTAGCTTTCTCACTCCTCTAAAGCACCCATTTTCGGCCAAATCAGAAGTTGTGGCAAGAAGAAAAGTTGTTCCTCATCAAAGGGAGAACAACATACTTGGAAATCGAAGGACGAATCGAATCGAGGCGTGGGTTGTGCGTCTCACAAGCTTTGGGTAATTTCTAAACCTCGATCTTGATATTTGAGATGATTTTGATAATAATGGTGGTTGGCATTGTGTTGAAATAGCTAAGAAGTGATTAGGGATTGATGAAATTGCAATGTGGATGGAGTGATAATGATATTTAGCAATTTTGAGAATTTGAACTCTAAATAAAAATTTAGACAATGTGGTGAATTAACATAGATAATTGGCATGAGAAATGTAGAACGTTGAGATGTTGGGAATGAGAGTGTAGTTTGGGGTAGAGTTACGAGAATCGAGAGATTTAAGGTGTTATGAGCAATTATGCTCGATTTTGAGAATTGAGGTTGATGAGATAATTGAGTATTGATGTTTTAACATCGTTTGGATAGCTCGGGAGTTCCAGAGTGGAATACGAGGCTAGTCCGTGATACGGGGGAAACGATTGCACTATACGAGGTGCAAAGAGGTAAGGGAAATCTAAACCATTTGTGTATGTGATTTGTAAACTATTATAGCATGATTTATGGTTTATAAAACAAGCATGTTGAGTGTTGTGTTGAGTTATAATTGCACACGATTTTTATAGCCGGTTGGAGCCCATTGTTTTATGCGTTTATAAGCTGAGTGTGAATTGCTTTATAAACCGTCGAATTTGTGTGAGTAATGAATTGGGCTCTACGTTAAGGCAATATCGAGATTTGAGAAATGTGTGCGTGCTTTGCCGGTTGGAACTCGGTTTTATTATGTTTTGTGTTGAGTACAAAACGATTTTCAAATGAGTTTTATGAGAGAAAAACCATTATGAGTTTTACGTGAAGGCAAACCAGTCTTGTGTGATAAGACTTAGGTGTGTAATTTTGAGTACACACCGAGCATTGCTCTGGTAGCATGTAAGCCCGATTTCTTCTGTTCTGGTAACGTGAGAAACCCCATTGGTGGCCGTTGCCACGTGATACCCCATTTGGTGGCCGTTGCCACGTGAGAAACCCTATTGGTGGCCGTTGCCACGTGATACCCCATTTGGTGGCCGTTGCCACGTTATACCCCATTTGGTGGCCGTTGCCACGTGAGAACCCCTAATTAGTGGCCGTTGCCACGTGAAACCCTATTCTGTGGCTGTGCCACGTGTGAATTTAAATCAGTGGCTATGCCACGTGAGTTAGTGGCTGTGCCACGTGTGAAATTGAATCAGTGGCTTTGCCACGTGTGTGCATTATTATTATAGTGATTTTATCACGTATTTGAGAAAGCGTTTATTGCATTATTTTCACATGCTTTGTTATTGCTCTAGACTGAGCCTTTTTACTTCATGTTTTCACATGATTTGAGATATGAGAATATCGTTTTGAGTACTTTCATGCTATGGTTTTCAAATGAGATTAATGAGTTTCACATACAAATAAATATTTTGTGATGTGCATTTTGGTTTATGAAATGAGTCCCTTACCCCCCTTACTGAGCGATTTAGAAGCTCACCCTGTTTTCTTTCCCCCCAGAGTTCTTCAAGTGAGAAAGGATCTCCCTGCGACGTACGGAGTAGTGGCTAGTGGAGGACTTGAGCTCCAGGCCATATATTGTATTTTGAGGTATCTTTTATCTTTTCATGTACCCAGACAATTATTGTAATTGCAGACACTTGATGTATAACATTGTATGGGATGTACTAGGATTAATTAACTTGAGATCAAGTAATGTATACGATACAATATACACTATATTATGATGAGATCCTGAGGCATGATAATTATGATGATGTATGACACTGCACAGGAATGCACCCTTAATTGTGAATTAATGAGTCAAAAGTTTTAAATTAGCCCTATTTTTCCGCATTTTCGGGGCGTGACAATATTAGTGCTCTTTATCAAGTGGCGCAGGAGACAAGTGCTGCCCGTTTTTGTAAAAAATTGGCATCATTGCATGCAAGGAAGATTGCCTTAAATAAAGTTATGCTTAATAAGAAGCTTACTACTTTACAATATAAAGAAGGAAGATCTATCGATGAACACTTAGTGATTTTAGGATCTGTTTAATTGAATGACTACAATGGTTCTCAATATGTATGATGAGATGATGGCGCTGCTTCTTTTGGGCTCATTGCTAGACAATTAGGATACACTAGTTGTGACTGTTTTTAATTCAGCTCCTTACAACAAGGTGACCTTGGAGATGGTAAAAGAAAACATGTTTAATGAAAAAGCAAGGCGAAAAGAGACAACTTTGGGAATTTAGCTCTTGTCACAGAGAATATGGGTAGATCCAAAGACAAAGATCATAATTCTAAAGGTCGTAGTAATTCCAGGAACAAATATAGGTTTAGAGATAGCATGGAATGTTTTCATTGTGACAAAACTAGTCATATAAAGCAAATCTGAAAGATCTTGAAGCGAGAGTGGAAAAATGAGAAAAGTAAGAAGAGTTTTAATGATGAAAATATTACAACTGGGAATTCTGCTAGTAAATCAGTTTCATTGATTTATACTCATGGTGATTGTAACCACATTGGGTATTTAGGCATTGAGTGGAAAGTTGACTCTTGAGCATCATATCATTGTGTTCCTAAGAAGGAGTTGTTTACAATTTATAGAGTTGGTGACTTTGGTTATACCACGATGAGAAACAATAACATGTCACAGATTGCTGGGATTGTTCATATAGTAGTACAAATACTTTGACGGATATTGACACATCCTAGATCTGAGAATGAACTTGCTTGCAATGAATGTCCTTGATAAGGAAGGATATGAGAGTCAGTAGAAAAATGAACAGTACAAGCTTTTCAAAGGGCCTTTGATAGTTGCAAGAGAAAAATTGTGTTGCACTATGTATAAGAGTTTGATGAAGTTGATCAGCAGCCAAATAAATGCAATTGAGGATAATGCTTGAACAGATTGTGGCACAAGAAGCTAACACACATGAGCAAGAAAAGGGTTAAAGGTTTCGACGAGGTAATCCCTCATTTCTTCAACCAAATGTTTTTCTCTTTATTCATGTAGGCATTGTTTACTTGGTAAGCATCATAGAGTTTATTTTAGGAAGACTTTTAAAAGAAAAGAAAATAAACTTGAGTTGATTTATTTTGATGTATGTGGGCCCATAGAGGTAGAGTTATGGGGTGGTAATAGATATTCTGTTACTTTTATTGATAGTGCTTCACGAGAAAGTTGGGAATATATGTTGAGAAAGAAAAACCAGGTACTGCAGATTTTTAAAAATTTCATGCCATGGTGGAAAAGATGATGGGATTGTCCTTAAAGTGTATTTTTATAGAGAATAGTAGAGAGTAAACATTGAAAGACTTTGAAGCTTACCATAACATATTAGTGTAGTTGAAAGAATGAACCGTACCATTGCGGAGAGAGTTAGATGCACGTTGAGGATGGTGAAGTTGCCAAAAGCATTCTAGGCTGAAGTTACAACCTGCTATTTAATTAATAGATCACCATCGGTACTATTGGGCTTTTACATTTGTAAGACCCGAATTTAATTAAAATACGGAAATTAAATAAGAAAAGATGGGGAAAGTATGAAGGAAGTCGGGTTAAATTAATCCCGAACACGTGTAAGGGTAAAATGGTCAAAAGACCAAAGGTCGGTATAATTTCGATAAGAAAAATTTAATTAAAATATGGATTTGAGAAATCTTGGTCAATAAAGATGAAATAAATTTATTTTGGGTTAAATTGATCAAGATATTAATTTATTGGAATTAATCGAGATTAATTGGAATTTTTAGTTCGAAAAAATAATCCTGAAAATAATTGAAAAATATACCGAAAAGTCACCCGGGACAATATCCCGAAAAATACAGAGAAATTATACCCGAAAAAGAGTTAAAATATAATAAATAAATTAAATTAAATTAATTAATTTAGAATTAAATAATAATTTTAAGGGATATTTTGGATTTTTTATAGAGTATTTTAAGGAATAGTGTAATAATTAAAATAAATAATAATAATAAAAATAATTAATAAAAGAAATGAAAAAAAAAGAGAAAATGGGTCGGGGAGAGAGAAAGAAAGAAACAGAAACAGAAACGGAAGAAAACGGAACCGACGAAGGGAGGATGGCCGGCGAGCCGTCCGGCGACCGACGAGCTTCGACGAAGCTACCAGGAGGAAGGGGGGAGTCCGGCTAGCACGTGGGTACCGGTATCACGCCGCCAGGTGGCCGGAGCAGGCCGATCGGAGCTGAGGAAGACTGCCGGAGAAACAAGCCGATTCCCGACGAACCGCCGCATCTGGGCTGAAACGGAGGGCACCGACGCACTCAGGGGAAGAAGCCGGTTCTTTTGAGATCGATCTCGGCCGGTGAGACCGCCGGAACCGCCGGCGAAGGCAATAGACAGTAAACGGTGCCGTTTGGCCGAAAGGAAAGGGAAGGAAAAGGAGGGAAAAGGAAGGAAAGGGGAAAAGAAAAGAAAGGAAAAGGAAGGAAAAGGAAAGAAAGGAAAGGAAAAAGGGGGGAGAAAAGGAAAGAAATTTATCGGGGACGACTCGAGGTTCGGGTAAGTTGATCGAGGGTCGAAATTGACCTACGGGTAAATTCTGAAAATTTAATTTAATATTATTTTAATGGAAAATAATCCGGATTTACCTAATTGTGCAGCTTCACGACGGAAACCGAACGAGAGCCGATCGAGCTCTGATTCTCGTACCCCGCATCGTATCGGGTAAGTATAATTTAATTTCGGCAATTAGAGTTCTTTAAATACCGAGTTTTAATTATTTTATGGAATTATGGATTAATTTCGCGTAGGAAGGAATATTATTCGGAATCGTAATATAATTGCCGTAAATGGTATACGGGCTATCCAATGAATTTGGAATGAAGCCCGATAATTATTAGAAAGCTGTATAAGCCCGGTATACCCGAAGAAGGGAATTAATGAGTATAAAAGGGCTAAAATGGGCCGAGGCCCAATAAGCTAGAACGAGGCCCAATAAATTATTAGTGGGCCCAATGAGCCCAATAGGCATCTAAAGTGAAAATTAAGTGGAAAACGGGCTTAAGGCCGATTAAGGCCCATTAAGGTGCAATCGGGCCCAATAGGGGTAAATGGGCCCAACGATTTAAATTAAGCCCAGAAAATATTAAATACAATTAAATTGTACAATATCTGACCTGAGGAATAATTATACGCAGTTCCGGGCATTTGATTGGGAGCATAACGGACTGCGCGACGAGGCAACAGTGGAAAAGAAAAGGTCAGACTCGACAGGAAAATAAGGTAAGGGAATTCTACGGACTGCTAGAGGTAAACTTTACGCAATTTTAAATTCATATGCAGTCCTTAAAAATGTTCTGGAGGGTCTAGAGGTCGAAGAATAATTTTAATGCCCCGTATGGGTAAAATTACTGAAATACCCTTGTTAAGGGTAAATGTTTCCAACTTTAGGAAAAATTGGGAGGAGCAAGAACAAGAGGTTCTTGCTCATTCTGGAGGTGTTTTGATGCATGCATTAGTAGGCTGGCTAACCTTGAAAGAAAATGCATAGCATTGCATACTTTCAACGTGAAATTGTTTTGAAAACTGTTTTGAGGAAAACAGAGCCGCCTACGTGTTTTATTGACATATGACGTGCTAGAGCTCAGCTCGCACGATATTTTCGATTTGTGTGATGCACGCATTAGTGTTGGAGCGAGAGCTCGCACTAGAGTTTTACATGCATGGTGCTAGAGTCTAACTCGCACCAGATTTTACATGATTTTCGTGACAGGGTGCTAGAGTCTAACTCGCACCAGATTTTCACATGATTTACATACAGAGTGCTAGAGCTTAGCTCGCACTAGTTTTACTTGATTTACCGACAGTGTTAGAGCACCGCTCGCACTACTTTTCAGAGATCATACGATGAGCCGTGCTTGGAGCATCGGGTTGACTGTGTGTCACCGATTAAATAGGCTCGCACGTGCGTTTTGAGACATAGCATGTTAAAATAACCTGATGAGCCCAAACGAGGGATAAGGGTTAGAGAAACAACCTGATGAGCTCGAACGAGGGATAAGGGTTGGAGATCCACCTGATGAGCCCGAACGAGGGATAAGGGTTGGAGGACCAGCTGATGAGCCCGAACGAGGGATAAGGCTGGGGGTCCATGGAGTACGATGTACCGTGCAAGTAGCATGGAGTACTATGTACCGTGTGGTATCTTCGGATACGGCATCTTCGGATGCAGCATCTTCGGATGCCTGGGATCGGATAAGACTGACGGGATGGATTGACCCACCTCCCGGGTGGTTCCCGATCAGGGTGAGACCTCGCACACTAGGATCCGTGTAGCTAGAGGGACTCACGAGGACACATATGGCCATAGTCCTGGTTAATTGCCTATATACAGACGTTGCCTAGTCTCGCATATTGATGATTTGACGATGATTTAAATTGGGTTTTTAACCTAAATGTGCATGATGATTATTTCCATGCTTTTAAACCCATATGTGATGTAAATCGATTTTCATGATTTTGTGTGAGTCAGGATCACCCGAAGGAGGGGTCGAGTCTGGGCTCTATTGTGAAATTTTTATATGAGAAAGATATGATTTTTAATATAATTGCATGTTGAATTTTCCGTGCAAATGTGTTTTACATAACATCATAATTCATATCATTTGTTTTAAAATGTGTGGAGAAAGGGTGATTTATACATGGCACCACGATCATGTAGGTAGTACGGTTACCTACTTGTTCGTAGGATTGCCTTACTGAGCTTGATGTGCTCACCCCTTTCATTTTCTTCCACAGATAATCTCCAGTTGAAGTTGAGGCGACTCAGTACTGCATTCTGGATATCCGCTGCTGTCCATCGACATAAGGTATATACACTTGTACATATTGTATCTACATAAGCATAGCACAGTAACATGTTTGTAAGTAACTTTAGGGGATGTATAATTAATGTAAACAATTATAAATGACTGGAGAAGAAATAAGTTAGATGGTAATTGAATGGTGGGACTGGCATTGACGCACAGCCCAATTATTAGTGGAGTGTGGTCACGATCAGAAGACAGGTAAGAATTTAAGTAAGAAAATGACAAAACGCGAAAAATTAACTCTGATTTTTGGGTAGTTTGGGTCGTGACATATAAAGGTGGTATCAGAGCAGAAATTGATCTGATGTGTGTCAGTGTCAGTAATTAGAAATTACATCCCCGTGTTACTGTGCTTGGTTAGATACAATAGTGTATATCGAGATGGGTTTTGACTAAAAAAATGGTTGAGAATGCAGGAATGCCTAATATGAGTCGCGTTAGATGAGAAAGTGCACGAGGCAGAGGTCGTAGAGGTAGACCTGAGTCTGCTAAGTCGTGCTGAGTTTGACTATGAGAATCAGTATGAGATTGAAATAAAGGCTAATGTTGAGAATGCATCACAGAGTCCGACAGAGAGATCGGACAGTATTGAGACACGTTTCGTGAAGTTGGAGCGGAGTGTGGAGATTATTTTGAGGAGCTAATTGCTCAGATTATGAATAAGATCAGAGGGCGCAGCGAAACATTGGTGGAAACCCGCTCGACCCATCTTAAGTGTTAAACATCCAAAGTTGACAAGAGAAATCTTATTGGATGTATTCCGGTGACAGGATATCCCGGACATGATTTAAAGGAAAAATTTCTTACACTGCCCAGGAATACTAAATTAATTATGAGTATGAAACTCAGTTATATTCTTTGGCAGATATTACCTCGACACTATGAACAAGTGACAGTCGAGATGTCTAAAGTTTATGAAATGGCTCAACTTTTCAATTAGAGTCCGATTGGCCCGTGAGATATTACTTATACCGAGGCAGTGCGCAGATTTAATGTTGGGTAAATAAGAACACGAATTGCACGCCTCTGAGATTGGGAAAGGTAGTGAGGGCTGAAATAGAGACAGAAAAGAGAATCGAGAAAATGACAGAGATGTTAAAATGGAAAAATGGTAATTGGTAAAAGATTTAATTTGACGAGTCATGGAGTAAGATAATTGGTAAGGCCCTAGTGCATCCAATTTTGGCACTCTTGGGGGGGGTCATTGTGATTGGAGGACCCCGACTTGCTACGAAGCAGTGTAGCAGTGTAAGCACTGTAAGCAGTGTGAGATGTGTAGTGGATACCACAGAAGGAGGGTCTATACCTACACAGTATTGATGAAAATGGCCGTTAAGTGTGGTAAGACGGACCATTAATTTTGATTTCTCAGAGTTGGGCGAGATCACCCCACAGAAAAGTAAAGAGACAGAGAAAAACTTCATTGGTATAGCTGCAACGAGAAGGGAGGCAATAGCCGAAAAGAAAAAGGAAAGTAAGTTGTTGGACGAAGGCGAGAGGATGTCTTGGACCAGGACACTATTGATGTTTCATGGATGTGGTGTAAGATACCACACTTGTTATGAATAATGAAGTACATATGTTCATTGATCCTAGTGCCACACATTTGTTCATACCGCCTTCATTCGCTTATAAGTGAGTAAAAAGGCATGAATGCCTACATCATTGGGGACAATTCTGATAAATGAGAACCCCAATAGAGGAGGATTAATAAACGGAATATGGATATAGAGATTTTAAGTAATAAAAAAGGGTGCAACAGTTGAAATTAAAGGAGTAAAGGATTGTACTCGCGGAATGAATAATGACAAGAGTTTCGTTATAATTGACATACGAAGGAGATAATCTTTAAGATAAGATAGATTCTGAATACAAGATCTATTGGAGTAAGAGATATATGCTAGGTAAGAACATCCTTACGATATGGAGTCATTAGGATTAAAGCAATTAGTAACGAATATAAATTGTGACCACAGAGACTGAGATATAACGTAGTTGTGGTTAAGTCTAAAGGTTAATAAAGGTATTTCAAAATACCTCCCCGCCTGAAGACTTGACAGTGTCTAAAAGTATATATTTATAACGTATAACGTGAAATCGATCGTCGTAATAAATACCTTTAGCATTAGGATACCTTTACTAAGACGATAAGAATATTAAAATTCGACAAATCATAAAAGGTTAACATAGTAAAATTTAATAAGAGCCGTTAAGATAAGAAAAGGAAATGACGCAGGTTAGTACCTGAAAACGTAAGCGATTTTGAAGGATCTTATACGCTTATGCATGGATAAGTCAAGGATTGAACCAATTTGTAATCATCATTATCGATGATATGTTGGGTGTAGTTAAAGTCCAGGGCAAATTATAAGCAACAATTGGAAATTGCTTTTACAGATGGTAGCTGCGAGTTCTCAATATGGTCTACCTTGGTTGACACGTTTAATTAAGAAAACGTGGTCTTGGAATAAGATGATGGATATGACATGAATTTCGATGTAGTGAAGTATGAACTGACCACCGTGATTAATTTCACCATACCCAACAGCTCAAGAGGTTCTTAGTGAGTATGGATACCTCAAAATTATGAAGGAGCTGTGTATTGATGTATAATGGGAAGATAGTCAATTATGGAGTCAGACAACTCCTTAATTACGAAATAAACTATTTAACCCATGATTTAAAGTAGGCAGCAACAGTATTTGTACCGAGGATATGGTACTATTATGTACACGGTGAGAAATTGTGGATATGCACTGATCATAAAGCCCGAGTATCTGTTTTCACAGAAAGAGGCGAATATGAGAATACATAGTGGGTTAGAGCTTCTGAGAGGTTTTGATTTGTGAAAATTATGCCACCCAGAAAGGGCTAATGTGATGGCTGATGCCTCGAGTATAAAGAGCCTTGGGATGGTATTACATATGATGGTCAGGGAGCGTGAGCTGCTAGAGCAGTTGTGGACCTCAGTAATGATGTGATCCCTTCTGATGATGATAGTGATTGTGTGACAGCTAGCCTGAGATTAGAACCGAATGAGAGTGCCTGGATTTGACAGGCTTAGCGTGATGATCGGCATGATGTCGATAGTTTGGGGCCAGATTCAGAAGGGTACAGTGACAGAGTTCACAGAGTATGATAATGATTTACAGAGAGGTTCGAGACAGTATGAGTGCTCCCTAGGACCACAGTTGATGAGATAATATATTGTCAGAAGCTCACTCTTCGGGATATACAGTGCATACGGAAGTAAAGAATATATCGAAATCTCGAAAAGGGTATAGGTGGTCAGATGTGAAAAGAGATATTGTGGAGATTATGGAAAAGTGCCTAGTATGTCAGCAGAATAAGGGAGAGTATTAAAAGTCTGCAGAGTTATTGCAGCCTCTACCTATATCGACACGGCACGAAAAAAATGAGAGCAAGTTTCCATGAATGTCGTGATGGGTTACAAAGAACCCAGGTGAATTACGAGGCTATTTGGATGATAGTCGATAGAGTAACTAAGTCTACCCACCTTCTGGATTACGAACTCCCCAAATACTCAGAGTGTGTATGAGGATTTATGTATAAGGAAGATTGTGGAACATTAAGTAGCGTTCCAGTGAGCATGGTATCATATAGGGATTCCCGCTTCACTTTCTACTTCAGGGAATATTTTTCAGGAAGCTATGGGAACCCGACTGAGTATTAGCACAGCTTTTCATCCTCAGACAGATGGTCAGTCAGAGAGGACTGTACAGGTTCTGGAGGATCCGATGAAAGCGTGTGCCCTTGATTTTATAAGCTCCTGGAATGATCAGTTGATTTCTAATCGAATTCGCCAATAGTGACAGTTGTCACTTGAGTATCGGGATAACAAGATATGAGGCAGTGTATGGTTGTAGGGGTTGTTCCCCAAATTGGATAAGAAAAAGTGGGTGACAGATAGAAATTATTTTCGACTTCAGATGATAAGTCTCTGAGGATGTTTAGTTAAGGATGAGAGATTAAGAACACCTCAGAGCAGATAGACAAGTATTGGAATTCACGTTTGGTGAATTAGTATGATTGAAATGTTTCTTGTCCTAAGAGAATAAGGACATAGCGAGCTTTTGGAAGAAAGTAAATTGAGTTGCGCTGGATGGAATATTTTGAGAGATTGGACGAGTGGGAGATAAGACCTGTAGGTTGATGTTATCACTTGAATTAACAGGCACCCACAATGTATCTCAGCTTTTGATGCTTCGGAAATACTATCCAGATCCAGCATAGGTGATAGGATATGAGATCCAACAGTTCAGCTCAGTGCAATATAAGTATATTGATAAGTTGATTCGGGCATTAGACAGGAAAGAGAAAGTATTGAGGTTTAAGATGATCTCCCTAATTAAAGTCCTTTGGTAGTAATACACTCCGGAGAAGGTCACATAAGAATTTAAGAGTATGATACAATTAATGTACCCGGAGTTGTATATGGACTCATATGACTTGGTTCTAATTTGGAGGACCAAATTCTTTAAGTGGGGGAGAGTTGTAAGACCCGAATTTAATTAAAATACGAAAATTAAATAAGAAAAGATGGGGAAAGTATGAAGGAAGTCGGGTTAAATTAATCCCGAACACGTGTAAGGGTAAAATGGTCAAAAGACCAAAGGTCGGTATAATTTCGATAAGAAAAATTTAATTAAAATATGGATTTGAGAAATCTTGGTCAATAAAGATGAAATAAATTTATTTTGGGTTAAATTGATCAAGATATTAATTTATTGAAATTAATCCGGATTAATTGGAATTTTTAGTTCGGAAAAATAATCCCGAAAATAATTGAAAAATATACCGAAAAGTCACCCGGGACAATATCCCGAAAAATACAGAGAAATTATACACGAAAAAGAGTTAAAATATAATAAATAAATTAAATTAAATTAATTAATTTAGAATTAAATAATAATTTTAAGGGATATTTTGGATTTTTATAGAGTATTTTAAGGAATAGTGTAATAATTAAAATAAATAATAATAATAAAAATAATTAATAAAAGAAATGAAAAAAAAAAGAGAAAATGGGTCGGGGAGAGAGAAAGAAAGAAACAGAAACAGAAACGGAAGAAAACGGAACCGAGGAAGGGAGGATGGCCGGCGAGCCGTCCGGCGACCGACGAGCTTCGACGAAGCTACCAGGAGGAAGAGGGGAGTCCGGCGAGCACGTGGGTACCGGTATCACTCCGCCAGGTGGCCGAAGCAGGCCGATCGGAGCTGAGGAAAACCGCCGGAGAAACAAGCCGATTCCCGACGAACCGCCGCATCTGGGCTGAAACGGAGGGCACCGACGCACTCAGGGGAAGAAGCCGGTTCTTTTGAGACCGGTCTCGACCGGTGAGACCGCCAGAACCGTCGACGAAGGCAATAGACAGTAAACGGTGCCGTTTGGCCGAAAGGAAAGGGAAGGAAAAGGAGGGAAAAGGAAGGAAAGGGGAAAAGAAAAGAAAGGAAAAGGAAGGAAAAGGAAAGAAAGGAAAGGAAAAAGGGGGGAGAAAAGGAAAGAAATTTACCGGGGACGACTCGAGGTTCGGGTAAGTTGACCAAGGGTCGAAATTGACCTACGGGTAAATTTCGAAAATTTAATTTAATATTATTTTAATGAAAAATAATCCGGATTTACCTAATTGTGCAGCTTCACGACGGAAACCGAACGAGAGCCGATCGAGCTCTGATTCTCGTACCCCGCATCGTATCGGGTAAGTACAATTTAATTTCGGCAATTAGAGTTCTTTAAATACCGAGTTTTAATTATTTTATGGAATTATGGATTAATTTCGCGTAGGAAGGAATATTATTCGGAATCGTAATATAATTGCCGTAAATGGTATACGGGCTATCCAATGAATTTGGAATGAAGCCCGATAATTATTAGAAAGCTGTATAAGCCCGGTATACCCGAAGAAGGGAATTAATGAGTATAAAAGGGCTAAAATGGGCCGAGGCCCAATAAGCTAGAACGAGGCCCAATAAATTATTAGTGGGCCCAATGAGCCCAATAGGCATCGATAAAGTGAAAATTAAGTGGAAAATGGGCTTAAGGCCGATTAAGGCCCATTAAGGTGCAATCGGGCCCAATAGGGGTAAATGGGCCCAACGATTTAAATTAAGCCCAGAAAATATTAAATACAATTAAATTGTACAATATCTGACCTGAGGAATAATTATACGCAGTTCCGGGCATTTGATTGGGAGCATAACGGACTGCGCGACGAGGCAACAGTGGAAAAGAAAAGGTCAGACTCGACAGGAAAATAAGGTAAGGGAATTCTACGGACTGCTAGAAGTAAACTTTACGCAATTTTAAATTCATATGCAGTCCTTAAAAATGTTCTGGAGGGTCTAGAGGTCGAAGAATAATTTTAATGCCCCGTATGGGCAAAATTATTGAAATACCCTTATTAAGGGTAAATGTTTCCAACTTTAGGAAAAATTGGGAGGAGCAAGAACAAGAGGTTCTTGCTCATTCTGGAGGTGTTTTGATGCATGCATTAGTAGGCTGGCTAACCTTGAAAGAAAATGCATAGCATTGCATACTTTCAACTTGAAATTGTTTTGAAAACTGTTTTGAGGAAAACAGAGCCGCCTACGTGTTTTATTGACATATGACGTGCTAGAGCTCAGCTCGCACGATATTTTCGATTTGTGTGATGCACGCATTAGTGCTGGTGCGAGAGCTCGCACTAGAGTTTTACATGCATGGTGCTAGAGTCTAACTCGCACCAGATTTTACATGATTTTCGTGACAGGGTGCTAGAGTCTAACTCGCACCAGATTTTCACATGATTTACATACAGAGTGCTAGAGCTTAGCTCGCACTAGTTTTACTTGATTTACCGACAGTGTTAGAGCACCGCTCGCACTACTTTTCAGAGATCATACGATGAGCCGTGCTTGGAGCATCGGGTTGACTGTGTGTCACCGATTAAATAGGCTCGCACGTGCGTTTTGAGACATGGCATGTTAAAATAACCTGATGAGCCCGAACGAGGGATAAGGGTTAGAGAAACAACCTGATGAGCCCGAACGAGGGATAAGGGTTGGAGATCCACCTGATGAGCCCGAACGAGGGATAAGGGTTGGAGGACCAGCTGATGAGCCCGAACGAGGGATAAGGCTAGGGGTCCATGGAGTACGATGTACCGTGCAAGTAGCATGGAGTACGATGTACCGTGTGGTATCTTCGGATACGGCATCTTCGGATGCAGCATCTTCGGATGCCTGGGATCGGATAAGACTGACGGGATGGATTGACCCACCTCCCGGGCGGTTCCCGATCAGGGTGAGACCTCACACGCTAGGATCCGTGTAGCTGGAGGGACTCACGAGGACACATATGGCCATAGTCTTGGTTAATTGCCTATATACAGACGTTGCCTAGTCTCGCATATTGATGATTTGACGATGATTTAAACTGGGTTTTTAACCTAAATGTGCATGATGATTATTTCCATGCTTTTAAACCCATATGTGATGTAAATTGATTTTCATGATTTTGTGTGAGTCAGGATCACCCGAAGGAGGGGTCGAGTCCTGGCTCTATTGTGAAATTTTTATATGAGAAAGATATGATTTTTAATATAATTGCATGTTAAATTTTTCGTGCAAATGTGTTTTACATAACATCATAATTCATATCATTTGTTTTAAAATGTGTGGAGAAATGGTGGTTTATACATGGCACCACGTTCATGTAGGTAGTATGGTTACCTACTTGTTCGTAGGATTGCCTTACTGAGCTTGATGTGCTCACCCCTTTCATTTTCTTCCACAGATAATCTCCAGTTGAAGTTGAGGCGACTCAGTACTGCATTCTGGATATCCGCTGCTGCCCATCGACATAAGGTATATACACTTGTACATATTGTATCTACATAAGCATAGCACAGTAACATGTTTGTAAGTAACTTTAGGGGATGTATAATTAATGTAAACAATTATAAATGACTGGAGAAGAAATAAGTTAGATGGTAATTGAATGGTGGGACTGGCATTGACGCACAGCCCAATTATTAGTGGAGTGTGGTCACGATCAGAAGACAGGTAAGAATTTAAGTAAGAAAATGACAAAACGCGAAAAATTAACTCTGATTTTTGGGTAGTTTGGGTCGTGACAACATTCTAGAAAGGATATGGACAGGAAAGAAAGTTTCATAATCATATTTGAAGGTCTTCGGCTATAAAGCATTTGTGCATGTGTCAAAGTCGTAAAGGTTAAAACTAGATATCAAGGCTACTTTATGTGTATTTGTTGTGTATAATAATGAGGAATCTGGTTATAGGCTATGAGATTTAGAGAGAAAAAAAGATTATTAGATGTAGAGATGTGATTTTCCATGAAAATAAGTTCATAATTAACTTTAAGAAAAATGGGCAGATGACACAGGCTATGGTTGAGTATGATGACTTAATACTAGTAATAGTTTTACTCAGAGATGCCATAGATAGTGAAAATGCAAAAGAAACATAACTTTGGAATACAGATGAGCCAACTACAATTGGTGATGGGTTAGTTGTTGTAATGACATTGCACAGCCAGATGCAGTGGTTTTGAGTAGCGGAGCCATCTTCTCAACCAAGGAGAGCATTTCCTTATGCAGAAGAGTGTAGAGTCTCAGGTACCATGTACCTTAGTTTGAAATTTATTTTGGTTATTAGTGAGGGGAGCTAGTGTAAACCCCACAAATGTCCTACGTTTAATTAGATTATATAAAAATGAAAATATTATATTTTAATGGAAGTGTGGATGTTCGTTGTAGGGCTCGAGAATATAGGAGCCGAGAAGCCCGTGAATGACCGGGAACCTGAAGATACAAGAAATGATAAACAAATACAAGTACGGAGGGATTGAAAAATTTTAAATTATTAGTTGAAAACTGTTGAGGTAAAAACGTGTATCGGGAGTTCGTGAGGAGTGATGGAATCCCGATAATATTTTATTTTCGAAATAATAAGAGTTTCATGGAAGGCATGGATATTATGCTCTTGGATAATTTTACAAGAAGATGTGTATATGTAGATATATATATACATAGGCGTACATGTATGTATAAATATACATGACATTTAAATAGATAGGTAATAATATATATATATATATATATAACAAATATATATATATTATGTAATGTATATTATTTAATATATAAGTATTAGTAAATGATAAATAAAGCATGAGATAAGAAATTATAAATGGACACAAAACAAAAATAAATAAATAAATAAATAATAAATAATGATAATAATAATACAAACAAATATCTATCTACCTATTAATATAAGATATATATATGTCTATATATATATATATATATATATATATGTTAATATAATATATATATATATTAATATTATATATATTTAAGTTGTATGGATTTGGCTTTCAAAGAAAGCCAAATCTGTCTGCTGCTAATTGGAAAGAGGGAAATCAAAAACAGAGAGGAGCTAGCAGGGGTGGGAAAACAAAACCAAGGAAAGGAGAAGAAAAGGGGAGAAGAGGAAGAAGAAGAAGAGAGGGAGGAAAGAAAGAGGAGTCTGGCCGGGAGAGAAAGGAAACCAGAAAAGAAGAAAAGAAGAGAAAGGAAGAAAGCAGACCCGAAACCGAGAATGTGCAGGGGAGATTGAGGAAGAAGACCAAGTAGAGGTGGGCTGGAAGACAGAGGTGGAATCGAAGGAGCTGTTCTGCTGGAGGGAGAAAGAAAAAAAAAGGAAGAGAAATGAGAGTAGGCTGGTTGGCTGGAGAAGAAGGAAGAAAGAAAGAAAGGGAACCGAGAGGAAAGATTGAGAGATAAGAGCTGCTGAAGAGAGACCTTGGACCGAGAGAGAGAAAACAGTAGCCGAGAGAGAGAAGCTTGAGACAGAAAGTTTGAGAAGGCTTCTGGGAAACAAAAATGTGAGTTCAAAAGAGGAGAAATCACAGAGGAGCTGAAGAAGAGGTCAGTCACGTTGCTGGATGTTTTCGAGAGCCCATAATTGGAAATCGAGACTGAAAAAGGAGGAACCGAGAGGCAGGGCTGGAAACCGAGGCTGAAGAAGAAGCAAAAGAGAGGCAAGCTGGAAACCGAGACCAAATTGGAGCAGACGAGAAGCAGGGGAGGCCAACGAAAGAGAAAGGCTGGAACCGAGGTAGGGGAAAAGGAAGAAGAAAAGCATGCCGAGGGCTGGAACTTTGAGGCAGTGAAACAGGGCACTGCACACGCAAAAAAAAAAAAAAAATGGGGCGGGAAGAAAAGCAAGCAAAAAAAAAAAGAAAGGAGAGAAAAGAGGTAAAAATCTAATGTATATATGTATATTGAATTGTACATGTATATATATATATGTGATTGTGTATAAGTATGATAAGGTAAAGTACATATATGTATTTACATGTATGTATGTTCAATGTACATGTAGATAAATGGGGTGTAGATATAAGCATGCTAATATAGTTGAATTAGATTAAAAGTGGGATTGATGAGGAGTAGGAAAACATATATATATATATATATATATATATATATATATATATATATATATATATATGTATGTTTGTGATATTGAATAATGGAAACTAATAATAATATATGTATATATATATATGTGTATATATATATATATATTTTTGTATATACATGTGAGTGTATATAAGATAAAAGTGTATTTAAGTGAATATATATATATATATATATATATATATATATTTGGGATATATACATATAGAGGTATATAATGAACGGATATGTTAAGTATATGTACACACAAGGATAGGTATGTATATGTGATAAGGAAAAATGGAAAACAGTATATATATATGTATAGGAGTGTATATGTATATACATATATTTAGGTGTATATGCATATGGGTATATATAAGATGAATGTGTGCTAGCTTATGTACATGCAAAGAATGTATATATGAGATAGGAAAAGAATGAAAACAAATAAAAATATATATATATATATATATACATGTGGGAGTGTACATATATATATATATATATTTATGTGTACATTCATGTAGAGGTATATAATAAGGTGTATGTCAATAATTGTACATACAAAATAATGTGTGGTAAGAGGAAATATATAAACGTGCGTGTTGACTTAGGTATGTACAATAATACGTACACACGCAGTAGTAACGAATAGGTTACGATTATAACGCAATTCGGACAATTCGCACGAATAGGGTGCTAAATATACGATTTCGGTGTAGGTGATCGTAGAAGAAATTAAGGGAGGTACTAAGAGGCGTCACCACTCAAGCACAGAGATTTCGATAGATCGAGGTAAGGGGATATAATTTAAAACGGTAATTTTTACTTTCCAAATCTTGATAAAGAAAGCTTGCAAAGACATGAAGTATGATTTTCATGCATGTTTCAAAATTATATTTCTGATCAAGACTATGCTCTCTGTATTTATGTTTTTGAATAATTGTATACAACTGATTTTTATTTCGGAATATGAGCATGTCTTCTGAAATGATCTTTCGAATAAGATGATTATATTTCGATGTTTTCGTATATGAAAACTATAGTTGTTTTGAGACAAAGGGCCATTTATGTTGACGCTTGTCAACTTCGCCTGTGTGGCGCCTATATTTCTTCTGTGTGGCGCCTGTATTTCGCCTTCGTGGGGCCTGTATTTCGCCTGTGTGGCGCCTGTATTTCGCCTTTGTGGCGCCTATATTTCGCCTATATGGCGCCTGTATTTCGCCTTCGTTGCGCCTGTATTTCGCTTTCGTGGCCCCTGTATTTCACCTTCGTGGCGCCTGTATTTCGCCTGTGTGGCGCCTGTATTTCGCCTTCGTGGCGCCTGTACTTCGCCTTCGTGGCGCTTGAAATTACCTTCGGGTTTTCTGAATTCCCTCTACAGAGGATGACTTGGTTATTTACAGCGTAACGAATTTGTTATTGCCGCGTGATAATTTTGTGGGCCGATGTAGTCTCATTTTGAAAATTAAACTCTGATTTCAGAAAACGGATTTTGTAGTATGTGATTTGACATATATTCCTGTTTTGGAATTCTGATTATACGAAAAGTTTACATAATATCTGTTAAATTCATGCACTTAAAGAATTACGTTTTGAATCATGATATTTTCGATTTTCCTTAGTTTTGGATGCCCTTTATATTAGTTTCAGAAAGAAATCATTATACGTATATTTATGTTTCTACATATTTGAATCACTAAGACCGTTTTAAATGCATTCTTCTTACTGAGCTTTTTCCCGAAAGCTCACTCCTCTACCTTTCAGATCTTTGCAGTGGATTACAGTTAATAAATGTTGCGTAGATAACGTAGGCTGGTGGAGATGAGCTTCCCCAGACTACCTTTTGTACATGCGTGAGGCATACATTCTTATCTCTTTATCAGACCATTTGTATGCACAGACATCTATTGAAAATAATGTGTTGGGATGAAATCTGTATAAGGATAAATTAAATGAAATATTTTTAAGGATTGACACTGAGCAGGAATACAGCCTAAGTGAATAAGGGAATAAGTGGGTAAATTAAGTTCAAAAAAAAATTTCCCCTGATTTTCAAGGGTCAAGGGTCGTTACAGCTAGAGAGCTTCTAGGATGTGCTTGATACTCTAAATAAAGAATGTTGATTAAAGGCAATGAAAGAAGAAATGGATTCGTTGTGGAAAAATAACACTTATGACCATGCTGATCTTTCAAAAAAGTGAAAGGAGTTGAAGACAAATGAGAGTTCAAGCTAAAAAAGAATGGTAATAAGCTAGTGAGGTACAAAGCCCGATTGGTGGTGAAAGGCTTTGGTCTAAAACTGGGCATTGATTTTGATGAAATATTTTTTCCTGTTATGAAGATTAGTTCTATTCGTCTGATATTGGGATTAACAACTAGTTTGAATCTCAAGCTTAGACAACTTGATGTGGAAACTATATTTTTGTATGGTGCTTTGCAATAGGAGATTTATATAGATCAACTTATGGGTTTTTGAAGTTAAAGGGAAAGAGAACATAGTTTACAAATTGAAGAAGAACTTGTATGGCCTGAAACAAGCTTTTAGAGAGTGGTATACGAAGTTTGATTCTTTTATGGTGAGTCACAACTATAAAAGAACGGTAGCAAACCTTTATGAGTATGTGAGAAAATTCTCAGATGGTGACTTAATTATTCTCTTATTATATGTTGATTGTGGGGTAAGTTGCTCGTATGATTCGTAGGTTGAAAGAGGCATTATCTAAGTCCTTTAATATGAAGGATTTAGGTACAAGAAAGCAAATTTTAGGTATGGATATCATTTGTGATAGGAAAGCTGAAAAGTTATGGTTGTCATAGGAAAAGTATGTTGAACGTGTGCCAGCAAGATTTAACTTGCATAATGCTAAATTAGTTAGCTCGTCTCTTATAAACCAATTTCACTTGATTAAGAAATCTTGTCTAGTGACTAAGGAAGAAAATGATGCTATGTGATAACCATAAATTTTGGATAGGACACACAAATGAATTAGTTTTTAAGAAAAATGATTATCATTGAACTAAGGATATCTCAAAAGTTTACATAAGGATATGAGTGTAGGGCTGTACGTAAGGGTACGTGCAAGCGCACAGGACTTTCAGAAGGTCGAGTTTGCACAAAACTCAAGGAATATCTAATGAAGAGTATGGTCACCTTTGATATGCATTTGATTAGAGAATAGTGAAATTTTGATTTTTGGTATTAGGACATGAGCTCCCGTACAGGTAAGTACGCAAGCCCTGTGGGAGCACACACCTACCTAGAAACTATCCAATTATCATATAATGATAATATATAGCCTCGGGTGAGCCATTTAGACTCATAAAATTTTGATTACGACTTTTCTCGATGAATGTGAAACAAACTGAAGAATAAGCATTTTTTCCATAGATCGTTGGACAAAGTGATTAAAATGAATAAGGTGGTTTGACTTTTAATGTCAAATGAATAATGTCAAACATTTATTGTGTCATGTTAGACTCTGTGTCGAAAACACCAAGTTAGAACTAAAAATGGATCGAAATAACATCAAAATAGGCATAAAGCATAAAAAACCTTAATTTAATTAGTAATGGCCAGCCACCACCTTGCATATATGTAAGAAATGTGTCTTAAGATTAAGGATATGTAGGGAATTAAGAGAATTAATTAGAGCCAAGTATATTAAGTGAACATAAACTTAGTAAAAATGTAGTGAATAAATTAAGTAGAAAAGAAATTTCAATTTGACAAATATCCCTTGGTGTTTACCTATTTCTTTGACCATAGATTAGACTTCTTAAATATGTTAAAAGGTGAAATGTGGCTAAAATGAAGCTTGAAAGCTTGGCCAGCCATGAAGAAAAGGATGGAAATAGTAAAGAATGCATGAAAGAAAATTTAGTGGAAAATCTTTGTACTATTCGATTAATGGGTTTTAGGGTAGAAAATGAAACTTTCTTCCATGATTTTTTTTTTTGTTGTTGTTAACTAATCTTATGCTTGTTAAGGAGATAAACTAATTAGAAAACCATGAAACTAGTAAAGTGTTCAGCTGACACAAGAAAAAAAGGTTGGAACCATGTAGGAATAAAAAGGAAAATGGGAAAATTTTCAAGATATTTTGACATTAACCTTTTCACTATTGACCATCTTATTTTTCTTACTCATTAAGCAGTATTAATAAGCAAAATAACACTTGAAAAAGGGCTAGAACATATGTTAACAACAACCAAAGACAGGGAAAGAATCCGATAAAAATAGGGGAAATGAAGCAAATTGTAGGGAAACAAGAGGAAAAGAAAAGAAAATAGTAAAACCTAACTCTAAACTTGATCTTTTACCATCCTTGAGTTCCCATACTTCATCTTTTTTCTTGTTGGGAAAGGAAATCATGCAAGGAACAAGGGACGACAACACCCTTGAATTTTCGACTAAGATGGAGATAAAGGGTAAAGATAGTTTCTTTTGTTTGATCTTTATATATGATATATTCAAGTATATTAAGACATACTAAGATGTTAATTTGAAGCAAAATAACAAGGAAGAAGAAGAGAAAGCTTCAGCTTTAACTTGGAAATCAATGTGAGAAGAATCTTCTTACTTTGAAATTTAGATATGTGTAATGTTTAGTGATGTTATATAGATACATGATGAGAAATTGAAACATAAATATATACAAAGTTTAAGTGCCTATTTGGCCATGTGAGGATTTATGGTATAATTTTTTGTGTCCATCCCTTAAGTGTAACATATGTGAGTGGTATATTGAAATAAAGATGATATATAGTGTTAGAATGAAATGAAACATTGAAAAAGAACAAGATATGAATTTGACCAATGTGAAGGGGAAGGTTGAAATGGAATTGTTTTAGCTTGATTGTTACATATGATGTTGTGTGTATGAAATTGTTAAAGTGATTGTGAATGTTTGTGGGTGATAAACCTTAAAATGGAAGGCTTGGTAATGTGACATTAAGCTTGATCAAAGAATGGACTATGAGTATGTAAGGATTCAATGGAATTTAAAAGAAAGTGTGATGTCTATTAAATGAATACATGATTTGTAAGTTAGAAAGGTATAGAGAAACACTTGAATAAAGCCCACATCCTAAGTGGATATCAGTGTGATAATGAATTAGCTTAGTGCTTACTAAGTGCTAAAGTGTATAAGAAATGAGTGTGAGTTATCTTATATGCTAAACTATTAAATAGACTTTCTTTGTATTTCTTATAGGCCTCAGCTAAAGGTAGCCTCCTTTACACATTGACAAGCTTGCGAGTTTGGGTAAGTAACATGTATAAACTAAATTAGTATCATGTTGCTTAAGTTTGATACATGCTTGAAATGAAGAATTTTAGCATGAAAGATATAATTGTGGAATTATGTTAGTGAAGAAGGTTACCATGGAGTATCTAGTAGGAATGATATATCAAGGTGATAAGGGATAATCATGGATAATGTTATTTAATGGATTGATAAGATTGGGATATGAAAATCTCAAGATATGCCTTTGATTATGATAGTTTGAGGATTATAGGATTACATTGTGGTATATTGTATAAATGAAAATATGGTTACGAAATAAATGAAATGTGTACACGTAATCGAGTACGATGATGTTACTTATCTATGTGTGAACAATTGCATAATGAGGGTATACTAGCCCATGTGATGCATCTAATATGATTATTAAAATTATTGATGATATTTGAAAGATGGTAGAATCACGGAACTTAAATGATGCTAATGATTTTAATTACATGGTACTGAGGAATGATGACACTCATACCTAATTGATAGGTGATTGGATGTTTCAGCCTAGACATGCATGAAATTGTATTATAAGATTCAGAAAGTATATTTTTTGAACCATGTTTTTATTACATTATTTTAACTCTGCATTGCATGAGATCTATGAGAATTAAGAGCGTGTTTAAACTATGCTTTTATTGCACGTGAGACATTTATGCATAACAGGGTTTATAAGGTTTGAAATACGCATCCAACCATGCTTTAATTGCATATCAAATTTCTTATGCATAGCATGGATTTATAAGATTGATAAGATTTGGAAATGTGTGTTGGGCATGCTTTTACTGCATGCAGCATACTTGTGCATAAGCATGTGTTTTCGAAAATCTAAGATCTAAATATGATTTTTGAAAATCAAGACATTGTTTTAAGCATTGGATCGAAATCTTTTAAGCGTAAGTGTTATCGAGATGTTTTAACAACAATGTATCATAATGTTTATACATGTCTTAAATCATATTTATTAACATGTTTTCAGATAAAAAATGTGATTTTCAACATGCATTAAACCGAGCTTTGGCTTGTTTTAAAGAGATTTTGGTTTGAGACAACAAAAGGCACCCTAACTCATATGACATGGTATGCCACATTATTGTATATATCGAGAAAATCTCCTGCTTAAAATGGTATGGAAATGGTAATATAATAAGGATGCCACCTGACGAGGCCATCTCGTAAATAAAACATGTTTGTGCACAAATCGTGACAAGTTAGTGCCTCAAGGATAGAGGATTCCTAACACTAAGGTAAGTTTAAGATCAAAAATAATTATATCTAAATCCCACAAGGGAAGTTAACCATGATTAGTTACCATGACTTGACGTTTTTTTAATCGAATAATAGGGAACAATGTCATGTCTCTTAAATAGCAAGAAAAGAATTATACTTGCTTTTATATGTGGTGATCTCACATATTTTATATGTTTTGAGAATAGAATCTATGTTTTAAAGGTTGATTCATAATGGTGTTTATACATTGTTTTATGCTACTACATAATGGTTTTATACCTTGATATTATGCATATAGCACAATGATTGTATATTGCATAATGATATTATGCATATCGATTTCGTGCTTTAATCTTAATATTTAGCATTTAAACTATGGTTTTATGCATTCATATTTATGTATAGAACATGCATATAAATGTGAGCATATTCTATACATTTGATGGATTAAGTGGTATACTATCACGACCCATTTTATCCTTTTTAACCGAAAATCACTATAAATTTTTCGCATTTTCCTTTCCTTACTCAGTCGTGAACAAATTCACCACTACACAGTTGGGCTGTGAGTCAATAATAATCATCACTCATCATTTATTCTCAAATTAATCAAAAGAAGTGTCATTCATTTGAAAGTTAAGTTATACACTTATACATGACACGTTTTCTAACTTTTACATCCCCCACATTACAATTACAAAATGACTATTGTGCCTTTACATGTTTAGATATAAAAGAATCCCTGTGTGTATACCTTTTGGCGATGGAAGCAGCGGATGTCTAAAATACAATGCCTTAGTCCTCACTGAGCTGCTATATACACTCTGTAGAGAGGGGAAAGTAGAGAGGGATGAGCAACCACACGCTCAGAAGCCAATAATGCAAGCATGGTAGATAGCTACCCTATCTACATGCTAATAGTGTTATGCATAAATCGTTTATAATCGGAGCAAGAGGAAATAAAACTATGCCACATGTATATACATATATCATGTATTGAAAATCATGTAAATAGGCATAAAACATGGAAATATCAACATGTAAAATCATCTTATGCTCAGTCTCATTAAAACTCATCACAAAAAGGGAAATTCATTTAAGAAACATCCTTTTTAAATTCATCTCTTTCTCAAACCACGTTAAAAATCCCATCATAATCATTTCTCTATCACAAACATCATTATCATTTCTCAATCAAAATCCCACAAGGCTCGACCCCTCCCTAGAGTCTACCTTGGACAATCACAATCACACTCATGTATAAATACCATGTGGTATTATGTAATATTAGGTGAGACAGGTCACTATATCTCAAAGACTATGTTGGCTAACTATGTCATAAATTATCCCAAACCACATGGATCTCGGTGTGTGGGGTATCATGCTGGAACGAATGTGAGTTAGTTCTTCGCCAGACTTTTTCATCAATATCTCAACCACGTGGTACAACATACTCCATGTGATGTACACGGTACAACGTACTCTGCGGACCCATACCATGGTTGGGGGTGCCAGCCATAGGTTTTATCTACCCCATACCGCGTGTAACCTACTTAGTCTCAAGTGCACGTGGGAGTATTTTATTTTTGATGTCAGGTCCTAGCCCCTTATGGCCTTGCTCGCCCCTTTTGGATTCCCTGAACACCAATTCGTCTTACCCTCACCACGACATCATACATACCACAGTGTGAAAACCTGTGCGAGCGAAGCTCTAGCACGATTCATGCATCATCAATAATTATCCTTGTACGAGTAATGCTCTACTGCGTCATTTATGCATAAAAACATGAAGAAACCACGTACGAGCAGAGCTCCGGTACGGTTATATGCATAAGAAAACCACTCGAAAACCACGTATGAGAAGAAGCTCCAGTACGGTTTATAAAACATCATCACAGTTTCCAATCAAGGTGCGAGCAAAGCTCCAGTATGTTTCATACATGTGAAAATATCGAAATCCATTGTGAGCGAGGCTTCAGCACAATTTAATTCAGATAAACACGATAGGCGGCTCGTAATCAACCAAGACAATCTCAAAACCTTGTTTAGCACCTCACATGTGCTATTTCACAAAAGCATTCAAACATTAGCTAGTCTATCTATTATTTTTTTCAAAACAAAACAATGTGTTTTCGTAAAACATCAAAACACGTGATTTATGCAATTATTAGCCTTACTATCCCTTGTTATAAAATCCACTTCAAACCAAATCCCATACAAATACTTGCAGTTATCCACTCATATCAACAATCATTTTCTTAAACAATCATGCAATTTATAACGCCTTATATTCACCCACGAGTTCAAAGTACGAGCAGCTATCTCTATATACTTACAGAATTCCCTTACCTGGAATCGTATCGCGTGATTCTGTTTCCTTAGAGCTGCTTACTTGTGCAGTTCGATTCGTCTCCAACGAACTCTCCGGAACTGCACACAATCTTATATCACACCGGTTTAGTCCAATACAACACAATTCTTGTGTTCGCTATAGTCGATTCAACCTATAGCCTCCATTAACACTTATAAGGCCTAGTTTAATTATTCTACTCATATCTCGACTCTATTTATTCTTTTAGGCCTATTGATTCATACTAAATTGATATTAAATCAATATTAAGCTCATAGTGTTCATATTTCATCGATTTCTTAACTATATCATTTTATCAAACATCTCATTTTCATAAATTGACTATCTTCACAATGTAACTTCATTTAACCATCTCAAATCATTCACCTTACTTCAATAACAACTTAGCATAATCCATAAATCACCAACTCATCCAAATCACATTTTCTCACACTAGATTCATTCTATTTTCTAGGTCACACTAGTTCCATCACATCCTAGGTAGTTTTAACCATCAATACACATACAAATCAACTCCAAAATCAATAAATAGACAAATGTACTTGGGTTGAAGTATTAGAAACTTACCAATCTAGTTTATCTTCTTGCTCCAAATGAAAATGTCCCTTGCTCATTCAATCCAACAAATGAGGCTTTGATTCCAAAGTATGTTGTTCTTCTCTTAGATGTGAACAACTTTGTATCTACTAGCTTTCCCTGAAATCCTTATGAAAATGGGTGGATTTAGGAGTGAGAAAGCTAGGTTTTAGATTGAAAATGGAGGAAATGGGGGTTGTTTTCCGTGAATTGCATATTTCAACTACTCCTTTTATAGAAATGGCTTGATGAGATCGATCTGCATTGGGTGGAGATCAATCGGGTCCTCTTAAATCCCTCATTTTCACGATATTTTTAGGGCATGAGATCGATCTGTCTCAGGCAGAGAGTTAAGGAGATCAATCTGACTAAGGAAGAAGATCGATCTTCTCCAACTCGAGAGCTAAGGAGATCGATCTGGCTTGCATTTAGGATCGATCTCCTTATTCCAGAATGTTTAGCAGATCGATCTGGCCCCATTAGAGAGCAATCTGCCTTGTTCCATTGCTCGAATAAGAGCATTTTTGGCTCTTCCAGATCGATCTTTCCTTTTATGAGATCGATATGATATTCATATTTTCCAGATTTTACTACAATTTTCTACAGTAACTCATACAAAACATCCTTAATTTTGCTGCCATAGTCATTTTCTCATCCAACCTCCTTTAAGACTTGAAAATGACATTCATTCATACTTTATACACATTAAAACTTGTGTGCATTCATTGGATAACCAAAGGTATGCAATATAAAACTAAATGGAAGTACAAAGATTTATGCAACTCATGCAACTTCATTCCATTTGCTGCACTACTCATTTTGCATTCCACTCACATTCATCACATACAAAAGTCCATTTCTTCATACTCATACATAATGGAACTTGTGTGTACATTCCCAACTCATTTTACAAGGGTGTACATCGATTTTATGGACTTTACATCATTTATGTCTCATATTATATGTACATAGACATACGTACGAAGTCATAAGGTTACATATGAAATACGAGTCTTACATTCCTCCCCTCCTTCAAAGAATTTGGTCCTCCAAATTAGAACCAAGTTGTCTCAAAACAACTCTGGGTACTTATCTTGCATCGTGCTTTCCAATTCCTATGTAGCTTCCTCCGGAGTGTGATATTGCTAAAGCACTTTCACTAAGGGGATTGTGTTTATCCTTAACACTTTCTCTTTTCTGCCCAATATCCGAACCGACTTCTCAACATACGTTATACTCTCATTGAGTTCCAACGGCTCATATCTTATCACATGTGCTAGGTCCGGGTGATACTTCCGAAGCATAGAGACGTGGAAGACGTTATGAACATTTGCCAAGTCTGGTGGCAACGCCAACCTATACGCCTTATCTCCTACTCTCTCCAAAATCTTGAAGGGCCCGATATATCTAGGGCTCTTAATTTACCCTTCTTACCAAATCTCATAATAACCTTCGAAGGTGAAACTCTTAGAAATACCGACTCACCCACATTAAACTCGAGTGGTCTCTGTCTCTCGTCAGCATAACTCTTTTTCTGGCTTTGACTGTCTGTAATCTCTCACATATCAATTGGACGTCCACAGATGCCTGCTACACTAAGTCCGGAGCAAAAATCTGTCTGTCACTAACCTCTTTCCATCCAATGGGGGATCGACATCTGCGTCCATACAATGCCTCATAGGGTGTCATCTCGATACTCGCATGATAGCTGTTACTATAGGTGAACTCGGCTAGCTACAAGTGATCATCCTAGGAGCCTCCAAAATCCATCACACACGCTCTTAACATATCCTCCAAGCTTTGTATAGTCCTCTTCGACTGTCCATCTGTCTGAGGATGAAAAGTGATGCTAAAACTCAAGTGGGTCTCAATCGCTTCCTAAAAGTGTTCCCAGAAATGGGAAGTGAAGCGGGCATCCTTATCAGAAACAACGCTCACTGGTACACCATGTAGCCATACTTGATAATTCTACTTTTAATAGAATTATTTGTGCTTAATTTCTTAATTAATTATTTAAATCCCCAATTTATTTTATTATTTATCCCCTTTATTTAATTAAAATTCTTTAATGTGCAGATAAATTAAATCTGGATGAAACTCAGTCGTTTCAGTCAAAAATGGGCTGAAAATTGGCTAAAGGAGACTGGACCACTTCCAATTTACAGACCGAGTCACCAGTCATCTAGACACGTGTGATACCAGGTGTTCGCATTTTATTCACTCCGAAACGATAAGATCTACGGACACCGTACCAACCTTCTAGAAGACACACGCCAGGCCACATCGCACAACCAATTGGACAAAAAGACGAGTGACGTGGAAATATCTACTCTGCAACAAATAAAATGAAGACAAGTGGTCAAACAATGCCAACTCATCTAGGATGAAAAAATTATAATTGTACCCCTAAGTGTGTATATAAATAGAAAATGATGGCAATTGAAAATGTCATGTAAGTTACGGTAGAATAGTTTTTAGGGTAACTTTAAGATTTATTACCTTTGTTTTTAAGCTTTTCCGAAATAGTATTTTGTTTAGCCAAAACTTTTACTGTTCATTCAATCTTCATTTTATGAAAAAGTTTGTTTCATTTCTTGTTTCTTGGTATTTCAATAGCAACCACTTTCCATTTCTTCTTCTTCTTCTCGGTTTGTAAAAGTTCATTCCTTTATGTTTCTTATTTTGTGAGTTTTAAATGAAAAGTTTATAGTTTTCAAATGTCCAGCTCTCGGTTTGTTCTTTCTTCAGAATCACCCTCTGTTCTTCAATGTTCATTCGAGTAAATTGTTGTCCTCCATCACTGTCCTTGATTCTGATGCTATGATGTGGTCTTGATGCCCAACATTATTTCCACATCAATGGTAATGTGGGATCACAGCAGTAGGAGGAGGATTAGAAGCAAACCGAGAATGCTAGTTTTTTTGTTTGTTATGTGTTTTACGTTATTGATATTGTGGTTTTAAGTTATAGTTGCTGATTCTAGTTATTTCTTTCTAGTTCTATGCTTATATTTTGTAGTAGTTGATTAATTCGTTATTTCATTTTTATTTACATGCACTTCATGATTTGATTCTTGACTGCAAGTAGTCATTAGCATCCATATTAATTGTTTCTGCATTTTCTTATGTCTGAAATCCATTTTCTTTACTGCATGTTATCTCGGCAGTTTTTGGTTACTATCACTTGACTCACATGCCGGTTTAGGTTGGGTAGAATCAATGCCGTGTGGTGAGGAGCAGAAGATGATGTCCGTGGGAGCAGTGGAGAGCATCCATATTCATCCTCTGCTATGCTCTGTTTCGGTTTATGTTTACTGTTCATATGAGTGTTGTGCTAAATTGTTTTTGTTGATTTGTTGTTGAGGTTGCGGAGAAGAAGTTGGGCACACGAGGAGGCTGAAGACGATGCTAGACTCGGATGCAGTACTCGCATGCACTGGTTCAAACGTACAGAGTAAAGATGGCAGACGCAGGACAGCAGGTAGAGACGTGCAATCTATATGTGGTAGCTGGGCAGAGGTCGCAGATGTGTAGCAGTTAGCTGGGCAGACCGAGGACAACAGCTTGGAGCAGCACTTGGGGCAGAGGACAACAACACATGCAGCAGCAGCAAAGACAGGAGCATAAGCCAGCAGCTGGAGCACCAGGGAGTTGATGAAGATGTACGAGCAGTAGTTGGCATTTTATTTTAATTGCGTTAACTAATTTTAACTGTTTTAATTATTTTTATAGGTTTTTGCTTTTAATTGCTCGGAGCACTGTAAGTAATATTAGCTCGATTTTATTTTATTTAGTTTATAATTGTTATTATTTTCAGTAGTTTTAATTTCAGCATTGTAGATCAACCCTTAACATTTCATAATTTGATAGAATATACTTAGGGTAAGATTAACCGGTACTTAATTAAGCAATTCAACTTCTATGTGGGACGATAACTTAGGACTCGAATCCCATTATTACTTGTACGACCAGTGCACTTTTGAAAATACGTTTAGCTTGTATCAAGTTTTTGGCGTCATTGCCAGGGACGATAATTAGCCAATAATTAATATCAGTGAATTATGCTTAGGTATAATTCTAGCTTGTAAATATTTAGGTTATAAATATTTAGAGCCTTAGTTTAGGTTAGTTAAATTTTCTCTTTCCTAAAAAAAATATTTAAGAGGGCTTTGTGATATTTGCATGCATAGAGCCAGGAGTTATGATAGCTTTCCTTTAGATCTTGAAATTGAACGAACTCTTAGAAAAATTCGAAAAGATTATAGGAAATTAATAGCTCTGCGGCAAAACACCATGGCCGAAAATAGAGAAATTAGGACCGTAGGAGGTTATGCAGTACCGACTATTGGAGGGTATTGTACTGGCATTAGGCCACCAGTTGTCCTTGCAAACAATTTTGAAATTAAGCCTTTAATCCTTCAGATGATCCAGACTTCACTACAGTTCAGTGGGCTTCCGCATGACGACCCACATGCTCACCTCGGGCAATTTTTGAACCTGTGCAACACATTCAAGCATAATGGATTATCTGATGATGCGCTTAGGCTTAGATTATTCCCCTTCTCGCTTAGGGATAGGGCGCGACACTGGTTAACCTCCTTACCTCCAGGATCTATTTCTACTGGGGATGAGTTAGCCCATCAATTTTTAGCTAAGTTTTTCCCTCCCTCTAAAATGGCCAGACTCCGTAGTGACATATCTTCCTTTGCCCAGTTCAATTCTGAATCTCTTTACGAAGTATGGGAACGATATAAGGAGCTTCTTAGGAAGTGCCCTCATCATGGCCTACCTTTGTGGCTGCAAGTCCAAACCTTCTACAATGGACTTACGAGCCAAAATAGGACCATCGTTGACGCAGCTGCGGGTGGAGCTCTAATGTGCAAAACAGAGGAGGAAGCTTACGAGTTGTTAAACAAGATAGCAGCTAACAATTATCTATGGTCCTCGGAGAGGCAATTGCTCAAGAAGTCGACAAGTATCTATGAGCTCGACACGTTGACACGCCCTGAAGGTATTATCCATAAGTGCACGGGTCGTACAAGTAATAATGGGATTTACGTCTCGAGTTATCGTCCCTCAGAGAAATTGGTTAGCCTAATTAACTACCGGTTAATCTTACCCTAAGTATATTCTAGCAAATTATGGATTTAAGGTGGGTGATCTACATGGCTAACATTAAAATTACTGGAAAGCAATAAAATAAAAAAACGAAATAAAATCGAGCTAAGATTGCTTACAGTGCTCCACGCAATTAAAAGTAAGTACCTACAAAAATAATTAAAATAGTTAAAATTAATTAACGCAATTAAAATAAAATGCAATTATGAAAATAACAAAGCAAGATTAATTAAACTAAAATTAACAAACCTAAAATGCAATTAAACTACTTAATCAAAATGCAATTTAAACTAACTTAAGATTTAAAGAAATAAAATCCTAGAAAAATTAAGAAAATAACTATAAGCCTAATTGTCTAAAATATTAATTCTACATTACTCCTAATTATATCTAATTACTAATTAAACAATGAAATCTAACTAATGCATGATAAAATAGAAATGAACTAAGGACATAATTAAATCTAATTCATGAACTAATCAAGCTATTGACTATAACTAATCATGCAACTAAGTTTAGAATTTAACTCCTTAAGCTAAAACATTAAATTGAAATTAGGCTATTCTAAAATGCAAGAAAAATGGATTAATGCAAGAGTTGAATGCCAAACAAAGCCTTAACAAATTGCAAAACATCAAAGTGGTCCCGATTGCACTACTGTGCATGTCTTCTTTATTTTCATTTTGTTGCCAGGCTTGTCCATCTTGTTCTCGGTTCTGTTCCAGCTTGCCCATCTTCTGCTTTGCAATCTTACACCCACTCTACCTCGATTCTGTGCTTAGCTTCCTTCTCTGCATAACCCTGCACAGCACGTTTCATTCATCAGCAAACCAAGCTCCACACGCCAGCCCCATTTTTCTTTCTGCATACTCTGCCAGCTACTGCTCTTGGAACCTAATTCCAGGTGCTCACGGTTTTGTGCCTGCGCATGTCCCACTTCTGCTGTTTACTCCCAGTTCTGTCCTTCTCCTCCATGCACTGTCCAGGTTTGATCCAGGTAAGGTTCTCGGTCTGCTCAGTCCTGCCATCTGCTGCACGTGTTGCTGTCCTCTGCCGAGCTGGGCACAGTCTGTCCTTGCACTGCAAGTTCACTCTCTGCTTTTGCTTCACCTAGCAGCTGCTGCTATCTTTAATGTTGGGGTTGCTTTGCCATAATCTATTTCGTGCACCCCACCAGTCTAGTAGCAGACAACGACTTACCATCACCTGCAACAGCAACACAATAGAAAGCATACAAAGAACTTCCGAATAAATCAACGATTAATAGCAAGAAAATGCAAAGCAAACAACCGAAAGAACTCAGCAGGACAAATGATTCTATAAAAGAAACTATACACTTTTGGAAAACAAAACTTAACATATAAAATAAGTGAAGCATAAAACTGACTTGAAGTGTAAATAAACAGTTCGAAACTAAGGCAGAAAATAGAAATAGTGGATACAAAACAGAAAATAGATCAAGGCTGGACCCGAGCTTAATCACACAGCTCTGCAACCTTCAAAACTTAAGCTACAACCTGTCAATCGATGTCCAAAGACCTTCCCAGCAGTTCGGTAATGGTGACAGCACTCATCAATGAAAACCTGCAGCTACCGATTACTAGTTTAGTGCAGAATGACAGCATGCAAAAATAATAAATAGTACAAGGCTCATGAAACAGAGGAGAACAGAGTAAGTCTCTTGTTTCTGCCTTGCTTTCGAGATGCTAGTTGCTACCTCTCCAGGTCTGTACCACAACCAGCCAACTCCTCTCCACTAGTCACGGTTTAAAAGAATCCAATAACACAGAACAACATAAAAAAAACTAAAGCTTATCATTAAAAACTTAAATGCATTAAACAAAAAAGAGATGAAAGCTTGTAAAACCGAGAAGAACATAAACATTAATAAAATCTAACAAGTTGAAAGTAGACATGAATAGTAAAAGAAAACTTAGAAACTGAAAGGAAATTGCTTCATTAAAATCCATTGAAAAATGACAAAGTAAAAATGTTTAAATCTAGCTAAAACAAGTGCTTAAAATAAACTAATGGAAATTCTAAAAGGAAACAAGAAAATAAAACATAGTAATGAAAATTTTAATCTAGAATAAAACTAAATTAAAACTACTCCTAAATTACTCTACACTACTCCTACCCTAGACTACCTCCTACTTAGTTTCTTCAATTGCTACTATGTCTTATTTATACACACACTTAGGGGTAAAATTGTAATTTTTCCATCCTAGATGAGTTGGCATTTTTTTGGCCACTTGTCTTCACATCATTGGCTCCTTGAAAAAGTATTTCCATGTGATCTGTCTTTTTGTCCAATTGGATGTGCTAGGTGGCATGGCTCGTGTTGTCTGCGTGGTTCGATCTCGATTTTAGCCAAATTCCAGTCCATTTTCTATCGAAATATTCAAAATTCATCCGAATTTGATTTATCTGCAAACATGAGAATTTTAATTAAATAAATAGGATAATTAACAAAATAAATTGGGGATTTAAATAATTAATTAAGAAATTAAGCATAAATAATTCTAAAAAATATATAATTATCACACGCTGTCTACCTTAACCTCTCAGATTGCTAACCTTACGAAGAAGATAGAGTCGCTCAGTACCCAACATAATCCTTCCACCAGTCCTAACTTTGTGTATTCTGTCCAAAGTCCTTTTCTTTCCTGCTAGCTGTGTAGTGGTACACACTCTGTAGATAGGTGTCCGCTTAACTTAGAATCGGTTCAGTATGTTGCTCAACTTCAGAAGCAACAGAACAACCTCTTGTCAAACACCTACAACCCAGGGTGGAGGAACCATCCTAACTTTTCCTGGAGCCAAAACCAAGGGTAATCTTCTAATTCTAGACCTGTAAAACCCCCTGGTTTTCAAGCTCCATCGGTTCATGTACCACCACAGTCGCAATTTCCATATCATCCGCCTCATCAACCATCCCCACCTCAATTTCAGCATCATCTACCTCTCTTCCATCAACCACCACCACTACCACAACCCCAGTACTTACCAGCAGCTGAGAAGAAGCCCTCGCTTGAGAAAATGTTCACAACGATCCTGCAAAATCAAGCTACCTTAATCAAGAATTTAGAAGTTCAAGTTGGACAAATAGCCAATGCTCTTAGCCAACGTCCACAAGGGACCCTTCCTAGTAACACGAAGCTAATCTTGTTAGGTAAAAGGAGGGTAAGGAACATGTTAAATCCATCACCCTTAGGAGTGGCACAAAGCTAGATGAACCACAAGTTAAGCCCAATCCTGTTAAGTCCACAGTGGTAGAGCCCTTAAGTTCTAAAGAGGCAGCTCAAAAAGAGCAGGAACCTAAAGATAATGCTGCAAAGGAATTAAAGATAGGTGCTTCTTCATCTATACCTTCTTCTACTTCACAACCTTCAAAGTCCTCTGATGCTATACATGTTACCACTACATCCCTTCCAGTTAGACCACCAGTACCTTTTCCTCAGAGGTTTCAAAACCAAAAGCTTGACCAACAATTTGTCAAATTTCTTAAGGTTTTTAAGAAACTTCACATCAACATTCCTTTCGCAGATGCTTTAGAGAAAATGCCAATTTATGTGAAGTTTTTGAAGGACATCCTCTTTAAGAAAAGAAGATTGGAAGATTATGAGACGGTGGCCTTAACTCAGGAATGTAGTGCAATTATCTAGAGGAAATTACCCCCCAAGCTCAAAGATCTCAGGAGTTTTACCATACCCTGCACAATTGAAAATCTATTCTTTGGTAGAGCCTTGTGTGATTTAGAAGCTAGCATCAATCTGATGCCCTAGTCTATTTACCAAAAGTTAGGAATAGGGGATGTTAGACCCACCACAGTGACCCTTCAGCTAGCTGATCGATCCATTAAATATCTGAAGGGGGTCATTGAAGACGTGCTGGTAAAGGTGGACAAATTTATTTTCCCTGTGGATTTTATCGTGTTAGATATGGAAGAAGATAGGGAAGTCCCTATTATACTAGGCAGACCTTTCCTAGCGACTGGTAGAACTTTAATTGATGTTCAGAAGGGTTAGTTAACAATGAGAGTTCAGGATCAGGAAGTGAAGTTTAATGTTTTCAAACCTTTGCTCCCTGATGACTCTCAAGAGTGTTTTAAGATGGAGGTTAAGGAGGATTTAAGGCTTAAGCACAAGAAATCTAAAAGAAGGAGGGAAGCAGATAGAGCTAAGGAGGAGTTAACTGTCAACATTCTGTCACCATTTTGGCTGACCCTCCTACTCTTTGCCTTGCTGCTGAGTTGTGAGATCTGAGAATTTTAGATATATTTTAATGATGTAATAAGAACTTGAAGTGTAATTTATTGACCTAAGTGAATTGTGAAAATTATATTTGGAGATTTATGTGTAAGTGTTTAACATAAGTGTGAAACTAAGAGGTCAGATCGATCTTGGGGAAGGAGAGATCGATCTGGTGAGTTAAAAATGACAAGGAAGGAGGAATTTAAGGAGTAGATCGATCTCCAATGGAAGAGGATCGATCTTCTTATGATTCTGTTTGAGAGAAGAACGATCTCATGAGGAAGGGATCGATCTCCAAACGTTTCTGTTTGGGAGAAGATCGATCTCCTCAAGGAGCAGATCGATCTCATAAAGCCATAAAGAGATCGATCTCACCTCTCGACAGATCGATCTTCTAGGCATAAAATTACCCCAAATCGTCCCTAAATTCAAATGCAGATCGATCTCACTAAGAGCCAGATCGATCTCCTACCCTCAGTCTATATAAGGAACCCCTGCTTTCTCCTATAATTTTATTTTCTCTCTCTTCCAACCCCCATTTTCATCGAGCCCTAGCTTTCTTACTCATCCAAGGCACCCATTTTCGTCCAAATCAGAGGCTGTGGCAAGAAGAAAAGTTGTTCCTCATCAAAGGGAGAACAACATACTTGGAAATCGTAAGACGGATTGAATCGAGGCAAGAGATAAGCTCTCCATAAGTTTTGGGTAATTTCTAAACCTCAATCTTGATATTTGAGATGATTTTGGTAATGATAGTTGTTGGCATGGTGTTGAAGTAGTTGGAAAATGATTAGGGATTGATGAAATTACAATGTAGTTGGAGTGATATTGATATTTAGCAATTTTGGTAATTTTGGGAATTTTGAGCTATAAATGGAAATTTAGACAATGTGGTGAATTAGCATAGATAATTTGACATGAGAAATGTAGAACGTTGAGATGTTGTGAATGAGATCGTAGTTTGGGGTAGAGTTACGAGAATCAAGAGATTTGAGGTGTTATGAGCAATTATGCTCGATTTTGAGAATTGAGGTTACTGTGATGATGAATATTGATGTTTTAACATCGTTTGGATAGCTCAGGAGTTCCAGAGTGGAGTGCGAGACTAGTCCGTGACAAGGGGGAAACGATTGCACTATACGAGGTGCAAAGAGGTAAGGGAAACTAAACCATTTGTGTATGTGATTTGTGAACTATTATAGCATGATTTGTGATTTATAAAACAAGCATGTTGAGTGTTGTGTTGTGATATAACTGCACACGGGTTTTTTTATATAGCCGGTTGGAGCCCGTTATTTTATGAGTTTATAAGCTGAGTGTGAAATTGCTTTCTAAACCGTTAAATTTGTGTGAGTAATGAATTGGGCTCTACGTTAAGGCGATCTTGAGATTTGAGAAATGTGTGTGTGTTTTGCCGGTTGGGACTCGGTTTCAATATGTTTTGTGTTGAGTACAAAACGGTTTTAAATGAGTTTTATGAGAGAAAAACCACTATGAGTTCTACGTGAAGGCAAACCAGTCTTATGTGATAAAGACTTAGGTGTGTAATTTTGAGTACACACCGGGCATTGCTCTGGTATCATGTAAGCCCGATTCTTCTCCGTTCTGGTAACGTGAGATTCCCCATTCTGTGGCTATGCCACGTATATTTGGTGGCCGTTGCCACGTGAGAACCCTATTTGGTGGCCGTTGCCACGTGAGAACCCTATTTGGTGGCCGTTGCCACGTGAAACCCTATCTTGTGACTGTGCCACGTGTGAATTTAAATCAGTGGCTATGCTACGTATATTTGGTGGCCGTTGCCACGTGAAACCCTATCCTATGGCTGTGCCACGTGTGAATTTAAATCAGTGGCTATGCCACGTGTGTTTAGTGGCTGCGCCACGTGCATTATTATTACAGTGATTTTATCACGTTTATTGAGATAGCGATTATCGCATTGTTTTCACACGCTTGTTATTGCTCTAGACTGAGCCTTTTTACTTCATGTTTTCACATGATTTGAGATATGAGAATGTCGTTTTGAGTACTTTCATGCTATGGTTTTCAAATGAGTATAATGAGTTTCACATACAAATAAATATTTTGTGATGTGCATCTTGGTTTATATAATGAGTCCCTTACCCCCTTTACTGAGCGATTTAGAAGCTCACCCTGTTTTCTTTCCCCCCAGATTTCTTCAAGTGAAAAAGGGTTTCCTTGCGACTTACGGAGTAGTGGCTAGTGGAGGACTTGAGCTCCAGGCCATATATTGTATTTTGAGGTATCTTTTATCTTTTCATGTACCCAGACAATTGTTGTAATTGCAGACACTTGATGTATAACATTGTATGGGATGTATTAGGATTAATTAACTTAATATTGAGTAATGTATATGATATGATACATGTCATCTAGTGATGAGATCCTGATGTATGATAAATATGATGATGCATGACACTGCACAGGAATGCACCCTTAATTGTGAATTAATGAGTAAAAAGTTTTTAAATTTGCCCTATTTTTCGTGTTTCCGGGGCCTGACATGAGTGTTATTTTCTTCAGTTGCATTTGAAGTAGCTGTGTTTTTCTTTTCACTTTGTATATAGTTCTTTTTCTATTTCTTTTCTGTTGTTTCTTTCTTTGTTTATGTTGCAGATTTCTTTTCTAGTATTACGCTTTTAATCAAGCTTCAATTCTTCATCATCATCAGATAGGGGAGTACTCTATTCTTGAGCTTAAATTCTTATATTATCTACACACTAAGGACACTGTGCACTTTAAGTTTGGGGGAGGGGATATCACTTGAGCAATTTTGGGAAAAATTGAAAAAATTTCCAAAATTTTTTCAAAAATCTGAGAAAGAATTTTCAAAATTTTTTCAATAATATGAGCTTAAATTGTTTGATTTTAGAATGATTTAGTGCTTAGCATGTAGTTTTTTCATATTCTGATGATATGACCCCATGATTTAGTCTGACTTTAATTAACTGAGAAGCATGATTATAGGAAAAATATGAAGTTGGATTCTTGAATTTGTCTTAATGTTGTTGTGATTGCCTCATTTTATGCACATGTCATGTCATGAATCTGTATATTTATTTAGAGAAAGCTTATATGGACATAGGATTGCATTTGTTTAGTTGATTTTGTGCATCATATTCTAGAATTTGTTTGATCTGATCTCGAGGCGAATATTAGATCACACTTAATTAGGGAGATGATTTAGGCCATCATTGGATCGTTTGAGCCTTTTTAGCCTTCCTTGTACATATTCTACCCCTAGTCACCTATCTAGGCCAAACAAGCTTTTCTCTGTAAATATTCTGGCAAAATTTTTTCGTAGCTTAAATACTCTGTTCCTATCCCTTACCCCAAAAGCATGAAAAGTCATTGAGATATATTGTGAGCTATATGAGTATTAAGTGATAGTGAAGGAGTATATATTAAAAAAAATTGAAAGAAAAAGAACAAGAAAAGAAGAAAGAAGAAAATACAAAAATAGAATAAAAAGTTCAGTGAAATAAATAAGTTTGGGGGAAATAAATGTGAGCTCTTACATAAAGATCTTAGAAGTAATCCATGTTAAGGGGTAATTAAACCTAAATCGACTTTATCATACCTTAGCCCTAGCCTTACGTTACAAACTTAATGAAGTCCTAGTGATCTTTGATTAAGTGTGACTACATTAGTGGAGAGAGAAGTGAAAAGCAAACTTATGGGACTGATCACATGTCATTGACTTTGAATTCACTGTATTTGCATAATCTGATCCGGATAATGTACTATGTAGTGACTTTGACATTTTTCACACACTCATGAGGAGTCCAATTTGGGTTAGGACTTATGATTTAATGATTCTGAATGTTGGACTTGTAATTGTGAGTCTTTGAGATCATAGTTTGTACTTTTTCTTTGAGGATGATATTGGGAAAATTATTGTGTTTAGTACTTGTCAGTCCTACAATTATTTTGTTTTGCTTGAGGACAAGCAAAACCTCAAGTTTGGGAGTGTGATAATTCTACTTTTAATAGAATTATTTGTGCTTAATTTCTTAATTAATTATTTAAATCCCTAATTTATTTTATTATTTATCCCCTTTATTTAATTAAAATTCTTTAATGTGCAGATAAATTAAATCCGGATGAAACTCAGTCGTTTCAGTCAAAAATGGGCTGAAAACGGGCTAAAGGAGACTGGACGACTTCTAAATTGCAGACCGAGTCACCAGTCATCTGGACACGCGTGATGCCAGGTGTTTGCATTTTATTTACTCCGAAACGATAAGATCGACGGACACCGTACCAATCTTCTGGAAGACACACGCCGGGCCACATCGCACAACCAATTAGACAAAAAGACGAGTGACGTGGAAATATCTATTTTGCAGTAAATAAAATGAAGATAAGTGGCCAAACAATGCCAACTCATCTAGGATGGAAAAATTACAATTGTACTCCTAAGTATGTATATAAATAGAAAATGATGGCAATTGAAAATGTCATGTAAGTTAGAGTAGAATAGTTTTTAGGGTAACTTTAAGATTTATTGCCTTTGTTTTTAAGCTTTTCCGAAATAGTATTTTTAAGCTGATGAATGAAACTTGAAGTAGCTGGAGTTGTACATGGAATGGAGCTGAGCAGGAATCGAGAGAAGGAGTCGGTGGAAGTTGCAGAAGACTGCAACCAAACTTGGAAATGCAAACTATACACGGGACCTGAAAATGCAAACTGCACAGTTGGCTATATTGCAAACCGACCAAGGCCATGTTTGGCATTTAACTTTTACAATAATCCATTTTTTTATGCATTTTAGAATAGCCTAATTTCAATTTAATTTGTTAGCTTAATGAGTAAAATTCTAAACTTAATTGCATGATTAGTTATAGTCAATAGCTTGATTAGTTCATGAATTAGATTTAATTATGTCCTTAGTTCATTTCTAATTTATCATGCATTAGTTAAATTTTATTGTTAAATTAGTAATTAGATATAATTAGGTGTAATTTAGAATTAATATTTTAGACATTTAGGCTTGTAGTTATTTTCTTAATTTTTCTAGGATTTTATTTCTTTAAATTTTAAGTTAGTTTAATTTGCATTTTGATTAAGTAGTTTAATTGCATTTTAGGTTTGTTCAATTTTAGCTTAATTAAATTTTCTTCTTTATTTTAGCATTTTATTTTAATTGCGTTAATTAATTTTAACTGTTTTTGTCACGACCCAAACTACCTGAAATCAGAGTTGATTTTTCGCGTTTTGTTTATTTACTTAAATTCTTACCTGTCCTCGAATCGTGACCACACTCCACTAATAATTGGGCTGTGCGTCAATGCCAGTCCCACCATACATTTACCATCTAACTTATTTCTTCTCCAGTCATTTATAATTGTTTACATTATTTATACATCCCCTAAAGTTACTTACAAACATGTTACTGTGCTATGCTTATGTAGATACAATATGTGCAAGTGTATATACCTTAAATGATGGGCAGTAGCGGACATCCGAAATGCAGTACTGAGTCACCTCAACTTCAACCGGAGATTATCTGTAGGAGAAAATGAAAGGGGTGAGCACATCAAGCTCAGTAAGGCAATCCTATGAACAAGTAGGTAACCATACTACCTACATGAACGTGGTGCCATGTATAAACCACCCTTTCTCCACGCATTTTAAAACAAATGATATGAATTATGATGTTATGTAAATCAAGTTTGCACGAAAAATTCAACATGCAATTATTACAAATCATTTATTTCTCAATTAAAATTTTCACAATAAAGTCAGGACTCGACCCCTCCTGCGGGTGATCCTAACTCACACAAAACCATGAAAATTGATTTACATTCACACATGGGTTTGAAAAGCATGGAAATACCATCATGCAAATTTAGTTTAAAACCCAATTTGATTTCATCAAAATCGACGACATGCGAGACTAGGCAACGTCTGTATATCGGCAAATAACCAGGACTATGGCCATATGTGTCCTCGGGAGTTCCTCAGCTACACGGATCCTAGTGTGCGGGTTCTCCCATGATCGGGAACCGCCCGGGTGGTGGGTCAATCCATCTCGTCAGTCTTATCCGATCCCATGCATCCGAAGATGCTAACGTATCACAAAGATACCAACGTATCACACAGATACCACACGGTACATCGTACTCCATGCTACTTGCACGGTACATCGTACTCCGTGGACCCCCAGCCTTACCCCTCGTTCGGGCTCATCAGCTGGTCCTCCAACCCTTATCCCTCGTTCGGGCTCATCAGGTGGATCTCCAACCCTTATCCCTCGTTCGGGCTCATCAGGTTGTTTCTCTAACCCTTATCCCTCGTTTGGGCTCATCAGGTTATTTTAACATGCCATGTCTCAAAACGCACGTGCGGGCCTATTTAATCGGTGACACAAAGTCTACTCGATGCTCCAAGCATGGCTTATTGTATGATCTTTGAAAAGTAGTGTGAGCGGTGCTCTAACACTGTCAGTAAATCAAATAAAACTAGTGCGAGCTAAGCTCAAGCACTCTGTATGCAAACCGTATAAAAATCTGGTGCGAGCGAAGCTCTAACACCCTGTCTCAAAATCATATAAAAATATGGTGCGAGTTAGACTCTAGCACCCTGTCACGAAAATCATATATATATAAGAATCTGGTGCGAGTTGGACTCCAGCACCTATGCATGTAAAACTCTAGTGCGAGCTCTCGCTCCAGCACTAATGCATGCATCACACAAATCGAAAATATCGTGCGAGCTAAGCTCTAGAACGTCACATGTCAATAAAACACGTAGGCGGCTCTGTTTCTTCAAAATAGTGTTCAAAACAATTTCACGTTGAAAGTATGCAATGCTGTGCATTTTCTTTCAAGGTTAGCCAGCCTACTAATGCATGCATCAAAACATCTCCAGAATGAGCAGGAACCTCTTGTTCTTGCTCCTCCCAATTTTTCCTAAATTTGTAAATTTTACCCTTAACAAGGGTATTTTGGTAATTTGCCCATTCAGGGCACTAAAATTATTAATTGACCTCTAGACCCTTCAGGTGATTTTTAAAGACTGCAAATGAACTTAAAATTGCGTAAAGTTTACCTCTAGCAGTCCGTAGAATTCCCTTACCTTATTTTCCTGTCGAGTCTGACCTTTCCACTGATGTCACGTCGCGCAGTCCGATCTGCTCTCAATCCAATGCCCGGAACTGCGTATCAATATTCCTCAGGTCAGATAACATAAAATTTAATTGTATTTCCTATTTTCTGGGCTTAATTTAAATCATTGGGCCCGTTTACCCCTATTGGGCCCGATTGCACCTTAATGGGCCTTAATCGGCCTTAAGCCCGTTTTCCACTTAATTTTCACTTTATCGAGGCCTATTGGGCTCACTGGGCCCACCAACAATTTATTGGGCCTCGTTCTAACTCTCGAATTGCTAAATTTATTATTTACGATAATTTATCTAATTTTCCAGAATTTAATTCAATTTATGCGGAATTTAAATTTATATCACGCATAACGATGTAAATTATCATAAATAAGGGTTACTTACCCGAGATTCCATGCTAGTACGCAAATCGAGGCTATCTCGAGCTCTCGTTGGATGCCAATTGTCGAGCTACACAATTCCACAATTTTTCGGGTAAGTTTTCAGCCCAAAATTAATTAAATTAAATACTCCAAAATTTAAATCAGGTCAATTTCGACCACTAGTAACTTACCCGTAGCTCGATTGCATCGTCGGGATTTCTCCCCAATTTTTTCTCTTTTTCTTTTTCCCTTTTTCTCCCTTTTTTCCTCTCTTTTTGACTGAACCGGTTCGGACCGGTTCAGACCCGCCGGTTCACCCCGGTTCACTCCGGTTCGACCGGTTCACCGTCGGCTTCCACCGCCAGCAGCTCCGCAAGGTTGTCCGCATCACAGATCAGCTCTCGGTTTCACCCAAGTCCGCCGGAAGGTCGCCGATCCGGCCGTTCTCCTTTCGGTCGTCGAAACCCATTTCTTTCCTCGCCGTTTCCGACGTTTTTCGGCAGCTTCGCCGGTCGTGGCTGCCACCAATCGGCTCACCGGTGCCTGGGGAACGTTCGGTGGTGGTTGATCGGGCCTGAATCGGCGCCGATCGCCGAAAATCTCTCTCCCCCTCTCGATTTCGATTTTCGCCGTTTGCTCCACCGCTCGCCGCCGTTCGCATCTCCGTTAGGCCGGTGGTGGTCGAGCCTCGTCGGGCTTCCTTCCTCAGTCTCGCCTGGTCGCCCCGATCGCCAGCGAGAGGCTCCTCGGTCGGCTGCTTCCGTTTCCCTTTTCTTTCGCGTTTTCGCGATTTCGTTTTCAGAGTTTTTTTTTTTCAATTCTTTAATTTATTTATTATTTATTTTTATTATTTTAATCATTCAAATACCTTAAAAATACCCAAATATCCCTTAAAATTATTATTTTATTCCAAATTCATTTATTTAATTTTATTTAATTTATTTTAACCCTTTTTCGGGTATAATTTCTCCGTATTTTTCGGATATTGTCCCGAATGACTTTTCGGTATATTTTTTTTGATTATTTTTCTGAACTAAAAATTCTGATTAATCCCGATTAATTCCAATAAATTGATATCCTGATCAATTTAATCCAAAATAAATTTATTTCACCTTTATTGACTAAGATTTCTCAATCCATTATTTTTAATTAAATTTCCTTATCGAATTTACACTGGCTTTTGATCTTTTGACCGTTTTGCCCTTACACGTGTTCGGGATTAATTTAACCCGACTTCCCTTCACAAATACTCATTTATTTCGTATTTTAATTAAATTCGGGTCTTACAAATCTCCCCCACTTAAGGAATTTGGTCCTCCAAATTAGAACCAATTCATATGAGTTTATAGACCACTCCGGGTACATCGATCGTATCATACTCTTAAATTCTTATGTGACCTTCTCCGGAGTGTATTACTACCAAAGGACTTTAATTAGGGAGATCCTCTTAAACCTCAATATTTCCTCTTTCCTGTTTAATGCCCGAATCAACTTATCAATATACTTATATTTTCATTAAACTGAACTTTTGGAGTTCATATTCGATCACCTATGCTGGATCTGGATAGTATTTCCGAAGCATCAAAAGATGGGACACATTGTGGGTGCCTGCTTATTCAAGTGATAACGCCAACCTACAGGTCTTATCTTCCACTTGTCCAATCTCTCAAAAGATTCAATCCAGCGAAACTCAATTTACCTTCTTCCAAAAGCTCGCTATGTCCTTATTCTCTTAGGACGAGTAACTTTCAACCATACTGATTCACCAAGGGTGAATTCCAATACTTGTCTATCTGCTCTGAGGTGTTCTTAATCTCTCACTCTTAACTAAACATCCTCAGAGACTTATCATCCAAAGTCAAAAATGATTCCATCTGTCACCCACTTTTTCTTATCCAATTTGGGGAACAACCCCTACAGCCATACACTGCCTCATATCTTGTTATCCCAATGCTCAAGTGGCAACTGTCACTATTGACTAATTCGATTAGAAATCAACTGATCATTCCAGGAGCTTATAAAATCAATGGCACATGCTTTCATCGGATCCTCCAGAACTTGTACAGTCCTCTCTGACTGACAATCTGTCTGAGGACGGAAAGCTGTGCTAATACTCAGTCGGGTTCCCATAGCTTCCTAAAAATATCCTCAGAGGTGGGAAGTGAAGCGAGAATCCCTATGTGATACCATGCTCACTGGAACGTTACTTAATGTACCACAATCTTCCTTATACCTGAATCCTCATATACACTCTGAGTATTCAGGGATTTCATAACCACAAGGTGGGTAGACTTAGTCAACTTAGCGACTATCATCCAAATAGCCTCGTAATTCACCTGGGTTCTCTGTAACCCATCACGACATTCATGGAGACTTGCTCCCATTTTTCGTGCCGTGTCTATATAGGTAGAAGCTGCAATAACTCTGCAGACTTTTAATACTTTACCGTATTTCTTTTCACATCTGACCACCAATACCCTTTACAGAGATTTCATATATATATATTCATTACTTTCTATATGCACTGTATATCCCGAAGAGTGAGCTTCTGACAATATCACTGTCCCATCAACTGTGGCCCTGGGGAGCACTTATACTGTCTCTGAACCTCTCTGTAAATCATTATCATACTCTGTGAACTCTATCACTGTACCCTTCTGAATCTGACCCACACTATCGACATCATGCCGATCATCATGCTAAGCTTGTCAAATCCAGGCACTCTCATCCGGTTCTAGTCTCAGGCTAGCTGTCACACAATCACTGTCATCATCAGAAGGGATCACATCAATATTGAGGCTCATAACTGCTCAAGCAGATCACGCTCCCTGACCATCATATGTAATACCATCCCGAGGCTCTTTATACTCAAGGCATTAGCCATCACATTAGCCTTTCCTGGGTGGTACAATTTTCACAATCAAAATATCTCAGAAGCTCTAACCCACTATGTATTCTCATATTCATCTCTTTCTGTGAAAACAAATACTTGAGACTTTATGATCAGTGCATATCCACAATTCCTCATCGTGTACCTAGTAGTGCCATCTACTCAATACGAATACTATCGCTGCTAACTTTAAATCATTGGTCAGATAGTTTATTTCGTGATCAAGGAGTTGTCTAACTCCAAAATTGACTATCTTCCCATTTACATCTATACATAGCTCCTTCATTATTTCGAGGTATCCATACTCACTGATAACCTCTTGAGCTATTGGGTATGGTGAAATTAATCATGGTGGTCAGTTCATACTTCATTACACCGAAATTCATGTCACATCTATCATCTTATTTATCATCTCATTTAAAGATCACGTTTTCTTAGTTAAACGTGGTCAACCAAGTAGACCATATTGAGAACTCGCAACAACCCATTTGTAAAAGCCATTTTCCAATTATTGCTTACAATCTGCCCTAGACTTTAACTACACCCAACATATCATCGATAATGATGATTATAAATCGGTCCAATCCTTGACTTATTTACGCATAAGCGTATAAGATCCTTCAAAATCGCTTACGTTTTCAGGTACTAACCTGCGTCATTTCCTTTTCTTATCTTAACGGCTCTTATTAAATTTTACTAAGTTAACCTTTATGATTTGTCGAATTTTTAATATTCTTATCGTCTTAGTAAAGGTATCCTAATGCTAAAGGTAGTTATTACAATGATTGATTTCACGTTCTAGGTTATATATATACTTTTAGACGCTGTCAAGTCTTCAGGCAGGGAGGCATTTTGAAATACCTTTATTAACCTTCAGACTTAACCACATATACTTTATATACCAGTCCATGTGCTTACAATTTATATTCGCTACTAATTGCTTTAATCCTAATGAGTTCATATCGTAAAGATGTTCTTACCTAGCATACGCCTCTTACTCCAATACATCTTGTATTTAGGATCAACATCTCTTATCTTAAAGATTATCTCCTTTCGTATATCAATCATGATAAAACTCTTTCATTATTCATTTCGTGAGTATAATCCTTTACTCCTTTAATTTCAACTGTTGCACCACTTTTTGTCACTTAAAATCTCTATATCCATATTTCGTTAATTAATCCTCCTCTATTGGGGTACTCATTTATCAGTATTATGCCCAATGATGTAGGCATTCATGCCTTTTACTCACTTATATGCGAATAAAGGCGGTACGAATAAGTGTGTGGTACCAGGATCAATGAACATATGTACTTCATTATTCATAACAAGTGTGGTATCTTACACCACATCCATGAAACATCAATAGTGTCCTGGTCCAAGACATCCTCTCACCTTCGTCCAACAGTCTACTTTCCTTTTTCTTTTCGGCTATGGCCTCCCTTTTCGTTACAGCTATACCAACAAAGCTTTTCTCTGTCTCTTTACTTTTCTGTGGGGCGATCTCGCCCAACTCTGCGCAATCAAAATCAATGGTCCGTCTTACCACACTTAACGGCCATTTTCATCAATACAGTATAGGTATAGACCCTCCTTCCGTGGTATCCACCACAGATTCCACACTGCTTACAGTGCTTACACTGCTACACTGCTACACTGCTTCGTAGCAGGTCAGGGTCCTCCAATCACAATGCCCCTCAAAAGTGCCAAAATTGGATGCACTGGGGCCTTACCAATTATCTTACTCCACGACTCATCAAATTAAATCTTTTACCAATTACCATTTTCCCATTTTTAACATCTTCGTCATTTCTCGATTCTCTTTTCTGTCTCTATTTCAGCCCTCACTACCTTTCCCAATCTCAGAGGCGTGCAATTCATGTTCTTATTTACCCAACTGTAAATCTGCGCACTGCCTCGGTATAGGTAATATCTCACGGGCCAATTGGACTCTAATTGACAATATGAGCCATTCCATAAACTTTTAGATATCTCAATTGTCACTGTTCATAGTGTCGAGGTAATATCTGCCAAAGAATGTAACTGAGTTTCATACTCATAATCAATTTAGTATTCCTGGGCAGTGTAAGAAATTATTCCTTTAAATCATGTCCGGGATATCCTGTCACCGGAATACGTCCAATAAGATTTCTCATCTTAGCTATGGATGTTTAACACTTAAGATGGGTCGAGCGGGTTTCCACCAATGTTTCGCTGCGCCCTCTGATCTTATTCATAATCTGAGCAATTAGCTCCTCACAATAATCTCCACACTCCGTTCCAATCTCGTGAAGCGTGTCTCAATACTATCCGATCACTCTGTCGGACCCTGAGAGGCATACTCAACATTAACCTTAATTTCAATCTCATACTGATTCTCATAGTCAAACTCAGTACGACTTAGCAAACTCAGGTCTACCTCTAAGACCTCTGCCTCGTGCACTTTCTCATCTAACGCGACTCATATTAGGCATTCCTGCATTCTCCACCATTTCTTAGTCAAAACCCATCTCGATATACACTATTGTATCTAACCAAGCACAGTAACACGGGGATGTAATTTTCTAATTACTGACACTGACACACATCAGACCAATTGCTGCTCTAATACCACCTTTATATGTCACGACCCAAACTACCCGAAATCAGAGTTAATTTTTCGCGTTTTGTTTATTTACTTAAATTCTTACCTGTCCTCGAATCGTGATCACACTCCACTAATAATTGGGCTGTGCGTCAATGCCAGTCCCACCATACATTTACCATCTAACTTATTTCTTCTCCAGTCATTTATAATTGTTTACATTATTTATACATCCCCTAAAGTTACTTACAAACATGTTACTGTGCTATGCTTATGTAGATACAATATGTGCAAGTGTATATACCTTAAATGATGGGCAGCAGCGGACATCCGGAATGCAGTACTGAGTCGCCTCAACTTCAACTGGAGATTATCTGTGGGAGAAAATGAAAGGGGTGAGCACATCAAGCTCAGTAAGGCAATCCTACGAACAAGTAGGTAACCATACTACCTACATGAACGTGGTGCCATGTATAAACCACCCTTTCTCCACACATTTTAAAACAAATGATATGAATTATGATATTATGTAAATCAAGTTTGCACGGAAAATTCAACATGCAATTATTACAAATCATTTATTTCTCAATTAAAATTTTCACAATAAAGTCAGGACTCGACCCCTCCTGCGGGTGATCCTGACTCACAGAAAACCATGAAAATCGATTTACATTCACACATGGGGTTTGAAAAGCATGGAAATACCATCATGTAAATTTAGTTTAAAACCCAATTTGATTTCATCAAAATCGACGACATGCGAGACTAGGCAACGTCTGTATATCGACAAATAACCAGGACTATGACCATATGTGTCCTCGGGAGTTCCTCAGCTACACGGATCCTAGTGTGCGGGTTCTCCCATGATCGGGAACTGCCCGGGTGGTGGGTCAATCCATCCCGTCAGTCTTATCCGATCCCATGCATCCGAAGATGCTAACGTATCACAAAGATACCAATGTATCACACAGATACCACACGGTACATCGTACTCCATGCTACTTGCACGGTACATCGTACTCCGTGGACCCCCAGCTTTATCCCTCGTTCGGGCTCATCAGCTGGTCCTCCAACCCTTATCTATCGTTCAGGCTCATCAGGTGGATCTCCAACCCTTATCCCTCGTTTGGGCTCATCAGGTTGTTTCTCTAACCCTTATCCCTCGTTCGGGCTCATCAGGTTATTTTAACATGCCATGTCTCAAAACGCACGTGCGAGCCTATTTAATCGGTGACACACAGTCTACCCGATACTCCAAGCACGGCTTATCGTATTATCTCTGAAAAGTAGTGCGAGTGGTGCTCTAACACTGTCAGTAAATCAAATAAAACTAGTGCGAGCTAAGCTCAAGCACTCTGTATGCAAACCGTATAAAAATCTGGTGCGAGCGAAGCTCTAACACCCTGTCTCAAAATCATATAAAAATATGGTGCGAGTTAGACTCTAGCACCCTATCACGAAAATCATATATATATAAGAATCTGGTGCGAGTTGGACTCCAGCACCTATGCATGTAAAACTCTAGTGCGAGCTCTCGCTCCAGCACTAATGCGTGCATCACACAAATCGAAAATATCGTGCGAGCTGAGCTCTAGCACGTCACATGTCAATGAAACACGTAGGCGGCTCTGTTTCCTCAAAACAGTGTTCAAAACAATTTCACGTTGAAAGTATGCAATGCTGTGCATTTTCTTTCAAGGTTAGCCAGCCTACTAATGCATGCATCAAAACACCTCCAGAATGAGCAGTAACCTCTTGTTCTTGCTCCTCCCAATTTTTCCTAAATTTGTAAATTTTACCCTTAACAAGGGTATTTTGGTAATTTGTCCATTCAGGGTACTAAAATTATTAATTGACCTCTAGACCCTTCAGGTAATTTTTAAAGACTGCAAATGAACTTAAAATTGCGTAAAGTTTACCTCTAGCAGTCCGTAGAATTCCCTTACCTTATTTTCCTGTCGAGTCTGACCTTTCCACTAATGTCACGTCGCGCAGTCCGATCTGCTCTCACTCCAATGCCCGGAACTGCGTATCAATATTCCTCAGGTCAGATAACATAAAATTTAATTGTATTTCCTATTTTCTGGGCTTAATTTAAATCATTGGGCCCGTTTACCCCTATTGGGCCCGATTGCACCTTAATCGGCCTTAAGCCCGTTTTCCACTTAATTTTCACTTAATCTAGGCCTATTGGGCTCACTGGGCCCACCAACAATTTATTGGGCCTCGTTCTAACTCTCGAATTGCTAAATTTATTATTTACGACAATTTATCTAATTTTCCAGAATTTAATTCAATTTATGCGGAATTTAAATTTATATCACGTATAACGATGTAAATTATCGTAAATAAGGGTTACTTACTCGAGATTCCATGCTAGTACGCAAATCGAGGCTATCTCGAGCTCTCGTTGGATGCCAATTGTCGAGCTACACAATTCCACAATTTTTTGGGTAAGTTTTCAGCCCAAAATTAATTAAATTAAATACTTCGAAATTTAAATCGGGTCAATTTCGACTACTAGTGACTTACCTGTAGCTCGATTGCATCGTCGGGATTTCTCCCCAATTTTTTCTCTTTTTCTTTTTCCCTTTTTCTCTCTTTTTTCCTCTCTTTTTGGCTGAACCAGTTCAGTCCGGTTCGGACCGGTTCAGACCCGCCGGTTCACCCCGGTTCACTCCGGTTCGATCGGTTCACCGCCTTGCCGGCTGGTTCTCCGCTGGCTTCCACCGCCAGCATCTCCGCAAGGTTGTCGCATCACAGATCAGCTCTCGGTTTCACCCAAGTCCGCCGAAAGGTCGCCGATCCGGCCGTTCTCCTTTCGGTGGTCGGAACCCATTTCTTTCCTCGCCGTTTCGGACGTTTTTCGGCAGCTTCGCCGGTCGTGGCTGCCACCAATCGGCTCACCGGTGCCTGGGGAACGTTCGGTGGTGGTCGATCGGGCCTCAATCGGCGCCGATCGTCGAAAATCTCTCTCCCCCTGTCGGTTTCGATTTTCGCCGTTTGCTCCACCGTTCGTCGCCGTTCGCATCTCCGTTAGGACGGTGGTGGTCGGGCCTCGTCGGGCTTCCTTCCTCAGTCTCGCCTGGTCGCCCCGATCGCCTGCGAGAGGCTCCTCGGTCGGCTGCTTCCGTTTCCCTTTTCTTTCGCATTTTCGCGATTTCGTTTTCAGAGTTTTTTTTTTCAATTCTTTAATTTATTTATTATTTATTTTTATTATTTTAATCATTCAAATACCTTAAAAATACCCAAATATCCCTTAAAATTATTATTTTATTCCAAATTCATTTATTTAATTTTATTTAATTTATTTTAACCCTTTTTCGGGTATAATTTCTCCGTATTTTTTGGATATTGTCCCGAATGACTTTTCGGTATATTTTTTTTGATTATTTTTCTGAACTAAAAATTCTGATTAATCCCGATTAATTCCAATAAATTGATATCCTGATCAATTTAATCCAAAATAAATTTATTTCACCTTTATTGACCAAGATTTCTCAATCCATTATTTTTAATTAAATTTCCTTATCGAATTTACACCGGCTTTCGATCTTTTGACCGTTTTGCCCTTACACGTGTTCGAGATTAATTTAACCCGACTTCTCTTCACGAATACTCATTTATTTCGTATTTTAATTAAATTCGGGTCTTACAGTTTTAATTATTTTTGTAGGTTTTTGCTTTTAATTGCTCGGAGCACTGTAAGTAATATTAATTCGATTTTATTTTATTTAGTTTATAATAGTTATTGTTTTCAGTAGTTTTAATTTCAGAATTGTAGATCAACCCTTAACATTTTGTAATTTGATAGAATATACTTAGGGTAAGATTAACCGGTACTTAATTAGGCAATTCAACTTCTCTGTGGGATGATAACTCGGGACTTGAATCCCATTATTACTTGTACGACCCGTGCACTTATGAAAATACGTTTAGCTATCAGTACTATCTCTTGAACATATAGGTTCGTCAACTGACTCAGAGTATCAGTAGCTCTCATAGCTAAGAAATGGACTGACTTAATCAATTGATCCACAATAACCCATATGACATCATGACCTCTACGGGTCCTCGCAATCCCATCACAAAATCCATGGTGTCATGCTCCTACTTCCATATCGGTATCGATAGAGGCTGCAATAACCCTGCAGGTTTCTGATGCTCTACCTTCACCTGCTGACAAACGAGACACTTTGCGACATATTCAACAATGTCTCTTTTCATTCCAGACCACCAATAAACCTTCTGAAGGTTTTAATACATCTTGGTACTCCCCGGATGTATCGTGTACTTCGATGAGTGAGCCTCTGATAAAATCAGTCTCCTGATCTTAGGATCCTTGGGAACACATACTCTGCCTCTGAACCTCAATAAGCCATTTGTACTCAACTCAAAATCAATACCCACACCTGCCTGTATCCGACTCAACCAATCGATACAATGTCGATCGCTCTGCTGAACTTGTCGAATACAGCCAATCAACTCTAGCTTTAATCTCATACTAGCCATGATATCCAATCTCTCTAATCCAGGCGGGGTTACATCCCAATTGAGGTTCACAAATTGTTCCAACAACTTGTGTTCTCAAACCATCATATAAGACACTAACCCTAGGTTCTTCCTACTCAAAGCATCGGCAACTACATTTGCCTTACCCGGGTGGTACATGATTTCACAATCATAATCCTTAAGGAGTTCATGCCATCTCCTTTGTCTCATATTTAGCTCTTTCTGCGAGAACAGGTACTTAAGGCTCTTATGATATGTAAAAACTTGAAATTTCTTACCATAAAGATAGTGGCGCCATATTTTCAAAACAAACACCACGACCGCCAACTCCAAATCATGTGTCGGGTAGTTCCTCTCGTGATCTTTCAACTGTCTAGATCCATAGGCAACTACCTTCCCATCCTGCATAAGCACACAGCCCAGTCCCTGGTGTGCTGCATCCGAATACACCGAGAAACCTCCTAAGCTGGTAGGAATGGTGAGAACCAAAACAGTGGTCAATCGACGCTTAAGCTCCTCAAAACTCCTCTCATATGCCTCATCCCATACAAACTTAACGTCTTTCCACGTGAGGCATGTCAATGGAGAAGCTAGTTTGGAGAAACCCTCTATAAATCTCCGATAATAACCTGCCAATCCTATAAAACTTCTGATCTCAGTAACTGTCTTGGGTTGTTCCCATTGTACAACTGGCTCTATCTTGGATGGATCCACTGATACCCCATCCTTCGACACAACATGGCCTAAAAATAAGATCTACTCTAACCAAAAGTTACACTTGCTAAGTTTGACATATAATTCTTTCTCTCAGAAGGTCTGCAGAACTATCCTTAAGTGCTCCTCATGATCTTCCCTGGACTTGGAATAAACCAATATATCATCAATAAACACAATCACAAACTTGTCCAGGTATGGCTTGAATACATCATTCATCAGTGCCATAAATGCTACGAAGGAATTTGTCAATCCAAATGGCATAACCAAAAACTCGTACTAGCCATAATGGGTACGAAATGCTGTCTTGGGTACATCTCCACTCTGTATCCTAACTGATGATACCCTGATCGCAGATCTATCTTAGAAAAGACTTGTGCTCCCCGAAACTGATCCAACAAATCATCTATGCGTGGAAAGGGGTACTTGTTCTTAATGGTGGTCTTATTCAACAACCGGTAATCTATACACAGTCGGAGGCTTCCATCATTCTTCCTTACAAATAGAACTGGTGCTCCCTAAGTTGAGACACTCGGTTTAATAAACCTCTTCTCCAGCAACTCTTGCAGCTATTTCTTTAGCTCTTCCAACTCAATCGGAGCCATTCTATACGGTGGTTTAGATATTGGCTCGGTACCAGGCATTAACCCTATGCAAAATTCCATTTCCCTATCAGGTGGTAACCCTGGTAAATCATTCGGAAAGACATCAGGAAATTCTGCAATCACTGGTATGTTTCTCAATTCTGGGTATGCCTTAGTTATGTCAACCACGTATGCCATGAACCCTTCACATCATTCTTTCCACTGTTAGTGTTAGAAGTCATCACATCAATATTCAACATAAACAAATAAATTCATCTCTCAAGCAAATTAAATAAAATCATACTCTTTTCATTTGGCTTACTTTCCCCTAATTTGGAGCGTTATATGCTATGTCTACTTTTCCTTACTTCTGATGAGTCGATTCTTTTATGTATCTTATGGTTTGTACACAACTTGACATTGCTTACACAGTTGGTGTAGTGATCTTATTTCTTTCTAATCTAGGAAAGGTTCATTGGAAAGCGGTGAAGTAGATCTTCAAATAATTGAGGGGTACTTTAAAGATGTACTTGAGTTTTGAGACTACAGAACTAGTTCTTGAAGTTTACTGATGCAGACTTAGTGTGTGATCTTGATGGTAGGTTATCTACTTCAGGATACATTTTTACTTTTGTAGGGGGAGCTGTATCTTGGTAATCCAAGCTACGTTGCCTTGTTGATTACATATGTTGATTATGTTGCAGTAATCGAAGTAGGCTAAGAAATGTTTTGAATGAAATAATTTCTTAATGAATTGAGGTTATGTAGAAAAAGAGTATATGGTGTTTCGTGATAGTTAGAGTGCATCCAATTTAAGTAAGAACTCCAGGTACCATGCTAGGACGAAGCACATTGATGTTCGGTATCATTCGTTGTGCTCAGTAATTGACGAGCAGGAGATGTAGTTGAAAACTCACGTAGATAAGAATAGAGCTGATATTTTGACGAAGATACTTTATAGAAACAAACTTGAGTTACGCAGTGACTTAGCCTAGATGGACACTTTTGCCAATGTCAACTCCAATTGACCTAATGAGGCTGAAGGGGAAGATTGTTAGATGTGTGGGGTCCAACCCACATTAGTTTGCTTAAAAGCCATGTGATTTTTTAGGCTTAAAGAAACTAAAGTTAAAAAAGAGAAGGTGTCTTGTAGAATTGTGAGAAATAGGACTTACACAGTGAATGGTGACGCCAAGGAAGAAAAATAAAGCGTTGAGTTTTAGGTATTTTCCTTGTTCCATAAGGAGAGTAATGGGAGAGATAAACTTTTATAACAATCGAAGTTTTTTTTTTCTTTGGGTAGTCTTTTGGAAGTACTAAACTTTATTTTAAGCCAACTATTAGAAACCTAAGCTTTGGAAAAAAAAAGCCTAAGGTTTTAAAACTTTGTAAGTTGCTTATTTCTCATAGTGGATTTTTATTTGTTTTTCCTCATGGTTTTTTTCTGTCCACATCGGAGAGTTTTTCCACATTAAATTGGTGTCATGCATTTTGGTTCTTATTATTTGCTTAAGATATTATTATCTGTTGTTGTGAGTATCTTTATTATGCATTTGCTTTCTCTTGCGTATCATTTGAGACCTAAATATACTAATCTCAGTGTGTGGAACAAGCAAGAGATCATAATCTTTTGATTATGATATCATAAGAAAAGGTAAAATTTTTGAACCCATTACACATAACCCTATGATATTGATTTCTATGTCTTGTTCAAGTTGATCCGTTAAAGTTTCAGTATTGATCTATTTATTTCTGCTGCGTAACTTCTAAATGAGGTCCACGAGATTGCCATCGTACATGCTCTGTTACTCCATCTTTATTCTTCATTAGCTCATTTGCAATACGCACATTGCTAAGAAGGTGTATGATAAATATGTAACAAACTGATTGTAAATGTATTTCATACTCCAAACTAATAAGATGAACTATGTATTATGTACTCTTTACTTGAACCAACTAATGTCTTGACTCGGAGGACACAGCATTTCAAACACTTGACTACAGAAGTACAAAAATTTGAGTTAAATTTTTTTCCTTTAACGTTATTTGTATTATCATAGTCCTACAGTAGAATCCAACCAATATCTATTTCATACAATTTAAAGTAAACTACTTGTGGCCCCAGTCCAAAGCAATGCATGCTGGCTTATGCCATTTATTCTATTTTCTTTACCAAGAATCACTCATTTACATCCTGAATTTAAAATATTAATTACACTCACACTTAACACACTACACAATTCAACTCGTGTACTAAAAATAAACAGTCTGAATTGAACACATACTTAATGTGAGCTGCTCGATCTTCGAAGCCAAATACTAATGTCAACTTTAATGCACCTCTTTATCTTAGCCTGTGATAGAAAGTAAGTGGGGTGAGATTTGGGGACAGCTTAGTAAGTAACCAACACAAGTACCAAAATAATACATACAGATACTGAATTCTAATGCATGTCTAACGCATTCTCATTCGATTAATTTCTTTTTCATTTATTCTATTCACCTCTTAAAACTTATCGAAGGTTTCAATTTTCTTGGGTTTACGGACTAAAATAGTATCTAGACCCTGTCAAGTTTTTTCAGGTAGAGGGGTATTTTGAAATAACTCAATTGGCTATTAAACTTGAGCACCCTGAAATGATCACTATAACACTTATAACGATTTGATACGATTTTTTATAACAATGCTTATATCATTTTTCGATATTCGATCACTTTTCACTTCCAACAATCGGTAACTCTTTGTATCATTTTCATTACTAGTACTAAGTGAAGTTGTCACTGTTATGCAATCCTTCAATGTCCTATCATAATGTCCGTTGAAATGAACGATGCAATAGTTCGATAAAATCGATGCAATACATTTCTGAATAAAATGATGTGTTTTTGATAAACCAATATTCGATGTAGTTACATGGTTTGGAAATCAATGTTAGACACCAAACAGATGCTTAATAAAACATTGTTCAATAAAACACTTTTTGTTCTATAAATAATTTTCAATAACACTGAAAACTGTTACATGACCATTTGTTAACAATTACGATTCTCGTTAGTGTGGGCCAATACTAACTATTAAAGCCTGTCTGCAAGACCTTCACTGACCATTATAACCTGTCAATTGGGTTCACTCTACGATTTTTATAACTCATCAGCTGGGTTCACAAACTAACTATTATAATCTGTCAGTTGGGTTCACTCCCTAACTATTATAACCGTCACATGCACAATCACTAACTATCATAAACCCTATTAGCATTAGCTAATACTGACTATTAAAGTTTGTCAGCAAGACTAATTAATTGCTAACAATTATAGTTCATTAATAAGACTAAATGACCATGGTTAACTACTATCGCATGTCAGCTAAGGCGAAAGAGTAAGGCAGTAAAAGCTATTTGTATGCATGTTTTGAAATCAATTTAAATCAAATCACAATGTGGATAAAAGTAAGGTTAGCTTAAATCTAAAACAATAAGGATATGCAAAATAAGCATAAATCTTCAGTCTTTCAAACATGCCTGAAGTGAGATTTGTAAGCTTTTCATTATGTAATAAAATTGATGCACACTTTGAAAATCTCACGGTCTAGCATGCTATGCACAAAATGCAATAAAGCACAAAGCATGGTTTGATAAATCACATCAGTTTGATAGAAAACATGAGAAATATATGATATGTTTTCTATCCTTATCACTTATACACAATCCAATCGATCAATCAATATTTTAATCAATCTCTAATTCAATTTTCAATCAATCTTTTAATCACATAACACATATAGTCCTCAAACATATCTGATTTTTGTTCTAGGACCCACTTTATTCTTTACGATGCTACCTCGCATTAAAGGAATTAACTTATATTTTATGATGCTACCTTGCATCCAAATGGTTATTTATCAATTTTGTACTCTTATCTATAACAATCAATCAATCAATCATTCAAACTTATATACTTATAATACTTAAACGATATTTGATTTCCATCTAAGACTCACTTTATTCCATATGATGCTACTTTGCATCCATGAAACTAACTTATACATTGTGGTGCTGCCTCGCACCCTTATGGTCACTTATCGATTCGATATTTTTATCTGTCACAACCTCTTTTACCTAAAATTACTACAAATTTTTCACTTTTTCTTACCTTTCCTTATGTGACAATTTCAAACATTCGTTGGGCTGTGATTCAGAATTAGTATTATCTCCTTTACTTACCATATCATCCATTCTATACAATGCATACATGTCAATATAAACTATCTACTGACTATAAATACTTTTATGTCATAAGTGAGGTCACTATATTAATATATAAATATATCCCCATATTACATTCATTTACATCACTTTGTTGTTATATGTTTAGATACAAAATCATATGTGGAGTGTAAACCTTTCACTCGATGGGAATGCAGCGGATAAAAGGAATGCAAGTCCTCAATCGTACCCTAGCTATTGGATGCTCTGTAGAGAGGGGGGAAATGAAAGGGGTAAGCTCACTAGCTCAGCAAGGAAATCAGACAAGTAAGTAGATAACTATACTATCTACTGCAACTAATGCCATGCCTTGAAATAATCTTTCCTTAGTTTCATATTTAAAGCATGAATTGTAAAACTTATGCAGTGTGCATATATTTACTCGAAATTACTGAAATCATGTTGTGTTCGTAAATACAGGCATTTCATGCAAAACATTGCATTTTATGTAATCTCATATAATGCCTTTATGTGACAGCCCAGAAGCGTGAAAAATAGGGCTAATTTAATTTTTTTCTTAAAACAAAACTAACAACTTTAGGTGTATTCTTGTACAGTGTCATGTGCTCACTTACATTTTAACACTAGTCATCATACCCAAGATCATACAACTCATACTTAATGAAGTGAATTACATAATATCCCAAAAAGAATCAACCCATGAGTCTCAAATAATCTCTTTCATATCAACCTAATTACATCCCAAAATACTTATTACAAATGTCTGTATTACATCATTGTCTGGATATAAAATGAACTGAATTATAGCTTATGCGTGTACAAGCAATAGCTTGGGGAGATCTTGTCCACCAGCCTATATCACGTACGTGGTAGGCTTTATCTCGCTTACTTCAAGTAATCTGGAGGGGGGAAGGGTGAGCTCTCAAAACGCTCAGTAAGGAGGATAAGGGGAGTTATAAAAATCATCATCACAATCACGATATGATGGAAATAATGAGCATGCAATTGTTATAAAAATAATAGTAGGAAAACAATGGCATCATCATACTTCACGTGATAAATTCACAAGTCACATCACATTAAATCTCAATGCGTGATATAAGTTGCAGTTATAAAATCACATCATCATCACAGAAATTGAGACTACGCATTTATAAAACTCATATGAAATCAACGTCACGGCAAATCACAACGATTGAATTCGTCCCCTAGGTGGATATCCCCAATCGAGAGATTTCGTCGACAATAGTACTCATACATGGCCATGATTCGTTGTAGACTTGATTAGAGTCGTACAATCGTCGGTCTTACATGCTATCAAAGCACGGCTCAGCCTTACATGCTATCAAAGCAAAGCCACCCATCGCTATCGGAGCGGGGTCATCTCACGTTACTAGAACGGAGGAAATCGATCTTACATGCTACTAGAGTACGCCCAACTTTACATGCTACCAGAGCAAAGCCCGATGTGCATCTCATGACAAGCCATAGTCTCAGTAAAAATCGTTTTGCCTTCACGTAGAGCGCTTAGTGGATATCATAAAACCCATTTCGGTTATACACATTGTATTCGCATTTACACAAAACTTATCAAAATCGAGCTCAAACCAGTAAAACACTCACACAGTAAAAGCATGCCATTATTGTATATAAATCATTTTACCTTCACATAGAGCTCTTAGTGGTTATCAAAAAACTTATTTTGTTTATAAACCCTATGTGTTCACATTACACAAATCACATTAAAAATAGAGCTCAAACCGATAAAACACTCACACAGTTATCAACACATTAAATCATCTCATAAAACATGCTCATTCATCAAACTCTTTTTCATGCTCTTAAAATGTTTTCATTCATTAGAAAACTCATAAGCACAAATGATTTATTTCCCTTACTTCTTGTACCTTGAGTGGCACAGTATCCTCGGGTCTTGAACTAACCTCGTTTCCTGTGTCGAATTCTCAAGCTATCCACACACATCATTAACCCATTAATATACATCATTTTTAAATTTACATCTCTTTCTCTTACTGATTCCAACTCAACATTATCTCAAAACTCTTTCTACATCTTGATCAACACTTTAGTTAACTTATAACCATCACAAGATACCCACATCTCATTTTTCATTTATACTCATTGTTTGTTTTCCCTCATAACATAGATATCTCTAACCAAATATATGTATATGTGCATTTATTCACATATATACCCAATGATAATGCTTAATCCAAGGATTTTGTGAGCTTACCTAGCTTGTCCTCTTTTTACTAAGTTGTAGAACGCTCGTCTCTTCCTTTGCTCAAGCCCACCTTTGATTTTCTAGTATGTTGTTCTCCTTGCCAAGAGGAACAACTTTATCTCTTGCCCCTTTGTCTAATTTCTCTAGAATAAGGTGAATCTTAGAGAGAGAAAGCTTGGTTTGGGTGAAAATGGTGAAGATTTGGGTTGCAAAGAGAGAAAGGCTTGGTTTCAGGCGAAAATCCCGTAATCCTTATATAGACAGGGCTTATGAGATCGATCTGGTATTGAAGAAGATCGATCTCTACTTCATTTCAACTGTTCCATTAACAACTACAAGATCAATCTGGTTGATGGTGGAGATCGATCTGCTCTTCATAAGAAAACTAAGTGGAGATCGATCTGGCATTGAATTAGGGATCGATCTCTTCCAGGCCGAGAGTTAAGGAGATCGATCTACCCTTGTGACAAGATCGATCCTTACTAGACAAAGGCATTAGGAGATAGATCTTCTTCCTTATGAGATCAATCTGCCTATCTGCATTTGCATGTTTTTCTGTATTTTGGAGCTATGGGATTGATCTCTCATCCTTGGAGATCGATTTGGCCTTCACAGATTCTACTGCTGCTGTATCAATTTGTATGAAACTCAATGTAAAACTCACCATAATCTACTCCATAGGCCATATTTCAATCCATACACACTTAAGACTTAAAAACTCCATCTCCTTATACTTCATTAAATTTAAAACTTGCGTGTACATCAACATATCATAATTACATTCACCAAATTACAATTCTCACTTAACAAATCTCATAAAATTTACAGTTCTCACACTTTAAAATGTATCATGCCATTTCATTTCAAACATATAAATATGGCATTTTATCGAGTAAAGAATATAAGTCAGGTTCCGACACATCCCTCATGTCTACCCGAAATTATAAAATTATGTGATATAATCATGTGAGACTGGGTGGCTATATGCAATAATGTCCTGGACTAAAACCATATTCTATACTGTCATCCCAGGCTACATGGATCCAAATGCGTGGGGCATTACTGCTGCAACAGAAGGTAGGTCAAATCCTAACCGCTAACCAACAACTCCACATATCCGCCCTAAACACCGCACGGTACAACGTACTCCGTAACACATGCACGGTACAATGTACACCTGTGGACCATATCTCAATAGATAATCAATGCCACGTCTCCAAATTCACGTGCGAGTATCTCATCCGTGTGACACTCAGTCTACACTAGGCAATTAAAATGATTTTTAAACATGTCAATTATATCACATTAAAACTATAGTGCACGCCTTGAGTACGACTCACAGTCGACACCCCACTCAAACACTATTTTATGCATATCACAAAATCAAACACTAGTGTGAGTAACACTCCAGCACTAGGTCATGCATAATTCACATTAAAATCAAGTACGAGCAACGCTCCAGTACTATGCCATGCATATTATGGGAAATCAAGTGCGAGTAACCACTCCAACACTTTTCATGCAGAAAACATATAAAATCTAGTGCGAGTAGTGCTCCAACATGATTTATTTTCATACAACTCGATAAATGACTCATTTTAACGAGATTATTTCAAATCAGTAAAATCAACAACATAATTAGGCTATTTTTTGTATTTCACGAAATCACTTGCCAATCTATCTATTCTTCTGCTAAACAGCAGTAAAAACATTCAAAAACATACTTTCCATGATTTTTAGATCTTTTCCTAACTTTTGACTTTTTACCCTTAATAAGGGTAAATTCGTAATTTACCCATATTGGGTCTTTAAAATTTTATTCACTTTCTCTGACCCTCAGACTTTTTAAGTGAATGTAAAAGCAGACGAAATTACGCGCAGATATCTCTAACTACCCATAAAATTTCCTTACCTGAAATCGCTTCGAGTAATTCCACTTTCTCGGTCGCGCAGTCTAATTCGCTCCCAATAAAATCTTTGGAGTTGTATATAACCATTTATCAGCTTGGCCCATTTGGCCTCTCGACCATGACATGTGGCTGAGAGCCATGCATGTCGTCCATGCCGTTGGTCACGCCACCATCATGCTAACCTTGGCCAATTCACTAGCCATTCACTTAGGCATTTCATCAAACACTACCTATGCATGCCTTAGCCTTTAGTTTATGTTCATTTAGGCATTTTATCAAACACCTTATATGTCATCTTCAATTCATCAACCAATTGATCAAATTGATTAAAACTAACTATGCCATAATCATGTACACATGCATACCAACCTATACATGTCTTAAAATCACATGGGTATTCATCAAAACACAAATACCCATTTTAGGCCAACATAGGATTTTAGTGATTGTGTGTGTTTTGATCCATAAAACATACACCAATCATCTTAGAATAATTTCTAGATTAACATACTAGAAGTTAAAAGCTTGAAAACTAACCTAGCTTGGTGTTTTTCACTTGGCCAAAACTTCCAAGGATTTCGTCTCTCTCAATATGGCTCCTTGATGGCTAATTCTAAAGTATGTTAATCCTCTCTCAATTTAGAACAACTTTCATGAAGGTTGCCTGTTCCAAATTATAAATACCGTAAATTTTCAAGTACTTGGTTATACTCATGATTAACAAATTAATCATTGAGATTAAAAATTTCGTTCCATTAGACACTGGCTAGATTAAAATTTTAATGTTTCATTATGAGACTCGGAAGAGTAAATTAAATGAAATGCAATAACCTTAAGAACAAATAAATAAAGATTTATGCAATCAAATATATATTTATATATATAATTGTGTATACATATGCATGTATATATATATATATATTAGAGTATCAATGAGAGTACATATGTATATGAATATATATATGGCTATAGGTGGGCGAGAGCCTAGTGACTTAGTAAGGGAATATGTAAAATATATATATAATACAGAGGGAAGTGGTGCTGGTTCGGCAGGAAAAAGGAGCAGAAATTGTGAAGTCTATAGTGAAACATGAGACCAAAATGAAAAGAAGAAATAAGAACAAAAAAAAAATCGATGCATGGATAGGCTGATAAAGGACTGGTACATATTAATATAAAATAGGTGAAATGATGTTAAGCATGTAGTAGGTGTGAATGACCGAAATGGAAGAGGAGTGCTAAACATGGATAAAAGCATGAAGGCTTGTACCAAAGCAGGTAAGGCTTATTAAAGAAAAGTAAAAACCTGTAGCATTTTGAAATTACCGCAGGGAAAAGACAAGAAAGGAAGGGATGGTAAAGAGGTTGGAAAATCGAGTAGAATGGACTTACAGGACAAGGGGTAAACAGAAACGGGAGTGGGACGTGTGAAGGCTGGTAACGTGATGGCAAACCTAAGTTGCGTGTAACCAATGTAGGAAGATGGGATTAAACCCAATGATTTCAGTAAGGTAGGGACAGAAGCTGGAATGAAAGTCTGAAGCTTGCAGTGGTTCGGTATGCTATAATCAGCCGAATGCCTATTCCTGTACAGGCACTGAAATAAATAGGCAGACTGAGAAGGAGACTCAAAAGCCAAAACTGATGCTAAAGCAGAAAATGAAGACAGTAGGTAAAGTGCTACTGCAGTAAAAGAATTGCAGTAGAAAAAAAAACGTTAATGGGTTGATAAGAGATTGTGGTATTCAGTGATCAAAAGAAATGGAAGGGAAGAAGAACCTACGTTGGGCAGTCAGGAAAGAAAGGATGATGCAACTGGCAAGAGAGGTGCTGGTGAAGAGCAGCTATTGTGACCGAGAGTAGCTAGGACCGAGAGCTAGTTATAGAAGGAGCCATTAATGCCACAGTAATTTAGGAATTTCAAACAGGATTTATGCTGCTGGAATTCTTGAACGAAACTAGTAGAAACCTGCTATGATTATACAAGTTACTGGAAACCGAGAAAGAGAGAGACAAACGAATGGGGTACAAGCAGGAAAACGTAAGGAAAAAAATGTATAACAAGACATAAGGGGAGCAGTAACGATGACTAGAAAATGATGGAAGAAAATAGCAGATGACAAGGATGTAGGAGGCGCCATTAAAATATATATATATTTATATATATGTGTGTGTGTGTGTGCATATATATAAAGAACAGGGAAAAGAAATGAATTAGGAAAAGAGAGAAAGATGCAGTGAAAGAAAGTGGAAGAGGAACCGAGAGGCTGACTCTGTTAGCCCTCGAAACTGGAACAAAAAAAAGAAGCAGTAAAGGAAAGATTCGAACCATAAACCGAAGAGCTGAAGTAGAGGAATACTAATGACCGTGTCCTGGAGTGTGAGGAAACCGAAGACTTAACTGAAGCAGTAGACGGACAGGGGAGTCTTTGTGAGATCTGAGAATTTCAGACATATTTTAATGATGTAATAAGAATTTGAAGTGTAATTTATTGAGCTAAGTGAATTGTGGGAATTATAATTGGAGATTTATATGTTAAGTGTGTAAAATAAGCATGAACTATGAGGACAGATCGATCTGAGAGAAGGAGAGATCGATCTGGTGGGTTATAAACGACAAAGAAGGAGAAATTTAAGGAGCAGATCGATCTGGGAGAAGGAGAGATCGATCTGGTGAGCTAAAAATGACAAGGAATGAGAAATTTGAGGAGCAGATCGATCTCCAATGGAAGAGATCGATCTCCTTATGAATCTGTTTGAGAAGGGATCGATCTCATGAGGAAGAGATCGATCTCCAAATGCTTCTGTTTGGGGAGAAGATCGATCTCCTTAGGAGCAGATCGATCTCATAAAGCCATAAAGAGATCGATCTCACCCCTCGACAGATCGATCTCCTAAGCATAAAATTGCCCAGATCGTCCCCAAAATTCAAACACAGATCGATCTCATCAAGAGGCAGATCGATCCCCTACCTCCAGTCTATATAAGGAACCCGTGTTTTCTCTGCAATTTCACTTTCTCTCTCTTCCAAAATCCATTTCCACCGAAAACCTAGTTTCTCACTCCTCCAAATCACCCATTTTCGGCCGAATCAGCTGTTGTGGTAAGAAGGAAAGTTGTTCCTCATCAAAGGGAGAACAACATACTTGAAAATCAAGGGACGAATCGGATCGAGGCGTGAGTTGTGCGTCTCACAAGCTTTGGGTAATTTCTAAACCTCGATCTTGATAATTGAGCTGATTTTGATGTTATTGGTGGTTGTAATTGTGTTGAAATAGTTGAGAAATGAATAGGGATTGATGAATTGCAATGTGGTGGGAGTAATGTAGATATTCGGTAATTTTAGGAATTTTGAGCTATAAATGGAAATATAGACAATGTGGAGAATTAGCTTAGATAATTGGCATGAGGAATGTAGGACATTGAGATATTGTGAATGAGGTTGTAGTTTAGGGTTGAGTTACGAGAAATCAAGAGATTTGAGGTGTTATGAGCAATTATGCTCGATTTTGAGAATTGAGGTTTATGTGATGTTGAGTATTGATGTTTTAACATCGTTTGGACAGCTCGGGAGTTCCAGAGTGGAATGCGAGGCTAGTCCGTGATACGGGGGAACGATTGCACTATACGAGGTGCAAAGAGGTAAGGGAAATCTAAACCATTTGTGTATGTGAATTGCAAACTGTTTTAGCATGATTTGTGGTTTATAAAACAAGCATGTTGAGTGTTTTGTGTTGAGATTAAATTGCACACGATTTTATAGCCGGTTGGAGCCCAATGTTTTATGAGTTTATAACTGGGCTCTACGTTAAGGCAATATTGTGATTTGAGAAATGTGTGCATGTGCTTTGCCAGTTGGAACTCGATTTTATTACGTTTTGTGTTGAGTACAAAACGATTTCAAATGAGTTTTATGAGAGAAAGCCATTACGAGTTCTACGTGAAAGCAAACCTGTCTTATGTGATAAGACTTGGGTGTGTAGTTGTGAGTACACATCGGGCATTGCTCTGGTAGCATGTAAGCCCGAATTCTTCTCCATTCTGGTAACGTGAGAATAACCTATTCGGTGGCTGTGCCACGTTATACCCCATTGGTGGCTGTGCCACGTTATACCCCATTGGTGGCTGTGCCACGTTATACCCCCTTGGTGGCAGTGCCACGTTGAGAAACCCCATTGGTGGCAGTGCCACGTTGAGAAACCCCATTGGTGGCAGTGCCACGTTGAGAAACCCCATTGGTGGCTGTGCCACGTTGAGAAACCCCATTGGTGGCTGTGCCACGTTATACCCCAATTGGTGGCTGTGCCACGTTGAGAAACCCTATTCTGTGGCTATGCCACTCGAGAAATTAATCTGTGACTATGCCACGTGAGAAATTAAATCAGTGGCTTTGCCACGTGTGTTTTGTGGCTATGCCACGTGAGAAATTAAATCAGTGGCTTTGCCACGTGTGTTTTGTGGCTGTGCCACGTGCATTATTTTTACTGTGATTTTATCACGTATTTGAGAAAGCGTTTATCGCGTTGTTTTCACATGCTTTGTTAATGCTCTAGAGTGAGCCTTTTACTTCATGTTTTCACATGACTTGACACGTGAGAGTGTCGTTTTGAGTACTTTCATGCTATGGTTTTCAAATGAGTTTCACATACAAATAAATGTTTTGTGATGTGCATTTTGGTTTATGAAATGAGTCCCCTACCCCCCTTACTGAGCGATTTAGAAGCTCACCCTGTTTTTCTTTCCCCCCAGAGTTCTTCAAGTGAATAAGGACTTCCCTGCGACGTACGGAGTAGTGGCTAGTGGAGGATTCGAGCTCCAGGCTATATATTTTGTACTTTGAGGTATATTTATCTTTTCATGTACCCAGACTATTATTGTAATTGCAGACACTTGATGTATAACATTATATGGGATGTATTAGGATTAATGTATTTGATATGATATATAAATTCTAGTAATGAGATCCTGAGGAATGATAATTATAATGATGTATGACACTGCACAGGAATGCACCTTTAATTGTGAATTAACGAGTAAAAAGTTTTAAATTAGCCCTATTTTTCGCATTTTCGGGGCGTGACAGAGTTTTCTTGGTATCAGAGCTTAGGGTGTCTAGTACTGTCAGTGTCGGTTAAGTGAAATAGAATACATCCCAAGTGTCTGTAATAGTCTGGTCATGAACTGAAATTGAGGATTGAGATTTCAATCGATTGTGATATGTACGCGCAGGAGACAAGTTGAGATAGAGAATGAGTAAACGACGAGGTCGTTCGAGGAGGCAGGCAGAGTCCCCTCCGCCACCTGTCCCACAACCAGAGAGTCCTAACTCTCGATTTAATCAGATTGAGACCAATGTGAGGCAAGGTTTTGAGCAGATGGCAGCGTTATTCGCGCAACACTTTGGAGTTAATGCCTCGGATACTACCCCTACACCACCGCAAGGACCTCCCATACCCCCAGTGCCTCCCGTCACTCAGCCTGAGGATAGAAGCATGGTCCGACTAAGGGATTTTCTGAAGATGAATCCACCCGCATTTAAGGGAAAGAAGGATCCTACGGAGGCTGAGGAGTGGTTGACGGAGTTGAGGATTATATTTGATATCCTGGGGTGCACCGATGCTGAGAGGGTCAGTATGAGTGCCTATATGCTGAAGGGGAGAGCTCGAGATTGGTGGGGTACTACCCAGGGTATTTTGATGTCCCACCATGGTGTGATTGGTTGGGAAGAGTTTCAGACAGCTTTTAGGACCCAATATGTACCACGGGCCGCTCAGAGAAAGAAACAGGCCGAGTTTTTGAGTTTGGTACAGGGTGACATGTCTGTGGATGACTATGAGAGCCAATTCACAGCGCTATTGAGATATGACCCAGAGACCTTCAAGAGTGAAGAGCTCCGCACAGAGAAGTTTGTGTATGGGTTGAAGCCCGTCATCAGAGATAGATTGATAGGGCTATGCATTACTGAGTTTGGAGATGCTCTGAGACGAGCACAAGAGATTGAAAGAGGGATTGAGATGGTACAATCCCAGAATGAGCTCACAGAGGTGAACAGAGATAAGGGCAACAGGCCAGTACTTTTCCAGACAGAGGCTCGGAGAGGTTCCTTCAGAAGAGGAAGGATTGAGGTACAGAAGGACAGATTAGAGAGACCCAGAGCCTATCCTATTATCAAGGAGACCCCACGATATGTCAGGCCGGAGATGAGGATTTGTAGAGACTGTGGCCGATCGCATGAGGGAAGTTGTACTGGGTCAATCCATGGATGTTTTAGATGTGGTGACATGGGTCACAGAGTGAAGGACTGTCCCCAACCTCAGATACCACATGCTCCGGAGCCCACTAGACAACAGCCTCAGAGAGTGGATCCCCGGAGACGGGCCACTGCGGCAGAGAAAGGGAAGAAACCTGTGGCACAGGGACATGTGTTTGCCCTGGATAAGGAGACCGCAGACACTTCGATAGAAACTATAAGAGGTACACTCTCTGTCTGTAATCATAAGGCTCATGTGTTGATTGATTCAGGATCCACGCATTCGTTTATTTCTGAGCATTTTGCATGTAGATTAAACTTGAAGTTTGAACCTCTAGAATATATACTACATGTAAATACCCCTATGCGTGAATCCCAGAGAACTGAGTTAATCTGTAGAGGATGTGAGATAAAGGTGGGAGATAGAGTGATGTTAGCAGACCTAATCATGTTGAATGTACATGGGTTTGATGTAATTCTGGGGATGGATTGGTTGGCAACCAATCGAGTGAGTTTAGACTGCTACACTAAGATTGTAACTTTCTCCCTACCTGAACCTTACAGTGTACGGTTGAGATATTGAGAAAATGAATATGTGGAATTCTAGTAGTAATTTGAGAATTTTAACATTATTTTGGAGAATATTAAATATGATTATTCCTGTGAAGGTTATGAGACACTCATCTCAGACGATGAGCGGGAACATCCGAGGATTGAGGATATACCTGTGGTTTGTGAATTGATGGATGTTTTCCCAGATGAATTGCCAGGTTTACCACCAGAGAGAGAGCTGGAGTTTACCATTGATTTGGTACCAGATACTCAGCCGATCTCTAAACCTCCTTACAGGATGGCATTAGTGGAACTTGAGAATTGAAGAGACAACTACAGGAGTTATTGGATCAAGGGTTTATTAGACCCAGTGTTTCGTCGTGGGGAGCGCCAGTACTATTTGTTAAGAAGAAGGACGGTAGTCTCAGATTATGTGTAGACTACCGGTTGTTGAATAAAGCCACGGTGAAGAATAAATACCCACTACCCAGGATTGATGATCTACTTGATCAGCTGAGAGGGGCATCAGTCTTTTCCAAGATTGATTTGAGATCGAGCTATCACCAATTGAGGATCAAGGAAGAAGATATTCCAAAGACGGCCTTCAGGACAAGGTATGGCCATTACGAATTTCTGGTGATGTCCTTTGGATTGACAAACGCCCCTGCAGCATTTATGAGATTGATGAACGAGGTGTTTAGAGACTATCTAGATAAATTTGTCATAGTCTTTATTGATGATATCCTGGTGTACTCTCGGTCGTATGAGGAGCATGCACAGCATTTGTGGTTAGTACTTCAGATACTCCGAGATAAGCAATTATACGGAAAGCTTAGTAAGTGTGAGTTTTGGTTGAACCGGATAGCTTTCCTTGGGCATATAGTCTCAGAGGAAGGAGTATCAGTGGATCCGAGTAAAATAGCAGCTGTGCTTAATTGGGAGAGACCGAGGACAGTGACTGAGGTACGAAGCTTCCTTGGTTTGGCAGGGTATTACAGGAGATTTGTGGAAGGATTTTCAAGGATTGCCGCTCCTTTGACTAAGCTCACGCATAAGGAGACTCCATTTATATGGACTGATCAATGTGAGCCTAGTTTTCAAGAGTTAAAGAGGAGATTAACAGCGGCACCTGTGTTAACTATCCCTGAGGGATCAGGAGGGTTCTCGGTATATAGTGATTCATCTAATCAAGGATTGGGGTGTGTGCTTATGCAGCACGGAAGAGTGGTCGCATATGGATCGCGACAGCTGAAGGACCATGAGCGGAATTACCCCACGCATGATTTGGAGTTAGCCGCTGTGGTATTTGCTTTGAAGATCTGGCGACACTACTTATATGGGGAAAGATTCCAGATCTTCACTGATCACAAGAGTTTGAGATATCTCTTTGATCAGAAAGAGTTAAACATGAGACAAAGGAGATGGATGGAACTCCTTAAGGATTATGACTGTGAGATTCTTTATCATCCGAGTAAGGCGAATGTGGTTGCTGATGCCCTGAGCAGGAAGAGTATGATATCTGCTATGATGATCAGGGAATGGGATTTGTTAGAGCAGTTCGCCGAACTTCGGATCAGAGTTAAAGAGATAGAGACTGGATTTTTGGCTAGCTTGCGGATAGAGCCCAGGATCATGGATCAGATTAGAACTGGGCAGCGCAGTGATCAGAGATTAATAGATATGGTTAGCCAAGCTGAGCAGAGTTCGCAGTCGGATCTCACCATCAGTGAGGATGGATTGTTGAGATTCAGAGGACGGATCTGTGTACCGGACGATGATACCCTAAAGAGACAGATATTGAGAGAATCCCACTGCTCGCGATACACCATGCACCCAGGGAGTACTAAGATGTACCGAGACTTGAGAAAGGTGTATTGGTGGAATGGTATGAAGCGAGATGTGGCAGAGTATGTGGCCAGGTGTTTAGTATGCCAGCAAGTGAAAGCTGAGCATCGGAAGCCCGGAGGACTACTACAGCCCTTACCTGTACCTACATGGAAATGGGAGCATGTCACTATGGACTTTATTATGGGTTTACCGAGGACCCGGAGAGGTCGTGACGCGATATGGGTCATTGTGGATAGATTGACCAAGAGTGCCCACTTCCTTGCCATCAAGAGCACAGATACGGTGGATGCCTTAGCTGAACTGTATGTCAGCGAGATAGCTAGATTACATAGGGCTCCAGTGAGTATTACTTCTGATAGAGATTCCCGATTTACTTCCAGATTTTGGACCCAGTTTCAGGAGTCCATGGGATCTCGATTGAGTTTTAGTACCGCCTATCATCCTCAGACAGATGGTCAGTCAGAGAGGACTATTCAGACCCTGGAGGATATGTTGAGGGCGTGTACGATGGATTTTAAGGGATCATGGGATGATCACCTGCCCCTAGCAGAGTTTGCGTACAATAACAGCTATCATGCGAGTATTAGAATGGCACCTTTTGAGGCTCTATATGGTAGGAGGTGTAGATCCCCTGTAGCTTGGGAAGAGGTCGGTGACAGAAAGATAAATGCTCCTGAGCTTGTTGAGCAAGCCGTACAGAGTGTGAAACTCATATGTGAGAGGTTACGGGCTGCACAGAGTAGACAGAAAAGCTACGTGGATGTGCGTAGATGGCCACTTGAGTTTGATGTTGGTGATGCAGTATTTCTGAGAGTATCACCGAGCAAGGGTATCATGCGATTTGGGAAGAAAGGAAAATTGAGTCCTCGATACATAGGACCATTCAAGATTCTTGAGAAAGTGGGAGAGGTAGCTTACAGATTAGCACTACCCCCATAGATGTCCGGAATACACAATGTTTTTCATGTGTCTATGTTGAGGAAGTATCACCCGGACCCTTCTCATGTCATAGAGTATGATGAGATGGACATACAGGAGGACATGAGCTACACTGAGGAACCCGTCCGGATTCTCGATAGAAAGGAGAAGGTACTGAGAACCAAGAGCATCCCATTAGTGAAAGTTTTGTGGAAACATCACTCAAGGGATGAGGCAACGTGGGAACTAGAGAGTCTCATGAAGGAGAAATACCCCCATCTCTTTGACTAGTTGAGTTGAATTTTGAGGACCAAATTCTTTTTAAGGTGGGGAGGATGTGAGATCTGAGAATTTTAGACATATTTTAATGATGTAATAAGAATTTGAAGTGTAATTTATTGAGCTAAGTGAATTGTGGGAATTATAATTGGAGATTTATATGTTAAGTGTGTAAAATAAGCATGAACTATGAGGACAGATCGATCTGAGAGAAGGAGAGATCGATCTGGTGAGTTATAAACGACAAAGAAGGAGAAATTTAAGGAGCAGATCGATCTGGGAGAAGGAGAGATCGATCTGGTGAGCTAAAAATGACAAGGAATGAGAAATTTGAGGAGCAGATCGATCTCCAATGGAAGAGATCGATCTCCTTATGAATCTGTTTGAGAAGGGATCGATCTCATGAGGAAGAGATCGATCTCCAAATGCTTCTGTTTGGGGAGAAGATCGATCTCCTTAGGAGCAGATCGATCTCATAAAGCCATAAAGAGATCGATCTCACCCCTCGACAGATCGATCTCCTAAGCATAAAATTGCACAGATCGTCCCCAAAATTCAAACACAGATCGATCTCATCAAGAGGCAGATCGATCTCCTACCTCCAGTCTATATAAGGAACCCGTGTTTTCTCTGCAATTTCACTTTCTCTCTCTTCCAAAATCCATTTCCACCGAAAACCTAGTTTCTCACTCCTCCAAATCACCCATTTCCGACCGAATCAGCTGTTGTGGTAAGAAGGAAAGTTGTTCCTCATCAAAGGGAGAACAACATACTTGAAAATCAAGGGACGAATCGGATCGAGGCGTGAGTTGTGCGTCTCACAAGCTTTGGGTAATTTCTAAACCTCGATCTTGATAATTGAGCTGATTTTGATGTTATTGGTGGTTGTAATTGTGTTGAAATAGTTGAGAAATGATTAGGGATTGATGAATTGCAATGTGGTGGGAGTAATGTAGATATTCGGTAATTTTAGGAATTTTGAGCTATAAATGGAAATATAGACAATGTGGAGAATTAGCTTAGATAATTGGCATGAGGAATGTAGGACATTGAGATATTGTGAATGAGGTTGTAGTTTAGGGTTGAGTTACGAGAAATCAAGAGATTTGAGGTGTTATGAGCAATTATGCTCGATTTTGAGAATTGAGGTTTATGTGATGTTGAGTATTGATGTTTTAACATCGTTTGGACAGCTCGGGAGTTCCAGAGTGGAATGCGAGGCTAGTCCGTGATACGGGGGAACGATCGCACTATACGAGGTGCAAAGAGGTAAGGGAAATCTAAACCATTTGTGTATGTGAATTGCAAACTGTTTTAGCATGATTTGTGGTTTATAAAATAAGCATGTTGAGTGTTTTGTGTTGAGATTAAATTGCACACGATTTTATAGCCGGTTGGAGCCCAATGTTTTATGAGTTTATAACTGGGCTCTACGTTAAGGCAATATTGTGATTTGAGAAATGTGTGCATGTGCTTTGTCGGTTGGAACTCGGTTTTATTACGTTTTGTGTTGAGTACAAAACGATTTCAAATGAGTTTTATGAGAGAAAACCATTACGAGTTCTACGTGAAGGCAAACCTGTCTTATGTGATAAGACTTGGGTGTGTAGTTGTGAGTACACACCGGGCATTGCTCTGGTAGCATGTAAGCCCGAATTCTTCTCCGTTCTGGTAACGTGAGAATAACCTATTCGGTGGCTGTGCCACGTTATACCCCATTGGTGGCTGTGCCACGTTATACCCCATTGGTGGCTGTGCCACGTTATACCCCCTTGGTGGCAGTGCCACGTTGAGAAACCCCATTGGTGGCAGTGCCACGTTGAGAAACCCCATTGGTGGCTGTGCCACGTTGAGAAACCCCATTGGTGGCTGTACGACGTTATACCCCAATTGGTGGCTGTGCCACATTGAGAAACCCTATTCTGTGGCTATGCCACTCGAGAAATTAATCTGTGGCTATGCCACGTGAGAAATTAAATCAGTGGCTTTGCCACGTGTGTTTTGTGGCTATGCCACGTGAGAAATTAAATCAGTGGCTTTGCCACGTGTGTTTTGTGGCTGTGCCACGTGCATTATTTTTACTGTGATTTTATCACGTATTTGAGAAAGCGTTTATCGCGTTGTTTTCACATGCTTTGTTAATGCTCTAGAGTGAGCCTTTTACTTCATGTTTTCACATGACTTGACACGTGAGAGTGTCGTTTTGAGTACTTTCATGCTATGGTTTTCAAATGAGTTTCACATACAAATAAATGTTTTGTGATGTGCATTTTGGTTTATGAAATGAGTCCCCTACCCCCCTTACTGAGCGATTTAGAAGCTCACCCTGTTTTTCTTTCCCCCCAAAGTTCTTCAAGTGAATAAGGACTTCCCTGCGACGTACGGAGTAGTGGCTAGTGGAGGATTCGAGCTCCAGGCTATATATTTTGTACTTTGAGGTATATTTATCTTTTCATGTACCCAGACTATTATTGTAATTGCAGACACTTGATGTATAACATTATATGGGATGTATTAGGATTAATGTATTTGATATGATATATAAATTCTAGTGATGAGATCCTGAGGAATGATAATTATAATGATGTATGACACTGCACAGGAATGCACCTTTAATTGTGAATTAACGAGTAAAAAGTTTTAAATTAGCCCTATTTTCCACATTTTCGGGGCGTGACAGTCTTGTCCTCTGAAACTAAAGCAAGAAAAACGAGAGAGAGGTCGGCTGTTTGAACGACCGAGAACTAGGGTCGAAGAGGAATGTGTGTATAGTGACAGAAGAACAGGACTGAGACAGAAACAGAAGAACTTGAAGCAAAGGCAATATCGGGAAGGCAGTAAACGAAACGGTAAAACTGAAGCTAAGCAGAAGAGGATAGAGGAGACTCCTCGGCAATGGTGGTTCCATGGAAAGCTTGGAACGGAGCCAGTTGTGGGGAGGAAGACGAGGGAGACACGATGAGGGTGACTATAGAGGGTTGCGGCACCGGGAAGGACCGAAGTACACGGAGGAAGACGATGAACAGTAGGCGGTGGAAGGAAGAAAGAAAGAAAAGAAAAAGAATTTGGTGGGAAGCCAAATTCCAAAAAAATTGAAGAAAAAAAAAGTAAAAGTAAAAAGTTATATATATATATATATATTAGAAAATAGAGGAAATAAGATAAGTGTACTGAAAATTTGGAAACGGGGGCTCCAGTAGAAATTACCCGAGTGGACCGGACCCGTCGACTCGCTACGTCTAGACAATCGAAGACTATGGACAGACATTGAGGTAAGGAATTTATGCAAGTTTTAGAGATAACTGTACGTATTTTATGATTTCAAGTGTATTTTCCCTAGGTAAGCAAGGTTATGATTTTGACGCATCGTAGGTAATTTGAATAAATAGGATACTAAGAATACAAATTTTAGTATAGGAAAATCGTAGAAGGATTTAAGGGAGATACTTGGAGGCGTCACTACTCGAACTTGGAATTTTCGATAAATCGAGGTAAAGGGTTTAATTTAATTTAGTTCTGATAATGAACACTCATTGCATTGATAAAAAGATTTTTATGAAGCAATATTATATTTTGAAATGATTTATGATTGTTTTCATACTTGTGGAACGATTTACGAAACATGATTTCGTTTGATGAAATGTTCTCCAAGTACATTTATGTTTATGAAATGAATTTCCTGAAGTATGAAAATGTATGGAAGTTTTATGATGGTTTGTAATCCCATATTTATGCTTTGGAACAAACTTTGGGCATTTTTAAAAGTATTTAAGAAAAGGGAAAAGAATTTTTGAGACTATAGGCTTTATGCATGTCTACTTCTCGTGGTGTTCCGGCTCCACCACTTGAGTGTCGGTACGTAGGGCCCCTGTAGCACTTGACTCTACCTGTTTGGTAGATGTCTTACTACTTGTAGTTAATGATAATGATGTTTTGGTAGTATCTCGTGCCCGCGCAGCACACATAAATATTTCCTGGGCGGAGAGTGCCTTTGGTGCACTTGCCCTAGCTAGGTGCTAGAGAAAGTAAGAAAGATAGATGCCACCCATGTTTTTATGAAAGTGTTGTACGACCCTGATCCAGTCTACAGCCCCCCACCGTGGCCATAGGTATGATGACTCTCTACGAAGAATGACACGTATCGCATGACTTAGTTATAGCCTAATCTCCACGATTATGATTATGAATAACGATTATGATGATGATGCTGATGAATAATTATGTTTTTATGAGATTATGATGAAATGTTTACGAATAATTATGATTTATGATGAAATGTTTAAGAATGATGAAGTTTATGAAACTTTTATGAATGACAATGATTTTTTGAAATTATCCATGAACGATGAAGATCTTATGAAACGATTTAAGCATGCTATTTTATTTAAAGAACCCATGCTTCATACTTTCTTATGATGACTATGCATGTAACGAAAGTTTTACATATCTTCTAAATTTTAGGTTCTAAAAGAAACTTATGATCAGTTTTTCTGAAGCAAAGTTTGTTTCATGAATGATTCTTGCATGCTTTTACATATCAGAACTATTTTAAACATATTTCTTACTGGGCTTTTTCCTGAAAGCTCACCCCTCCACCTCTCAGATTGTTTGTAGTGAACTACAGTTGATAATTGCTACGTAGATGACGTAGGCTGGCGAATACGAGCTTCCCCAACTACCTGTGAAACCCAAATCCCACTATGTTCATCATTTGGAATCATAATACGGATGAATTGAGCATATGAATGTGAATGATGTAGTGGAAGTATGAAAATACAAAATAGGATAAATGAGGAGCAATAATTAAAATTAAAGGGATTTAAATCATTGGACGAAATATACGAGTTTAAAATGAGCAAAGATAGTGGATCCAAGAAGGGAAGTCGGTTTGATTTGGTTCCGAATATGTGCAAGGGTAAAAAGGTTAAAAGACCTGAAATTCGATATAAATTCAACGAGAAAATTTCGTTATAAATATTGATTTAGGAAATCTTGATCAATAAAGAAGAAATTATTGAATTCCGAGTCCAATTGATCAAGATACAAAAATATTATGATAAATCGTAATTTTTGCCCGAGACATTATACCGAAAACATGGGAAAAATTATACCGAAAAATAAAATAAGACTGATAATTCATTAAATTGATTTAAGGAATAAAATATGATTTTTTGAGATATTTTGGGTAATTTATTATATTTTATTTGATTAAAATAAAATAAAATATAATTATAATAATAAAAAAATACTGAAAATCGTGAATTACAAATTGGAGAAGGAAAGAACAGAAACATTACAAGAGGACAACGAAGCAGAGGGACCAAGAGGCCGAGAGCACCGACGAGCCATAACGGGTGACCGAAGAGGCCATGCGAGGGCCAAAAAAGGTAGCTGACACCCGCACGACCCTCCTGCCACGTGAACGCGCTGTATCGACGTCGAATTCCGACGAATCAAGGAAGAGAACCCGCGGAGGGAGAAGAGAGAATCGACGGCCCCCAGCGGGGTTTCAGTCCAACCCAAGGCGCATCGGACGGTGCCAGAATCAGCCGAAGAACCGGTCGAACGACGTCGAAACGACGAAAAGAGCCTGAATCGGCACGGACCGATTCAGTAAGAAGAGTACTGCGCTGAACCGGACCGGACCGGTTCAGCCAAGAAAAAGAGGAAAAAGGGAGAAAAAGAAAGAAAAAGAGAAAAAGGAAAAAGGAGAAGATTTTTGGGGATACATCGGACTTTGGGTAAGTTAGTAAGAGGTCAAAAGTGACCGATTTGATTTTCGAGAAATTTATTTAAATTATATTTGATTAAAAATTTACCTGGAATTAAATATAAAATTGTGTAGTTCGACGATAAATCGCGTACGTGAGCCCAATCGAACTCCGATTTGCGCACCATTACATAATCTTGGGTAAGTAAAGCTCATTTACGACAATTTATGTAATTATCGTGTATTAAAGATTTATTTTACGAGTTACGGATTAAATTTCGCATTTAGTAGATTATATTGGGATTTTTAATTAAATTGTCGTAAATGATATACGGATTATTCAAAGAGTCTAGAAAAAGGCCCAATAAGTACTGATGGGCCTAGTGAGCCCAACAGGCCTTGATGAAAGAATTAATAAGTGGAAACGGACTTAAAACGGATTAAGGCCCATTAAGGTGCAATCGGGTCCAATAAGAGAAAAATTAGCCTAATTAGCTAAATTGACTGTAGTAAATATGAGAAAAATATTTATTAAGTTAAATTGACTTAATAAATAATTATATGCAGCTACGAGACTGGATTAGGAGCAGGTCGGACTGGACAAACCTTCGACGGGATTCGAGGTAAGGGATATAATTTAGAGTAGCGTTAATGCTCTTCCATCCTTACCTACGGTTTATGAATATGAATTGAATGAGATTTTGTGAAATGGATTTCCAACTGTCTTCAAACCGAAGCCAAAACCATTTCCAGAGTTTTCAGCATGTTTTCTATATATGAGATACATTTTTACAGCATATATGTTTATAAAAGTGATTTTTCACTTCTAAGACGAAAGCATAGCGTTTTCATGTGAGATCAGGGTTAAAGTCCCGATATGTTTTATGAACTGTGTTTCCATTATACGGGTATGAGTCCTAAGAAATTACTATGATAACTATGCTTTCTATGTTTACACGGGCTAGAGTCCCGTAATGATTTATGAAAACCATGTTTTCTATGAGAAACAGCTTAGAGTCCCGTAACGATTTTGAGAATTGGGTTAGAGTCCCATAATGGTTTTCAGTACACAGGTATGAGGCCCGAAATGATTTTGATGAAACGGGTAAGAGACCCGAAATGATTTAATAAAATGGGTGAGAGGCCCAAAATGACTTTTGTGGGGTAAAAAAGTATGATTTGACGATAGTCAGAGGATCTGGGGTTGATCTTGCATACATAGGGTAGCATATGGAGACGATCGAGGATCTACCTAGCCGACGGCCAGGGAATGGGCAGGCTCTGACTTGATAAGAGAAATGCGTGTATATATAGTCCACACTTGGTGATGCACGTGAGTTCGTGTGTATAGTCCCCATTTGTTAGTGTACGTAAGATAGGGCAGCGTACGACCCTGATCCAGTCCTACGGCTCCCTTGTACAATGGCCATATGTACCTATGATGAACGTCCTACGGGACCTGATGTATGATGTCCTTCGGGACTAGTATATGATTATGCCTGGCTCCTTGATGAATTGACGAAAATTATATATTTATGTTTTCCCACATTTCATGCTACCTGTTTTATGATTTGCTATTGAATACAAATTTTCTATAATGAAATTTTAAAGGTAGCCATGAGTATGTTTTAGAAATGTGTCTGTGATAACATGATTTCACTTTTTAAAGTGATAGTGTGATATGATTCACGTATTTTGAGCTTTTGAGATGCTTTATGTATGTTTACACTATAGCTATGATTTCAGCATGATACATTTTACGAAAACAATGTATAGGTGTAAACTGATGATTTTTAAGCATGTTTTTACTGCTTTTATGAAATGTAAGCATCTCTACTCCACTGCATATGTATGCTAATTTGTAAAACTGAATTTTACCATGTTTTGAGTATTTAAAACTATTTTAAATGTATCTCTTACTGAGTCTGAAAAACTCACCCCCTCCTCTCCATCTCCCAGATTATCTACAGCGAGTCTACTGCACATACAAGACTATGGTCCTTGACAAGATAGTCCAACCTTTCATCGGATATATTTGTAGCCTTGAGGTACAGTCTTACTCATATTCCAGACATGTGATATAGAATAGACACTATTGCATATAATAGTCGGGATGTAATAGTTGTAAATGATTATATATATACAGAGTTTTAATTACGCAGAATGTATGTGATGTAATGAAATCCTGAAAATGAAAAAGGTTTTAAATCTAGACATAGGACAGGAAAACAACTTAGTTAATGGATAAAAAGTTTAAATTAGCCCCATTTTTTCATGCTTCGAGGGTGTGACACTACCTTTTGTACATGCGTGAGGTATACATTTTATCTCTTTACTAGACCATTCGTATGCACAAACATCTATTGAAAGTAATGTGTCGGGATGTAATCTGTATAAGGATAAATGAAATGAAATATTTTTAAGGATTAACACTGAACAGGAATACAACCTAAGTGAATAAAGGATTAAGTTGCAAGTCAAAGTTTAAAAAAAAAAATTTTCCCCGAATTTTTATAAGTCACGAGTCGTTACACAAATATGCCTTGAAGTTAGAGATTTCTAGTGAGATAAAGCTTGAACACTTAGGTTTCCATGGTGTTTATATTGGTATCGAGAGTTTAAGGAAGAAGATGGGTGATGTTAGCTTATTTTTGGCTTAAGTAAATAATCTAGCTAGTCTTAAATTTCAGCCCACGAATTGGGCTTGGTTACAATTGGGCTTAATTTTAGGCCTCAACCATTTTACTAATGGGCTTGTCTTTGGGCTTCCAAATTGGGCTTCGGTTTGGGGTTTTTGGGCTAAAAAGTTTTCTATCAATTGGGCCTTCAATTGGCTTAATATTGGGCCCATCAATTGGCCCAACAATTCGGCCCAATGGGCTTATAAAATCCGGCCTACACTTGTTGCGCACCTTAATGGGCTTTAAATTTTCCATCGTTGGCCCATTGAGTTTTACCCATTTAATTTAATCCGGATTTTGATTAAATTAATTTTCCATACTTAAGGAGATGAAGATTGACTGTTTTAACTAAAAATAATTCTTCTCCACTTTTTAACCTTACTTGGGTTAAAATTTAACCATGGTTAGTTAAATATGGTCAAAGTCAACATTTCTTAACTAGCCTTGACTTTTCTTGACCATTGACCACGTTTGACTTTGTTTCAAAAATTCAAAAGTGTCAATTTCCATGGTTTACACTCTTATCTCTGCGTTTTGGCCGTTTTCGGGAGGTGAATGTGTCAAAAACACCTCAAACAGACCATTTCGAACTCGTTTAGCCCCTTTTTGGCCTTTCTTCTACTTCAATGTATTCGAGACCAAATCAAACCGACTTTCCTTCATGAACCCGCTATATTTTTACGTTTAAAGTTCTTATCATCAGTCAGAATGATTTAAATCCATTTGTTTTAGCCTGTGGCTCTTATAGCCCTTATTTGGCATTTACTTGACTTATATTAAATTTACTTCATTTGCATTTTCATTCTAGTAAGTACTCTTCTTATGATTCAACTTATATAATAAAATGTTTACACATAGGAATGATAAGGTACATAGTAAATATGGGTCTTACATTATCCATAATCGTTCACATGTTCTTGCACAATCTTACCTTAGTCAATCTCCAATACTCTTATCACTCAGGTTCACTACATGAAAAATCAACTTTATATAGGTATAACGAACCTACACTATCAGATACTAACGTGTATCCTTTTGATATTCTTATAACCTTACTCATTATTCGATTGCGATTTAGCACTTAAACTTAGATAACATAATGCTACTTTGCATCCGGTGGCCGTCCATTTATCCTATATGCTGCTAAATTGCTTCTTCAATCACTTGTCCAATCATTATCCTTATCCATAACCAATCACCTGTTCTTAGTTTACATAACATAGACGATTTACAATTTTTTTGTAAAAATCCAGGTGCTAAATGCTTATTACTCAGCCTACAAGGCAAAAAAAATTTATAATCTCAAGGGCAGTTGATTTATCCACATTTATTTATCGCTCTTCATTCTTGTTCATATAAAAGTACACTTTTAACTTGTACGATATGATATTGATTTGCATCATGTAACCGTCCACATGTAATGTGTGATGCTAATTTACATCGTGAATCACTAGCATGCATCTAGTACGATCCACTTTCACTCCTATATCCATTGATTATGAACTTTAGTTTGTAGCTTATGCAAATTTAGTTATATAACATGCAATAGCTACAGATGCAAGATTAAACAATTGCTACTATATCCTAAATACACTTTAACGAGTTGTCAGACCCGAATTTTATGTAGCTTGTTCCTTATGATTCCTATGTGTATGAACATTTTATTACATAGTTGAATCATAAGAAGAGTATTTACTAACATGCAATCGACTAATTAAGAAATTAAAAATGCATGTAAGCTACATAACAGCGAGATAAGGGTTAAGTTGATTCCCGAACGAGTGCAAGGGGTAAAATGGTCAAATGACTGAAATTCAGTATAATTTCGATAAGACAATTTCATTAAAAATATGAAATTGAGGAATCTTGATCAAAATCGAGGAAAATATTTAATTTCAAGCCCAATTAATCAAGATATAAATTTATTAGAATTTATCAAAATTTTCACCTCAAAAAATGAGCCCAAAAATACTGAAAAAATATACCGAAAATGTAAAATCGGACTGATAAATTTATTTACAGATTAAATGAATTTAATATGATTTTTTGAGATATTTTTAGATATTTTTGGGATTTTTTTTATTATTTTATAATAAAATAATAATAAAAATATATTATAAATAAAAGAAAAAAAAAGAGAAACAGATTGAAAATCGGGGAGAGAGAACAGAGGAAATGGAAGCAAGCCGACCCGAGGGAGAAGACCACCGGACGGCCACCACCGGCCACCCCACGGCCAGGCAAGCGGCCGAAAAAGGAAGAGGAGGACCGTGCGCACCCATCGGCACCGGTCAGGCCCTTCACCGACGTCGGACGCCGACGAATTGAAGAGGAGAAGCCGCGGAGGAAAACAAGAGATTCGACGGCCATCGGTGGTGCTTGGTCCTGATCAAGCCTAGCCGAGAGTTGCCCAGGCTGAGGCGCGCCGAACGGCGGTGGTGATGCATCGGGAACCCGCCGGAAGACGCCGGCACGACCAAAGGAAGCCTGAACCGGTCGGCGGTTCAGTGAAGAAGGTTCTGCGCTGAACCGGACAGGACCGGTTCAGCCAAGGATAAAAGGGGAAAAAGAGGAAAAAGAAAGAAAAAGGAAAAGGGAAATTTTTGGGATTTTATCGGACTTCGGGTAAGTCGATACGAGGTCAAAAGTGACCGATTTGATTTTCGATGAATTTATTTAAATTATATTTAATCGAAAATTCACTCGAAGTTAAATATAATAAATTGTGCAGTTCGATGATAAATTCCGAACGAAAGCCCGATCGAACTTCGATTTGCTTACCATCGCATAATCTCGGGTAAGTAAAGCTCATTTACGACAATTTATGTGATTTATGTGTATTTAAGATTTAATTTACGCATTTCGGATTAAATTTTAGATTTAGTGAATTATAATTGGAATTTTGAATTAAATGCCGTAAATCATATACGGGCTATCCAAAGAGCTTGGAATAAAGCCCAATGGGTATTGATAGGCCCAATGAGTCGATAGACCCTGATGAAGGGAAATAATAAGTGGAACACGGGCTTAATACGGATTAAGGCCCAATTAAAGTATTTATGCCCATTTAGAGTAAACGGGCACAATTAAGGGAAATAGACTGTATTTAATGTGAAATACAGTAGGAAAACTGTAATTAACCTGATAAATGGTTATATGCAGCTCCAGAGAGTATTGGAGAAGCAAATCGGACTGCTGAAACGAGCAGCGCAGAGAAAGTGAAATTTCTCGAGTGATTGCAGATAAGGGACTTTTGTGAGTAGTTAGAGATACCTGCACGTCTTTTCGTCTGCTTTTACATTCACTTAAAAACTCTGAGGGTCAGAGAAAGTGAATAATAATTATTGCGACCCGATAGTGGCAAATTACGATTTTACCCCTAGTTAGTCAAAAAGTCAACTTTTGTGAAAAGTTGCAAAAAGCATGGAAACAATTATTGTAAGTGTTTAACTACTGTTTAGCATGAAAATAAATAGATGGGCTAATGATTTAAAAGTTGATGTGAATTAAGCACACATAATAGTGCTAATTTTAATATTTTGTAAAACATCCCTTTTTAATGAGTCATCTATCGTATTATGTGAGAATGAATCGTGCTAGAGCATCGCTCGCACAGGATTTCATATATTTTCCACATACATTAGTGCTGGATTTTGATTCGCACTAGATTTTCATGACATGCATGACAGAGTGCTAGAGCGATTAGCTTGTACTCGAGTTTTACATGAGATACATAACAGAGTACTGGAGCGTTGCTCGTGCTCGATTCTTCATGGTTTATACATAACATAGTACTGGAGCTATTGCTCGTACTTGATTTGATGATATTGTGTATAGCATGGTACTGGAGCTATTAGTCGTACTTGATTTAATACATGAACTATGCATTGACCTAGTTGCTGGAGGTTTACTCGCACTAGAGTTGAGTTTGTGATGTGAAACAGTGTTTGAGCGGAGTGTCGACTGTGAGTCGCACTCAAGACGCACACTGTATGTGATATATAATACATGTTAAAACTCATGCCCGAGTCCTTATTTGACTGTGTGTCACATCTTGTGAGAGGATATCCTTATGAGGGTAATATAGACGTGGTATGATATTCCATGGTTTGAGGGCTAAGACCTATGGCAGGCACCCCGACTGTGATGTAGGGTCCACGGGTGTACTTTGTACTGTGCCCTGTGCATGAGGAGTACGCTGTACCGAGTGTTGTGTATAGCTGACGGCTGTAGTGGACTGACCATCCTCCCGTTGCAGCAGTGATACCCCGCGCACCGAGTACTGTGTGGCCTGGGTTCACATATCGGATATGATCATAGTCCAGGATACTATTTACATTTCACCACAGAGTCTCACATGATATATCACATTGATTGACTGATAAATTGCGGACAGACCTGAGGGATGGGTCGGACTCCGATTTTGTGTTGTGAATTATTTAATGCCATATTTATTGTGATTTAAATATACATGGCATCATTTACATAAAATCATGATTTATATACAATGCATTGTTTTGCACTACATGCCTACATTTGAGAAAGAAAGCATGATTTCTGTACATGGGATTTAATCTGTACAAGTATATATATTATATTTAAAGACATGCTTTTAAAGTGAGTTAAGGAAATAATGTTTTCAAGGCATAGCATTATTTTGAGTAGATAGTATTGGTATCTACTTGCTTGCCTGATTTCCTTACTGAGCGCATTGTATGCTCACCCCCCTTTCTTTACATCTCTCTACAGAGCGTTAGTAGAGCGAGAGCTATCGAGGGATAGTATTCCTGAGTCCACAGCTAGTTCCTATCGACCACCAGGTATACAGATTTTGTACAGTTGTGTATCTAAACATAGAAACAGCACAGTGATGTATACATTATATATTATGGGGAATGTATTTGTATTAGATTTTATATAATTTCACATGTATAATAAAAGCTGTTACAGTCAGTAATAGTATATTGACATGTATGTATGATAATGGAAAATGTGGTAAGCGAGGACTCTGACATCGAATCACAGCCCAACTATTGAAGAGAGGAAAGGTAAGTTAAAAATGTGAAAAATTTGTAGTGGTTTTTGGTTAAGTCATGGATTGAGAATGGGGTCCTGACAGAATGGTATCAGAGCGGAGGTTGGTCTGATGTGAGTCGGTGTTAGAAAATAGGAAAGTGTACATCCCCATGCTACTGTGCTGTGTTTAGATATAACTGTGTATACCAGATAGGAGACGGACTAATTCATTATTATGAATGCAGGAACCTTGCCTATATGGCAAATACGCGTAGTGGTAGAGTTACAAGAGGTAGGGCTCGAGGCCGGGGAGATAGACCCGAGGAACGAGCCGCTGCCGGACCATTACCTACGCATGAGACTCCAGGTACTACTGAGGCACCCGAGTGTGCTAAGACGCGCTTCACGAGATTAAAGCGTAGTCTCGAGACTATTATCGAGATATTGGCACAGACGATGCCAGGTAGGCAGAGACAGGAGGCAGGAGCTGGGACAGGAGAAGCAGTTGCCCCAGATACACCTACGTAGACAGCTGATGCACAGAGGACTGTAGATACTCCTACAACCCCACTGATTTTGGGTGGTAGTGGATTAGGATATGGATGTGATCTGCATCGATTGAGAGAATTTCAAAAGTTTAGACCTCCATTCTTTAGTGGGGTCAAGGACCCCATAGCTGCTGAGGAGTGGTTAGCAGAGCTGGAGAAGCTCTATGGATTCTTCGAGTATACGACCTCAGAGATGGTCGCGTTTGCTGCGTTCCTACTGAAAGGAGCCGCAGAGCATTGGTGGAAATCCACCCGACCTATATTGAGATCCCGACACACAGACATTAATTGGGATACATTTCGGGAGGCCTTCAGGAGGCAGTTTGTTCCCGATACCGCTCAGCGAAAACTATAGGCAGAGTTTTTGGGACTAAACCAGGGGAGTTTATCTGTGGACGAGTATGAGACTCGATTCCTATCCTTGGGAAGATATGACTCGGATACCATGTATAGTGAAACCAGGAAGGTCCACAGGTTTATCGACGGGTTGAGGCCGGTGTTGCAGTCCAGGTTGGTTCCATTAGACATAGTGATCTATGAGGAAGCAGTGCGCAGGGCTCAACTATGTGAGCAAGATTACGAGAGGAATGCTTTCGAGTTCGGGAAGTTTATCCGTAGTCGAGATATTCAGAAGAAAAGGTCCACTAGAGATTTCGGTTATCGATGAGGGAAGAGACTCTTCGGTAAGAGATCACGGGTAGAGGAGGCACGAGAGAGGTATGCTAGACCTCCTGCTTATCCGACTGTAGCCCCAGCAAAGGACATTGTCATAGGATGACAGAGACTTGCTGTTGATTAGGGCAGAAGGTGCGATAAACAACATGGAAGTAGACCTTGTCCGCTAACTCCTATTGTGTGTTTTCGATGTGGGAAACAAGGGCACATTGCTAGAGAGTGCCCAGAGACATTTGTGACTACCCCACAGAAGGGCAGGGAGCCTGATAGAACTCCAGCTGGTACGTCGGCTCAGAGAGGTAGAGCGACGGTAGAGGAGAAGGGGAAACAAGTGATAGGTCAAGGCCGAGTACATGCTTTGGACCAGGGGACAGCTGATGCTTCATCGGATGTGATTCGAGGTAACATCCTGATTTATGACATTGAAGCATATGTTTTAATTGATCCTGGTGCCACGCATTCTTTTGTATCACCTTCATTTGCATGTAAATTAGCAAGACATGTAGAGCGTACACCTGTGTATGATGATGTTGATTAGTACACCTATGAATAGTAGTCAAGTTGTAGAATATGTATTTAATGACTGCAAGTTGAGAGTAGGGGATAAGGAGATGACAGCCAATCTAATATTACTAAGTATGAGCGACTTTGATATAATATTAGGAATGGATTGGCTATCTGCAAACCATGTTGTTTTAGATTGTTATGCTAAGACAGTTATGTTTCCTAACCCTACTAGATATGTTGTAAAGTTTAATAAGAATAAATGAAAGAGGTAGTTATAATTATTACATGATTACTGATTTAGAAAACCTTCAACATATCAAGGTTTCATTGCGTACGTGGTAGATATGGATAAGGCACATCCGGAGTTGTCAGATATTACTGTGGTCAGTGAGTACCCAGATGTTTTTTAGGATGAATTGTCAGGGTTACCACCAGACAGAGAGATGGAGTTCTGTATAGATTTAGTACCTGGTACGGAACCTATTTCGAGACCACCATATCGCATGGCCTTAGTTGAGCTGGAGGAGCTCAAGAGACAGTTACAGGAGCTGTTGGATAAGGGTTTTGCTCGACCAAGTGTTTCACCTTTGATAGCATCGATTTGTTTGTGAGGAAGAAGGATGGGAGCCTCCGATTATGTATAGACTACCAATTATTGAATAAGGCCACCATCAAGAATAGATACCCCCTTCCACGCATTGACGACTTGTTAGATCAGCTTCAGGGAGCACAGGTCTTTTCCAAGATTGACCTGAGGTTTGGGTATCATCAGCTGAAGGTTCGGAGTGGAGATGTACCCAAGACAGCATTTCGTACCCGATATGGCCATTATGAGTTCTTGGTCATGCCATTCGGATTGACGAATGCTCCTGCTGCTTTCATGGCTTTGATGAACGATGTGTTCTAGCCATATTTGGACCAGTTTGTTATCGCCTTTATCGATGACATATTGGTGTATTCGAGATCTAAGGAGGAGCATGAGGAGCACTTTAGGATCGTATTGCAGACTCTACGAGAGCATGAGCTATATGCTAAGCTCAGTAAGTGTGACTTTTAGTTGTCACAGATCTCATTTTTGGGATATGTTGTATTGAGAGATGGTGTATCAATTGATCCATCTAAGATAGAGGCTGTAGTTCAGTGGGAACAGTAGAGGACAGTCACCAAGATCAGGAGTTTTTTGGGTTTAGCTGGATACTATCGAAGATTCGTTGAGGGCTTTTCGAAGTTGGCTGCCCCGTTGACACGTCTTACTCGAAAGAGCGCACCATTCGTATGGAACGAGGATTGTGAGAAGAGTTTTGAGGAGTTGAAGCGTCGATTGACCACCACTCCGATTCTCACTATCCCTACCAGCTCAGGAGGATTTGCAGTGTATACCGATGCTTCGTATCAGGGACTGGGCTGTGTATTGATGTAGGATGGGAAGGTAGTTGCTTATGGATCCAAACAGCTGAAGGATCATGAGAAGAACTATCCGACCCATGATTTGGAGCTAGCAGCAGTAGTGTTTGCGTTGAAGGTATGGTGCCACTACTTATATGGCGAGAAATTCCAGATATTTACCGACCACAAGAGCCTCAAGTATCTGTTCTCACAGAAAGAGCTAAACATGAGACAAAGAAGATGGCTAGAGCTTCTGAAGGACTACGATTGTGAGATACTTTATCATCCGGGTAAGGCTAACGTTGTAGCCGATGCCTTGAGTAGGAAGAGCCTAGGGATGGTATCGTACATAATAGTTAGGGAACATGATTTGCTAGAGCAGTTTGCTAGCCTCAGTTTGGGAGTCGTGCCTTCTGACATGGATACAGGCTATGTGATAGCTAGTCTACGCTTGGAGTCGGACCTATTGGACAGGATCAAAGAGGCTTAGCAGACTGATCCATTTTGTATGGATGTGAGTAGTCATATGCAAAAGGGCACAGTAACTGATTTTGAGTTGAGTTCGGACGGACTACTGAGGTTCAGAGGTAGATTATGTGTTCCCGGGGATCCAGGACTCAGGAGATTGATATTTGCAGAAGCTCATTGGTCGAGGTATACGTTACATCCGGGGAGTAACAAGATGTATCAGAACCTCCGAAAGGTATACTGGTGGTCGGGTATGAAGAGAGATGTAGCAGACTTCGTGGTAAAGTGTCTCGTATGTCAGCAAGTGAAGGTAGAGCATCAGAAACCTGCAGGGTTATTGCAGCCTCTACCTATACCGACATGAAAATGGGAGCATATCACCATGGATTTTGTGATGGGTTTACCGAGAACCCACAGGAATCACGATGCTATATGGGTGATCGTCGACAGACTGACGAAGTCAGCCCACTTCCTAGCTATTAGAGCGACCGATACTCTGAGTTCATTAGCAGAACTGTATGTACGCGAGGTAGTAAGGTTACACGGTGTACCAGTAAGCATAGTCTCTGATAGGGATTCTCGCTTCTCATCCCACTTTTGGGGACATTTTCAGGAAGCCATGGGAACCCAGTTGAGTTTGAGCACCGCTTTCCATCCTCAGACAGATGGTCAGTCAGAGAGGACTATACAGACTCTGGAGGATATGTAGAGAGCATATGTGCTAGATTTTAGAGGCTCCTGGGATGACCACCTGCCACTAGCCGAGTTCGCCTACAACAACAGTTATCATTCGAGTATCGGGATGGCACCGTATGAGGCTTTGTATGGCCGTAGATGTCGTTCCCCTATTGGATGGGAAGAAGTGGGTGACCGTAAGATTTTCGCTCCTGACATGGTTACACAAGCATCTGAGGACGTCCACTTGATAGTAGAGAGATTGAGGACAACTCAGAGCAGACAGAAGAGTTACGCTGCCAGGGGACGTAGGCCACTAGAGTTTGCAGTTGGTGAATCCGTGCTTTTGAGAGTTTCTCCTTCCAAGGGCATAGCGAGATTTGGGAAGAGAGGGAAACTAAATCCTCACTATATTGGACCCTTTGAGATACTTGATCGAGTGGGAGATAAGGCGTCTAGGTTGGCATTGCCACCGGACTTATCATGTGTCCATAACGTCTTCCACATATTGATGCTTCGAAAGTATCACCCGGATCCAACACATGTGATTAGTTACGAGCCTTTGGAGCTCCGAGAGGACATGTCATATGTTGAGAGACCGATTCGGATATTGGATAGGAAGGAGAAGGTTTCGAGATCGAAGACCATTGAGTTAGTGAAGATTCTCTAGCAGCATCATACTTCAGAGGAAGCTACTTGGGAGCTAGAGAGTCTGATGCGAGAGAAGTACCCTCACCTATTTGATGACTGACTTGGTTCTAATTTGGATGACCAAATTTTCTGAGTGGGGGAGGATTGTCAGACCCGGATTTTATGTAGCTTGTTCCTTATGATTCCTATGTGTATGAACACTTTATTACATAGTTGAATCATAAGAAGAGTATTTACTAACATGCAATCGACTAATTAAGAAATTAAAAATGCATGTAAGCTACATAACAGCGAGATAAGGGTTAAGTTGATTCCCGAACGAGTGCAAGGGGTAAAACGGTCAAATGACTGAAATTCAGTATAATTTCGACAAGACAATTTCATTAAAAATATGAAATTGAGGAATCTTGATCAAAATTGAGAAAAATATTTATTTCGAGCCCAATTGATCAAGATATAAATTTATTAGAATTTATCAGAATTTTTACCTCGAAAAATGAGCCCAAAAATAGTGAAAAAATATAATGAAAAGGTAAAATCGGACTGATAAATTCATTTACAGATTAAATGAATTTAATATGATTTTTTGAGATATTTTTAGATATTTTTGGGATATTTATGGGATATTTATGGGATTTTTATTATTATTTTATAATAAAATAATAATAAAAATATATTATAAATAAAAGAAAAAAAAAGAAGAGAAACAGATTGAAAATCGGGGAGAGAGAACAAAGGAAACGGAAGCAAGTCGACCCGAGGGAGAAGACCACCAGACGGCCACCACCGGCCACCCCATGGCCAGGCAAGTGGTCGAAAAAGGAAGAGGAGGATCGTGCGCACCCATCGGCACCGGTCAGGCCCTTCACCGACGTCGGACGCCAGCGAATCGAAGAGGAGAAGCCGCGGAGGAAAAGAACAGATTCGACAGCCACCGGCGGTGCTTGGTCCCGATCAAGCCCAACCGAGAGTTGCCCAGGCTGAGGCGCGCCGAGCGGCCGTGGTGATGCGTCAGGAACCGGTCGGAAGACGCCGGCACTACCAAAGGAAGCCTGAACCGGTCGGCGGTTCAGTGAAGAAGGTTCTGCACTGAACCGGACCGGACCGGTTCAGCCAAGGAGAAAAGGGAAAAAAGAGGAAAAAGAAAGAAAAAGGAAAAGGAAAATTTTTGGGATTTTATCGAACTTCAGGTAAGTCGATACGAGGTCAAAAGTGACCGATTTGATTTTCGATGAATTTATTTAAATTATATTTTATCGAAAATTGACCCGGAGTTAAATATAATAAATTGTGCAGTTCGACGATAAATTCCAAATCGAAGCCCGATTGAACTTCGATTTGCGTACCATCGCATAATCTCGGGTAAGTAAAGCTCATTTACGATAATTTATGTGATTTATGCGTATTTAAGATTTAATTTACGCATTTCGGATTAAATTTCGGATTTAGTGAATTATAATTGGAATTTTGAATTAAATGTCGTAAATGATATACGGGCTATCCAAAGAGCTTGGAATAAAGCCCAATGGGTATTGATCCAATGAGTCGATAGACCCTGATGAAGGGAAATAATAAGTGGAACACGGGCTTAATACGGATTAACGCCCAATTAAAGTATTTATGCCCATTTAGAGTAAACGGGCACAATTAAGGGAAATAGACTGTATTTAATGTGAAATACAGTAGGAAAAGTGTAATTAACTTGATAAATGGTTATATGCAGCTCCAGAGAGTATTGGAGAAGCAAATCGGACTGCTGAAACGAGCAGCACAGAGAAAGTGAAATTTCTCGAGTGATTGCAGGTAAGGAACTTTTGTGAATAGTTGAGATACCTGCACTTATTTTCGTCTGCTTTTACATTCACTTAAAAACTCTGAGGGTCAGAGAAAGTGAATAATAATTATTGCGACCCGATAGTGGCAAATTACGATTTTGCCCCTAGTTAGTCAAAAAGTTAACTTTTGTGAAAAGATGCAAAAAGCATGGAAACAATTATTGTGAGTGTTTAACTGCTGTTTAGGATGAAAATAAATAGATGGGCTAATGATTTTAAAGTTGATGTGAATTAAGCACACATAATAGTGCTAATTTTAATATTTTGTAAAACATCCCTTTTTAATGAGCCATCTATCGTATTATGTGAGAATGAATCGTGCTAGAGCACCGCTCGTACGGGATTTCATATATTTTCCACATACATTAGTGCTGAATTTTGATTCGCACTAGATTTCCATGACATGCATGACAGAGTGCTGGAGCGATTAGCTCGTACTCGAGTTTTACATGAGATACATGACAGAGTACTGGAGCGTTGCTCGTGCTCAATTCTTCATGGTTTATACATGACATAGTACTGGAGCTATTGCTCGTACTTGATTTGATGATATTGTGCATAGCATGGTACTGGAGCTATTACTCGTACTTGATTTAATACATGAACTATGCATTGACCTAGTTGCTGGAGGTTTACTCGCACTAGAGTTGAGTTTGTGATGTGAAACAGTGTTTGAGCGGAGTGTCGACTGTGAGTCGCACTCAAGACGCACACTGTATGTGATATATAATACATGTTAAAACCCATGCCCGAGTCCTTGTTTGACTGTGTGTCACATCTTGTGAGAGGATATTCGCATGAGGGTAATATAGACGTGGTATGATATTCCATGGTTTGAGGGCTAAGACCTATGGCAGGCACCCTGACTGTGATGTAGGGTCCACGGGTGTACTTTGTACCGTGCCCGGGGCATGAGGAGTACGTTGTACCGTGTGTTGTGTATGGCTGACGGCTGTAGTGGACTGACCATCCTCCCGTTGCAGAAATGATACCCCGCGCACCGAGTACTGTGTGGCCTGGGTTCACATATCGGATATGATCATAGTCCAGGATACTATTTGCATTTCACCACAGAGTCTCACATGATATATCACATTGATTGACTGATTTAAATTGCGGACAGACCTGAGGGATGGGTCGGACTCCAATTTTGTGTTGTGAATTATTTAATGCCATATTTATTGTGATTTAAATATACATGGCATGATTTACATAAAGGCGTGATTTATATACAATGCATTGTTTTGCACTACATGCCTACATTTGAGAAAGAAAGCATGATTTCTGTACATGGGATTTAATCTGTACAAGTATATATATTATATTTAAAGACATGTTTTTAAAATGAGTTAAGGAAATAATGTTTTCAAGGCATAGCATTATTTTGAGTAGATAGTGTTGATATCTACTTACCTGCCTGATTTCCTTACTGAGCGCGTTGTATGCTCACCCCCCTTTCTTTACATCTCTCTACAGAGCATCAGTAGAGCGAGAGCTATCGAGGGATAGTATTTCTGAGTCCACAGCTAGTTCCTATCGACCACCAGGTATACAGATTTTGTACAGTTGTGTATCTAAACATATAAACAGCACAGTGATGTATACGTTATATATTATGGGGAATGTATTTGTATTAGATTTTATATAATTTCACATGTATAATAAAAGCTGTTACAGTCATTAATAGTATATTGACATGTATGTATGATAATGGAAAATGTGGTAAGCGAGGACTCTGACATCAAATCACAGCCCAACCATTGAAGAGAGGAAAGGTAAGTTAAAAATGTGAAAAATTTGTAGTGGTTTTTGGTTAAGACATGGATTAAGAATGGGGTCCTAACACGAGTGTAGGTCACTTGCTTGTACATTGTGTTGGCACGTACTTTGAGGTAAAGTTGAGTGCTACCTCATGCCATAATAGGTTTCAACAACCTATAATATCATATCAATCATTAAGAATTTATTTCACTTAGTCTTATAGTACATTTATTGCATATTTTTAATAGACTTCGCCTTAAGCCCACATTAGTAATAAGGTGAGGAATGTCACAATTTACTACTTTTTGATCGTTTCAATCACAATAGACACACTTACATGTGCATCACATTTGTTCAATAACAATTTACATTAGGGGAAATTACCATTTTACCTCTCACTTGGCTTAAGGCTTATCGTTTCCTACACGTGTGCTATGACCAATTTTCTTCTATAATTTCACTTATTTCTAGCTTAAGTACATGCATTTTAAGCCATAACAAAATAATCCCTTCGAATTCTACTACTTCCTTCATAAAATTCTAAGGCCCAATTCCTATTGAACATGATATACAAACATTTAGTTCAAACTGACTTCATATACTTTTCTATCAATCCTTTATATTCACAAACATCAATTTGGAGAACTAAAACCAAGGAGAACTATCACGCCCTTCCTTCACACGCGACCTACCTTATTCACCACAAATTTTTCAGTTCTTTTTTTTTTTTTTTTGCATTTCACTTACCTTTTCTTCTGTCATCTCTCACGTCAAACGTTGGGCCATGATTCGATATTAGTCACCCATTCACACTCATTCATAACAAATATAGATTTTAATATTCTATTCTATAATACAAACTCTTGTACATCATTACATTTATCTGTACATATACATCCCGACCGTACGTTTATTTACATAGCTATGCTTAAACAATGTTCAGTACAAAATATCAAGTGTGTATACCTCTAACAAGATGGATTTACAGCGGATATCAGGGAATGTCAGTCCTCAGCCTGTCCACCTACTGTGGATGCTCTGAAAAAGAAAGGGATAATAAGGGGGTGAGCTCACAGCTGAGTAAGGAAATTAGGCAAGCAAGTAGATAACTGCACTATCTACAAAATACAATGCTTATGCCTTGAAATCGTTTCCTTACCCTATCTGTATCTATAACATGCATCTCTCTCAAATCATTATGCAATATCTATATCAATACAAAACGTCAGTTATAAAACTGGAAATATGCTGGTTTAACAACCTCAGCATTATATGCATAAATACTGCATTTCTCATGTAATTTCATAAATCTCACATTTATCATGCCATGCATTTAAATCAAAATCATATGGCATTCATCATGTTTAAAAAATGGAAAATCGGGCCTCACCCATCCCTCGAGTTACCCTTTTCACAATTCACAACTCACATGTTTATGTCATAAAACCATGTGGTAATTCATTCAAGAAATTCAATTAGCAAGAAAGGAGATAGGTGACAACATGTTCCGAGTGTATGATCATAACTCATTTTTCGTGATCCCAGGCTACACAGTACTCGGTGTGTAGGGTCTCACAATTGCTGTAATGGGAGGTGGGTCAAATCCTAGCTGTCAACTCACAACTCTCTTATCGTGTACTCACTGTACAACGTACTCCATGTGACATGCACGGTACACAGTACTCCATGGAACCTATCTCAAAGTAGGATGCTCGCCATGAGTCTTAGTCCTCACTCTTATGGGTTATTTCGATAGCCCTCTGCCTTATCTCAAAATATTGCACGTATTAGCATATATATATATCAGTGCGACACATAGTCAGCATAGGCTCCCAACACGGCTGTTTCATGCTCTTTTCAAAACCGGTACGTGCGAGCAAAAACTCCAAACATGACCATATCATAATATCATAATCTCTAGTGCGAGCAATACTCCCAACACTAGGTTATATAAAAACATGAGTATGAGCAAAGATCCCAATACTCTATAATGTATAATATGTGAAAACTGAGTACGAGCGAAGCTCCCAGTACTCTAACATGTAAAATTGAGTATGAGCATAGCTTCCAATACTCTACAATGCATCAATCACAATCTGAGTACAAGAAATACTCACAGTACTCTAATATACATAAATCGCATTAAAATCTAGTACGAGTAAACACTCAAGTACAATGTGATGCATATCTCATAATATAGTGCAAGTATTCTCTAGCACTTATGGTTTTCACACAAAACCAGATAGACGGCTATTCAAATCAAATAAACACTCAAATGTGCATGTTTTCGCATACAAATGAAAACAATTTTCACTCTATCATGCAACTCATGAATTTTGGTCACAACATGCTTCTAAGGTATTTTCACCCTATTTTTGGATAAAGCACACTTATCCTGATTATTCTCAATCACAAACATCATGCCTATTCATGGGAATTCATATAACATCTAATATCAAAATGCTATTCAAAATACGTGAAGCCATCTCTAGCTACTCACGAAATTCCCTTACCTCGGATCACATCAAGTGACCCCTCTTCCTCGGTTCTGCTCACTCTCGTAGTCCGATCAGCTTCCAATGTGATTTTCGAAGCTGTTAAACGTATTCACGTTAGTATATCGTATTATACTTGCCAAATCTCTACTCAATACATCCATTTCATGATTCTCTCCCATTATGGTATTATTCCATATTTTCCACATACTATATTCATTACTTCTTATTTCCACTTCACGCATTTCACAAGATTAACTTAGAATCTTCCATACATGCATATTCCACCATTAAATCCATGCCAACACCATTTCCTCATCAATTTCTCATATTCACACTAATAACTAGGTCATGCTTATTTTTCATGATCCTTTCACTTTCAACAATTCATACATATACCAATAAACTCATCAATACACCTAGTTTAACATATATCAACTTGGTGCATTAAATCTTACCTAGCTGAGATTTCCTTCCTTTTTCACCAAATTGGCACAAATCCTCTTTGCTCTTGAAATCCTTGATATCAATCTCTTGTTTCCAAGTATGTTGTTCTCCTCTTTGCCAAGAACAACTTTGTTCAACTATATCTCACTCAAAACTGATCACAACTGAAGTTTCCTAAGGTAGAAATGTTAGGTTACACTTTTGGTATTGAATGAAATAGTTTCTCTCGTGCAAACGAAAGTGCAGAAGTCCAGTATTTATAGAATTGTCTCTATAAGATTGATCTGCTCTCCAATGAGATCAATCTGCCCTACACTTTTTCCTCTCGAAATCGACCTTTCAAACTTAATGAGATTGATCTACTCCCAAGCATGAGATCGATCTGAACAACACAGAACCTTAAGGAGATCAATCTGCTCCAAGGTGAGATCGATCTTCTCTAAGTCAGTAGCTTAAAGAAATCGATCTGGCCCCATTGGAGATCGATCTGTCCATGTTCCATTGCTCGAACAAGAGCATTTTTGGCTCTTCCATATCGATCTCTCATCCCATGAGATCGATCCCTCATTCATATTTTTCAGATTTTTGCTGTAGTTTTCTACAGTAACTTACACCAAACTTAATACATTTTGCTATCATAGTCATTTTCTCATCCAATCACCTTTAAGGCTTGAAAATGACATCCATTCATAATTGATGTACATTGAAACTTGTGTGCATACATTGTATAACCAAAGGTATACAATACAACACCAAAGGGAAGTATAAAGATTCATGCAGTATGCAAACTTCCTTCAATTTTACCACACCACCCAAAATTCCATATATTCACATTTATCACATACAAAAGTCCATTTCTTCTTATTCATATATAATAAAACTTGTACGTACATCACAAACTCATACTACAAATGTGTACATTTAATCTATGGACTTTACATCATTTATGCTTCACATAGCATATACATGTATGTACTTATGAATTTAAGGGTCTTATAATCCTCCCCTCCTTAAAAGAATTTGGTCCTCTAAATTTGAACCAAGTTACTCTACAAACACATGGGGATATTTCTCTCTCATCAAACTCTCTAGCTCCCAAGTCGTTTCCTCTGAAGTGTGATACTGCCAAAGAATCTTCACTAACCCAATAGTCTTATTCCTCAAAACTTTCTCCTTTCTATCCAGTATCCAGATCAATTTCTCTACATATGTCAAATCATCTTTGAGCTCCAATGGCTCATACCGAATCACATGATCTGGATCTGGATGGTACTTCCTCAACATCGAAATGTGGTAGACATTGTGCACTCTCGATAAATCTAGTGGCAAAGCTAATCTATACGCCTTATCTCCCACTCTGTCCAGTATCTCAATGGGTCTAATGTAGCGAGGACTCAACTTACCTCTATTCCCAAATCTCGTTATACCCTTGGAAGGAGAAACCTTTAGAAATACTGATTCACCAACTGCGAATTCAAGTGGTATTCGTCTCTTATCAGCATAGCTTTTCTATCTACTCTGAGCTGTGCTCAATCTCTCAACAATCATCCGGATATCCTCAGAGGCTTGTGTAACCAAATCAAGAGCAAATATCTTTCTATCACCCACTTCCTTCCAACCGATAGGGGAATGACATCTACGGCTATACAAAGCCTTATACGATGCCATCCCGATACTCACATGATAACTGTTGTTGTAGGCGAATTCGGCTAGTGGCAAATGATCATCCTAAGAGCCTCTAAAATCTAACACAGACACTCTTAACATATCTTCCAGAGTCTGTATGGTCCTCTTTGACTGACCATCTGTCTGAGGATGATAAGCAGTACTCAAACTCAACTGGGTTCTCATGGCTTCCTGAAAATGTTTCCAAAAGTAGGAAGTGAAGCAGGAATCCCTATCTGAAACAATGCTCACTGGAATACCATGTAACCTCACTACCTCGCGTACATACAACTCTGCCAATGAACTCAGAGTATCGATAGCTCTCATAGCTAGAAAGTGGGCTGACTTCGTCAGTCTATCAACTATCACCCATATAGCATCATGATTCCTCCGGGTCATCGGTAAACCCATTACGAAATCCATGGTGATATGCTCCCATTTCCATGTCGGTATAAGTAGAGGTTGTAATAACCATGCAGGTTTCTGATGCTTTACCTTCACTTGCTGACATACGAGACACCTTCCCACGAATTTTGCTACATCTCTCTTCATACCTAACCACCAATACACCTTATGGAGATTCTGATACGTCTTATTACTCCCCGGATGTAGAGTGTACCTCGATAAATGAGCTTTCGTCAATACAAGTCTCCTGAGTTTGGGGTCCTCGAGAACACACAATCTGCCTCTAAACCTCAGAAGTCCATCAGAACTCAACTCAAAATCAGTCTCTGTGCCTTTCTGTATCTGACTACTCATGTCAATGCAATACGGATCAGTCTGCTGAGCCTGTCTGATCCTGTCCAATAGATCTGGCTTCAAGCGTAGACTAGTAATCACACAGTCTGTATCCATGTCAGAAGGCACAACTCCCAAACTGCGGCTAGCGAACTGCTCTAGTAACTCATGTTCCCTGACCATCATATATGATACCATTCCTAGGCTCTTCCTACTCAAAGCATCAGCTACAACATTAGCCTTCCCTGGATGATCAAGTATCTCACAATCATAATCTTTTAGAAGCTCTAGTTATCTTCTCTGTCTCATGTTTAATTCTTTCTATGAGAACAAACACGTAAGGCTCTTGTAGTCGGTCAAAATTTAGAATTTCTCTCCATACAAGTAGTGACGCCATACCTTCAACGCAAACACTACTGCCGCTAATTCCAAATCATGGGTCGGATAGTTCTTCTCATGATCCTTCAGCTGTCTGGATCCATAAGCAACTACCCTCCCATCCTGCATCAATACACAGCCAGTCCCTGATGCGATGCATCGGTATACACTGAAAATCCTCCTGAGCTGGCAGGGATAGTGAGAATTGGAGCAATAGTCAATCGACTCTTCAACTCCTGAAAACTCTTCTCACAATCCTCATTCCACACAAATGCTACACCCTTCCAAGTGAGGCGTGTCAACGGAGCAGCTAACTTCAAAATTCCTTATACAAATCTTCGATAGTACCCTGCTAAACCCAAGAAACTTCTGATCTCGATGACTGTCCTCGACTGTTCCTACTGAACTGCAGCCTCAATCTTGGATAGATCCACTGATGCACCATCCTTTGACATAACATGTCCCAAAAACGAGATCTGTGACAACCAAAAATCACACTTGTTGAGTTTAGCATACAGCTTATGCTCTCTTAAAGTCTGTAATACAATCTTGAGGTGCTTCTCATGCTCTTCCTCAGATTTTGAATATACCAAAATATCATATATGAAGACGACAACAAATTGATCCAAATATGGCTTGAACACATCATTCATCAAAGCCCATGAAAGCTGCAGGAGTATTCGTCAATCCGAATGGCATAACCAAAAACTCATAGTGGCCATATCGGGTCCTAAATGTTGTCTTGGGCACATCTCCACTCTGAACTCTCAGCTGATGATACCCAGACTTCATATCAATCTTAGAAAAGACTTGCGTTCCCCGGAGCTGATCCAACAGATCATCAATATGTGGAAGGGGATATCTAGTCTTGATGGTTGCCTTATTCAACAATCTATAGTCTATAGATAATCGGAAGCTTCCATCCTTCTTCCTTACAAACAAAATCGGTGCTCCCCAAGGTGAAACACTCAGTCTGATAAAACCCCTGTCCAACAACTCCTATAATTGTTTCTTGAGCTCTTCCAGCTCAACTAAGGTAATGCGATACGGTGGTCTCGATATAGGTTCAATACCAGGCACCATGTCTATACAAAACTCCATCTCTCTGTCTGGTGGCAATATTGGCAATTCATCCGGAAAGACATCTGGGAATTCACTAACCACAGAAGTATCTTCCAACTTTGGATGTACCTTATCCGTATCAACCACGTACGCAATAAAACCTTTAACAGGTTCATTTCTCAGTCAGCATAGTATATTATCAATCACAATAATAACTACTACTTTTATTTCTTTACATCAAGCTTTACAACATATTTTTCAGGGTTAGGAAACATAACTGCATAGCAATCTAAAACAGCATGGTTTGACAATAACCAATTCATTCCTAGGATTACATCAAAATCACTCATGCTTAACAGTATTAGATTGACTGTCATGTCCTTGTCCCCTACTCTTAGCTTACAATCATTTAACACATACTCCACTAGCTGACTATTGTCTATAGGCGTACTAGTCAACATCATTCGACTCAGAGGTGTACGCTCTACATGCTTTTCTATTTTACATGCAAATGAAGGCGATACAAATGAATGCGTGGCACCAGGATCAATTAAAACATGTGCTTCTAAATTATATATTAGGATGTTACCTCTAATCACATCCGAAGAAGCATCGGTTGTCCCCTGGTCCAAGGCATGCACTCGCCCTCATCCCACAACTTGTTTCCCTTTCTCTTCTGTTGTCGCTCTCCTTCTCGGAGCAGACGTATCAGCTGGAGCTCTCTCAGGTTCCTTACCCTTCTGTGGGGCAATATCCATCACCTCTTGGCACACTCTAGCCATATGGCCTGGCTTCCAACATCTATAACATAAACCACTAGAAACAGGACAAGGTCTACCTTTGTGGAATCTACCACATCTACTGCACTGCTCTGTTGTAGGCCTCTGTCCTCCAATCATAACTCCTCTAGCTGGAGCTATAGTCGGGTATGCATGAGATCTAGTAGTCCTCTCTTGTACTTTCTCGATCCTTGGTCTCTTACCAAAGAGTCTCTTCCCTCCTCGAAATCCAAAACTTCGAGTAGTATCATTCACCGGCCTCTTTCTGTCTCTGTCTCTACCTTTTCTACCTTTTCTAACTATTCTAAACTTTGAGACATTCCTCTCATAATCTTGTTCACAAAATTGTGCCATGCACACTGCCTCATCATATGTAGAGATGTCGAATGGAACCAGTTTAGACCACAAAACTGGTCTCAATCCATCTATGAATCTATGGACCTTCCTGGTTTCGCTGCTCATAGTGTCAGGGTCATACCTCCCCAGGATAAAAATCTAGTCTTGTACTCATCCACTGAGTGACTCCCTTGGCTTAACCCCAAAAATTTGACCTGCAGCCTTCGCTGAGCCGTATCTGGAATAAACTGCCTCCTGAAGGCATCCAGAAATATCTCCCAACTAAGCTCTGCATGTCGGGCTCTCAAAATGGATCGAGTGGACTTCCACCAATGCTCTGCAGTCCCCTTCAGTAGGAACGTAAAAAATACGACCATCTCTGAAGTTGTACACTCAAAGAATCCATACAAGTTCTTCATTTCTCCTATCCATTCCTCTGCGAAAATTGGGTCCTTAATCCCACGAAAAGTTGGAGGTCTAAGTTTCTAAAATTGTCGAAGTCTGTCCAAATCACAACTGTACCCCAAAACACTACCGCCTTGTCGTGCAGTAACCTGTGACGGCATATCCTAAACTGGTGGGAGTATAGGTGTATCAGGTGTAGCTGCCTTTGCCGACGTAGTCTCTGTATCCTATCCCTATCCTCCTGGCATCATCTGTGCCAGTATCTCTACTATGGTCTTTAGGCGATGTTTTAGTCTCTCAAAACGCATCTCAGTACTCTTTGGTACATTAGTCTGACCAATAGTCTTATCTCAGGTCTCTAGACTACCTCCACGACCTCGTGCCCTATCTCTAGTCCCTCTACCACGGCGAGTATTAACCATAATGGTTAAATCCCTGTATTTATAATCATAAATTAGTTGATATCCATTTCGTATACATAATTGTAACTGAACAAAACACAGTACTATGGGGATGTATATTTTCCTAATTACTAATATCGATTCACATCAGACTAGCACTGCTCTGATACCATTCTGTCACGCCCTTCCCTCACACACGACCTACCTTATTCACCACAATTTTTTTCATTTTTTTTTTTTTGCATTTCACTTACCTCTTCTTCTGTCATCTCTCATAACAAACGTTGGGCTGTGATTCGATATTACTTACCCATTCACACTCATTCATAACAAATATAGAATTTAATATTCTTTTCTATAATACAAACTCTTGTACATTAATACATTTATCTGCACATATACATCTCGGCCGTACATTTATTTACATAGTTGTGCTTATACATTGTTTAGTACAAAATATCTAGCATGTATACCTCTAACAAGATGGATCTGCAACGAATATCAAGGAATGTCAGTCCTCAGTCGTGTCCACCTACTGTGGATGCTTTGAAAAAGAAAGGGATAATAAGGGGGTGAGCTCATAACTTAGTAAGAAAATCAGACAAGCAAGTAGATAACTACATTGTCTACAAAATACAATGCTTATGCCTTGAAATCGTTTCCTTACCCTATCTGTATCTATAACATCCATCTCTCTCAAATCATTATGCAATATCTATAGATACAAAACGTCAGTTATAAAACTAGAAATATGCTGGTTTAACAACCTCAGCATTATATGCATAAATACTGCATTTCTCATGTAATTTCATAAATCTCACATTTATCATGCCATGCATTTAAATCAAAATCATATGACATCCATCATGTTTAAAGACATGGAAAACTGGGCCTCACCCATCCCTCGGGTTACCTTTTTCACAATTCACAACTCACAGTGTATATCATAAAACCATGTGGTAATTCATTCAAGAAATTCAATTAGCAAGAAAGGAGATAGGTGACTACATGTTTCGAGTGTATGATCATAACTCATTTTTCGTGATCCCAGGCTACACAGTAATCGGTGTGCGGGGTCTCACAATTGTTGTGATGGGAGGTGGGTCAAATCCTAACCGTCAACTCAAAACTCTCTCATCGTGTACTCACGGTACATCGTACTCTATGTGACATACACGATACACAGTACTCCTTGCCCTATCTCAAGGTAGGATGCTCGCCATGAGTCTTAGTCCTCACACTTTGGATATACCTCATAGTTAGGATGCTCGCCATGAGTCTTAGTCCTCACACCTATGGGTTATTTCGATAGCCCTCTGCCCGATCTCAAAATATTGCACGTGTGAGCATATATATATATCAGTGCGACAAACAGTCAGCATAGGCTCCCAACACGGCTGTTTCATGCTCTTTTTAAAACTGGTATGTGCGAGTAAAAACTCCCAACACGATTTTATCATAATATCATAATCTCTAGTGTGAGCAATGCTCCCAACACTAGGTTATATAAAAACATGAATATGAGTAAAGCTCCCAATACTTTATAATGTATAATATGTGAAAACTGAGTACGAGCGAAGCTCCCAGTACTCTATCATGTAAAACTGAGTATGAGTATAGCTCCCAATACTCTACAATGCATCAATCACAATCTGAGTACGAGAAATGCTCCCAGTACTCTAATACGCATAAATCACATTAAAATCTAGTACAAGTAAACACTCAAGTACTATGTGATGCATATCTCAAAATATAGTGCTAGTATTCTCTAGAACTTATGGTTTTCACACAAAACTAGATAGACGGCTATTCAAATCAAATAAGCACTCAAATGTGCATGTTTTCACATATAAATGAAAACAATTGTCATTCTATCATGCAACTCATGAATTTTGATCACAACATGCTTCTAAGGTATTTTCACCCTATGTTTGGATAAAGCACACTTATCCTGATTATTCTTAATCACAAACATCATGCCTATTCATGGGAATTCATATAACATCTAATATCAAAATGCTATTCAAAATACGTGAAGCCATCTCTAGCTACTCACGAAATTCCCTTACCTCAGATCACGTCAAGTGACCTCTCTTCCTCGGTTCTGCTCACTCTCGCAGTCTGATCAGCTTTCAATGTGATTTTCGAAGCTATTAATCGTATTCACGTTAGTATATCGTATTATACTTGCCAAATCTCTACTCAATACATCCATTTCATGATTCTCTCCCATTATGGTATTATTCCATATTTTCCACATATTATATTCATTACTTCTTATTTCCACTTCTTGCATTTCACAAGATTAACTTAGAATCTTCCATACATGCATATTCCACCATTAAATCCATGCCAACACCATTTCCTCATCAATTTCTCATATTCACACCAATAGCTAGGTCATGCTTATTTTTCGTGATCTTTTCACTTCAACAATTCATACATATACCAATAAACTCATCAATACAGCTAGTTTAACATATATCAACTTGGTGCATTATATCTTACCTAGCTGAGATTTCCTTCCTTTTTCACCAAATTGGCACAAATCCTCCTTGTTCTTGAAATCCTTGATATCAATCTCTTGTTTCCAAGTATGTTGTTCTCCTCTTTGCCAAGAACAACTTTGCTCAACTATATCTCACTCAAAACTGATCACAACTGAAGTTTCCTAAAGTAGAAATGTTAGGTTACACTTTTAGTATTGAATGAAATAGTTTCTCTCATGCAAACTGAAGTGCGAAAGTCCAGTATTTATAGAATTGTCTCTATGAGATCGATCTGCTCTCTAATGAGATCGATCTGCCCTGCATTTTTCCTCTCAAAATTGACCTTTCAAACTTAATGAGATCGATCTGCTCCCAAGCATGAGATCAATATGAACAACACAGAACCTTAAGGAGATCGATCTGCTCCAAGGTGAGATCGATCTTCTCCAAGTCAGTAGCTTAAGGAAATCGATCTAGCCCCATTGGAGATCGATCTACCCCTGTTCTATTGCTCTAATAAGAGCATTTTTGGCTCTTCTAGATCAATCTCTCATCCCATGAGATCGATCCTTCATCATATTTTCCAGATTTTTACTGTAGTTTTTTGTAGTAACTTACACCAAACTTCATACATTTTGCTGTCATAGTCATTTTCTCATCTAATCACCTTTAAGGCTTGAAAATGACATCCATTCATACTTCATGTACATTGAAACTTGTGTGTATTCATGGTATAACCGAAGGTATATAATACAACACCAAAGGGAAGTATAAAGATTCATGCACTATGCAAACTTCCTTCCATTTTACCACACCACCCAAAATTCCATATATTCACATTTATCACAAACAAAAGTCAATTTCTTCTTATTCATATATAATGAAACTTATACGTACATCACAAACTCATATTACAAATGTGTACATTTAATCTATGGACTTTACATCATTTATGCTTCTATAGCATACACATGTATGTACTTATGAATTTAAGAGTCTTACAAGAACCAAGCTTAACCTTTTAAGACCTAATTTGGCCAATTATGAAAGACAAGCTTCGAAGTCGTTTTGCTTCTATCTAGAAACATAGATATGCTCCATAATCGTCCTTATTTAACATATATAAGAACCAAAGATTTATAGAAGCTCAACCTCCACAAATCTGAGAGAAATCACAACTTACCCTTAGCTTTTCTCGCTCATTTATCTGAATCTAACCTTCAATTTCCAGTATATTGTAAAAGACATCGAGCTGAGCAAGTTCATAGAGGACTTGGAAGCAAAAAATGGCTAAAAATTGTAAAAATATGTGAAAATGGAAGAGGAAAAAAAATGTAGTTTTCTCTTTTTTCTCACGATTTCCAAAATTTTAGCGACCTATTTATAGATATTGGCCTGAGTGGATCGATCCCTCTGTGCTTTTTGGTAAGAAAATCACATTAGAGAGGATCAATCCATTGGCTTAGAAGATCGATCCCTTAAGTCGGTGAAGCAAAATTTGACATTCTGCCATGAATGGATTGATTCCATTACATAGAGGATCAATTCGTAGGCTTCCTAGAGCCAAAATTAACTTTATTTTTTCATAGAATCAAGACTGAATCAATAGGAATCGATCTCTATAATGACCTCTACCCCTATTTGCATGATAGCTCTTCTTAGCCACATTTGAGACTTATGACATGTCCAAAACTTATCCTTTACACTTCCAATGTATGAAAGATTTGGGTTCTCATATCCTCCCCTCCTTAAGGAATTCAGTCCTTTAAATTCTTTTCGATTAAATCCAACTAGCCAAACTTACTTCTAATAACTTTTTAAGGAGTGTGATACTGTCTGAGAACCTTTTTCATGTTCAATTCCATTCAACAATTAACAATATTAAAATTATTTCACAGTTGAAGAGGTGAAAGAAGTGACAACACTGATGCCAGTCTTTCTTAAGACTACCTATACGTCCTTGCCTCACTTTCGATTTCACAATTCTTATACATATCACTTTGTATGCATTAGAATAATATTACAAAATTGCAACTCAATTTCAGATAAGCACAGTACACAGGATGTGCTTCAAATGTAAATGACTTTTGGGACCTTTCTAGATTAACTCACAAAACAAACTTCTGCTCTGATACCATTAAATCTGTCATGACCCAAAGGATACAATATTTTGGACACTTTAATACGAAAGTACGAAAATTTGAGCTAAATTTGTTTTTAAACATTTGTTTGTGTTGTAAGCAAATTCTTATAGTAGAATCCAACTAATATCTACTCCATACAATTTAAGGTAAACTACTTATGGCCCAATCCAAAGCAATGCTTACTGGCTTATGCCATTTATTCTATTTTTTTTTACCAAGAATCACTCATTTACATCCTGAATTTAAAACATCAATTACCCAATCACAATTAACATAATACACATCCCGACTCGTTTAGTGAAAATAAACTATCTGAATTGAACACATACCGAATGTGAGTTGCTTGATCTCTGAAGCTTTGACTTTGAAGCCAAATTCCAATGTGGATATTAGTGAACCTTTTTTATCATAACCTATAATGAAAAATAACTGGGGTGAGCTTTGGGGAAAGCCCAGTAAGTAACCAACACAAGTACCGAAATAATACATATAGATATTGAATTCCAATGAATGTATAACGCATTCTTATTCGATCAATTTCTTTCTCATTTATTTGATTCACCATTCGAAACTTAGCGAAGGTTCCACTTTTTCTAGGTTTATGAACTTGAATAGTATCAGACGTTGTCAAGTCTTTCAGGCAAAAGGTATTTTGAAATAATCCGATTTGTCATTAAACTTGAGCACCCTGAAATAATCACTATAACACTTAAAATAATTTGATACGATTTTCGATAACAATGTTTGTATCACTTTTTGATATTCGATCAATTTTCACTTCCAATAATCGATAACTCTTTGTATCATTTTCAATACTAGGACTTAGTGATGTTGTCATCGTTATGTAGTCCTATCAATGTCCTATCTCAATGTTCGATGAAATGAACGAAGCAATAGTTGGATAAAACCATTACAATGCGTTTCTCAATAAAACGGTGCATTTTAGATAAATCAATATTTAATGCAATTACATGGTTTGGAAATCAATTTTAAACACTAAACACATGCTTGATAAACCACAATTTAATAAAACACTTTTTATTCGATAAACAATTTTTAATAACACTGAAAACTGTTAGATGATCATTTGCTAACAATTATAATCCTTGCTAGCTAGGGTCAATATTGACTATTAAAGCCCGTCAGCATAACCTTCACTGACCATTATAATCCATCAGTTAGGTTAATTTTTCGACTATCATAACCCGTCAACTGAGTTTACTCACTCACTAAACATGCACAATCACTAACTATCAAAATCCCTATTAACAGGGGCTAATACTGACCATTAAAGCCGTCAATAAGACCGATCAATAACTAACAATTATAAGTTGTTAGTAGGGCTAATTGGTCATGGCTAACTATTATCACCTGTTAATTAAAGCAAAACAGTAAAGCAATGAAAGCTGTCTATATGCATGTTATGAAATCAATTCAAATCACTTCACAATGTGGATAAAAACAGAGTTAGGTTAAATCCTAAATAGTAAGGATATGCAAAATAAGCATAAATCCTCAATCTTTCAAAACATACCTGAAGTGAGATTTAAAAGCCTTTCATTATGCAATAAAATCGATACACACTTTGAAAATCTCACTATTTACCATGCTATGCACAAGATGCATTAAAGCGTAAAGCATGGTTCGATAAATCACATTAGTTAGATTGAAAATATGAGAAATGTACCATATGCTTTCTACCTTTATCACTTATACACAATGTAATTGATCAATCAATCTTGCAATTAATCTATAAATCGATCTTTCAATCAATCTTTCCATCACATAACACATATAGTCCTCAAACATATCCGATTTATACTCTTAGACCCAATTTATTCTGAACGATGCTACCTTGCATCAAAGGAATTAACTTATATTTTATAATGCTACCTTTATCAAAATGGTTACTTATCCATTATATACTTTTATCCAATAACAATCAATTGATCAATTATTCAAACTTATATACTTACAGTACTTAAACGATATTCGATTTCTATCTAAGACTCACTTTATGTCATATGATGCTACTTCGCATTTATGGAACTAACTTCTACACTATGGTGATACCTTGCACCCTAATGATTACTTATTGATTCGATATTTTTATCCACAATCATTCACAAGTTTTTGCGTAATATTACCTCAGTCAATCTCCAATTTTTTTATCACCTAAGTTCGCTACACATAAAATCAACTTGATATATGTATAACGAATGTACGCTATCGTATACTAACGTGTATCCTTTCGATATTCTTATAACCTTATTCGTTATTTGATTGCGATTTAACACTTAAACTTGGACAGTATAATGCTACTTTACATCATGTGACCGTCCACTTATCCTATGTGATGTTAAATTGCATCTTCAATCACTTATCCAATCATTATCCTTATCTATAACCAACCACCCACTCTTAGTTTACGTAATATAAATGATTTACGAAATTTTTGCAATAAGATTGGGTAGCAAATGCTTATTACCTAGCTTGTAAGGAAGAAACAGTTTATAATCCCAAGGGCAGTTGATTTATCCATATTTACTTATCATTCTTAATTCTTGTTCATTTACAGATTCACTCTTAACTTTTACGGTATAATGCTGATTTGTATTATGTGATGCTAATTTACGTCTTGGACCACTAGCGTATAGCCAGTACTATTTGCTTTCACTCCTATATCCATTGATTATGAACTTTAGTTTGTACTTTATGCAAATTTAGTTACATAGCATGCAATAGCTACAAAGGCAGCATTAAGTAATACTCAGTGTATGTTAAATACATTGTAACGAGCGTAGGTCACATACTTGTACATTGCGTCGGCACACAGCTCAAGGCGAAGCTTAGAGCTGCCACATGCCATAATAGGTTTCAAGAACCTACAATATCATACCAATCATTTAGAATTCATTTCTACACTTATTGCATACTTTTAATAGATTTTACCTTAAACCCATACTTGTAATAAAGTGGCAAAAGTCACAATTTACTATTTTTTTATCGTTTCGATCGCACTAGACATACTTACATGTGCATCACATTTGTTTAATAATAATTTACACTATGGGGGTAAAATTACCATTTTACCCCTCACTTAGGTTAAGGCTTATCTTTCATACACGCATGCTATGACCAATTTTCTTCTATAATTTCACTTATTTCTAGCCTATGTACATGTAAACACCCTAAATTTTATGTACGTGGTTTTAACAAAGAATAACATATAAGCCAATGGTATTAAAAATGTGTTTTCCTTAGTCAATGATGTAAGACCTATAAATTTCTATGTAATGTTATGATTATCGAATGTACAGACAAGTTATATTACATATGAATTATAAGAAATAGATGTTTTTAAGTTCTAAGTGTGAATGAATTGCTAAATGAGTATAGAAGCAATTGAATGAGAGTTTAACTAGGGAAATTGTAGTTAAAATGCTGCAGGATGAATGCCAGATCGATCTCATGCAAGGAGAGATCAATCTCATGGCCTGGACAATACAATGCCAAGCATTCTGCAAGAGGGAGATCGATCCCTCACTCAAGCAGATCGATCTCATGTTGGACCAGATCGATCTCCTACCATGGGCAGATCGATCTCCATTGGCCTCTAGATAGGCCAGATCGATCTCCTCTTAAGGCCAGATCGATCTCCAATGCCTTCTGCCTGAAACAAATTGATCTCATTACCTTGAGCAAATCGATCTCATGCATTTCAACAGATCGATCCCCTGCCTGCAAATTGTCAAAATTCTGAAGGATTCAAGTAAGGACAGATCGATTTTCCCCCTATGGAGATAAATCTCCTAAGGCATTTCCTATAAAAACTAGGTAGTTGGATCTGCATTTCACGAGAACAAACTCATTTCCTCCATTTTTAACATGTGACCTAGCTTTCTCACTCCAAAATCACCATATTCCAATCAGTTTTGAGAGAAGTTCCTTTGAGAAAAGTTGTTCCTAGTGAGGGAGAGAACAACATAGTCAAAGATTGGGAGCTCAAACCTTAGATTGAAGGAGAAAGAGGATTTCTCCCAAATTGGAAAAAAGAGGAAAAAGGTTAAGCTAGGTAAGATTTCCATACACCATTTTTTAGTATGTTAATCTAGATATTATGATGAGTGATTTGGTGTATATAATGTTGGTTGAAATGTTCATATACATTCTGAAACAACTATGACCTAGAATGGACTTAGTGAGAGAAAATTGAAATGGCATAGAGCTAATGATGATTTGAGCATGTAGAGATGTTAATGAGCATGTATAGATGATTCTAAGATGATATTGTGAAATCCATAAGTTGGACTAGATGAGGATTGATAATGGGCATGATAAGTGTTTGATGAAATGCCATAGAGAAAGAAAATAATGAACTTGAGGCATCGTAAGCTTAATGTCGGTTTAATATGACTTAATAGACTTGAGGAGTCTAATGGATTCTCGAGAAACGAATAGAACGATTGAAATGGACTTAAAAGGGATTAGAGTCTCATAAGTTGTAATGAGGCCATATTGATGTAACGAGTCAATGCATCGATTTGAAAGCCATGTAAATGAGTGAGTAGTAAATGCTTGCAGCTCTTGGAGATAAATTCGGAGCCGATAAGACCGGATCACGAGTGTTAGAAATCAAGGAAACGATTTAAGTCTGATTCGAGGTAAGGGACTTATGCGAGCTATTAGAGATAGCTATAAGTATGTTTTCTTACCTGCTATATGCAAATATATGCGATAAATATATAGATATTGATATATCTAGATAAAAACTACGTACGAGAATAAGCCTATAAGTATGAGTTGCATAACTTCCATGTTATTGTGGTGAAAAGAGATTTTGCAAACGTTTTGAGAAAGTAATAATAGACGGGCTCCTGATTTAGAAATTTGCATGAAAAGCTTTTAACGAGTGATTGAAGGGAGATTGCCCTCTCACTCATACTCAGTGAATGGAGCCATCTATTTCTTTTCTATGTGAACCTATGCTAGAACTGATGTGGCATTGGTATATTTACCAGTCTTGCTCGCACAACCTGTTTAAGAAAAGATTTTTTAGAAGAACAAAATCGTGCTCGATGCCACGGGTGATGTCGTGTGTTCCACTCGAGAGCTCGCACTAGATTTTAGGAATCATGCTTGTCACGACCCAAATTACCTAAAAATTAGAGTAAATTTTTCGCTTTTTAATTTTCTTACCCGTCGTGAACAGTTACACTACTAAACAGTTGGGCTATGATTCGGTGTTAGTCACCTCTCACCTATTTACCATTCCATTTTCATATTCCATTTACATATCAATTTATTTTAAATAAATACATCCCCAATATTACATCCATGTACAGTACTGTGCCTCTATATGTTCAGATACAAAAATTATACAAATGTGTATACCTGGTCTTGATAAGAAGCAGCGGATATGACTACTGTCGTTCTCTTCTACTGAATATACCCTGTGGGGTGGAAAATGAAAGGGTGAGCATAAACAGCTCAGTAAGGCAATAATGTAAGCAGGTAGATAACTATACTATCTACGTGCTGATAATGTCATGATATAAAATCGTTTACATTTGGAGCATGAGGTATGACTAAAGCGATGCCACATGTATGTATATATCATATAAGATAAATCATGAAATCGACATATAAAACAAACATGAAAAAATCATCATGTATGTCGTCTCATGCTCGTCACATTTAAAACTTATTTGTTTCATCATAAACTCATCACGTTAAAACTCATTTGTTTTATCATAAAACAACCACATCAAGACTAAACCCATCTCTCGGGAATACCTTGATTCATTAAATCACATCTCTTTTAAAAACATAAATCGGGACATTACCCCTCCCTCGGGTTCGTCCTGGTCTATTCAGACCGTATGATATCATGTGAGGCATGTAGGTTACTGTATGAAATTGAGGACTATGGCCATACTTTGTCCCTGTGATCCCAGGCTACACGGATCCCGGTGTGCGGGCCATCACAACTGCAACGGGAGATGGGGTTAAATCCTACCCGCCAGAATATCAAGTAACATCATCGAGTCATCATGACTACATGGTACAGCGTACTCCGTGTGACATACATGGTACATCGTACTCCGTGGACCTATATGATAGTCTGGGGGTGCCTGCCGTAGGTCTTATCCACCCCAATACTATGTCGATAACCAACCCATGTCTCAAAGTATACGTGCGAGCATCTCAACTCTTTGTGACACACAGTCTACAGGAGGCTTCTGCATGACTATATGCATGGTGTGAGCGAAGCTCCAGCACCACGCTATGCATATCATGATATCTAAAATCTCGTGCGAGCGAAGCTCCAGCACGGTTGTACACACACAAATTTCTCGTACGAGCAATGCTCCAGTACGGCTTTTCATGAGTAATAAATCAATAAACTTGAGTGCGAGAAAGACTCTAGCACTCTTTTTACTCGTGCAAATATGATAGGTGGCTCAATCTTTATAAAACATCTTTTAAAATAGTAACCGGTCCAAACCGGTACCCTTTCGTATAATTCACGAAATCAACAGCCAACTTATGTGCATATTTGCTTAAATCAAAGCAATACATTCATATAAAACATTAAAAACATGAAATCATGCAATTTATCTGCCTTACTACCCTTTTAGTAAATTTTACTCAGGGGTAAAATCATCTTTTTTTTATTCACCTATGCCCCGATTTTCGTAAAAATTAGTATTTTGTTTTCTAGATACTTTAAGAATTCTAGGCCCTATAAATCCCCTCAAAATATGTATAGAAATCTCTATGCACCTACAAAATTTCTTTACCTCGATTTACATGCAAACTTATCTTGTCTCGATAATACTCGATCTCTCGATCCAACTGCGCATTAACCAAGTCTACGGAACTGTATATAACCACATATTTTGGGTCAATTCAATTATCTTTATTAGTATATCACATTTACTGATCGAATCTAACGTACTGGGCTTGTTTTACTTTATTGGACCCGATCGCACCTTAATGGGTCTCGACCCATTTTCAGCCCGTTTTTACTTATTAAATCTCTTCTTTGGGTTTACTGGACTCATTCAGCTTACCAATAATCATCGGGCTTCGTTCCAAACTCATTGGATAGCCCGTATACTATTTACGGTAATTATGTTACAATTCCGATTAATATGCCTTTTTATACATAATTAATCCATAAATTCCGTAAAATAATCGAAACTCTGTATTAAAGGACTCATATTATCGTAATTAAAATATACTTACCTAATATGATGCGGGGTACAAAAATCGGAGCTCAATTGGCTCTCGTTCGGGTTTTGTCGTAAAACTGCACAATTAATATTTAATCCCGGGTTACTTTTCGATTAAATATAATTTAAATAAATTTCTCAGAATCAAACCGATCACTTTTGACCTCTTACCAACTTACTCGAAGTCCGGTGTACCCCCAAAAATCTTTCCTTTTTTCTTTTTTCTCTTTTTCTCATTTTTTCCCTTCTTTCTTGGCTGAACCGGTTCAGTCTAGTTCAAACCCGGTTCAGACCGATTCGGTTCACTCCGGTTCACTCCGGTTCGATCGGTTCAAGGCCTCGCCGGTCGGTTCTTTACCGGCTTCCACCGCCAACAGCTCCGCGAGGTCGTCCGATTCTTGAATCTGGCCTCTGTTTCGTCCAAGGCAGCCGAAAAGTCGTCGGTCCGGCCTGTTCTCTCCACCGTCGGTACCCATTTTCTTTTTCCGCCATTTTTGGCATTTGTCGGCAGTTTCGCCGATCGTGGCAGCCACCAATCAGCTCGTCTGCGCCTAGGGAGCGTCGCCGGTACCAGGGAGGTCGTCGGCCTCTCCTCTTCCTTTTCCGGCCCTTCGCCTGGCTGTTGGTCGCCGGACGGCTCGCCGGTGGTCTGTAAGACCCGAATTTAATTAAAATATGAAATAAAGGAGTATTTGTGAAGGGAAGTCGGGTTAAATTAATCCCGAACACGTGTAAGGGCAAAATGGTCAAAAGACCAAAGGTCGGTATAATTTCGATAAGGAAATTTAATTAAAAATATGGATTTGAGAAATCTTGATCAATAAAGATGAAATAAATTTATTTTGGGTTAAACTGATCAAGATATTAATTTATTGGAATTAATCGGGATTAATCGAGATTTTTAGTTCGGAAGAGTAATCCCAAAAATAATCGAAAAATATACCGAAAAGTCATTCGGGACAATATCCCGAAAATACGGAGAAATTATACCCGAAAAAAGAGGTTAAAATATAATAAATAAATTAAATAAAATTAAATTAAAGAATTTAGAATTAAACAATAATTTTTGAGAGATATTTGGGTATTTTAATATATTTTAATGAATAGTAAAATAATTAAAATAAATAAAATTAATAATAAAATTAATAAAAATAAATTAATGAAAGGAAAAAAAAAGGGGAGACTGAAAACGAAAATATCGGGGAGAGAGAGAGACCGAACGGAAGCAGCCGACCGAGCCCTGCCGGCGGCCAGGCGACCAGGCGAGGCCCAGGCGGAGGAAGCCCGACGAGGCCCGACCACCCCCGGCCTAACAGAGGAACGAACGGCGGCGAAACGGCGACGAAAACCGAGGGAGAAGGTCGACGGGGTTGAGGGGTTCGATCCCGACGAACGGCGGCATCTTAGCTCCGACCGACCCCAGCCGAGGCTTCCCGAGGTCCAGACGAGTCGATTGGCAGCGACCCCGATCGGTGAAACTGCCGGCAAACGCCGGAAACGACGGAGGAAATGAAATGGGTCCGACGGCCGAGGGAGAACAGCCGGACCGACGATTTTCCGGCGGCCTTGGGCGAAGCCGAGCCCAGATCTGAGACGCGGACAACCTCACGGAGCCACTGGCGGTGGAAGCCGGCGGAGAACCGACCGGAAAAGGGGTGAACCGACGGTGAACCGGCCAAACCGGGGTGAACCGGCTGTCTGAACCGGTCTGAACCGGACTGAACCGGTTCAGCCAAAAAGAGGGGAAAAAAGGAGAAAAAAGGGAAAAAGAAAAAGAGAAAAAAATTGGGAAAAATTTTTGTGGTGCAATCGAATTTCGGGTAAGTCGATAAGCGGTCAAATTGACCCGATTTAAATTTGGAATATTTTATTTAATTAATTATCGACTGAAAGTTTACCCGGAAAATATATTTAATTGTGTAGCTCGACGATTGGCATCCACCGAGGGCTCGAGACAGCCTCGATTTACGAACTAGCATGGAATCTCGGGTAAGTGACACTTATTTACGACAATTACCTCGTTATGCGTGATATTGATTTAAATTCCGCATAAATTGAATTAAATTATGGAAATTTATATAATTGTCGTAAATAGTGAATTTAGCTATTCGAGAGCTAGGACGAGGCCTAATAAATTATTGGTGGGCCCAATGAGCCCAATAGGCCTCGATAAAGTGAAAATTAAGTGGTAAACGGGCTTAAGGCCGATTAAGGCCCATTAAGGTGTAATCGGGCCCAATAGGGGTAAACGGGCCCAATGATTTAAATTAAGCCCAGAAAGTATTAAATACGATTAAATTTCATAATATCTGACCTGAGGAATATTAATACGCAGTTTCTGGCATTTGATTGGGAGCATAACGGACTGCGCAACGAGATAACATTGGAAAAGCAAAGGTCAGACTCTACGGAAAAATAAGGTAAGGGAATTTTACGGACTGCTAGAGGTAAACTCTATGAAATTTTAAATTCATATGCAGTCTTTAAAATTTATCTGAAGGGTCTAGAAGTCGAATAATAATTTTAGTGCCCCGAATGGGTAAATTACTAAAATACCCTTGTTAAGGGTAAAAATCTAAAAATTTAGAAAAATTGGGAGGAGCAAGGACAAGAGGTTCCTGCTCGTTCTGGAGGTATTTCAACACATGCATGAGTAGGCTGGCTCACTTTTAAAGAAAAATGCATAGCATTGCATATCTTAAATGATGTGATTTCTGTGAAAACTATTTGGAGATAACTGAGCCGCCTACGTGTTTTATTTACACGGTGCTAGAGTCTAACTTGCACCAGATTTTACATGATTTTCATGACAGGGTGCTGGAGTATAACTCGCACCATATTTTTATACACGATTTTCGTGACAGAGTGCTTGAGCTTAGCTCGCACTAGTTTTATTTTATTTACTAACAGTGTTAGAGCACCGCTCGCACTACTTTTCAGAGATCATACGATAAGTCGTGCTTGGAGCATCGGGTAGACTGTGTGTCACCGATTAAATAGGCTCGCACGTGCGTTTTGAGACATGGCATGTTAAAATAACCTGATGAGCTCGAACGAGGGATAAGGGTTAGAGAAATAACCTGATGAGCCCGAACGAGGGATAAGGGTTAGAGAAACAACCTGATGAGCCCGAACGAGGGATAAGGGTTAGAGATCCACCTGATGAGCCCGAACGAGGGATAAGGGTTGGAGATCCAGCTGATGAGCCCGAACGAGGGATAAGGCTGAGGGTCCACGGAGTACGATGTACCGTGCAAGTAGCATGAAGTACGATGTACCGTGTAGTATCTTCAGATACGGTATCTTTGTGATACGGGGTATCTTCGGATACGGCATCTTCGGATGCGTGAGATCGGATAAGACTGACGGGTTGGATTGACCCACTTCCTGGGCGGTTCCCGATCAGGGTGAGACCTCGCACACTAGGATCCGTGAAGCTAGAGGGACTCACGAGGACACATTGGCCAGTCCTGGTTATTGCCGTTATACAAATATTGCTCGTCTCGCATGTCGACGATTTCGATGATTTAAAATGGGTTTTTAAACTAAATTTGCATGATGATATTTTCATGCTTTTCAAACCCACGTGTGATGTAAACCGTTTTCATGGTTTTGTGTGAGTCAGGATCACCCGCAGGAGGGGTCGAGTCCTGACTTTATTGTGAAAATTTTAATTGAGAAAGAAATGATTTGTAATACTTGCATGTTGAATTTTTCGTGCAAATGTGTTTTACATAACATCATAACGCATATCATTTGTTTTAAAATGTGTGGAGAAAGGGTGGTTTATGCATGGCACCACGTTCATGTAGGTAGTATGGTTACCTACTTGTTCGTAGGATTGCCTTACTGAGCTTGATGTGCTCACCCCTTTCATTTTCTCCCACAGATAATCTCCAGTTGAAGTTGCGATGACTCAGTACTGCATTCCGGATATCCGCTGCTGCCCATCAACATAAGGTATATACACTTGTACATATTGTATCTACATAAGCATAGCACAGTAACATGTTTGTAAGTAACTTTAGGGGATGTATAAATATTGTAAACAAATATAAATGACTGGAGAATAAATAAGTTAGATGGTAATGGTATGGTGGGACTGGCATTGACGCACAGCCCAATTATTAGTGGAGTGTGGTCACGATTCGAGGACAGGTAAGAATTCAAGTAAATAAACAAAACGCGAAAAAAATTAACTCTGATTTTTGGGTATTTTGGGTCGTGACAATTATTATGGTATCAGAGCACAATTGGTCTGATGTGTGTCAGTGTCAGTAATTAGAAAATTACATCCCCGTGTTACTGTGCTTAGTTAGATACAATAGTGTATATCGAGATGGGCTTGACTAAGAAATGGTTGAGAATGCAGGAATGCTTAATATGAGTCGCGTTAGATGAGATAGTGCACGAGGCAGAGGTCATAGAGATAGACCTGAGTCTGCTAAGTCGTGCGGAGTTGACCTGTGAGAATCAGGATGAAATTGAAATGGAGGCTAATGTTGAGAATGCCTCACATAGTCCGATAGAGAGATCGGACAGTATTGAGACACGCTTCGCGAGATTGGAGCAGAGTGTGGAGATTATCTTGAGGAGCTAATTGCTCAGAGTATACATAAGATCAGAGAGCGCAGCGGAGCATTGGTGGAAACTCGCTCGACCCATCTTAAGTGTTAAACATCCAGAGCTAAGATGAGAAATGTTTATGGATGTATTCCGGTGACAGGATATCCCGGACATGATTTAAAGGAAAAATTTCTTACATTGCCCAGGAATACTAAATTGATTGATGAGTATGAAACCCAGTTATATTCTTGGCAGATATTACCTCGACACATGAAAAGTGACAGTCGAGATGTCTAAAAGTTCATGAAAAGGCTCAACTTTTCAATTTGAGTCTAATTGGCCTGTGAGATATTGCCTATACCGAGGCAGTGCACAGATTTACAGTTGGGTAAATAAGGATATGAATTGCACGCCTCTGAGATTGGGAAAGGTAATGAGGGTTGAAATAGAGACAGAAAAGAGAATCGAGAAATGACAGAGATGTTAAAATGGGAAAATGGTAATTGGTAAAAGATCTGATTTGACGAGTTATGGAGTAAGATAATTGGTAAGGCCCCAGTACACCTAATTTTGGCACTCTTGGGGGGGGGCATTGTGATTGGAGGATCCCGACCTGCTACGAAGCGGTGTAGCAGTGTAAGTACTGTAAGCAGTGTGAGATGTGTGGTGGATACCACGGAAAGAGGGTCTATATCACTGTATTGATGAAAATGGCCGTTAAGTGTGGTATGACGGACCATTAATTTTGATTGCACAGAGTTGGGCGAGATCTCCTCACAGAAAAGTAAAGAGACAGAGAATATAGCTGCAACGAAAAGGGAGGCCATAGCCGAAAAGAAAAAGGAAAGTAGGTTGTTGGACGAAGGCGAAAGGATGTCTTGGACCAGGACGCTATTGATGTTTCATGGATGTGGTGTAAGGTACCACACTTGTTATGAATAATGAAGCACATATGATCATTAATCCTGGTGCCACATATTTATTCATACCGCCTTCATTCACATATAAGTGAGTAAAAGGCATGAATGCCTACATCATTGGGCATAATACTGATAAATGAGTACCCCAATAGAGGAGGATTAATTAACGGAATATGGATATAGAGATTTTAAGTGATAAAAAGGGGTGCAACAGTTGAAATTAAAGGAGTAAAGGATTGTACTCACGGAATGAATAATGAAAGAGTTTTATCATGATTGATATACGAAGGAGATAATCTTTAAGATAAGTTATGCTTGATTTTAAATACAAGATGTATTGGAGCAAGAGGCGTATGCTAGGTAAGAACATCCTTACGATATGAAGTCATTAGGATTAGAGCAATTAGTAGCGAATATAAATTGTGACCACAGAGACTGAGATATTACGTAGTGGTGGTTAAGTCTAAAGGTTAATAAAGGTATTTCAAAATACCTCCCCGCCTGAAGACTTGACAGCGTCTAGAAATATATATATAACCTATAACGTGGAATCAATCGTCGTAATAAATACCTTTAGCATTAGGATACCTTTACTAAGACGATAAAAATATTAAAACTCGACAATCATAAAGACTAACATAGAAAAATTTAGTAGGAGCCGTCAATATAAGAAAAGGAATGACGCAGGTTAGTACCTGAAAACGTAAGCGGTTGAGAAGGATCTTGTACGCTTATGCGTAAATAAGTCAAGGATTAGATCGAGTTGTAATCATCATTATCGATGATATATTGGGTGTAGTTAAAGTCTAGGGCGATTTATAAGCAACAATTGGGGAAATTGCTTTTGCAGATGGTTGCTGCGAGTTCTAAAAGGATATCTTTTGTTGACACGTTTAATTATGAAAACGTGGTCATGGAATGAGATAATAAATAAGATGATGGACGTGATATAAATTTCGGTGTAGTAAAGTATGAACTGACCACCGTGAATAATTTCACCATACCCAACAGCTCAAGAGGTTCTCAGTGAGCATGGATACCTCAAAGTTATGAAGGGGCTGTGTATTGATGTATAATGGGAAGATAGTCAATTTTGGAGTCAGACAACTCCTTGATCACGAAATAAACTATCTGACCCATGATTTAAAGTTGGTAACAGTAGTTGTACCGAGCATATGGTACTATTATGTACATGGTGAGAAATTATGGATATGCACTGATCATAAAGCCCGAGTATCTGTTTTTACAGAAAGAGGCGAACATGAGAATACATAGTGGGTTAGAGCTTCTGAGAGGTTTTGATTTGTGAAAAATTGTACCACCCAGGAAAGGCTAATGTGATGACTGATGCCTTGAGCAGAAAGAGCCTCGGGATGGTACCACATATGATGGTCAGGGAGCGTGAGCTGCTAGATGCAGTTGTGAGCCTCAGTATAGATGTGATCCCTTCTGATGATGACAGTGATTGTGTGACAGCTAGCCTGATGATTAGAACCGATGAGAGTGCCCGGATTTGCCAGGCTTAGCGTGATGATCGACCGGATGTCGATAGTTTGGGTCTGATTCAGAAAGGTACAGTGACAGAGTTCACAGAGTATGATAATGATTTACAGAGGTTCCGAGATAGTATGAGTGCTCCCCAGGACCACAGTTAATGAGATAGTAATGTTGTCAGAAGCTCACTCTTCGGGATATACAGTGCATACGGAAAGTAATGATTATATATTGAAATCTCAAAAAGGGTATTGGTGGTCAGATGTGGAAAGAGACATGGTAGAGATTGTGAAGAAGTGCCTAGTATGTCAACAGAATAAGGTAGAGTATTAAAAGTCTGCAGAGTTATTGCAGCACCTACCTATATTGACACGGCACGAAAATGGGAACAAGTCTTCATGAATTTTATGATGGGTTACAAAGAACCCAGGTGAATTACGAGGCTATTTGGATGATAGTCGATAGAGTGACTAAGTTTACCCACCTTTTGGATATGAAATCCCTAAATACTCAGAGTGTATATAAGGATTTATGTGTAAGGAAGATTGTGGAACATTATGTAGCGTTCCAGTGAGCATGATATCATATAGGGATTCCCGCTTCACTTCCTACTTCAGAGGATATTTTCAGGAAGCTATGGGAACCCGACTGAGTATTAGCACAGCTTTCCATCCTCAGACAGATGGTCAGTCAGAGAAGACTGTACAAGTTCTGGAGGATCCGATGAAAGCGTGTGCCGTTAATTTTATAAGCTCCTGGAATGATCAGTTGATTTCTAATTGAAGTTGCCAATAACGACAGTTGGCAGTTGAGTATCGGGATGACAAGATATGAGTGTATGGCTGTAGGGGTTGTTCCCCAAATTGGATAAGAAAAAGTGGGTGACAGATAGAATTATTTACGACTTTGGATAATAAGTCTCTGAGGATGTTTAGTTCAGGATGAGAGATTAAGAACACCTCAGAGCAGATAGATAAGTATTGGAATTTACCCTTGGTGAATTAGTATGGTTGAAATAATTCTTGTCCTAAGAGAATAAGGGCATAGTGAATTTTTGGAAGAAGTTAAATTGAGTTGCGCTGGATGGAATATTTTGAGAGATCGGACAAGTGGGAGATAAGACCTGTAGGTTGATGTTATCACGTGAATAAGCAGGCACCCACAATGTGTTCCAGCTTTTGATGCTTCGGCAATACTATCCAGATCCAGCATAGGTGATCGAATGTGAATTCCAAAAGTTCAGTTTTATGCAAATATAAGTATATTGAAGAAGTTGATTCGGGCATTAAACAGGAAAGAGATAGTATTGAGGTTTAAGATAATCTCCCTAATTAAAGTCCTTTGGTAGTAATACACTTCGGAGAAGGTTACATAAGAATTTAAGAGTATGATACGATCGATGTATCCGGAGTTGTATATGGACTCATATGACTTGGTTCTAATTTGGAGGACCAAATTCTTTAAGTGGGGGAGAGTTGTAAGACCCGAATTTAATTAAAATATGAAATAAAGGAGTATTTGTGAAGGGAAGTTGGGTTAAATTAATCCCGAACACGTGTAAGGGCAAAATGGTCAAAAGACCAAAGGTCGGTATAATTTCGATAAGGAAATTTAATTAAAAATATGGATTTGAGAAATCTTGGTCAATAAAGATGAAATAAATTTATTTTGGGTTAAACTGATCAAGATATTAATTTATTGGAATTAATCGGGATTAATCGGGATTTTTAGTTCGGAAGAATAATCCCGAAAATAATCAAAAAATATACCGAAAAGTCATTCGGGACAATATCCCGAAAATATGGAGAAATTATACCCGAAAAAAGAGGTTAAAATATAATAAATAAATTAAATAAAATTAAATTAAAGAATTTAGAATTAAATAATAATTTTTGAGAGATATTTGGGTATTTTAATATATTTTAATGAATAGTAAAATAATTAAAATAAATAAAAATAATAATAAAATTAATAAAAATAAATTAATGAAAGGAAAAAAAAAGGGGAGACTGAAAACGAAAATATCGGGGAGAGAGAGAGACCGAACGGAAGCAGCCGATCGAGCCCTGCCGGTTGCCAGGTGACCAGGCGGGCCCAGGCGGAGGAAGCCCGACGAGGCCCGACCACCACCGGCCTAACAGAGGAACGAACGGCGGCGAAACGGCGGCGAAAATCGAGGGAGAAGGCCGACGGGGTTGAGGGGTTCGATCCCGGCGAACGGCGGCATCTTGGCTCCGACCGACCCCAGCCGAGGCTTCCCGAGGTCCAGACGAGTCGATTGGCAGTGGCCCCGACCGGCAAAACTGCCTGCAAACGCCGGAAACGACGGAGGAAAGGAAATGGGTCCGACGGCCGAGGGAGAACAGCCGGACCGGCGATTTTTCGGCGGCCTTGGGCGAAGCCGAGCCCAGATCTGAGACGCGGACAACCTCACGGAGCCACTGGCGGTGGAAGCCGGCGGAGAACCGGCCAAAAAAGGGGTGAACCGGCGGTGAACCGGCCAAACCGGGGTGAACCGGCGGTCTGAACCGGTCTGAACCGGACTGAACCGGTTCAGCCAAAAAGAGGGGAAAAAAGGAGAAAAAAGGGAAAAAGAAAAAGAGAAAAAAATTGGGGAAAATTTTTGTGGTGCAATTGAGCTTCGGGTAAGTCGATAAGCGGTCAAATTGACCCGATTTAAATTTGGAATATTTTATTTAATTAATTATCGACTGAAAGTTTACCCGGAAAATATATTTAATTGTGTAGCTCGACGATTGGCATCCACCGAGGGCTCGAGACAGCCTCGATTTACGGACTAGCATGGAATCTCGGGTAAGTGACCCTTATTTACGACAATTACCTCGTTATGCGTGATATTGATTTAAATTTCGCATAAATTGAATTAAATTATGGAAATTTATATAATTGTCGTAAATAGTGAATTTAGCTATTCGAGAGCTAGGACGAGGCCTAATAAATTATTGGTGGGCCCAATGAGCCCAATAGGCCTCGATAAAGTGAAAATTAAGTGGTAAACGGGCTTAAGGCCGATTAAGGCCCATTAAGGTGTAATCGGGCCCAATAGGGGTAAACGGGCCCAATGATTTAAATTAAGCCCAGAAAGTATTAAATACGATTAAATTTCATAATATCTGACCTGAGAAATATTAATACGCAGTTCCGGGCATTTGATTGGGAGCATAACGGACTGCGCAACGAGATAACATTGGAAAAGAAAAGGTCAGACTCTACGGAAAAATAAGGTAAGGGAATTCTACGGACTGCTAGAGGTAAACTCTACGAAATTTTAAATTCATATGCAGTCTTTAAAATTTATCTGAAGGGTCTAGAAGTCGAATAATAATTTTAGTGCCCCGAATGGGCAAATTACTAAAATACCCTTGTTAAGGGTAAAAATCTAAAAATTTAGAAAAATTGGGAGGAGCAAGGACAAGAGGTTCCTGCTCGTTCTGGAGGTATTTCAACACATGCATGAGTAGGCTGGCTCACTTTTAAAGAAAAATGCATAGCATTGCATATCTTAAATGATGTGATTTCTGTGAAAACTATTTAGAGATAACTGAGCCGCCTACGTGTTTTATTTACATGTGACGTGCTAGAGCTCAGCTCGCACGATGTTTGATTTGTGTGATGTATGCATTAGTGCTGGAGCGAGAGCTCGCACTAGAGTTTTACATGCATAGGTGCTAGAGTATAACTCGCACCAGATTTCATATGCTTTTCGTGACACGGTGCTAGAGTCTAACTCGCACCAGATTTTACATGATTTTCATGACAGGGTGCTGGAGTATAACTCGCACCATATTTTTATACACGATTTTCGTGACAGAGTGCTTGAGCTTAGCTCGCACTAGTTTTATTTGATTTACTGACAGTGTTAGAGCACCGCTCGCACTACTTTTCAGAGATCATACGATAAGCCGTGCTTGGAGCATCGGGTAGACTGTGTGTCACCGATTAAATAGGCTCGCACGTGCGTTTTGAGACATGGCATGTTAAAATAACCTGATGAGCCCGAACGAGGGATAAGGGTTAGAGAAATAACCTGATGAGCCCGAACGAGGGATAAGGGTTAGAGAAACAACCTGATGAGCCCGAACGAGGGATAAGGGTTAGAGATCCACCTGATGAGCCCGAACGAGGGATAAGGGTTGGAGATCCAGCTGATGAGCCCGAACGAGGGATAAGGCTGAGGGTCCACGGAGTACGATGTACCGTGCAAGTAGCATGGAGTACGATGTACCGTGTAGTATCTTCGGATACGGTATCTTTGTGATACGGGGTATCTTCGGATACGGCATCTTCGGATGCGTGAGATCGGATAAGACTGACGGGTTGGATTGACCCACCTCCCGGGCGGTTCCCGATCAGGGTGAGACCTCGCACACTGGGATCCGTGAAGTTAGAGGGACTCACGAGGACACATTGGCCAGTCCTGGTTATTGCCGTTATACAAATATTGCCTCGTCTCGCATGTCGACGATTTCGATGATTTAAAATGGGTTTTTAAACTAAATTTGCATGATGGTATTTCCATGCTTTTCAAACCCACGTGTGATGTAAACCGTTTTCATGGTTTTGTGTGAGTCAGGATCACCCGCAGGAGGGGTCGAGTCCTGACTTTATTGTGAAAATTTTAATTGAGAAAGAAATGATTTGTAATACTTGCATGTTGAATTTTCCGTGCAAATGTGTTTTACATAACATCATAACGCATATCATTTGTTTTAAAATGTGTGGAGAAAGGGTGGTTTATGCATGGCACCACGTTCATGTAGGTAGTATGGTTACCTACTTGTTCGTAGGATTGCCTTACTGAGCTTGATGTGCTCACCCCTTTCATTTTCTCCCACAGATAATCTCCAGTTGAAGTTACGACGACTTAGTACTACATTCCGGATATCCGCTGCTGCCCATCAACATAAGGTATATACACTTGTACATATTGTATCTACATAAGCATAGCACAGTAACATGTTTGTAAGTAACTTTAGGGGATGTATAAATATTGTAAACAAATATAAATGACTGGAGAATAAATAAGTTAGATGGTAATGGTATGGTGGGACTGGCATTGACGCACAGCCCAATTATTAGTGGAGTGTGGTCACGATTCGAGGACAGGTAAGAATTCAAGTAAATAAACAAAACGTGAAAAAAATTAACTCTGATTTTTGGGTATTTTGGGTCGTGACATGGTCTCCTCGGTTTGGCTTCGTTTTTTTTCGTTCTCTCTTCTTTCTCTCTCCCTGATTTTCCATTTCTGATTCCTCCTTTTTTTTACAATTAATTTAATTTTATTTATTATTTAATTTTATTATTATTTTATTTAATATTATATTATTATTTTTTCAAAATATCTAAGATAAATTATTATTTAATTTATTTAATGAATAAATAATTTTCTCGGTATTATTTCAGCTTTTCGGTATATTTTTTGATTATTTTCGAGATTATTTCCCAATGTGAAATTTTCGGTTAATTCCAGTAAATTCATATCTTGATCAATTTAATCCGAAATTTAATTATTTCTTCGTTATTGATCAAGATTCTCAAATCTATTATTTTTAATTCAATTTTCTTGTCGAATTTATACCGGTTTTCGATCTTTTGACCGTTTTGCCCTTGTACGTGTTCGAGAATTCCATTTCAGTCCTTTTGCATTTTTAATTATGCGTTTTAAATCCTTATCTCCAGTCCGAATCTCGTTCGTTTAATTTGGGACCATTTCAATCCTTCCTTTCACGAACATACTCATTTCGTGTTTTAACTAAATTCGGGTCTTACAATGCTAGGGCCAAAGAGTACTACTTAGTGATCTTGCTCTAACTACACTCGCGTGTGACCCCCTCGATTTTAAAACAGTGCTCGATGCCTTGGGTGATGCTATGTGTTCCACTCGAGAGCTCACACTAGATTTTGGGAATCATCCTGAGCCAAAGAGTACTGCTTAGTGATCTTACTCTGACTACGCTCGCATGTGACCCCTTCGATTTTAAAATCGTGCTCGATGCCTTGGGTATTGCTGTGTGATCTTACGTCAAGATGCTCGCACAAGAGTTTATGAGTTTGCTGTGTGATGAGTAAAACCGTGCTGGAGCCGTTGTGTATTGCTTAGTGATCTTGTACAGACCTGCTCGCACGTGATTTTGAGACAATGAAAATTTGTGATAAGGATCCACATGAGCACAATGTACCGTGAGCGTTAGCCATAGAGTACGATGTGCCGTGATATCTTAGTGATTCTGTGTGAGCTGAAGGGATAGTTGATCCGCCTCCCTAATCATAGGGTTCCCGCACATCTGATCAGTGTTGCCTGGAATCCGGACTATGGTCATAAGTCTTTTATCTGTGTGATACGACATTGTGTTACTACTGTGTGAGATGACAAATGTTCCCCCTGTTGTGTGATACATGTGATATAAAATCTCATTATATGTCTCATATTAAATTGATTTACAAAAGGATTTGTATGTGTGTTCTGTGTGAACTGATAAATGAAGTTGTGTGGTTTTTAAAGATTGAACTGTGTGATCATGTGTGAATTGATGATGTATATGCATATACCCATCTAGCGAATTAATGGTTTCGCATCGATGGAAGCTATTTTTAAAGAATGCATATGTTTTATAAGGGAAATAAATGATTATATTTTAGCATGTAGATAGTGTAGTTGTCTACCTACTTTCATATTTTCTTTATTGAGCATGTTAGCTCACTCCCTTATTTCCTCCTCCACAGATACTACGCAATAGTGGGTTAGTACAGTTGATCCTGCTACGATGCTCTCTAGTTCTCTAGCGGTATAGAGGTATACATCTATGAGAGAAAAATTTTGTATCCTATAATTTAATACACAATCTAGTGATCTTTTGTATGTAGAGGATGTATATAATAGAAACTGATGTAAACGTTTCCGCATATTTATAAAAGACCAGTTTCTATTTCATTAAATAAATTTTAAATTATAAATGGATGAGATGTGGATATGGATGTTGACTCACAGCCCAACTATTAATAGTAAGTTAACCCAACTATTAATAGTAAATTAAGTCACGAGAAGAGAGTCATGACAAATGATTAAAAATTAAATTATATTCCCCATCATGAAACATGGAGGAAATAATCAAATAAACTCGGTTTATACTAAGACTAAATAACTATGAGAATATGCGTATACATATATATATATATATATATATATATATAAATGTACACATGCTTCTACATGCCTAAGAACTCCATATAGAAATATACATGAGGAAATATATGAATCCTCATAGTTATGCAAATGTTTTAAGGGAAAATAGGAAATTGGCATGGGATATATGAAGAATGAAATGACTAAGGATAGGCTAGTTTCGGTTGGTAGAAGAAAGAAAACAAGTATAAATAAGCATGGATGATGTCCACCACAGGTAAGGAAATGGAAATGAATTGGTGATGTCCTGACAGCCTAGGGAGTGTGAATTTTTTTTATAGTTCAGTGTGTGTGTGTGAAGGCTGAACCGAAGTGATGGGAAGGCAGAAGTGCAGAGAAACAACAGCAGGAAACAGGAAAATAAATGGGACTGAATCCCATTTTCTCTTCCTCCTCACGCCATCGCTCACCATGCTCCCTCTGCCTTGTGTCCTATACATAAATGAAGGCAAGAAACAGAGAAATGTAGAGGGGGTAGAAGAAGAAAACTGAAGCTGAGGATGGGACAGATCGAGAGAGTGAATGGGAGCAAAGAAACAGGAGATAAAGACAAGGAACGGAGGGAATGAAGGATGGCCTGTAACCTGAACCATTCGGTGGAAAAAATTATATATATATATATATATATATATATATATATATATATATATATATATATATATATATATATATATATATATATATATACACATATACACATATTTAAAACAGGAAAATGGCCACAGTAGGAAGAGAAGCAGACCACGTGGGGAGGTGCTCCAATCGAAACAGAGAAGAGTACTGAGCTACAGTTGTGTGTGAGTGTTGGCTACTGAAGATGAGATGGTTTTCGGTGGTAAGGAAGGGGAGGAAAAGAAGCCAGCTGGTGATAGACCACTGCACTGCACAGGAAAGAAATAAATTTATGTAAGTATATACATATATCTAATACTGAAAACTAGATTTCTAGGGGTTGAGCATAGAAGAAGCAAGGAAACGGTGACAGTAGTTAAGAGTTGTTGAGGTAGAAAACATGAAAGCTGAATCAAGGCTCGGTTTGGAAGTGTTCCTCGAGGTCGACGCTGCTACCCTTGAAAACAAACGACAGCTGAATTAGCCAAGCGAAACTGAATAATAATAAAAAAAAGGGTACTGTCAAGGAGAGGGGAAGGGATAAACTGAAATAGTGGCTAGTCTTCCACCCCTGTTTCATTGCTGAAATTGTGGAACAGGGCTGCACCATAGACTGAGAATTCTGGCAGGATCGAGATAGCTTTATTTCTGTTTTATTGCTGGAATATGATAGGGTTGAACACAGCACGCTGCAAGAAAGAACCCAGCTGAAAATTGGCATTTTGATGAAGTTGTTGGTGCCAGAAAATCTTGAACCGAGACTGGGTGTGAGCAGGGAAGATGAAGACCAAATCGGTACTGCTTGAAGGCTGTGACTGAGGTGGAAAACGACAAGGAAAGAAAGGAAACATCAGCCTTACTGAGGAAGGATAGAACAGAACCTGGGGATGGCAAGGTCGTGAGGATGATAATGATGATGATGATGATGATGGCAGCTTTGGGCGAACAGTGAAGTGAGGCTGTCTGGGACAGGGACAGAAGCGAAGATGCTGGAGTAAGGAGGTTCGTGAGGAAGAAGAAAATGGAAAGCTGAAATGGCAAGGGAGGAATGAGGCTTTTGGATGTTGTGTGGACATGAACAGAAGCACACTTGGAGACTCTCGATTTTAAGGATGATGATGAAGACGGTGGCTGAAGTGTGGGAAATGATATGAGAGATAGCAATGCCGAGAAGACGAGGAAGATGATGACCAGAGGGTGACGAGCGAGGAAGAAAAAGAATGAACAGTAATCAGCAAATAAGAAGAAGAAGGAAAAGAAAGAAAGAAAGAAAGAAAAGAGAATTTGGCGCGAAAGGAATGGAATTCAAAAAAAGGAAAAGAAAAAAAAGAGTATATATATATATATGGAGTTAGAAAAAAAGACCTAAGGAAAAATTAGAAAGCGGGAAAGGGCTTCATGGAAATAAATTGAGTAGACTCGCAACGTTGAGGCATTGAAGATTACGGATAGATACTGAGGTAAGAAAAATTTTTGTGTGCTAATAGAGATAAATATATGTAATTTTTCTGTGTTTTTAGATATAAATTTTAGGTTAAATTTCCTAATTACCAGAATTATAGAAAACCTCAAGCCGATTTTACGCCTTGGAATTTAAAGAAAATTTTAAACTTCGTAGATCGGCCCAGCTACCGATATAGAGTTACTTGGTTTATTTAGATAAAAATCTCAGTAAATATAATTATTAATTTTAGATCGAAAACCCCTAGATTTGATTACTCTGTACCGAGTACTGGAATTTTTAATCGAAAAATGGCTAATCAGCCCCTTTTGAATTGTTTTATGAAATAAACTGAATTTATATGTGATTAAAGGAAAAATTATCTGATTATAAAGAAATACTGATGTGAAGTGCTTGAACGCGTGCTAACTGTGTGTCGCACTGTCCAACTCGCATCGATTTTTTAGACATAGACGATGATTAAATCATGCTGCACTTCTATCTATTCTGTTTCTGTGGTTCACAGAGTACGATGTACCGTGCAGACATGCCCGCGAGTACGATGTACCATGTTTCTGATTCTGGTCTTCGGACATTTTGATTCTGTTCTGTGAGCCGTTAGGGTAGCTGACCACTACCTCGACGATTGACATCCCGGCACACCTGATCAGTGATTCCTAGAGTCATTGACATTGGTCAATAGTCATTCTGATATCTGATATAGCAGTACTACCTTGTCTCGTCTATTTGATTTTTTTAAATTATCTGCATGGACTGTGTTATCTGGAAACTGCTTATTCTGCTACTGAAAGTTTTGGGATTTCTATATTTACCACAGAAAATTGATTACACTACCGAAGTTGGTTCTGTTTTCAATTTCTGATTTTGATAATTTTTGGATTTGTCAATTTATCTGTATGCCTTAATGAAAATTGTTTGGTTTTGGCAAATATATATTTTAGGTAGTGTATTTATCTACCTGCTATGAGATTTTTATTACTGACTATGTTAAACTCACCACTTATTTTCCTCCACAGAGCCTCACCAGTAGTCAAGACTGCTTTCGTAAGTGGAAATATTTTGCAAAGCTGTCGTGGTAAAGGTATACCCAGTATAGATATTTATTTTGTATCTAAATTTTGTAAGTACAGTAATGTATAGAGAAATGTGTTTAGGGAATGTGAACATGGAAAAACAATTATGATGATTAATTGAAAGGTATCTCTATTGGATTTTTAGTTAAAATTTGTGACCAAGAAATTAATTTATTAGATTGGGTTATTGTTCTGACCTATTATCGACTCGTAGTCCAACCAATCTATGCATAAATTGGGTCATTACAGTACATGTATTTTATGCCATAGCATAAGAATCCCTTAGAATTCTGCTACTTTCTTCATAAACTCTAACGTCCAATTCCAATTGAGCATGATATATGGGCATTTACTTCAAACCGATTCCACATATCTTTCCTATCGATTTGATATATTCACAAACATCAATTTGGAGTATTCAAACCAAGCAGAACCAAGATTACCCTTTTTAGACCCAATTTGGCCAATTGTGGAAGATATGTAGAGTAGCTGTTTTGCTGCAATAAAAAGGTATAGATATGTTCCATATTAGTCCATAATTAACATATATAAGAACCAAGGATTTGTATTAACTCAATCTCCACAAATTTGAGAAAATCACAATTTACCCATTTTTGCTTTCTTAAATCTTTTCTTTCTCATTTCTTTGAAATGGTGGAAATAAGCAAAAAATGGAAGAGGAAAAAGAGGGGGCAATTTTCTCATTTTTCTTGCAGTTTTCAAAATTTTCGTGACCTATTTATAGAAAATGGCTTGAGAAGATTGATCCCTTAGCTTAGGGGATTATCCCTTTGTGCTTTTTGGCAAGAAAATCACATTCTACTTAGAGGGGACCGATCCCTTAGCTTAGGGGATTGATCCTTTAAGTCGGTTAAGCAAAATTTGACATTCTGCCATGAAGGGATCGATGCCATTACATAGGGGATCGATCCTTAAGCTTCTTAAGGCCAAAATTAACTTTATTTCTCCACAGAATCAAGACTGAATCAAGGGAATCGATCTCCATGGGTACCTATACCCGATTTGCTTGATAGCTCCTCTTAAGCCACATTCGGGACTTATCACATGTCTAAAACTTATCTTATACACTTCCAAGGTATATAAAATTCGGGTTCTCACAATTGATGAAGGTGAGATTATTTTCATCTTGCAATGACTTTTCTCTTCTTGCCTTTCTAGGTTTGTTGGCCTGTAATATCTTCAAATACAATCTATAGTACATGTAAAATTAGTTTGGTTTATTTGAAATCAACAATTATAAATAGGAAATTAATTAGAGGAGTTCGAAGATTGCTCTATATAAAGCTCTACTTCTTCGATATTTCTCAAGACATAAAGTTGTGCTTTCTCTAGAACATCATGATTGGCCTTCATAACTTTATCACCAGATAATTGCCTACTAGCCAAATTGACTAGTTTAAGAGGGTTGATCCCTACTGCTTTGATATCTGACAAATACTGTGAAAAATTCAACAGCTTTCCTCTATAAAAATGCATCTTTCTAGCCTATTATGATTCTGAACATACTTCTTTTACACCTTCATGTATATTTCAAATGAATACATCTATCGAAAAAACTTGTCCATGGAGTTAGTTCTCTCGAACGAGATGGATCGTTAGATGAATCATGATATCGAAGAATAATAAAGGGAAGTATTTTTCCAACGAACATAAGGTAGTCATAGTATTGCTCTATAATTTATCTAACTTGGACGCATTAATGACTTTATTACGTATGACATCGAAGAACAAACAAAATCTAGTGATAACATATCTAACATGTTTAAGTAAAACTCCATGTATTGCAATGAGAAACGGCTATTGCATTAAAATATGACAATCATGAGACTTAAAATTCTAAACTTTCGAATCCTGCATTAACATAAAATGATTGAAATTGGAATAATATCCATCAAGCACATTGATATTAAAAAGAGATTTTGCGGACACATTTTTTTAATATCGTGTTAACGAGTTACTTGCAATAGGCAAATATTTCTTGTTCTTATCTAATTATAGAGTTGACTTTTTCATAATGAACATATGCATAAAATCTATCTAAGCTAGCAATCTATCTTTTGTTTTTGTAGGGATACCAAGGATGGTGCCAATGATACTTTCACAACAATTCTTCTCAATATGCATAATATCTAAGCAATGTCGCACATATAATATCTTCTAATATTCAAGGTCAAAGAATACTGACCTTTTCTTCCAAATAATTGCTGATGCATTCCTAAAGTATTTCCTTGAAAACCTCATTTTTTTCCCCTTGGTGAACTTTTTTCCCTAAGTTTCAGTAGAATTTATTCTGCAGTTAATGGTTTAAGTGTCATCTTTGACTTCTTGTAACCGCTAAATGCGATTTTTTATTTTAGATAAAGGTGATGCCTCGATAGGAATCTTCTGTGGCCTGTTAATGTGAGATCTGAGAATTTTAGACATATTTTATTGATGTAATAAGAATTTGAAGTGTAATTTATTGAGCTAAGTAAATTGTGGGAATTATAATTGGAGATTTATGTGTTAAGTGTGTAAAATGAGCATGAAGTATGAGGACAGATCGATCTGGGAGAAGGAGAGATCGATCTGGTGAGTTAAAAACGACAAGGAATGAGAAATTTGAGGAGCAGATTGATCTCCAATGGAAGAGATCGATCTCCTTATGAATCTGTTTGAGAAGGGATCGATCTCATGAGGAAGAGATCGATCTCCAAATGATTCTGTTTGGGGAGAAGATCGATCTCTTCAGGAGCAGATCGATCTCATAAAGCCATAAAGAGATCGATCTCACCCCTCGACAGATCGATCTCCTAGGCATAAAATTGCCTAGATCGTCCCCAAATTTCAAACACAGATCGATCTCATCAAGAGGCAGATCGATCTCCTACCTCCAGTCTATATAAGGAACCCGTGTTTTCTCTGCAATTTCACTTTCTCTCTCTTCCAAAACCCATTTCCACCGAAAACCTAGTTTCTCACTCCTCCAAATCACCCACTTCCGGTCGAATCAGCTGTTGTGGTAAGAAGGAAAGTTGTTCCTCATCAAAGGGAGAACAACATACTTGGAAATCGAAGGACGAATCGGATCGAGGTGTGAGTTGTGCGTCTCACAAGCTTTGGGTAATTTCTAAACCTCGATCTTGATATTTGAGCTGATTTTGATGTTATTGGTGGTTGTAATTGTGTTGAAATAGTTGAGAAATGGTTAGGGATTGATGAATTTCAATGTGGATAGAGTGATAATGATATTTAGTGATTTTGGTAATTTTAGGAATTTTGAGTTATAAATGGAAATATAGACAATGTGGAGAATTAGCCTAGATAATTGGCATGAGGAATGTAGGACATTGAGATATTGTGAATGAGGTTGTAGTTTAGGGTTGAGTTACGAGAAATCAAGAGATTTGAGGTGTTATGAGCAATTATGCTCGATTTTGAGAATTGAGGGTTATGAGATAATTGAGTATTGATGTTTTAACATCGTTTGGACAGCTCGGGAGTTCCAGAGTGGAATGCGAGGCTAGTCCGTGATACGGGAGAAACAATTGCACTATACGAGGTGCAAAGAGGTAAGGGAAATCTAAACCATTTGTGTATGTGAATTGCAAATTGTTTTAGCATGATTTGTGGTTTATAAAACAAGCATGTTGAGTGTTTTGTGTTGAGATTAAATTGCACACGATTTTATAGCCGGTTGGAGCCCAATGTTTTATGAGTTTATAACTGGGCTCTACGTTAAAGCAATATTATGATTTGAGATATGTGTGCGTGTGCTTTGCCGGTTGGGACTCGGTTTTATTACGTTTTGTGTTGAGTACAAAACGATTTCAAATGAGTTTTATGAGAGAAAACCATTACGAGTTCTACGTGAAGGCAAACCTGTCTTATGTGATAAGACTTGGGTGTGTAGTTGTGAGTACACACCGGGCATTGCTCTGGTAGCATGTAAGCCCGAATTCTTCTCCGTTTTGGTAACGTGAGAATAACCTATTCTGTGGCTGTGCCACGTTGAGAAAACCCAATTGGTGGCTGTGCCACGTTATACCCCCTTGGTGGCTGTGCCACGTTATACCCCCTTGGTGGCTGTGCCACATTATACCCCCTTGGTGGCTGTGCCACGTTATACCCCATTGGTGGCTGTGCCACGTTGAGAAACCCCATTGGTGGCTGTGCCACATTATACCCCAATTGGTGGCTGCGCCACGTTGAGAAACCCTATTCTGTGGCTATGCCACGCGAGAAATTAAATCAGTGGCTTTGCCACGTGTGTTTTGTGGCTATGCCACGTGAGAAATTAAATTAGTGGCTATGCCACGCGTGTTTAGTGGCTGTGCCACGTGCATTATTTTTACTGTGATTTTATCACGTATTTGAGAAAGCGTTTATCGCGTTGTTTTCACATGCTTTGTTAATGCTCTAGAGTGAGCCTTTTACTTCATGTTTTCACATGACATGACACATGAGAGTGTCGTTTTGAGTATTTTCATGCTATGGTTTTCAAATGAGTTTCACATACAAATAAACCTTTTGTGATGTGTATTTTGGTTTATGAAATGAGTTCCTTACCCCCTTTACTGAGCGATTTAGAAGCTCACCCTGTTTTTCTTTCCCCCCGGAGTTCTTCAAGTGAATAAGGACTTCCCTGCGACGTACGGAGTAGTGGCTAGTGGAGGATTCGAGCTCCAGGCTATATATTTTGTACTTTGAGGTATATTTATCTTTTCATGTACCCAGACTATTATTGTAATTGCAGACACTTGATGTATAACATTATATGGGATGTATTAGGATTAATTAAATTGAGATGGATTAATGTATTTGATATGATATATAAATTCTAGTGAGGAGATCCTGAGGCATAATAATTATGATGATGTATGACACTGCACAGGAATGCACCTTTCATTGTGAATCATTGAGTAAAAAGTTTTAAATTAGCCCTATTTTCCGCATTTTCGTGGCGTGACAGAGTTTTCTTGGTATCAGAGCTTAGGGTGTCTAGTACTGTCAGTGTCGGTTAAGTGAAATAGAATACATCCCAAGTGTCTGTAATAGTCTGGTCATGAACTGAAATTGAGGATTGAGATTTCAATCAATTTTGATATGTACGCGCAGGAGACAAGTTGAGATAGAGAATGAGTAAACGACGAGGTCGTTCGAGGAGGCAGGCAGAGTCCCCTCCGTCACCTGTCCCACAACCAGAGACTCCTAACTCTCGATTTAATCGGATTGAGACCGATGTGAGGCAAGGTTTTGAGCAGATGGCAGCGTTATTCGCGCAATACTTTGGAGTTAATGCCTTGGATACTACCCCTACACCACCACAAGGACCTCCCATACCCCCAGTGCCTCCCGTCACTCAGCCTGAGGATAGAAGCATGGTCCGACTAAGGGATTTTCTGAAGATGAATCCACCCGCATTTAGGGGAAAGGAGGATCCTGCAGAGGCTGAGGAGTGGTTGACGGAATTAAGAGTTATATTTGATTTCATGGGGTGCACCGATGCTGAGAGGGTCAGTATGAGTGCCTATATGCTGAAGGGGAGAGCTCGAGATTGGTGGGGTACTACCCAGGGTATTTTGATGTCCCACCATGGTGTGATTGGTTGGGAAGAGTTTCAGACAGCTTTTAGGACCCAATATGTACCACGGGCCGCTCAGAGAAAGAAACAGGTCGAGTTTTTGAGTTTGGTACAGGGTGACATGTCTGTGGATGACTATGAGAGCCAATTCACAGCGCTATTGAGATATGACCCAGAGACCTTCAAGAGTGAAGAGCTCCGCACAGAGAAGTTTGTGTATGGGTTGAAGCCCGTCATCAGAGATAGATTGATAGGGCTATGCATTACTGAGTTTGGAGATGCTCTGAGACGAGCACAAGAGATTGAAAGAGGGATTGAGATGGTACAATCCCAGAATGAGCTCAGAGCGGTGAATAGAGATAAGGGCAAGAGGCCAGCACTTTTCCAAACAGAGGCTCGGAGAGGTTCCTTCAGAAGAGGAAGGATTGAGGTACAGAAGGACAGATTGGAGAGACCTAGAGCCTATCCTATTATCAAGGAGACCCCTCGATATGTCAGGCCGGAGACAAGGTTTTGTAGAGACTGTGGCCGATCGCATGACGGAAGTTGTACTGGGTCGATCCATGGATGTTTTAGATGTGGTGACATGGGTCACAGAGTGAAGGACTGTCCCCAACCTCAGATACCACATGCTCCGGAGCCCACTAGACAACAGCCTCAGAGAGTGGATCCCCGGAGACGGGCCACTGCGACAGAGAAAGGGAAGAAACCTGTGGCACAGGGACGAGTGTTTGCCCTGGATAAGGAGACCGCAGACGCTTCGACAGAAACTATAAGAGGTACACTCTCTGTCTGTAATTATGAGGCTCATGTGTTGATTGATTCAGGATCCACGCATTCGTTTATTTCTGAGCATTTTGCATGTAGATTAAACTTGAAGTTTGAACCTCTAGAATATATACTATATGTAAATACCCCTATGCGTGAATCCCAGAGAACTGAGTTAATCTGTAGAGGATGTGAGATAAAGGTGGGAGATAGAGTGATGTTAGCAGATCTAATCATGTTGAATGTACATGGGTTTGATGTAATTCTGGGGATGGATTGGTTGGCGACCAATCGAGTGAGTTTAGACTGCTACACTAAGATTGTAACTTTCTCCCTACCTGAACCTTACAGTGTACGGTTGAGATATTGAGGAAATGGATATGTGAAATTCTAGTAAGTAATTTGAGAATTTTGATATTATTTTGGAGAATACTAAATATGATTATTCATGTGAAGGTTATGAGACACTCATCTCAGACGATGAGCGGGAACATCCGAGGATTGAGGATATACCTGTGGTTTGTGAATTTCTGGATGTTTTCCCAGATGAATTGCCAGGTTTACCACCAGAGAGAGAGCTGGAGTTTACCATTGATTTGGTTCCAGATACTCAGCCGATCTCTAAACCTCCTTACAGGATGGCATTAGTGGAACTTGAGGAATTGAAGAGACAACTACAGGAGTTATTAGATCAAGGGTTTATTAAACCCAGTGTTTCGCCGTGGGGAGCACCAGTACTATTTGTTAAGAAGAAGGATGGTAGTCTCAGATTATGCGTAGACTACCGGCTGTTGAATAAAGCCACGGTGAAGAATAAATACCCACTACCCAGGATTGATGATCTACTGGATCAGCTGAGAGGGGCATCAGTCTTTTCTAAGATTGATTTGAGATCGGGCTATCACCAATTGAGGATCAAGGAAGAAGATATTCCAAAGACGGCCTTCAGGACAAGGTATGGCCATTACGAATTTCTGGTGATGTCTTTTGGATTGACGAACGCCCCTGCAGCATTTATGAGATTGATGAACGAGGTGTTCAGAGACTATCTGGATAAGTTTGTGATAGTCTTTATTGATGATATCCTGGTGTACTCTCGGTCGTATGAGGAGCATGCACAGCATTTGTGGTTAGTACTTCAGATACTCCGAGATAAGTAATTATACGAAAAGCTTAGTAAGTGTGAGTTTTGGTTGAACCGGATAGCTTTCTTTGGTCATATAGTCTCAGAGGAAGGAGTATCAGTGGACCCAAGCAAGGTGGAGGCTGTGCTTAATTGGGAGAGACCGAGGACAGTCACTGAGGTACGAAGCTTCCTTGGTTTGGCGGGGTATTACAGAAGATTTGTGGAAGGATTTTCAAGGATTGCCGTTCCTTTAACTAAGCTCACGCGCAAGGAGACTCCATTTATATGGACTGACCAATGTGAGCTCAGTTTTCAGGAATTAAAGAGGAGGTTGACAGCGGCACCTGTGTTAACTATTCCTGAGGGATCAGGAGGATTCTCAGTGTATAGTGATGCATCTCACCAAGGATTAGGGTGTGTGCTTATGTAGCACGGAAGAGTGGTCGCATACAGATCGCGACAGCTGAAAGACCATGAGCGGAATTACCCCACGCATGATTTGGAGTTAGCCGCTGTGGTATTTGCTTTGAAGATCTGGCGACATTACTTATATGGGGAAAGATTCCAGATCTTCACTGATCACAAGAGTTTAAGATATCTCTTTGATCAGAAAGAGTTAAACATGAGACAAAGGAGATGGATGGAACTCCTTAAGGATTACGACTGTGAGATTCTTTATCATCCGGGTAAGGCGAATGTGGTTGCTGATGCCCTGAGCAGGAAGAGTATGATATCTGCTATGATGATCAGGGAATGGGATTTGTTAGAGCAGTTCGTCGAACTTCGGATCAGAGTTAAAGAGGTAGAGACTGGATTTTTGGCTAGCTTGCGGATAGAGCCCAGGATCATGGATCAGATTAGAACTGGGCAGCGCAGTGATCAGAGATTAATAGATATGGTTAGCCAAGCTGAGCAGAGTTCGCAGTCGGATCTCACCATCAGTGAGGATGGATTGTTGAGATTCAGATGACGGATTTGTGTACCGGACGATGATACCCTGAAGAGACAGATACTGAGAGAATCCCACTGCTCGCGATACACCATGTACCCAGGGAGTACTAAGATGTACCGAGACTTGAAAAAGGTGTATTGGTGGAGTGGTATGAAGCGAGACGTGGCAGAGTATGTGGCCAGGTGTTTAGTATGCCAGCAAGTGAAAGCTGAGCATCGGAAGCCCGGAGGACTACTACAGCCCTTACCTGTACCTACATGGAAATGGGAGCATGTCACTATGGACTTTATTATGGGTTTACCGAGGACCCGGAGAGGTCGTGACGCGATATGGGTCATTGTGGATAGATTGACCAAGAGTGCCCACTTCCTTGCCATCAAGAGCACAGATACTATAGATGCCTTAGCTGAGCTATATGTCAGCGAGATAGCTAGATTACATGGGGCTCCAGTGAGTATTACTTCTGATAGAGATTCCCGATTTACTTCCAGATTTTGGACCCAGTTTCAGGAGTCCATGGGATCTCGATTGAGTTTTAGTACCGCCTATCATCCTCAGACAGATGGTCAGTCAGAGAGGACTATTCAGACCCTGGAGGATATGTTGAGGGCGTGTACGATGGATTTTAAGGGATCATGGGATGATCACCTGCCCCTAGCAGAGTTTGCATACAATAACAGCTATCATGCGAGTATTGGAATGGCACCTTTTGAGGCTCTATATGGTAGGAGGTGTAGATCCCCTGTAACTTGGGAAGAAGTCAGTGACAGAAAGATAAATGCTCCCGAGCTTGTTGAGCAAGCCGTACAGAGTGTGAAACTCATATGTGAGAGGTTACGGGCTGCACAAAGTAGACAGAAAAGCTACGCGGATGTGCGTAGACAGCCACTCGAGTTTGAGGTTGGTGATGCAGTATTTCTGAGAGTATCACCGAGCAAGGGTATCATGCGATTTGAGAAGAAAGGAAAATTGAGTCCTCGATACATAGGACCATTCGAGATTCTTGAGAGAGTGGGAGAGGTAGCTTACAGATTAGCATTACCCCCACAGATGTCCGGAATACACAATGTTTTTCATGTATCTATGTTGAGGAAGTACCACCCGGAACCTTCTCATGTCATAGAGTATGACGAGATGGACATTCAAGAGGATATGAGCTACACTGAGGAACCCGTCCGGATTCTCGATAGAAAGGAGAAGGTACTGAGAACCAAGAGCATCCCATTAGTGAAAGTTTTGTGGAAACATCACTCAATGGAAGAGGTAACGTGGGAACTAAAGAGTCTCATGAAGGAGAAATACCCCCATCTATTTGACTAGTTGAGTTGAATTTGGAGGACCAAATTCTTTTTAAGGTGGGGAGGATGTGAGATCTGAGAATTTCAGACATATTTTATTGATGTAATAAGAATTTGAAGTGTAATTTATTGAGCTAAGTAAATTGTGGGAATTATAATTGGAGATTTATGTGTTAAGTGTGTAAAATGAGCATGAAGTATAAGGACAGATCGATCTGGGAGAAGGAGAGATCGATCTGGTGAGTTAAAAACGACAAGGAATGAGAAATTTGAGGAGCAGATCGATCTCCAATGGAACAGATCGATCTCCTTATGAATCTGTTTGAGAAGGGATCGATCTCATGAGGAAGAGATCGATCTCCAAATGATTCTGTTTGGGGAGAAGATCGATCTCTTCAGGAGCAGATCGATCTCATAAAGCCATAAAGAGATCGATCTCACCCCTCGACAGATCGATCTCCTAGGCATAAAATTGCCCAGATCGTCTCCAAATTTCAAACACAGATCGATCTCATCAAGAGGCAGATCGATCTCCTACCTCCAGTCTATATAAGGAACCCGTGTTTTCTCTGCAATTTCACTTTCTCTCTCTTCCAAAACCCATTTCCACCGAAAACCTAGTTTCTCACTACTCCAAATCACCCACTTCCGGCCGAATCAGCTGTTGTGGTAAGAAGGAAAGTTGTTCCTCATCAAAGGGAGAACAACATACTTGGAAATCGAAGGACGAATCGGATCGAGGCGTGAGTTGTGCGTCTCACAAGCTTTGGGTAATTTCTAAACCTCGATCTTGATATTTGAGCTGATTTTGATGTTATAGGTGGTTGTAATTGTGTTGAAATAGTTGAGAAATGGTTAGGGATTGATGAATTTCAATGTGGATAGAGTGATAATGATATTTAGCGATTTTAGTAATTTAGGAATTTTGAGCTATAAATGGAAATATAGACAATGTGGAGAATTAGCCTAGATAATTGGCATGAGGAATGTAGGACATTGAGATATTGTGAATGAGGTTGTAGTTTAGGGTTGAGTTACGAGAAATCAAGAGATTTGAGGTGTTATGAGCAATTATGCTCGATTTTGAGAATTGAGGGTTATGAGATAATTGAGTATTGATGTTTTAACATCGTTTGGACAGCTCGGGAGTTCCAGAGTGGAATGCGAGGCTAGTCCGTGATACGGGGGAAACAATTGTACTATACGAGGTGCAAAGAGGTAAGGGAAATCTAAACCATTTGTGTATGTGAATTGCAAACTGTTTTAGCATGATTTGTGGTTTATAAAACAAGCATGTTGAGTGTTTTGTGTTGAGATTAAATTGCACACGATTTTATAGCCGGTTGGAGCCCAATGTTTTATGAGTTTATAACTGGGCTCTACGTTAAGGCAATATTATGATTTGAGATATGTGTGCGTGTGCTTTGCCGGTTGGGACTCGGTTTTATTACGTTTTGTGTTGAGTACAAAACGATTTCAAATGAGTTTTATGAGAGAAAACCATTACGAGTTCTACGTGAAGGCAAACCTATCTTATGTGATAAGACTTGGGTGTGTAGTTGTGAGTACACACCGGGCATTGCTCTGGTAGCATGTAAGCCCGAATTCTTCTCCGTTCTGGTAACGTGAGAATAACCTATTCTGTGGCTGTGCCACGTTGAGAAAACCCAATTGGTGGCTGTGCCACGTTATACCCCATTGGTGGCTGTGCCACGTTGAGAAACCCCATTGGTGGCTGTGCCACGTTATACCCCAATTGGTGGCTGCGCCATGTTGAGAAACCCTATTTTGTGGCTATGCCACGCGAGAAATTAAATCAGTGGCTTTGCCACGTGTGTTTTGTGGCTATGCCACGTGAGAAATTAAATCAGTGGCTATGCCACGCGTGTTTAGTGGCTGTGCCACGTGCATTATTTTTACTGTGATTTTATCACGTATTTGAGAAAGCGTTTATCGCGTTGTTTTCACATGCTTTGTTAATGCTCTAGAGTGAGCCTTTTACTTCATGTTTTCACATGACATGACACATGAGAGTGTCGTTTTGAGTATTTTCATGCTATGGTTTTCAAATGAGTTTCACATACAAATAAACCTTTTGTGATGTGTATTTTGGTTTATGAAATGAGTTCCTTACCCCCTTTACTGAGCGATTTAGAAGCTCACCCTGTTTTTCTTTCCCCCCAGAGTTCTTCAAGTGAATAAGGACTTCCCTGCGACGTACGGAGTAGTGGCTAGTGGAGGATTCGAGCTCCAGGCTATATATTTTGTACTTTGAGGTATATTTATCTTTTCATGTACCCAGACTATTATTGTAATTGTAGACACTTGATGTATAACATTATATGGGATGTATTAGGATTAATTAAATTGAGATGGATTAATGTATTTGATATGATATATAAATTCTAGTGAGGAGATCCTGAGGCATAATAATTATGATGATGTATGACACTGCACAGGAATGCACCTTTCATTGTGAATCATTGAGTAAAAAGTTTTAAATTAGCCATATTTTCCGCATTTTCGGGGCGTGACAGAAAACGGCTCAATGGCATCATCAGTGGCAAGAACAAGGGTGTTTACCCAAGTTCGAACCACTGAGGACGCGTTCTGAGGGGAATTTCCCTGAATGAAACAAAGCCGTGCGGGCCTCGGCTCAAAGTGGACAATACGTGGATGTTGTTGGCGTTGTTTGACCACCCGTTGTTAGACCACCAACGTTGTCGATGGGCCTTGCGGGTCAGTGGACCTGGGCTTGGTTGCCATGGCCGTTGGCAGGGGTTGGCCGTCACAGTTAATGACATCTTTCTACTATTTTTCAGCCTTCGTAAAAGAGTTTGTTCTTATATATCGTACAAGCAGAATAATCTTTGACAGCGCATCAGCATGAAATCCACTCAAAAATGGAGACCTCATCAATCCAAATTTCATCAAAGTATTCCATCTTTTCCTCCAAAAAGCAATCTTTTCATCAAGGCACCAGAAAACTTCTCTATTTTAATTTATTAAAACATGTTGTGCACAAACGGAAGCATAAAACACAACTATAACTACTAATTATTGAAGCAGGTAAAAACAAATGCTAAACAAATGATCAAATGCAAAGCGTAAAGGAAGAAAAAGGAAAAACACAAGATTTTACATGGTTCGGTATAATTACCTACGTCCACGGGCGCTGCTGAAAACCTTCACTAATTCCGAAATGGAATTATTACAAAAGCTGGACACAATTGCAAAATCCAGAAACTAATAGGGAAAAGCCAAAATACAAATATATGGGCTATTTATATTTCTCTCAGGGATATCTAACCTATTAGCCCAGGCCTCAATTTATAAGCCAAAACTCTTTCTCTTCCTTTGTGATTTTCCAATGTGGGATTCCTTAATAGGCTAATAAGCCATTAATTTCAACAAATCTCCACCTTGGCGAATTAGCCTTCAGCAATGCCTTCAAATGTATCTCTCAGACTTTCAAAATATTAATCAAGTTCAAACAATGATTGAACTTGATTACTGTCACCACTTTGGTCATCATATCTGCGGGATTGTCAGCAGTCCCAATTTTTTGTAAGAGAATCTTCCCTTCAGTCAAAATTTCTTGCACGAAATGATATCGAACATCAATAAGCTTAGTGCGAACATGGAATACTAGATTCTTTGCTAAATAAATGGCACTCTGACTATCCGAATGAATAGTGATATTCTTTTGTCCCATTCCCAATTCTTTCAGTAATCCTTGTAACCAAATTGCTTCCTTTACAGCCTCTCCTAACGCCATGTACTCTGCTTCTGTTGTAGACAAAGCAACTGTTGACTGTAAGGTAGACTTCCAACTTACTGGAGCTTTTGCAAGAGTGAACACATATCCAGTAGTTAACCGACGCTTATCCAAATCACCAGCATAATCTGAATCAACGTATCCGATTGCCACCTGACCAAGTGAGTCCTCCTTCTGAAAGACCAAACCAATATCTATAGTTTTCAACAAATACCGTAGTATCCATTTCACGGCTTGCCAATGTCCTTTACTAGGATCTTGCATATACCTGCTCACAACTCCAACTGCTTGTGAAATGTCGGGTCTCGTACACACCATAACATACATCAGGCTACCAACTGCATTAGCATATGGAACTCGAGACATATATTCTCGTTCATCATCTGTAGTAGGAGATAAAGATGCACTAAGCTTCATATGAGGGGCAAGTGGTGTACTTACAGGTTTCGACTGCTCTAAAATGCCAAAACGCTGTAATACCTTCTTCAAATATTGCTTCTGATTCAAACAAACCTTACCTCTTCCTCTATCTCTGCTAATCTCCATACCTAGTATCTTCTTTGCTTCACCCAAATCTTTCATCTCAAACTCTTGATTCAACTGAGTCTTCAACCTTTCAAGTTCTTCGACATTCTTCGAAGCTATCAACATATCATAAACATACAAGAGCAGATAAATGAAAGAACCATCATGTAGCCTCTGAAAATACACACAACTGTCAAATTTGCTTCTTGTGTACCTCATACCCATCATAAACTGATCAAATCGCTTGTACCACTGCCTTGGAGATTGTTTCAAACCATAAAGCGATTTTTTCAGTTTGCAAACCCAATTCTCTTTTCCAACAACCTTGAATCCATCTGGCTGAGTCATATAGATTTCCTCCGTCAAGTCTCCATGTAAAAATGCAGTTTTTACATCAAGTTGAACTAGTTCCAAATTCATCTGAGCTACCAAGGCCAACAAAATTCTAATGGAAGAATGTTTCACAACTGGAGAAAATACCTCATTGTAATCAATTCCTTCCCTTTGAGCGTAGCCTTTAGCCACCAACCTTGCCTTGTAGCGGACATGCTCCTTGTTAGGAAATCAATCTTTCTTTGTGAATACCCATTTGCACCCAATTGCTTTCTTATCTGTAGGTAGTTGAGCTAGCTCCCAGGTTTCATTCTTTCGAAGAGACTGCATCTCTTCATCCATAGCATTCTTCCACTTATCTATTTCAGAATATTGGACTGCTTCTCTATAAGTGGAAGGAACTTCATCGTCTACAATTGGAAGTGCATAGGCCACCATATCAACAAAACGAGCAGGTTTGCAAATCTCCCGTCTCGGCCTATTCATTGCAATTGATTCTTGTTGCAGTAGAGGTTCTTGGGCGGAAACCTCTTCATCATCTTCAATAGTCTCCTTTTCAACAATTTTAACTGGATTAATTGTTGACTCAAACTCCACCTGTTTCCTTGTAGACTCCACCTGTTGCGGAATATCCTCAGCATTCTCATCTGTTTTCTTCATCAACATAGGAGATTCATCAAAAGTAACATCCCTACTAAATATTATCTTCTTCGAATTTGGATATAACAGACGATATCCTTTTACCCCTGATGAAATCCCCACAAAAATAGCTTTCTTAGCTCTCGAATCCAACTTAGATTCTTTTACATGATAATACGCAGTACACCCAAATACATGTAAAGAATCATAATCATTAACAGGTTTTCCAGACCAAACCTTCAATGGAGTTCTACCATCAATTGCTGTTGATGGTAACCGATTAATGAGATGACACGCATAAATCACTGCCTCAGCCCAAAACTCCTTGCCCAACCCAGCATTGGACAACATACACCGAACTTTCTCCAGTAACGTTCGGTTCATGCGTTCTGCCACCCCATTCTACTGCGGTGTGTTTCTGACTGTGAAATGATGTACAATGCCAGCATCTTGACAAATTCTCAGAAAATGATCACTTCTATATTCACCTCCATTGTTTGTTCTGAGGTACTTAATCTTTCTTCCAGTTTGAGTTTCCACCATCTTTTTCCAATTAATGAAAATCTCAAGTACGTCATCCTTCGTCTTCATCATATACACCCAAACTCTTCTGGAAAAGTCATCAACAAATGTGACAAAATAATGTTTACCCCCCATGGATGCTGTCCTGGTAGGTCCCCAAACATCAGAATGGACATAATCCAAAATGCCTTTTGTATTACGAATTGCAGTCCCAAATTTCACTCTCGTATGCTTTCCCAGAACACAATACTCACAAAAATCTAACTTGCAGGTCTTTGCTCCTTTCAACAAGCCTTGATTCACCAAACTGCTTAAGGCTTTCTCACCTGCATGTCCTAAACGCATATGCCATAGCCTGATCGAATCTGAATCAACATCCTTCTCTAAAGCTGCTGCTGTTGATCCAGTAACTGTACAACCATTGTAGTAGTACAAGTTATTCTTCCTTGTGCCTTTCATAGTCACCAAAGCACCAGACACAACTTTCAAAACCCCATCTCGAATAATTACCCCATAGCCTTTAGATTCTAAGACTCTCAATGAGATGAGATTCTTCTTCAACTCTGGTACATATCAAACTTCAGTCAAAACTCTGATTGATCCATCATCATTCTTTAACTGAATTGAACCTATCCCCAAAGTTTTACATGAGTTATCATTACCCATGAAAACAACTCCACCTTCTAGTGCTTCGAAGTTGAAGAACCACTCCTTATGTGGACACATATGATAAGTACAACCCGTATCCAAAATTCACTCATTACTTCCAGATGTGGATGGTTGACCGACCAACGCGAAATCATCATTAACATATTCGACTACATATGCATCAGAAGTAGCTTTGCCCTTACCCTTATGTTTCTTCTGCAGCTTCGGACAATCTTTCTTCCAATGCCCTTTCTCATGATAAAAGGCACATTCATCTTTATCAGGTCTTTTCTTCGAACGTGATCTTCCCCTACTTTCTCGTCTTCGGCTTTGGCTTCGTCCCCTAACTACGAGCGCCTCTGCTGATTCATCCCTATTCTCTTTCTGATCTTTCTTTCGAATTTCATAATTAAGCAAAGCTGCACACACTTCTTCAAAGGATAATTTTTCCTTTCCATGAATAAGTGTAATGCACAAATGATCCAACTCATCAGGAAGAGATCCTATTAGCAGCATAGCTTTTTGCTCATCTTTGAAGGTTTCATCCAAATTCAACAAATCAGCTAACAAACGGTTGAATTCATCGATGTGATCACTGATATTCATACCCGATTTCAACTGAAGGCGATATAGCCTCTTCAATAAATAAAGCCGATTCTCGTTGCTTTTCTTCATATATTTATTCTCCAGCGCCTCCCACAATATTTTGACAGAAGTTTCCTTCATGAATGGATACTTCTGTTCTCTGCAGAGACATGAACGAATCAACCCACATGCTTTCGCATTCAGTCTCTCCCAATCTTTTTCTTTGACCTCATCGGGTTTCTTTTCTTCCAGAGTGATGTCTAAATCTTGTTGACACAGGACATCCTTAACTTCACTTTGCCACAAGCCGAAATTATTTCGACCATCAAATTTCTCCACTTCAATTTTTGTTGATGCTGTCATTTCTGCTTCAAACTATTCTCCCAAATGTATACTAACCGTATACCAAAACAATGTGACACTCTAAATAGTACCGTATACTAGAATAGAGAACACAACTTACGTGAACAGTACACCAGGTCAGCTCCCAGGAAAGAGAGGTGGGTCACCAGGACACACTTAAATACCAAGTCTTTCCTTAGCCAGAGCCTTCCTAGACATGCACTTCCACTTTATCTCAGTTCTGGCGTACACGGTATAATAGAGTATAACAGAGTGCTCTTAATCAAACAGCTCAGGAATAATTTTTCTTTTCTGATGTGGAGGATCAGACAACGCTGCAACCACAGAGCATACTACGACAACCAAGAGCTCTGATACCAATTGTTGTGCACAAGCGGAAGCATAAAACACAACTATAACTACTAATTATTGAAACAGGTAAAAACAAATGCTAAACAAATGATCAAATGCAAAGCGTAAAGGAAGAAAAAGGAAAAACACAAGATCGTACGTGGTTCGGTATAATTACCTACGTCCACGGGCGCTGCTGAAAACCTTCACTAATTCCAAGATGGAATTATTACAAAATCTGGACACAATTGTAAAATCCAGAAACTGAAAAGCCAAAATACAAATATATGAGCTATTTATATTTCTCTCAGGGATATCTAACCTATTAGTCCAGGCCTCAATTTATAAGCCAAAACTCTTTCTCTCCCTTTGTGATTTTCCAATGTGAGATTCCTTACTAGGCTAATAAACCATTAATTTCAACAAATATACTTCATCTTGTTGAGTTTCAATTGACACAATGTTCAAAACTATCAGCAACATTAAGATTTTTCCATTCCTCTTCCAGATCTTTCATCAACTTTTGATTAGACAGAGAACAATCTATAGATCTAAATGGTTTAGGATCCCAGTTGAGATTGTATGAAGACAAGAGGATGGGTCGATGATCTAAAATATGTGTCCACAATAGCCTTTAAGCAGTTACATCGCAAAAAGAATGAACATCCAAAATAACACATTTAAAATTCTGGATAGACCAACTACCTTTAACGAGAATTACTTTCTTAATAATGACCAGATCTTCCATAACAAATTTGTTCTTATCCCATTCTAACATTAACCCTCTTGAGAGCTTTTTTAAAGTCAATAATAATCAGCCGAGAATAATCAACCAAATTATTGTTCCCTCAAAAAAAATTCATGACAAGATGATTAGTGATATCTTTGTTCTTTAGCAAGGAAAAAACTTCTTTAAAAGTTCGGATTTCCTTGAGTTCCCTAATCCCATGATGTTTAAGCTAAGAATTCTCATAACAAAATAAAATAATTTTTAACGCAAAAAGAAGAGAAAGAAAACATAAAGTTGGTCCTTACCTTCAAGACCTTTCAAACTTTTTATAAATTGTTCATCATTACAATTAGCTTGAAAACCTATCAGTGTTCCTACCTCCTAAGTGTCATGAGCCATTTTATCCAGAACTTTCTTTCTGTTCATGAAGTCTCTATCAAAAAGAGATTCATTAGCGGCTTGTCACCACTTTGATCTCCCTTTTTTAACTGTTTTCTATTGAGTTTCTTAATTATTCTTTTTCTTACCTTTCTTAAAGGCTTTTACCATTAAGGTTTCATCCATATCCTAAAGGAATTTGAATTTTAGTACTCTAGGAAAAGATAGGTTACCCAATTTTGTTGCTACTGTATCAACCCCTACAAAATTCTTGTTAATTAGTTCATTTTCAAAATCACCATTTTAAGAAAAAAAAAATGCCCCCATTTAAAGGCCCATAACAACCTGCTTGCTCTAGCCTAGATCTCATGTGACCGTTATCCACAAAACTTAAATTACCATCTTTATTAGGTAACTTAATGCACTTTATACTATTGTCAGAGTGACCATACACCATAATTCTGTTTTCAGTGCCCCATAAACAACTTTGGCATCTGCAACCACCTCTACCCTGTTAGAAATAAATTCAGCACTTGGAACAAGATCCAACCCAGGATTAGAAATAGGCTTCGGGCTTGCATTGGCAGTTCCCATACATGCAGCAACATCTCGTTCCATTTACCAAGCTTTTGTCGGATATTTCATCATCCAAAAATGCCCTTTCCAAGTTTATACATGATTGTTCAATTTCTTCTTCTTTAGTTTCCATGACTTTGACAAGAAAATATTTATCCCCACAATCAAGATTTAACACCTCGTCAATTTGTTCTATCTTGTCTTCACTATGAGCATTGCATCTCAACTAAGGTCATTATATTTCATGGTTTTGCCATCCATGGACAATAGCTCACCCCAAATGTTAGCCACATTCCCGAAAGTGCTATAGTTCCATGTATGAAGAGGAACTCTAAAGACAGTCCAAGTAGTCCTATTATTTGTATTCTATATACGCAGACCACTGAACAATCATAACAAACTATTCTTTAAGCTAAGACCAAACAAAGTTCTTTTTGATAGACATAGTATCTTTATCATTGAAAATAATCATAAATTGTTTGCTAGAAATCTTCTTGAGTCCGATATCAAAAACACTTTGAATTTTGAAGTTTTTTTCAAAGTGTTTGGCTCATAGTCATTCTTAACAATGCCAATGACATATCTTGTCTAGATTCTATCGTGATTCCTCATCGGCCATTTTCTAACAGGACTTTTTAGAAGCCCCCTTGACTTGGTTAGGAACAATGGTGGTGGCTTCAAAAGTGTTCTTTGTGTTTGTCAACAACATCCCCTTTCTCAACCATTGGAGATGGCTCCATCAAATCTTCCAACATCACGACAAAGTTGTAGATGTCTTCGATCAAATAGGGATGTTGTGAAAAAAATCTTTGATCAAAGGGAGACGTTAAATTGAAAACTTTTTCTATGTATGAGATAAGATTGTAAAGTATAATTTCTCAGTGATACTTCTTATAATCCAATACTATATAAATTTATCCTTTCTTCTTTTTTTTTTTTTTTTTTTTTTTTACTTTTGTGAAAAATTATTGGTTTTAAATGGCATAATGATGATTTTAACAAAAAAATAAAGATATTATTTTCAATTTCTTTGTAATTTTTAAATTAAATTTAAAAAATTGAATCGGGTCGACTTTAAATTTAAATTTATTTGAAATAAGTTAATATCCTATTTAGACTTGATCTAAATCCAATTCTATTAAACCCATGAACAAATTTATTAGCTAGATGGTATTACACTACAAATTGAAGAATGTAGATTTGGATTCAAATCCTAAATTTCAGAAATCGTCATAATCAATAAATGAAATATTGCTTCTCAAAAGAAAAAAAAGATTTCACACAAATGTGCAATTTTTTCTTCATTTTTTCCTTATTCTAGATAAGAACAACTTTTTATTGGTCAATATATAATTTAATCTTCTTCTCACATGCAATATATTTGAAAAGCTACTCATATTCACTGAATTGATAGAGAAACCAAAGGTGGGAATCGAAAAAGAGATGACCTGAAGACAAACATCTCCTCGATTGTATATCTCTTTCTCCACTTCCATCTCTCAATTTATTTCAATAGAAAATTGCTTTCCTCCCCTCTATCATTTCCTTCATGCTAACTTACTTTCTCCCTCTTTGGTTTTGTATCTTAAAACACATGATTTTTTTGGTCAAATTACGCAATTGATTTTTGTACTTTCATAAAATTTTAAATTTTATCCCTCTAGCATAATTCATATGAATCAAGTCCATTTATCATTTTCATTTGCAAATTTTAGTATAATCATTAACCTTGTTAAAAATCTTCATTTTTTAAGTACTGACATGGCGTTTACATTTGCTTGTCTAATTTATTTGGACTGGAGGTACATTCCTTGCTTACATGACATGACGTAGCATATTTTTGTTACCGTGATTAATCCTTGTACTTTCAAGAAATTTAAGATCCGGTCCTTTAATATCATCATCATCCTTTATATTTTAATATTAGGGTAAGTTATATGAACTAATATATGACCTCAAACTAAGTCATCAATATGAATTTTTCTCTTCCACTCATTTCTATCTAATGTAATATGTTCTTCTAACTCTCGTTCTGCCATATATTTTCAGGTTATTTCTTTTCAAGTCTTTTTCGATTTTCTCCTAGTTTTGACCATTTTTACATCAGTTATAGTCTCCACTCTTCTACCTGGAGCGTCCACGATCTACGTCGTATGTGTCTAAACTAATATAAGCGACTTTCACTCATCTTGTCTTTAATAGTTGCCACTTTGAAAAAAATCTCATAGACTATGATTACGTAAAAACATTAACTATGTTTACTAAACGCATAATAGTCTAATATGTTTAACTACACTTTTTTTTAAATTGTAAAAGTTTTAAGATTTTAAATATCACATAAAATATACTTAATACCAAAAAACACAGTTTATAGAAAACATAGCTTTTAACAATAAAAATCACTACTTAAACCTTTATAAATTTACAATTCGATAAAAATTTATTGTAAATAGACTTCATTTATATATCTAAACATAATCTATTATTTTAAAATAAGACATTTCCTTAAACCAAAGACTAATGTTAAGATTAATACGTAGTCTATACTATTTAATTCCAATATAAGTTTTCAATGAAAAGACTATCATTTTCTTTAAAAAACATAGTATTCAGGTAGACCTATTTTCCCTCTTTTTTAGCATGCCTTTTGAAACTAGAGTAATTATATATAGATTACGTTTATGTCTTTAATGATCATCTATTTCTAAAAAATATATTTTTTTATACCAAAGAGTGCGATAAATTTTGAATTGTAGTCTATACTATTTTTGCTTTCGATAAAAAAATAACGATTTTCTTAAAAACATAGTCTTAGCTTTTATAGATAGACATTTTTTAAATCAGAGATTATGGCTAGTGTTGAATTGTATTCTATTTTATATAAATCCTATATAAGCTTTTGAAAAAAAAAAAAAAGCTATGGTTTTCTTGAAAACATAGCCTTACTTAAGATTTATTTTCCCTTGTTTTTTAATACGCTCTCTAAAAACTGATTAATACCTACAGTTTCACTCTCTATGCTCACTCTCGTTCCCTTTTCTGTTGCTAATCAAAAGACTAAGGTTAGTTGTGAACTCACCCCTTGTCTTTCAAGTTATTTTTTGTTTTGTATAATTAATATTTTAATTTATTTGCTTTTATTTTTCTAAAACGTGGTTTTTTCAAAATGGTATAATTTTTATATATTAAAAAAATACGTTGTTTTAAGAGGAAATAAAAAAATATGGATAAATTTTGGTTACAAGCTGATAGATGATCAACGGAACACGAGGTGGTGAAAATGTTTTTGCTACTTGCTTCAAAAATTACAAATGGCTTAGAATATATGAACTGCCTTGTATTAAATCTGAGAATATGGATTTGCAAAAAATTCAAGATGTTAGTGGTGACCTTATATTAATGTTGTTAATCAAAGTTATATCAATTGGATTTTTCATAAGAAAACTAAGAAAAATGCATCGTCTACATTTATAAATAAAGAATTAGAACCGAGAACTAATGGGAGTCATTTGATGAAATTGTAGAAATGGTACAAGTTGTACATGATTGTTATTTAGATAATCTTGAAAAGCTTAACCAGTTGTTTGAAGAGTTAACGAAGCCATTGTATCTTGGTTGTAAAAAATTTATGAGGTTATCTGTGTTGAAGTTGTACAACTTAAAAGTAAGATATGCTGGTGTAGGAACAAAGCTCAAAGACCTTGGAAGCTTCGGTCTTCTTTCTGTGAACCTCATGCAATTGATTGATGAGGATATTGCCGCAAACGGTTTGGCCGATGCACTGGTTACGGTGGGTGTTTCTGGGATGGTTTCCTTTTGGCTTGGGGTTGATGTTTCCCTAGCTAGTGAATGGTTCTTGTTGACTTTGTTTTTTTTATCTATTTTTTCCCATAGTATCGGCGGAGCCAGCTAAATTGTGTATCTTTGTCATCCTGATGATTTTCATCTCCTAGGAGCTTCTTTGATCCCTAATAAAATATTGCTTATAAGAATAAAGTAAAATGATTTTTTTTAAATAAATTCTTTTAATTGCAATTTTTTATTATTTATTTTATTTTTTATTTTTTGTTTTCATTCGTTATTTTTTTGTTCTTTAATAATATTTTGCTAAAAAGAAAAAAAAAACTTGATGGTAAAAACAAAATAAATCTCACAACTTTCATTTTTTAATGTGATTTAAAATTTCAAATATTTGAGAAATTCTTGCAATGTAATACCAAAAAAAGAAAAAAAGAAATTTATACCTACGATAGAATTTGACGCACTAATGGAGCCAGCACATTCAAAAGAAAAGGATAATGTTCGAGCTCTTAAGGAAGCCATGAGCAGTTCAACTTCAACACATGGTACACAATTTATCATGCACAATTGCATTTGATAGAGGTAATTTTACCCCAGCCCAGTCACGCGTCTGGGCCCCAAAAAATAAAAGGTCCAAAATTATAATATTTTGGGCCCACACAAATATGAGTCATGAGCTCATCAAAAGCAACCTAGAAGTATCTATAAATACCTCCAGGTATGATCAGAAAAACCCTAATCTCTATTTTGCTTACTAAAACTCTGCTTAAACAGGTCTTCTGACTTAAGCATCGGAGTGCGCGTGCAAGGACAGATCCCTGCGCCTCTCTGACTTTCACTGTTTTTGCAGAACATTCAAGACAGGTGGAGAAGACGACATCAGAATCATTTCATTGTTGTTTGGAGCAACAACAATTGGCGCCGTCTGTGGGAATCTAGAATAAAAAGCCAGATTTTTTATCAACATGGTGAGAACACGTTCGACAGCAGCAGCGAATCTGGGGGAAGAGAACTCGGTGAGTCCTCCTCCCAGACCCGAGAGAGGACAAGAGCAGAATGGTGGAGGTAGCGGGGTGGTCACTGTTTTCGTGGATGAATTTGAGGCCCTGAAGCGTCAGAACGAGCAGACCACCACAGCGCTGAAAGCTATGGTGGATTTCTTCAAAAATGCCCTGTCGCAGTATAGCCTGCCTCCAGAAGTGCAGCAGATGATAGGGGGAAGTGTCTTGGGGCAAACATACGAAAGAGGCCAACCCTCTACCGTGGTGAATACGGGACAAGGAGATTGGCGACAGCATTCTGCCGTTGGACTGATGCAGTATGCTGCCGCTGGACTGGAGGACAATTTTGCCGCTTCGCTGAGGGAGTACCTTGTTACGGAGAACAACACTGCCGCAGGTCTGAGGACACACGCTGCCGCCGATCTGAGGCTGCACTCTGCCGCAGGGCTGGAGAATGACACTGCCGCAGGTCTGAGGACACACACTGCCGCAGATCTGAGGCTGCACTCTGCCGCAGGGCTGGAGAATGACACTGCCGCAGGTCTGAGGACACATACTGCCGCAGGTCTGAGGAATGACTCTGCCGCAGGCCTGAGGCTGCACTCTGCCGCAGGGCTGGAGAATGACACTGCCGCAGGTCTGAGGACACACACTGTCGCAGATCTGAGGCTGCACTCTGCCGCAGGGCTGGAGAACGACACTGCCGCAGGTCTGAGGACACACACTGCCGCAGGTCTGAGGAATGACTCTGCCGCAGGCCTGAGGCTGCGCTCTGCCGCAGGGCTGGAGAACAACTCTGCCGCAAGTCTGAGGGTACACTCTGCCACAGGTCTGAGGGAGAGGCAGACTAACGCATGTCCAAGGGCAAACTCTGCCGCGGGACTGGCGTCGAGCCCTAACGTAGAACCACAGCATGCCCCTGTCGCGACTTTGAGGAGACGCTCGACCACGGGTTGGAGAGAGGTGAATCCTGCCGCAGGCTTGAGATGGATGAACGCTGTAGCAGATCGGACAGAGTATAACCCAGCTGAACGATCGGAGCATGATTTTGAAGACCACCGATCGGGAGAGCGGCAGAGACAGAACAGTCGTGACCCCCAAGGCTATCTTGAAGGTACGAGGTCAAATTGTGGAATGGGAGGTGCAGGAAGAAAAGGTACGGTACAAGCCCCTATAGGGAGAGAGAATACTTACTGCTCAGACTCTTCAAGTGCTGAAGAAAGGGGAGCACACTCGACCCGAGAGTCAGAAAATGTCGAGAAAGTTGTCGAGAGAATTCTGGAAAGGAAGAAGTTAGTGGCTCCCGATGACAATCAGAAAAGAAAGGTTCCTTTCAGCCCAGAGATTATGGACAAACCCTTACCGAAGAAATTCAAGATGCCTCATATGGCTACTTACGCAGGCAAAGCAGACCCATACGACCACATACAAAGTTATGAGTCTCTCATGTTGTTACATGGATGGGAAGATGAAATCATGTGCAGAGCGTTTTCGCTTACACTGTCTGGGCATGCACTGAAATGGTTTAACGGGTTAAGTGAAGATTCTATCTCATCCTTCGATCAATTACGAAGTGAATTCTTGAGAGCCTTCATGATCAATTGCCAAAGGAAGAAGGACGCTACCTATTTGCTCACCCTTAAACAAGGAAATAAGGAATCATTGAAGAGCTATGTAGATCGTTTCCGAGATGCAACCTTAGAGGTGAAAGATTTACCGGTAGGAGTAGCCATGGCGGCAATGCTACAAGGGACTAAGTCTGAGAAGTTGCAAGAATCCCTCTCCCTTGATCAGCCAGTAACACTTTCTGACTTGTTTGCTAGAGCTAATAAGTACGTGGCTCAGGAGGAAGTAATGAACATGATGCAGTCCCGAGAGATCAGAGAAGGAAGAAAAAGGGAAAGAGAAGTACCTGAAAGAAGCTCTTCGAGACCCGTCGGATCAGACAAAGCCCTCAGACTCAGGTATGAAAACTATACCAGACTAAATGAGCCCCGCACGGCAATACTCGCTGCTATAGAAGGAACCGGGCTGTTGGAGTTCCCTAGAAAGAAGATTGGAGATGTGGGGCGAAATCCCGATGTCTATTGTGAGTTTCATGCTGCTCACGGCCACCCCACGGAAAAATGCAGAGATTTGATGGATCAGTTAGAGAGGTTAGCTAGAGAAGGGAAAATTAATCGCTTCCTATGGAGAAGTGAAAGGACGCGTTATCCTCCGCGAGATCGAAGGAATGATCGCCCGCGTAATATACAAAACAATGATAATGGAAGAAATCGGCCAAGAAACGAAGGAGCTAGGCCCATCCCTCGAGGTAATCGGCTGGATAATGAACCCACAGGTCCAGCTATAAATGTTATCGCAGGAGGTGAATCAATGGCAGGAAGTTCTTCGGCTTCCCGAAAAAGTTACGCGAGGCAAGCATATCAGGTTAATGCTGTGATGGAGGAGAAGGCAGATGAAGAACCCATTGTGTTCACTCCAGTAGACAGGGGTGATATTATCATGCCTCATGATGATCCCATGGTAATATCAGCAGTGGTGGCAAAGCATCCTGTGAGCAGAATCCTGGTAGACAATGGAAGTTCGGTAAACTTAATCTACTGGAATTGCTTTGAAAAAATGAATGTGTCTGAAAGTAGATTAAGACCTGTTATGACACCATTGTACGGATTTGCTGGCGAGAAGGTGAAAATAGCAGGGTCCATAGAATTGCCAATGACTTTGGGAGAGAGCCCAAAAGATGTAACTCGACAGGTTTTGTTCATGGTTGTAAGGTCAGCCTCAACAGCCTACAACATGATACTAGGGAGGCCTGTATTAAATGACATGAGAGCAGTTATATCTTCTTGCTACTTGCTAATGAAGTTTCCTACTCCTAATGGAGTTGGACAAGTGCGAGGAGATCAAAAGAAGGCTCGCACTTGTTACATTGCTTCTACCGCCAATAAGGGAACACAGCGAAAGGAGACATTATGTATAGACGACCCTCCTAAGCCTCAACCTGTGGAGAAAACAGAAGCCATTGAGCTGATTAGAGGGGATGAGGAGAAAAAGGTGTTCATTGGAACTCAATTGAATGAGGAAGTCGGAAAGGAGATAACTGAATGCCTGAAAAGAAACGCGGACGTTTTTGCTTGGACTCCGTCTGATATGCCCGGGATTAATCCAGAAGTAATTTGTCATAAGCTTAACGTTTCACCTGGGCATAGGCCCGTTAAACAGAAAAAGAGGAATTTTGCCCCAGAAAGACAGAAGGCGATCACAGAAGAAGTTAATAAACTTCTTGAAGCTGGGTTTATTAGGGAAGTCTACTACCCGGAATGGTTAGCCAATGTAGTGATGGTGAGAAAATCCAACGGGAAATGGCGAATGTGTGTAGACTTCACAGATTTAAACAAAGCCTGTCCCAAAGATTCGTATCCTCTGCCTCGAATCGATAGGCTGGTAGATGAAACATCAGGTTATGAACTTCTTAGCTTTCTAGATGCATTCTCGGGCTATCACCAAATCATGCTTAATCCCGAAGATGAAGAAAAGACTTCCTTTATTACTGATGACGGAACATACTGTTATCGGGTAATGCCATTCGGTTTGAAGAATGTAGGAGCCACTTATCAGCGAATGGTTAACAAAGTCTTCAAGGAGCTCTTGGGAAATACTATGGAGGCTTATGTGGATGATATGATCATCAAGAGCAGAGCAGGAGAATCTCACGCGCGTCAGATGACCAAAGTGTTTGACGTGCTGAGGGAATTCAACATGAAGCTAAATCCCAATAAATGCTCATTTGGAGTTCAGTCTGGAAAATTCTTGGGATTTATGATCACCAATAGGGGGATTGAGGCGAACCCTGAAAAGGTTCAAGCGATCATAGACATGAAGCCACCCACCACGGTGAGAGATGCGCAGAGGCTGACAGGCAGGATAGCGGCTCTAAACCGTTTTCTATCAAAATCCGCAGAAAGAAGCTTACCATTTTTCAAAACTTTGCGAGGTGGAAAGAATTTTAAGTGGACAGATGATTGTCAAAAAGCCTTTGAAGACCTAAAGGCATATTTGAGGGAATTACCCTTACTGACGAGGCCTCTGGAAGGAGAACAATTGTATATGTATTTGGGGGTCGGTGAATTCGCCGTCAGTGCTGTGTTGTTGAAGAAAGATGAGATAGTGTATCGCCCCATTTACTACGTAAGTAAGGTACTGCTAGACTCAGAGACCCGTTATCCAATTGCTGAAAAATTAGCACTCGCCCTGGTGATGGCCTCTCGCAAATTGCGTCCTTATTTTCAGGCACATCCCGTTGCTGTCTTGACAGATCAGCCGCTGAGACAAATCCTCCAGAAGCCTGAGCATTCCGGAAGACTGGTAAAATGGGCGGTAGAGCTTGGGGAGTATGACATCATGTTTCAACCTAGACAAGCCATCAAAGGCCAACCATTAGCAGATTTTATAGTAGAATGTACAGGTCGAAGTGGCAACGTTGACAATGAGACCCGACCATGGCTACTATATGTCGATGGAGCATCGAGTGCAAATGGTAGTGGTGCAGGTGTAGTCTTAATATCGCCGGAAGGGAAGTCGATAGAATACTCTTTGCGGTTTGGATTCCCTAGCTCAAACAATACTGCAGAATATGAGGCTCTGATTGCTGGAATGAAACTGGCGGAAAGATTGCAAGTTCACCACCTAGTGGCACATAGTGACTCTCAACTGGTGGTGAATCAGTTTAATGGACAATATGAGATTCGAGAGCCGACACTGCTTCCTTATCTAAAGAAAGTCCAATCTTTGGCTCAAACTTTTGTAAATTTCCAGTTGATACAAATTAACCGGTCTGAAAATACACATGCGAATTCGCTGTCTAAATTAGCTTCCTCTAATGAGACTGAAGGAAGAATGATAAAAGTGGAGAGACTTGAAAGACCTAGCATTGAAGAAATCGATTTGTGCAACATTGAAGTGGGAGATGATTAGAGAACCTTATTCAAACAGTACCTCACTGAAGGTACGATCCCACAAGATAAAGGGGAAGCCCGACGTTTAAGGATCCAAGGGGCAAAATTCACAATGATAAACGGGGAGCTATACAAAAGAGGGTATTCATCGCCTTTGTTAAAATGCTTGGGGCCGGAGCAGGCTAACTATGTCTTAGCCGAAGTACATGAAGGGATTTGTGGTGAACACTTGGGAGCTAGAGCCCTCGCTTCTAAAATACTACGATCGGGATTTTATTGGCCAACGCTGAAGAAAGATGCGGCGGATAAAACCCGCAAGTGTGACAAGTGTCAGAGGTTTGCACCAATGACTACTGCCCCAACGGCTCCACTCCAAACTACGGTGCAACCAACTCCGTTTGCACAATGGGGTTTGGACATTCTAGGGCCTTTTCCCTTAGCTACAGGCCAAAGAAAATTCCTTCTAGTGGCTACCGACTACTTCACAAAATGGATTGAGGCAGAACCCTTAGCCACAATCACAGAGAAAAAAGTTGAAGCAATGGTGTGGAAGGATATTATCTGCAGATTTGGAATTCCGCGGGTTTTGAATGTAGATCATGGAAAACAGTTCGACTGCGAGGCCTTTCGTGAGTTCTGCAGACGCCTTGACATTCAGCTAAGGATATCTTCTGTATCATATCCTCAGGCTAATGGGCAAGCTGAAGTCAGTAACCGAACTATCCTGCACGGATTGAAAACCAGACTGGATAAAGCAAAAGGAGCATGGGTAGAAGAACTGCCTAGTGTCTTATGGGCATATCGTACCACTAGTCGAGTATCAACTGGAGAAACACCATTTAGCCTTGTATACGGCACTGAAGCCTTGATTCCGGTGGAAATTGGAGCATTGTCACCAAGAGTGGTGCCTTTAAGAGAGGAGAATAACTCACAAGGACTAAGGGAAAACCTGGATCTGCTCGATGAACATAGGGAAACTGCAGCTATCCGATTGGCATCCTACCATCAAAGGGTGTCCAATTACTACAACAGCCGAGTAAAGGATAGGCCTATGTCAGAGGGGGATTTGGTGCTCAGGAAGTCACACATCACCAATGCTTTGAGGGAAGACGGAAAGTTTAGAGCCAACTGGGAAGGTTCATACCGAATCAGACGGACGATTGGGCCCAACACCTGCATCCTGGAAACTTTGCAAGGAAAGAAAATAGGAAAGACATGGAATTCAAGTCATTTAAAATTGTATTTAAATTAATTATTGTGTCTTTCTTTATGTTTGTATTCCCTCATTATTTTACACTGTCACCTGATCATTATACAGAATTATTCATCTAATTATATTTCTGGCTTCTGTAAATATAAATCTTGTGCCAGAAATCAGACGAGCCGTAAGAGCCTGAGGCGCAATAGCGTCACTGTGGCCAGACGTATAAAATCAGACGAGCCGTAAGAGCCTGAGGCGCAATAGCGTCACTGTGGCCAGGCGTATAAAATCAGACGAGCCGTAAGAGCCTGAGGCGCAATAGCGTCACTGTGGCCAGGCGTATAAAATCAGACGAGCCGTAAGAGCCTGAGGCGCAATAGCGTCACTGTGGCCAGGCGTATAAAATCAGACGAGCCGTAAGAGCCTGAGGCGCAATAGCGTCACTGTGGCCAGGCGTATAAAATCAGACGAGCCGTAGGAGCCTGAGGCGCAATAGCGTCACTGTGGCCAGGCGTATAAAATCAGACGAGCCGTAAGAGCCTGAGGCGCAATAGCGTCACTGTGGCCAGGCGTATAAAATCAGACGAGCCGTAAGAGCCTGAGGCGCAATAGCGTCACTGTGGCCAGGCGTATAAAATCAGACGAGCCGTAGGAGCCTGAGGCGCAATAGCGTCACGGTGGCCAAATTAACAGTAAGAACTAAAGGTATGTTTACATATGTAATTCTTTCCAAAAATATATATATATATATATCTTTTTATCGAGAATTGGGGAGCGTAATACACGGATAGACGAACACATGAGTCAAATTTATAAATAAGCGATAATAACAAAAATGAATATAAGTAAGACGAAGCTTGAACGGATAAATTTTATAAAATATCAGGAAAATCTTTACAAGCGAAGTACGAATAAATTTCTAAATAAGTTCAATAACAAAAAGAAAAATAAAATTAATCCACATGATCTGGTGGCGGGAGATCAGGCGCTGTTGGATCCTCGCAATCTGGAGGCTGGTGACTAGGAACTGACAAATCTTCACCATTAAGATCATCAAGAGCGCCAATGGATTCAGGAATGTTGTCTGGGCTCACGGGCTCCCAAGGACCAGCTAGATTCGCCAAATCATCTAAAGCAGCTTTCTTCAGAACTTCATCAGCTGTTTCGGCATGTGGTTCATACTTGGTCCAATCGGGGGCATCAAACTCCATCGCTTCGGGAGTATAAAAAAGCTCGGGGAATTCCTCGCCCTCACTATGCTTTTCCAACCAAGAACGGGTAAGATAAAAACCGTATTTTACATAGGGCACTGAATAATCCTCCTTCTGCCTCAGACAGTCCTTGGAAAGCCTATACTCCTTCACAGCTTCGGCCCGAATGCTGTCAATCTCGACCTGATTCAGGGAAGGAGTAGCTCGACTCTCCAATTCAGCAACGTATTGCTCGAGCTGTTGATTGCGATCTGTCAAAGAATCAAACCGTGACTGCAAAGAATCCAGCTCTATCTGTTTTTGTTGAAAGTCATCCTTAAACTTGTTGGATCTAGCAGTCTCAACTACGAGATCTCCCTTTGCAATAGATAACTCCTGGAACGACTTCGAAAGTTGCTCTTCCAGATTCCGCACTACTCCCGGCAACACAGACAACTGATTGTTGGTATTCCTTAATTCCATATTGCTATCCCTTAAATCCTGGATTTCTTTGTCAGTTCGTTCACGATAAGCCCGATGCTGAGCATTATTAACTATAGTTCTTTGAGCCAGCTGAAAGGGAACACAAAAAGTCAGACTAAAATAAAACGAAAGAAAAATAAAGGAAAGTCTGAAAATTACCCTAACAGCCTCCAGATCAGCTAGGTCCTCTCCTTTCGGGAAATTCTGAAATAGTCGACTCTCATCCCTAGGAAGGATGGACGCCCAGCCCACGCGAGATGCTACCCCGGGCGTATCTAATGTGTCGTTGTCTAACACCCCAGGGTAAACTCGAAAGTCGGCCCCCTTCATTTTGAAACCCCCGTCTACCTGGTAAGATCTCGTATCAACAGGGCCTATCTTAGGTAGGATAGGCCTAGTAGACATAGAGTCTTCCACGTACAGGCGTCTTCGGTTCTTTCGGATGGGCAAAGTCACATTACACACCGCTCTTTCTCCCTCCTGAGGTCTATCAGAAGAACCGGAAGATCTTCGAGATTGAGAAGAAGTCCTCCCTTCGTCTTGTAAAAGGGCCCCTAATTCCCCTTCAGGTTGTTGAGTCAAAGCAGGAGGAGGGGTTATTTGCCTGAGAGGAGGAGTCCGAGCTCGAGATACTCCCGGAGCAACCACAGCAGAACGGGACCTCTTTTCAGCAGGTTCACTAGAGGAACCCTCTGCCCCCTTTCGACGAATCAAAGAACGTTTAATGCTGCTCATTTCTGCAAAACAGGAATCAAAAAATTGTTAGAAATGACATACAGACAAGTAACAAAATATAAAATGCAAAAATGCTACCTTCAGGAGAATTAAGAAACTCCTGAAGGGAATCTATCGCCAAGTCCTCATCATCGGGGAGAGTTACAAAAGTGGAACCAAATCCAGCCCAATCATCCACATCATCTAAAGGGGCACCTTCGGGGCTGGACCCCCTATCTCTAGGACTTGAATTGAGAGGAATAGAAGGGTTAACCACATTAGCGCCACCTATGCCCCAACCAGCAGAAGCTAAGTTTTCAGACGTTAGAAACCCATAAAGATTAATTGGTCTATCAACTAGTAATTGATCGATAGTTGAGGACAGTTGTTTTCTTAAAACATTAATACGAGGGCCCTTGGGGATACTATGCCTAGATCCCCACCTAATAGGAAAGTTAAGACCCTCAGGAACTTCCACCACAAGCCATTCCGACTCGAATCTATGGATTTTATTGGGGAGTTTGTCAAATAGCCTATTCTCAAAACCGGGTTCAAACGCTCTTTGAAGGGAATATGGTATTAAACCTGAATTACCCCGGAGCCGAAAAAAAGTATAGAACAAAGGAAGAGTAGGAACGACACCCCTTATACGACAATGCACGTCAAAACCAATTAACTGCATCCAACTATGGGGATGTAGTTGGCTAGGGGAAATCCCTTGTTCTCTCAAAAAAGAAACCCCAAAGTCAGAAAGGGGAAAACGAAAACCTAACTCTATAGAGACCCTAAAGACAACCACTCCACTTGCTACGCTATGCATACTTCTCTCCTCCGGGGTGGAAGGCCTATAGAAATAACCCTCGGGCAGTGGGTATCTACTCATAACATCCTGAAGATCAAGTTCAGTTAGAGTCGATCTAGGTCCTAAATCCAAATGTTTTCCTACACCGGGACCAGCCATTCCAAGAAAAACAGGGTAGGCGACAGACTAGAGCGGTGACAGACTGAAGGTGTGGGCGACAGACTGTGGGATCTAGGAGACAGACTATAGATATAGCGACAGAGTAGAGATAGGCGACAGACTGTAAATCTGGCGACAGAGTACAGGCCACGACAGACTTGGTGTTGCGACAGACTTTTTGGCGGCGACAGACCTGAGGGGCGACAGACTTTTGGTGGAGACAACCCTTAAGGCGACAGACCTTATGGCGACAGGCTAGTAGCGACAGACTTGGGTAGTGCGACAGGTTTTGCGGTGGCGACAAACCTTAAGGCGACAGACCTTAGGGCAATGGACTTGAGTATGAGGCGACAGACTTGGTTGTGGCGACAGACTTGAGGAGGTGGCGAAAGTATAAGGTTAGCGACAGACTTGTAGATGGCGACAGACCTGATGTGGCAACAGAATTGAGTATGTGGCGACAGACTGTATTGCGGTAACAGTATGCGTGGTGGCGACAGTATATGACTGGCGGCAGACTTAATGTGGCGACAGACTGCGAGGTGCTGTCTCAGGCGGCAGATTATATCTACGCAACAGATTTTCTTTACGGAAGTGCGACAAAGTCCTACGGTTTTTATAGGCGAAAGTGTGGCGATGATTTCTTTACCTATTGTGCAACGGAACAGTGGCAGAAGTAATTACAATCGCTAAACGATAAGTTTTTACCGTTACTTAAACCATCCGCACCATGCCTTACCTTTATATATTCGCGACAGAGATGGTCGAAACGTGGCGCTTGCCCCACAGTTTAAGGACTCTCTCGCAGACAAAACGTTTTAATACCTGACCATTGTTCTAAAAATAAATAATCCTCTTATTATACTCTTACATAGGAAAATTCCCAATGAAAGAGTGGGTAGCAATTGATAGAGGTAATTTTACCCCAGCCCAGTCACGCGCCTGGGCCCCAAAAAATAAAAGGTCCAAAATTATAATATTTTGGGCCCACACAAATATGAGTCATGAGCTCATCAAAAGCAACCTAGAAGTATCTATAAATACCTCCAGGTATGATCAGAAAAACCCTAATCTCTATTTTGCTTACTAAAACTCTGCTTAAACAGGTCTTCTGACTTAAGCATCGGAGTGCGCGTGCAGGGACAGATCCCTGCGCCTCTCTGACTTTCACTGTTTTTACAGAACATTCAAGACACGTGGAGAAGACGACATCAGAATCATTTCATTGTTGTTTGGAGCAACAACAGCATTAATTGCTTAATTGAAACTTATAGCTAATCAGAGTTTTGCAATTAATGAATAATCACATAAAGGGTGTTCCAAATTCTCAGAATATTTAAGACAATTCATCAAATATTCAAATTAATAAGCAGGGATATTTAACCCTCTTAAACCTGCATGCCATTTCTCATTGAAGGGAAACCCTTTACAACGATCCTTGTCAATTTGAAACACATTGAATAATTCCAATTAATTTTGCAATCTCTTTTCATCCTTGTTCTTCCTCTCATGTAAAATTTTATCATCTGCTATGGAGACAATGGTTTATCAATCCCTAACAGCCTTAGTTTCTGATCTCATCGGAGCAGTGAATGAGAATGCTTGAGCAAGTTGTTAAGAGGCTGGCTTCCTTGGGCTTTACACAAAAGATTCTTCACTCTTTCCGTCATCTGCTTCATTAAGTGATCATTTTCCTTGTTAGTCACCATTACCAATGAGAAACCATGCTTAATTATGATTGACAAATCAACTTGTAAATAAGATAGTTATTAAGCAATAAAACCTTCCCCAAACTTCCCCTTGTGTAGGGTACTGTTCTTTGATATCCAAGAGAAGTTGGTGGAGATTTCCTGCTGGTTTCATCCCTGCATGTCAATTTTCCTGTGCTGCTTCTACTTCGTGTTATTATTGTCGTGGGATTGTGCGAACTGCCATTCAATAGTCTAGGCAGGCTTGATTCCTAACATCATGGAACCCATAGCTTTAAACACATTTTCTTTTAAATTCTAAAGCAGGAAGTTATCAAGATAGAAGTTGAAACTGGTACTGTAAAAATCTTTGTTGAATGTTTGCGGACATACCAAAAATAGCACTGTTGCACAATGCTTCAGAACCTCCAAATTCAGTCGAACATCGTCCAGGCTCCTGTTTAAGGAAATTATGTATAAAACCATGATTATGTTCATTTTCCTTCTGTTCTCTTCTTTTTCTCATTTGTTCAACAACATATTCCCGGTAAAGATTCATGTCTACAAACATAAGATTCTCATACCTGTGCTTTTGCTGCCCAAGCCCAAAGTAAGAAGCTAAGCTTGCCATCTGCATGTGGTGTAATTAGATAAGTACACAATTTTTAAAACATTACAGGAAAAGAATATTTAAAGTCAGCCTCAAAGAAATTGAATTGTCTCAAAATTGCCTGAATTTCTGATATTATTCTTTCAAATAACAAGGTTGTTATGAATTTTACCTTCATATTTCCAGCTCTTCTGCCAAACTTCTCTGTCAGGATTCCTAAAGAATCAATGATCCCAACAGGAACAGGAGCAGGCCTACCAATCTCAGCAAAGGAATCCTTAATACGAACACAATCGAATCTCTGAATGTTATGGCCAGCCCAAATCCTACCATTCAAAATGCTGAATATTTTTTCTGCAACCTCCTCGAATTCAGGTGCATTTACAACGGTTCCTCTAGTAATCCCATCGCTTCGACCAGACCTCAACGCAACAACAGACAAGTCCTTAGGCCTTATCAGAGTGCTATAACTCTCCAGCTCAATGAGCTTCCTTGGACAAACCACAATTGCACCAAACTCCAATACCCAGAACCTTTGGCCGGCTCTTTTGGGTACTGTAGTTTCTAAGTCAAAAAACACAATTTCTGCTGGCCCTTCTTGGCATGGAATAAAAGCCTCCATTTCAAGCTACTATCAATAAGTTACCGCTAGTTTTTGGTTCAATTTTTTTGGCAATTTTCATTGACATTCTAATCATGCATGGTATAAATGAGGAAGGAAGATGGGAAAGAAAGGGAGGCAATGCATGGGTGGAAGAAGAGAATTCTTGGCATAAGAGGTTGATTGTCTTGTAGTTCAAGTCAATAGTTTTAGGCTTTGGACGAAGGGTTCCTTGGCTTCTTAGTCATGCCTTATGCAAGGAAATTCCAGATAAGCGGGAATATTATTATTGCAAAAAAGGGTAAGGGGTTGCTTGCTTTTCCTTAATTATATGTTACCCTCTTGGCTCGAGCTATTTCTCTTGGAGCAGAAACCTTAGGCCGAAAACCTTCGGGACAAGTTCCAGCTTTCCTCTCCGATTGAAAGACTAAATAGGATATGCGATTTATGGTGGAACATATGAAGCAAGCTCTTTTGGAAAAGGAATTGATTCCTTTAAGCGCTAGATCTGGTTACCCTGGAAAGAAATATTCCTTGGGAACATTCTGATCTCAAGACTGGGGAATTCTAAGACAGCATATACTATGGAAAGTAAACAAACTAAACTAACGTTATTGTTTTTTATAACATTTATAAAGCAAATGACAAAATGGAAACGTTCTGAGGAAGGGACTTCCATTTGCCAAATCTTAATGAATTCATATCTTGAACTCAAGACTGCTGTTAATGAGCAAACGATTTTCATTTATTTATTTATTTATTATTATTATTAGTGCATTTATAGTCCCAAACTTTTTATACAGGTTTCATTTTTATCTATAATTTTTAAATTCTTTCTTGATAGTGTCAAACCTTTTTAAAATGTATTAATTTAATCCTATCATCATTTTTTATATAAAAATAAAAGAGAATTACAAATTAAGGTAATGAGTGTTCAAATTATTACTCTTTACAATAATATTAAAATTTATTTATTAGAAAGAAAGTAAAATTTAAAAAAATTTAACCATAAAATACCATTTTGTCCTTGATTTTAAACATTGTATTTAAAATTAAAAGAAAAAGTAACCTTTAAAATAATAAAAATATGTATTTACAAATTTTGATCAAAAAATATAAATTAATATCTTATTAAAACTTAAGATAGAAAATTTTTATATATAAAAAAGAATCGAAACATGCTCAAATAATTTCTTATAACATGTCTAAACAAAAGTAAATACTGATTAACAATCTTATAAAATATTTTATGTAAATTTGAAACTTTTTAAATTTACATCAACCTAACACAATTAACTTATTTATTACTATAATCTCCTAAGAGAATAATTTATTAGAAGTAAATTATTCCAAATCACTTATCAAATGAGCTTGTTTAACAGGTTTAATATTTTATTTAAATCCACTTAAAAATTGGGTGAACCTTTGGTTTTGAATGGATAATCTGACCTTTGAAGAAACTTAAGCTAGATATAAATATTACAATTAAGTTCTTTATTATAAATAAGCTTTTTATGTTTATTTAAAAAAAAATAAATATCAATTACTTGAAAATCAAAATTTTTTAAGTATATTTCATTTTTGTGAAAAAAAAAATTATTTTTAATAAGATTTAGTTATACATTTTTATGAAAATTTGTAAATATTTGAAAAAAATTAATAAAATAAAAATAAATATAAAATATAAAATCAGATAATGGATCCAAAAATTATTATTCTTTATTATCATAAAAAATATATTTATTAGAAAGGAAATAAAAATTTTAAATTATTAGGAAGGAAAATAAAGTACATTTTTTTTGAAGTTGAATTTTTCAAATTATAAGCAAAAATATATTTTCATTTCTTATAAAAAATTTCTTTCTAAAAAATAACTTTTTGTATAACTAATGAGTAATAATTTTGAATTTACTATTTTAATTTGCAATTCTCGCTTATTTTTATTATAAGAAAAACTAATGATAAGATTATATTGATACATATTTAAAAGATTAGAGACTATCATGGAACAATTTAAAAGTTAGATATTAAAATAAAACCTACTTCTTCTTCTTCTTCTTCTTCTTCTTCTTCTTATTATTATTATTATTATTATTATTATTATTATTACTATTATGCATTTTCTTTTGGAGAAAAGAGGGTAGGCCACCGTTCAAATTGATGCATGGAGGTTATAATTTGAAAACAATGTGAAAGAATTGCAATAGAAGTCTCAAATCGTAGCTGCGGTAAAATAATGATCATCACCCCAAATATTCCTATAAATTAAAGTTATTCCCTTTTCATTCTCACGAGGTATTTGGTCAACTTCTGTTTTAATTTGGTGCCAAAATCCAAAAGCCTCATACACAATGGGATGAACTGGAAAGGAAAAAAAAAGAAGAGCGATAAATGGGAGAATGGATTGTATAAAATAAATATTTTATGTCATTATATTTTTTTAATTCAAATTATGTTATAAAAAAAGTTAATTATTTATTATACTATCATATGTGATAATTAAATAATAAATATATATTTCAACAGATTTATTAATGATTCTAGTAATAATTTATTAATTTTTTTAATAATATAAATTATAAGTGATATGAATTAAATTGAATATACGTGTTGACGTAAAATAATTGCTTCATACAATCTTTTGTCCAAATCAACACAAATTTTCAACTCTTTTTTTTTCAACATAAATGATTAAACTGTCAAAATTCTAAATATGAAAATGATATGTTACTTTTATGCGCTACATGCATATATTGATTTTCGTATAGCTCGTATTTTTAGTTAGCTCTTTTTTTTATTTTTATTCAATGAGTTGTAATTATTAGAGTTTTGCATTAATCATTCTATATTTAGAGGATTGATAGAGTCTAGCAATCCACCAAACATGAATTGAGTGTATAGAACGTTAACCGAATCTTTTTTCAGGGGGGGGAGGGGGGTTCTTATCAATTAATTTGATGGATGCTGTTTTGGCGTTGTACAAAGATGATGCACATTGGGGAAATTCTACACTTATGAAACTCAAAAGTGAGTCTTTTGTTCATTCTATGTTCTTTTCTTTTCTTTCATTAGAGGTGTTTGTCATTTTCCATGATGAATGACATTGAAGGGTCTGTTCTTTTTTTAGTTTTTGAGTTCAGTTGAACGATATTGATCGACTTTAAATTCAAGGATAAACCCATAAGCAGAAGTATCTCCTCAAAGGGTTTTCAAGGGACAAGTTCTTAAAACTTTTTAATATAATATTATATATTAATATTAAATAAATATAAATTGATCCTCTTAAATTAAAATTGTTATTTTTATTTGATTTTTATAGTTTCATAATTTGTGCATTATTATAATTTAAAAGTTCGCTTGAATAGGTGGTGTCATTGGTTTCAATGAAATTAAAAATAACAGTAACAATGAGATTAGTGTCAAATAATAATGTGTTTAAATTCAATCACAGTGGTAATGATGAAATAAGTAATAAAATAATCATTAAAAATATTATATTAAAATTAAAAATAAAATAAGATAAATTTGTAAATGTGGTATGGTGAAAAATTTGACCATACAACAGTGTGACACCATTTGAAACCAAATGGGACATAAAAAAGATTAAAACCACATTACTATTTGTCTATTTAATTATTCACCAATCATTACTTATAAATCCTTAAAATCAATATACTTGTCACAAGTTTTAAATTACAATAATAATCACATGAACTTAACGAAAACTAGATTAGCTTTCTAATTTTCTCAACAAAATTTCTAGTCTCCAACTAAGTATCAAATGTGTTCTTCATTTTTCTTTTTCGTTTATTTCAATTTCTCGTCCTCATAGAATTTTTCACTTTTAAGTTTTCTTAAATCTATATCTCATATTGTTTTATAATTTTTTTTAACGAAAAATCATATTGGAATCACTTTACATGAAAAATCATAACCTCCTATATGAAAGTTTCAATTTCGTTCCTTTAAAATTATATTTATTTTTATTATTTTGATAAATATATAACATATAGTTTATCGTTTGATTAGTTCATACTCTTCTATTTTAGTTTCAAATTAATAAAAAAATAAATAAAAAACTTCCCCATAATTCATTAAAAAAGTGTGAAATTAATAGTTCTATTCATTAATTTGAAAATCTTATTATCCAAAGTTTAATGCTATCTTACTGATATTTTAATTTGCAATTTCATGAGCATATTATCAGTATTTTTGTTTTTGTGTATATATGATCAGATAAGTCTAATGAAAAACATAGTATTAATTGCCTACCAAAATTAAATGTCAAGATCCGCCATGCAAGAGAAAATTGGTGAAAACATAATAATGAAATTAATTTCAAAACTGTCATTGATAATCTTTTATTTTGATCCATTGAATCATTTAATCTAATGTAGCGTATTTATTAGGATTATGCATAGATTGCTTTACATCATAGTACCCAACCAAAACTGACCCAAGTCAGTTTTTAGGGTCAAGTATGTTAGTGTGGCGATTTATTCTATGAAATGGACAATTTCAGTGACCAATTCGGTCGATTGTTGGTTCTCCTCATGGGAAATGACCTAGTCGAAATACAAAACCCATATGATATAATTTTTTTTTTTAAAACAATGAGAGACTTTCATTAATTAAACTGAAGAATTTCACATTGGAGGTAACGATCCGAACCGAATTTGTTGGTGATCAACCTGAAACTCTACCCTAGCCATTGCATGTGCAAGTTCATTGACTACTCTACTAGCATAATTAAAAACACAATATTCAAATTGCAAAGCTAACCCCCGAATACTAGCTATCAGATTTCCACCCTCCCATAGTGAACCCTCTTTTGTTTTGATTTCGTTGACTACTAATAACGAGTCGCTTTCCAACACAGCCTTTCTAAACCCCCTTTCCAAAGCTAGCTTCATACCCCATAATATTGCTTGCACCTCTGTATGTAGAACATCAGCTACATGAGCCACTTTACGCACAGCAGCCAATATAATTGATTGGTTTTGATCTCGAAGCACTACTCCTAGTCGTCAAACCTCCCAAACGATGCATCAACATTAATTTCAATACATCCCTGATTAGAGGTACTCATCTTTGACGATTTTCTCTCTCTGTTGCAACCTTTGTATGGGGAGCTATAGAAATTTCAGCTTCAACAACCATCCTTCTAGCAGTTTGGAGCAAAGTGGCCACTGTATAATAGCTTCCCTTATGGAAACATTTATTTATATTTGTCCAAATGAGATGCATCCCATTTCGAAACACTGATTCTGCAACAGTCTATCCACCAAACTTGCCCAAAAATCTACAGCTACTCCCCCATCTTCCCACTTTGCTATTGTCACATTGGAAAATTCTTACTACGTACCACAATTGTCTTGTAAAACAGCAGTTGAAAAAGACATGATGCCAAGGTTCATCATTTTCCCCACACATATAACACTTAACCTCGAGAGGCATTCCTCTTTTTTTTTTTTTCAATGCATTAGAGGTTGGAAGGGTCATACGAGCTAACCTCCACATCAGTAATTTCACTTTTGGAAGTAACTCCGCCCTCTATATAATCTTTCATAATAGTAATCTCTGTGATCTCTGTAGAACAGTTTTTCTTAGCTCAACACGAGCTACAACATAGGCTAATTTAACTAAGAAATTCCCCAACAGAGAATCATTCCAGATAAAAACATCCTCATGTCTATAACTACATAGAGGTATTTGTAATATATGTTTTGTATGTCTTAGAGAAAAGAGTTCTGCTACCATTTGCTCCATCCACTGCATTGTATTAAAATCAATAACTTGTGCTACTCTCATTGTTGTATGTGTTGGACTTGCTGGTCTTTCTATTGTGTAGACAGGTGGCTTGTTCAACCACCTAACTTCCCAAATGTCCACCTGGCTGCCACCCCCCACCCTCCACTGTGTCCCTTTCAACAAAATTTGCCTACCAGTCATCAAGCTTTTCCATAAGTATGATGAGCCTCTCTCCACTTCAGCGTCCAAAAAAAGATCCTCTCGGGAAGTATCTAGCTTGAAGAATTTGATAACACAGTGATGTGTTATTGTGAGCTAACCACTCATACTGCTTTGTGAGCAGCACCATGTTGAAAGTCTCAAAGTCTCTGAACCCCAATCCTCTATCTAACTTAGAGCAACATAATTCATCATAATTAAGCCAACAAAGGTGCTTATGATCTTGTCCATCTCCTCACTAATACCCTACCACCATCATGTTCAACCTATGGATAAAACCTTTAGGTAGTTTAAAGCAGTTCACAAAATATGTAGGAATTGCCTGCACTAAGCAGTTCACAAAATATGTAGGAATTGCCTGCACTACTACTTGTATTAATACTACCTTCCCTGCCTTAGACGACAACCTATCCTTTCACCCTTTTAAACTTTTCCAAATTCGATCTTATATTGACTTTAACCTAGAAATTTTGTTCCTTTAAAAATGCATTGGCAGCCCCAAATAAATCCTACGATCCATCAACTTGTAAATCCCCAACAGTCTCATCACCTCTACCTTTTTACTTGAAGAAGTGCTCGGACTAAACATAATGGCTGACTTCTGTATATTTACGTTTGTCCTGAAGCATTTCCACACTGTTGAAGAATTTTATATACCGATTGGCAGTCTTTCATTGCTGCCCTGATATCAACTGGAAATAGGAGATGAATAACACTTGGGGCACCCCTTCGCACTACAATTCCTTTCAGCAAACCCTCTCGCCTACCTCCTTCAAAAGGCTAGATAGGCCTTCAACACATAATAGGTATAAATACGGTGATATCGGATCCCCTTGTCGCAATCCTTTAGTTGGAGTAAAATTTCAACATTGATCCCCATTAATCATCATCAAATATTTTATGCTACAAACACGTCATTACCAATTAAATCTACTATTTCGGGAAGTCCATTGTCTGCATCATTCCCTTCAGATAGTCTCCTTCTACCCTATCATAAGTCTTAGTCATCTCTAAGTTAACAACCATCAATCCTTTCTTTCTTGCTAAATGCTTCATGCAATCAAAGATTTCATATGCAACTATTACATAATCAAAAATCATTCTACCAGGTACAAAAGCACTTTAATTCTCACTTATTAGGATATTAAAAATTTTCTGAAGTCTATTTGCAAGGACCTTCGAAATGATTTTGTAAGCCACATTACACAAACTGATTGGTCGAAAGTCTGTTACATGAGAAGGAGATTGTACTCTGGGAATAAGTATAATATTAATATGGTTCAACTCTCCTAAAGAAGACTCACCTCGAAGAAACCCAAGAATTACATCTGTGACCTCCCTACCTACAATATGCCAATACCTCTAATAGAATAATGTGGTCATCCCATCCGGTCCTAGGGCCTTAGCTTGATTCATTTACTTTACTGCTCCAAAAACCTACTCGACAGTATACTCCCTCAGAAAGCATTGTTTCATTTCCTTTGACAAGCGGCTTTGAATAGCCCTTAACATCTCATAAACTTGGCGTGTACCCGTTAAAGAGAAAATAGATTAAAAATAGTTTAAATAAATACCTTAAATTCGGTCCGGGTCACACTGCCATTCATCAGCCTGATCTCGTATCCTACTAATTGTGTTGACTCTACGTCTTGTTGTTGTTGTTTGGTGGAAAAAAAACTAATGTTTCGATCTCCGTTTTTAAGCCAAAGTGTTTCGCTCTCTATCGCCACATGACCTCCCCTTGATTCAACAATACTAACAACTCTTTATGATGTTGAGCAAACATATATGAGTCTTGTCTACACCTCTTCATCCTTTCATGTTTGTCCCGTATTTGTTGTTGTATACTACCACAAAGTTGTTTACTCGATTGGTGTAGTTCAGTATCACATCTAGCAATCCCACTCATGAGTTTCTCCATATTAAAGATTTCTTTATTTACCCACTGTTGAGAGATTACTTCCTCCAACCCTCCATTTGTTGTCCATATATTTTCAAATAAAAACTTGACCCTTTTTCCCTATGAATGTCAACTGGGAACCAAAATTGAAAAGCAAAGGTAGATGGTCTGAAGTAGTAGCAATTAAGAGTTCCTCTGTAGTAGTCTGAAAGTGATCTAGCCACTGACTAATAACCAACCCTTTGTCTAAGCGTTCTAAAATTGTCTCCCAATCCCATCTCTTAGACCATGTAAGCCGTGGACCACTATAATGTATACCAATAAAACCACATATATCAACAATCTCCATGAACTGCTCAATCTGTCAATCTGGTGGTAGTCTACCGCTTATTTTCTTACTTGCGGTTAATATCCCATTGAAATCTCCTATGCATAACCATGGTAAGTCGTTCCTGATCTTTTGTTCCCATAATAGCGACCAAGACTCCCCTCTCTTAGCAATATCCGAGTCTCCATAAAAGCCAGTAAGCCTCCAATCATTCCTCTCATTATCATCCTCAATCGTGAAATCTATGACTTTTGGAAAAAGAGCACAACTTCGTCTTCATCTCAGCATACCAAAGTAAAGCTAAACCGCTACTTCTTCCTACACTATCTACCACAACACAATGATCAAATCCCAACTTGACACGTATCAAGTCCATCTCTTTACTCTTTCTTTTAGTTTCAAAGAGAAAGAGCAACCGGAGTTTATATTCTTTGACCAATCTTGTTAATTCATGAACTGCCCGGGAAACCCCTAAATCTTGAGAGTTCCAAACTAAGCAACTCATTGGGACTGACGGGATTGGCTCGTCTCGCCAATCTCCGCCATTTTAGTAATGTTTTTGCTGAAGCTATCTTCCTCTATTTCTCCAACATTATCTCATTTTTTCTTTTACTCGGTGTTTTAGATATTCCCTAAGGTATCTGACTCTTAAACTCTTTTCCTCTTAGAAAACTTAGCATGTTTAAATTTCCTAACTATGTTACGTCATCTTCCATGCCTTCCCACATCATGATTTGGGCCACCATAGTGAAACCCAAACTACTATCCATAATGGGTACATTGACAAATGGGGCTTGTAAAAAGTATCCCCTTAGCCTAAGTCCACCATATTTGACTGAATAGAAAAGTCAACTAACTCCTTCCTACTGCCTTCTCTAGATACTTGGTGTAAATCATTACGTGACTCAGTCCCGCGTTCATCCTTATTTCCCTCTATGTTGTAACACACGTTATCCTTCCTCTAGTGTCGTTCTCCATCTCCACCACTCCCAGCCTCCCTCGTAACCATCGAAGCTATACCTCCACCACCCTTAACCCCTGTTTTCAAGATTCGAAGAGATTCCACCCTAGCTATGGTGAAAATTTTCTTCCTTCTAGATTATCTCCCTTCGTTAGCCAAGTCTTTTGAATATCATCCCTCAACCATGTTCCATATTATTGAATGATTCTCCCTTGCTCTTTCTTCATTTGGATAGTTGTAGCAGATTCACTCTCAAAATGATCGAAGTACCACAAACAAAATAGAAGTCTCGGTAAGTGTTCATACTTGAACATCACCATTATACTGTCCCTTCCTGGCAATGATGCCTTAGTACATTGTTTCAGAGGTTTGTGAACATTTAAGAGGACTCTGAGACTAGGGTAACCCCCCTCCCCCCCTACACACACACACACACACACACACTCTTTGGTCACCACCATTATCAACTTCTTTAACATCTCTCAACAGCTTCCCCAACGCAATGGCCATTTTCTCAGACATCATTCCCAATGGAAGCCCGCGCAGCTACACCTAAAAAGGACAATAATCCAAATTAATAGTTTCAATCTTGGCCATTCCCTCAAACTCGCTTATCATCAGCAAAGCCTTATTAAAAGGCCAAGGCTGAATAATCAAGACTCTGTACTTCTTCACTTTGTTATCAAAGTAAAAGATAAAAACTCTCTCTCCCACCTCCTTGATAACTAAATCATTTGATAACTTCCAGATCTTCCCCAAAATATTTCGCATCGCTTCTATATTAGCTCCTTTCTTAGTGAGCAATTTACCTATCAAGCAGGAATTTCCTACCTTCAATGTGTCAGCATCCCAATCTTTATCAATCACTACCTTCACTTACTCTTCCTCTGTTAACGATAACCGACTCCATTTCTCTACAAGACTATATGCCATTGGAATCCTTCCAGTAATAAGATACCCATTCTACCAGTCAAGACATCAACTATGCCACTTAAGATAACGATTCAAAAAGAAAACACACCACAAAACTCTCACTAAGGGAAACATAGGAGAGACCGAAAATTAAGAAATTGAAAACAAGAGAGAAAATCAATTACTTTCTGATTGATTGAATGAAAAGACAAAGGCATCCAAAAACATAACACTTTTAAGAAAAACAAGTTATATGCTTTGCTTTAGCCTTCAAATGAATGGTGATTGAAGCAAAATATTATTATAAAATAGTTCTATATAATTTAACTAGTTTGTGTCCATGCGATGCATGGATTTTTTTATTTAATCTAATTGCCCAATTCCCTAATCTAAGTACCATAATTTTAGAGAATGTTATTTTACCGATAATTATGTTATCAAATTAAGATTTATATTATCTAAGTAGCATAATTACAGTTGTAATTTATATTATATAAGCAGCATAATATTAGTAATAATTGTGACAATAAAACATTATTGTGCAGACAATTTTCTAATTCCCCAATTCTTTTATAGAAGTTGCATAATTTTAGCAACCGCTATCAACAATTATTCTATCAAATTAAGATTTATATTATCTTTTGTAACGAGATCTACAAGATAGATATCATTTTGTCAAAACAGGATTGATAACTTTGATTAAATTAATTTTGATTAACTTTGATTGCAAACACTTTTCATATAATTTTGTAAAAATGAAATTCAGGATTCCCACGCCTAATAAAAGTATTTTTAAAATGTTCTACGTTAACATTTATTTTAAAATTTAGGGATTTATATAACTTTAATTATACCAATCTGTTTTCAATTTTTTATCTTAACTTCGGCTATCTAATTTTGCAAATTATATAACTTTGACTATATTCAATATATATGATATTTAATTGGTAGTAAATATCAATTGGAAGTTTATTTATAAATTCCCATTTACAAAATAAGAATATTTTAAGAATATTTAATTGGCATTAAATATTAATGGTAATAACTGTATTTTGTATTAAGTGGAACTATAAATTTCGAATTACAGCACCGCAATAAATACACAATATTTTTGTCAAAATAAAAAGAAAAAATCTCGCCAATACATTAACTTTTATTATATACTTATATAGTACTATAACTTTGATTATATATTTACAGGAATATACATTAAATTTAATTAAATAGTAAATAGGATTCTCATTTCCGCCAATAAAAATACTTTCAAAATTTTTTATATACTTACAGGAATAATAAAAATATTATTTATTATTATTTAAAATTGTGCATATTAGTGAATGTATGTATATTCCTGTAAGTTTAAAACAGATAAAATATTATTAAAGTTAATGTATATGTATATTAGTTAATAAAAATATTATTAACTTTAATTAAATACAAACAACGATTGCAAGTATATACAAACGTTACATGAACATGAATTTAAATTTTTTGTATATTATAGTATTTTCAAATTTAAAATTTTGTATTTATTATTCAAATTTCAAATTTTAAATGATATGCATATTACTTATTAACTTCTACATTTAAGTAGTATATTTTTAATTGACAGTTAATATTAATTGGTAGTCTAATTTTGCCACTAATTTATTTGGTTTAATAAATTTTGTATATTATTAAAGTTAATGTATATGCCTATTAGTTAATAAAAATATTATTAACTTTGATTATATACAAACGTTAGTAACATTTGCAAGTAAATACAAATGTTACAGGAATATGAATTTAAAATTTTGTATATTATATTATTTTCGATTTTTAAATTTTGTATTTATTATTCAAATTTCAAATTTTAAATAATATGCATATTAGTTAATAAAAATATTATTAACTTCTACATTTAAGTAGCATATTTTTAATTGGCAGTTAATATTAATTGGTACTCTAATTTTGCCACTAATATATTGAGTTTAATAAATTGAGTCAACTCTAAGATATGGTTTAATATATTTGGTAACTATAACATAATTTATGTTTATGTAATGTAAACTATTCACATAAGTGTTCACATAGCAATATTTGACATGCAAGCATGACTCCTATAATATAATATAATATAATATATATATATATATTATTTGGATGTAAATAGTAAACTTATATACCCAACTTAACCTATTATTTCGATCATTTCTTCCTTCTTCAAAAAAAGCCCTAAGCTTATTCTTAAAAAAAATCTCAAAGCCCTATCCCGCTAACAACTGCTGCCCTTTCTGGTCGGCGTCATTGGCTCCTTGTTACCTTTGCCTCTTCTTCTTCCACATCTCTTCTTCCCCCACCGTTTCTTCCTACTTCATTCCTGTTTTGTTAAGGAACATACTTTATATTTTTTTATTTACTTAATTATTTCTTTTCTGGTTTTTAAAGCCTTAGGGTTTTAAGTTATAGTAATTTTTAATTTGAAATTAGAGAAAATGGAAATTTGAGGATTCTTTTATTTTAAGGTTTTATATTCTTTAATTAAAATATTGGAGAGAAATTGCAAGAGAAATCAAAAAAGAAACCAATAATATAAAATGATTAATAGTATTGCAGGTTTCGGCTCATATTTAAACATACACAATGGGAGCAAGCGCAGTGGAAAGTAAACATAAAAGCACCAAAACTCGAAGGATTAACTTGATTAAAACATAGAAATCGGTTTAGCATGGATCATGCAAACATTGTGTTTTAAAATTTTTACTTTGTCTAATGATATCATAATCAATAGTCACAAACTAAGCCGTCTAAGTGCCCCGCCTCTAACGATAATCCACACAAGCAGTAGAGGAACATTCATAATGTTGAATTGGACTATAGCTGTAACAACCCAAATTACGGTACAATATGGTTGGGTACGAGTCGATAATATATCAGAACAATAAATTCGTCTATTCAATTCTATTTTTTGGTGACAAATTTAAATCAAACTAATTGTAGTACCTTTCAATTAAATCAGCGTAATCGTTTTTTATTACAAAATATTCAATGTTCACATTCCCTAGATACATTTCCATATACATTACTGTACTAACAAAATTTAGATACAAAATAGATGTCTATACGGGTATACCTTTAACACAATAGAATGCTTGATGATGTATGGCTGTGCAAAATAATTCAACTTATAAAAACGGGCTCAGTTACTGATGAGGCTCTGTGGACGAAAGTAAGGGGTGAACTCAACGTGCTCAGTAAGAAAAACACGGGGCAGGTAGATAGATACACTGCCATATACATATATATATATATATATATATGCCAAAATAAGAATTCTCATGAAAATATTCTGATAATTTGGCAATCCAATAATACCAATAAAATCAAAGACGAAAATCGATAATATCATAATTGAAATTCAAAAACAGTACCAATACAGATAGTATAAACAGTTTACTGCAGTTAATACAGGATTCTAAAACTTTAAGCAGTAAAATTATCGATTTTCACACAACGATACAGTTCATACAATCAAACCAATAAATCAAATAGATGAGACAATGCAGAACATTCTATATCAAAATTCAGAAATGACAATTGGCCAATGTCGATGACTTTAGGCCTCACTGATCAGGTGTGTCGGGATGGCAATCGTCGTAGGAGTGATCAGCTATCCTAACAACTCACAGAACAGAATGTCCGAAGATCAAAATATACAGTACATCGTACTCACGTGCGTGTCGCACGATATACTCCGTGGACCACAGAAACAGAAACAGACAGTAGTGCAGCATGATTTAACTATCGTCTTTGTCTCAAAATTAGTGCGAGTCGGACCGTGCGACACACAGTCAGCACGCACTCAAGTACATATCCTCAGTATCACTTTTAAGCAAATCATTTTTCATTAAAATCAACTATAATTTTAGTTCAAAAAAATATCACATTCAGAAATAGGCTAATTCGCCATTTTTCGGTTAAAAATCCCAGTAGACAATCTATGGAAATTAAATTCGAGATTTTCGATTTAAAACAATATTAACAAACTCCAATGATATTTATCTATATAAACTGAATAAATTTATATCAATAAATGGGCCGATTTACTAAGGTTAAAGTTTTCCCTAATTCGAATGACTATAAAATCAGCATAGGGTTTTTCTAAAATTTCGGTAACTATAAAATTCGACCTAGAATTTTATATCTACAATTTCATAGAAAATACGTGAATCTATCTCTAGCAACACACGAAAGTTTTCCTTACGGTAAAATTTTTCTTAAAATTCATATCTACGAATCAACAAAAAATACGTGTAATTATCACCAGCAGCACACAACAATTTTTCTTACCTCGGTGTCTAGTCAGTAGTCATCGATGCCTCAGTGATGTGAGTCAATGGGTCCAGTCTACTCAATTTATTTCTCTGAATTTCGAACTAATATTTGCATAAACATGTCTACTCAATTTATTTCTCTGAATTTCGAACTAATATTTGCATAAACATTTTTGAACAGTCTATCCCTTGAGTTTCCCAAATTTTCTCTGTGCCTCTATTCTATTTTCAATACTTATATATATATATATATATATATATATATATATATATATATATATATATATATAATCCTTTACACACATATATATTTATATTTCGAACGAATTCCTTCCTGCCCTTTTTTTTCCTTCTTCTTCCTTTCTTCTTCACTTATCTGTTTTAATCCTTTCAGCATTGTTCATCGTCATCACCCACATTCTCGGTGCTGCCACGCCACTCCTTCATCATCCTATCATCTCCACGCTGGCGCCGATGACTTCCCGTTCACTCCATTTTTGAGCGGCCACGTTCAGCCTCCCTGTCCATTCACCTCTGCCTCTCTCAGTCTCTTGCTTCCACCCTCTGTTTCGGCCACTGTCACGCTTACTACCTTCCTCCACTCTATCAGCCACGCCTTCTGTCACACATCATCACCTACATCTATAGTTTTCAGTCCACAGCCTCAATACCCCTCTCGGCTTCTCCCCCATTCCAGCCTCCACGCACAGGCCTCTGCCTTAACTCTCTATTGACTGCCTCTGTTTTCGGTCTTCTTATCCTCGCGTGGCCTCATCAACTTTAGCTTCTTCTTCTTCTTCGTTGCTTTCTCCCTCTTCCTCTCAGCTTTGCTTTAGCTTCCCTCTCCATCTTTTTTTCTATTTAATATCTATTTCTTTTTCTGTTTTTCAGTTCCCGTCTTAATTACTCCCCCTCGGTTCAGTTTCCATCCTTCCTTCCTTCCTTCCTTAAACTATTACACTCATGTTCGGTTATCCAGCCACACTCTCCCACGAGTTTCCTTCTGTGTTTAAGCAATCCATCAACTACTCTCATCGTATTTTATTTTACCAACCATTGCAAATTTCAGCTGGCACCCCACCATCTTTATATTTTATTGCTGTTCCCGTTTCCATTTATCTTTGGCCTACTATGACTGCTACGACTTCAGCACTTCTGTCCCCCGTTTAGCCACTAACTCCTATCCACTCTCACGTCGTCCTTTCCTGCCTTAATCTAGCCAATTCTTCTATTACTTCTGTAGACTCCAATCTGCTCTTTCCCCATTGTTCTTTCCTTCCCACCGAGCCATCCCATTATCTCCCTTTACACGTTTTCATCTTGGTCCAACATCCGCCCTACTGCCTCCTGGTTCCTTCTCCGTTTTGTTCCAAATCATCCTAAGTTCCTTTGTCTTATGCCTTTTAGCCCTTGGTCATTTGGCTGCGACGGTTCCACTCCTTCCTTTCGGTTTCTCCAGCTATCCTCTCCTACTAGCTGACTCCTTTTTCCCATCAATTGTTCACTTAGATATATATGGTCTTCTTATGAAATTTTGGTAGGGCCTCGGCATGTAGGTGGTGTGTATATGTAGGCATAATGCATATACATATGCTTATGCACATACATTGATATCTATATATATATATATATATATATATATATATATATATATATATTATGTATTCTTGTATCCATATACTTGATTTAAATAATAAATATGATGTTACTCACCCACATGTATGTATGTATATATGTACCTCTATATTTATGCACTTGCTAAAATTTCTTTATAGAATATATATAATGATTTTAGTCTAGTAATTGTACTTATATCTCGTATAGGTATTTCCTTAGCTCATACGTATACAAATTTTATTTCTATTTCCATCGATATTGTTGGCTCTACCGAGAGGGGGGGTGAATTGGTTTTCTAACGTTAATAACAAATTTTAAATTAATCCTAATTTAATCAGCAAATGATAATGAGCAATACAATGAAATTAAACAATTTAATGCAAGATAGGGAAGAGATAAACAAACACAATCATTTATAGAGGTTCGGTCAATCTCTTGCCTACGTCCTCTCTCCTTGACCTTCTTGTCAAGTGCTTTCTTTCTCTCCTTCAACAGAAGTTACAATGTTCCTTTTTCAGGTTAAGGAATAACCTCTCTACCCTTTGCAATACAAAGAAGTATTCACCCTTTTACAATGTTTTTCTCACTGAGGAACAATCCTCTTCTCTTTTGAGGTAAGGATGAATACAATGTCAAGCTTTAATGTGGGTAGGACAATTATAGCTTTTGCACTTAAGCTTATACAACAAACTCAATAAATGAGGAATGAAGACACAAGGAATGAAAGAATTAAACTCTTTAGAATGTAAGAGAAATGTGCAGCAATAGTCTCTATTCTCATTGTCTTCAATGCTTGGTTAAATACTGAAGGATTGGTAGTTGGAGCATTAAATGCTATTTTTTCCGTTGAGATTTTTGCAGAACTAGTCGTTGGGTACCTCCAGTAGAATGCCAGATCGATCTGCCATCTTGGCCAGATCGATCTCTTAGTTATAAGTCCTGCAAGATCAAAGCAAAATAACACAAGGAGATCGATCTCATATATGAGCAGATCGATCTCTTATTTGAAAATGTTAGGGGAGATCGATCTGTCGAATAGGCAGATCGATCTTCCAATCTCTCTGTTTGAGGCAAGATCGATCTACAGATCGATCTGCGATGCAATCTCGTAGTGGGGAGATCGATCTCTCAATGACCCAGATCGATCTCCTTAGCTCTCTGACTTTGAGAAGATCGATCTCTTCCTTACCAGATCGATCTCATAAGCTCTCTGTTTGAGTGTAGATCGATCTTGAAGATCGATATACTATCTTTGCTTTAAGGGAGATCGATCTCTTCCTAGATCAGATCGATCTCCTCAACTCCAGTAATAGGCAGATCGATCTCATAACCCTTATAGATCGATTTCACTCTTCCTCAATACCTTTGTATAGGTTCAAGGCTTGGCAGATCGATCTCATGTCTTCTTGAGATCGATCTCTCATCCAAGACAAACCCAGGAGATCGATCTCTCATAACCCAGATCGATCTCTCATCAACAGAACTTTAAGTTCTGGTACTGATAACCTCTAAACATGGTTTTATATCATCTTTACATTATTGAATTCACTTGTTTTGTCATTTCAAAATACATTAACTCAACAATCTCCCCCTTTTTGATATGACAAAACCTATTCAATCAACATGTTTAGTTCCCTATTTTCATTTTGCACAAACTCTCCCTTTTTGTAAACTCCCCCTTTCTTTTGGCTTTTGATCTCTAAACTTTCTTAACTCCCCCTTATTTTAATCATTCCTTTTAAACCATTAGATATGATTCTTAAAGTCATTTAAACATGTTTTAACACACGCATGTGTTCTTAGCATTATTTCTTCTCCCCCTTTTTGTCATATCAATGGCAAGAAAGAAATCTAAACAGTACTCCTGTCATTTCAAATTAACATTTCTTTAAAAACTCATTCAATAACACAGAGGGCAGCTCATTCAAGCAAATTTAGTTCAAACAACAACGAGTAATGAAAACATATAACATAACTAGATCTAGCAAATAAGTCCTATGGTGGAGGAGGAAATCGATCCATGAGATCCTCAACGTGAGTGCGAGTGTCTTGAATCTCATCAAACATCGCCTCCTGAGCCTCATGAAGATTTGCAAAGCCTTCATCCACTTTACGGTTCAGCTCCTCGAACATCCGCTGCTGGGTCGCATGAAGGTTTGCAAAGCCTTCATCGATCTTCCTGTTCAGTGCACTCAACATTGTCACAATGGATTCATTTCAGCGGTTGAGGTAGCAGGTGCAGTGGGCTGAGGAATCGAGGACGATGAACCCGCAGTTGGTGCAGCAGGTGGATCCATAGGCTCATCGGAGGGATCTTCCTCCATAGCTGCAGCAGACTGCTGTTCCCTCTTCTTCTTCCAGTCGCCCCGGAAGTCCTTGTAGTAGCCCATGTGGTGGAGTGACCCGATGTTGAGGACGCTCTTTGGAGAGGGCATTTCACACGTTTCGCAGCTGCTGTCCACTCCGAGTCGTTGGAGAAAGTACGCCAATGGTTGCGGAAACACTATCGTTGTGGCTTAGCCGCGTACAATCTTCAACCAGTCTTGATAGATAAAGTGGATGAGGTTGGGTTTTTGACTGGTAGAGTGAATGTGGTGAATCCAGAACCTATCTAACAGCCTAACGGTGGAGTGACGGGTACCGAATGGATGAAGGTTCCACGATATGATGAGGTGGAGTAGTTGGGGGTGCATTGGGAGGTCACTCGCCTTATCTCCGGGAATATCAAACTCCAAACGGACTTCCTCATCTTCGTTTGTCAACCATTCATCGCGTATGTTGAAAGCGTTGGCTAGGATTTCAGTATCTACGGCAATGGATTTTCCAATGACATACGTTGTAAACCCGAGAATATTACAGGTGTCGTTAGGATCATAGGTGAGTTCGGCATTGGAAAAGAATGCTCGAACGATATTTGGAGGTACGGGAGTATTGATTTTTAGGAACGACATCCAACCAAATTCTTCAAATTTGGATAGATAGGGAAAATCGATGCGATTTAGGAAGGAGAAATCGATTGTTCGCCAATGTTTAATTGGCATGGTAGAAAAATATTCTTCATATCGCTTCCTTTTCGCAGGTGTTTTAAAACACCTATTAAAGGTAGTGACTGAAGGGGGTGGATTGGTTTGGGAAGAAGACCCTTGATCGACACTAGGTCGAGGAGGTTTTTGGCCTACTCTCTTAAGTCTGGGCATGATTCTAGACACGGGAATTACTCTAAGACAGGTTCACAACAAAAAATCAATAAAACAGTGACTAGATTTGCCCTAGAGTGAAATTTAACACAAATCTTAAGAAATTTTTGAGAAAACAATGAAGAATGTGGGTTACTATACCAATAAACGAAGAAGAGATGCGACGACGGCCGTACCGAGATCGATCTGAGGAGGAATCGAGAGAGGAGGTGCGAGGGAAGTTAGGGATTTGAAAGTTTGAGGATTTGAAATTTGGGGATTTTTCGCCAGATTTTATAGTCCAGGGCACAGGAGATCGATCTGTCGAGACGACAGATCGATCTGTCATTTCTAGAAGCCCGAAGAGATCGATCTGTAGTTCCATAAGATCGATCTGCAGAACACAGAAGCTTAAGGAGATCGATATGTCGTATGCACAGATCGATCTGCTGTTTGACAGAGGCTTAGGGAGATCGATCTGCCGAATGCATAGATCGATCTTCAGAATACAGAGGCTTGAAGAGATCGATCTGTCGTATGCACAGATCGATCTGCTGTTAAACAGAGGCTTAAGGAGATCGATCTTATGGATAGAAGATCGATCTACTTAGCTTAACCTTAATGCTTTAGGCTTGTTGGAAGTATGGAGATCGATCTATATAGATAGGAGATCGATCTCTCATGCTTGTTGCCCAGAAAAAATCTTTGTAAAACTCTTTTAAAACCAACTTAAAACCAAGATTTTGATGCATATATATATCTTAAGGGATATTCATGAGTCCTAATTCACCTCTAAGGATACAAAACCTATCTCTATCAAGGGGTTTGGTGAATATATCAGCTATTTGATGTAAAGTGTCAATATACTCTAGAATTATATCCCCTTTTTGCACATGGTCTCTAAGGAAATGATGCCTAATCTCAATGTGCTTGGTTCTAGAGTGTTGAATAGGATTTTTAGATTGGTTGATAGCACTGGTATTGTCACATTTAATAGAAACTTGTTTCATGTCAATACCATAGTCTTTCATTTGTTGTTTAATCCACAACACTTGAGCACTACAACTACCTGCTGCTATGTATTCAGCTTCAGTTGTGGACTGAGCCACACTATTTTGTTTCTTAGAGAACCAAGAAATTAATCTATTTCCTAAGAATTGGCACGTACCTGAAGTACTTTTCCTATCTATTTTGCATCCCCCAAAATCTGCATCTGAAAATGTATGAAGTGTAAAGGTAGAGTCCTTTGGGTACCAAATTCCTAGAGAGGGAGTGTCCTTAAGGTATCTAAAGATCCTTTTAGTTGCTAATAAGTATGATTCCCTAGGAGAGGATTGAAATCTAGCACAAAGGCATACACTAAACAAAATATCTGGTCTACTTGCAGTTAAATAGAGCAATGAACCGATCATAGACCTATAGAGTTTAGTGTCTACACACTTACCACTTTCATCTTTATCAAGCTTAATGTTGGTGCCCATTGGAGTTGCTTGAGGTTTGCAATTGTCCATTCCAAATCGCTTGAGCAAATCCTTAGTATACTTTGCTTGATTGATGAAGGTTCCATCTTTTGTTTGCTTTACTTGAAGTCCCAAGAAGAAGGTGAGTTCTCCCATCATGCTCATTTCAAATTCTCATTGCATGATCTTAGCAAATTCTTGACATAAAGACTCATTAGTTGAACCAAAAATAATATCATCCACATATACTTTTACAACTAGTAAATCTTTATTTTTATTTTTGATGAATAAGGTGGTATCCACTTTTCCTCTTGAAAATCCATTTTCTATTAAGAATTTTGACAACCTTTCATACCAAGCTCTAGGAGCTTGTTTCAAGCCATAGAGTGCCTTAGATAATTTGAAAACATGTTCAGGAAATTCATGATTTTCAAAGCCGGGAGGTTGTTCAACATAGACTTCTTCATTAATGAAACCATTTAAGAATGCACTCTTTACATCCATTTGATATAGCTTGAAGTTTTTATAGCATGCAAAGGCAAGTAACATTCTTATTGCCTCTAGTCTAGCTACCGGTGCATAGGTTTCATCATAGTCTATACCTTCCTCTTGTCTATAGCCTTGTGCAACTAATCTAGCCTTGTTCCTTATGATCACACTATTTTCATCCATCTTGTTCTTGAATATCCATTTAGTTCCAATTATAGAGTGATCACTAGGCCTAGGAACTAGTTTCCATACTTTGCTTCTCTCAAATTGATTTAATTCTTCTTGCATTGCTAGGAACCAATTATTGTTATCTAAGGCTTCATTGACATTCCTAGGCTCTATTTGAGATACAAAGGCTATATATTGACACATATTTCTTAAAGATGATCTAATTCTAACTCCAAGAGTTGGATCTCCTACTATTTCACAATCTTTTACATATCCTAACTCTCTTGGTGCTCTAGACTCTCTCTCTAATATCTCTATTTCTTCTTCATCTTCTTTATTCAAGTCAAGTTTTTCTAATAAATCATCTTCTAGGTTTGGAATTTCCTCCAAGTTTTCATCAAATATTCCAACATCCTCATCATTGGTTGAATCTTTAGATACATCATTTGACTCATCAAATATAACATGAATAGATTCTTCAACCATCAATGTTCTTTTGTTATATACTCTATAAGCCTTTGAATTCATTGAGTACCCTAGAAAGATTCTCTCATCACTCTTGGCATCAAATTTTCCTAAATTATCTTTACCATTATTTAAACAAAACATTTGCAACCAAAAGGATGGAAGTAGCTAATGTTAAGCTTCTTACCTTTGTAAAGCTCATAAGGAGTTTTCTTTAGCATGGGTCTAATCATAGCTCTATTAATTATATAGCAAGATGTGTTTATAGCTTCAGCCCAAAAATACTTTGGTAAATTATTCTCACACAACATGGTTCTAGCCATTTCTTCCAATGTTCTATTTCTTCTCTCAACTACACCATTTTGTTGTGGTGTCCTAGGGGCTGAAAAATTATGGCTAATTCCTTGATCATTGCAATACTCATCAAATCCTATGTTTTCGAATTCCTTGCCATGATCACTTCTAATGCTAGTTATTGTATACCCTTTTTCATTTTGAGTAATTTTTGTATAGGCTATGAATTTTTCTAAGGCTTCATTTTTTACTCTTAAAAAGAACACCCAAGTGAACCTAGTGTAATCATCAACTATTACAAATGCATAGTGTTTTCCACCTAGGCTAGTTGTTCTAGTTGGTCCAAATAAGTCTAAGTGAAGTAATTGAAGAGGCCTAGTGGTGGATACAATATTCTTAGGCTTAAATGTTGTCCTTTTATGTTTTTCTTTAACACAAGCTTCACATATTTCTTCATGATCAATGGATAGCTTGGGTAAACCTATGACTAGATCCTTTCTAGCTAACTTAGATAGCACATGCATGCTAGCATGACCTAGTCTTCTATGCCATAACCAAGATTCCTTTTTATTGTCTACCATTAGACATATATTTTCATTTTTGAGTTCATTAAGATAGACAATATATATATTACCTTGCCTATGGCCTAGAAAAAGAACTTTGTTTGACTTAGGATCTACAACATGACATTTCATGCAATCAAAAATTACTTTGTAACCTTTGTCACAAAGTTGACTTATGCTTAGTAAGTTATGCTTTAGACCCCTAACAAGTAATACATTTTCTAATGAAAAGTAGTCATTACCTATTGAGTCACTTCCTTCAACTTGGCCTTTGGAGTTGTCCCAAAATGTGACTTCTCCACCAACTTTTGATTTAAAAGAATTGAAGTGGCTTCTATCACCCGTCATGTGCCTTGAGCATCCACTATCCAAGTACCATGCTTCCTTTGTTTTAGTTTTGTGGCCATGCTCAATCACCTACAAAAAGATTCAAACTCAAGTCTTAGGTACCCAAATTCTCTTGGGTCCTTTGAGGTTAGTGAATGCAATTCTTGATCCCTTTGGGATCCATTTTGCTAATGCATTAACATCCTTTGAGTGAATTACTTCTTTTGGAATCCATATCCTTTTTACTATTTTTCCTTTAAGAGTGCTGATATTTATATTGCAATTATGTGATGCATGTCCCTTTCTATTACAATATGAACAAGAAGTTGAGAGTTTATTTATACTATTTCTAGCAATAAAGCTTTTAAGATGAGTCTCTCTACTTTTTGCATTATATCCTAACCCATTTTTGTCAAAGAATGCCCTTTGGGTCTCTAGCATGCTATCTAACTTTTGTTGACCCATGTGGAACCTATTAAAGGAATTATGTAGATTGCCATTTTTCTCTTTAAGGTCACAAATTTCAAGATTTAAAATTTCTAGTTTCTTTTCACATTCTAATTTGTCCCTTAGCATTAACTCATTTTCTTTTCTCAATTTGGATATTATCTTTTTATATTTCATACTCATGCATTCATACTCTAATGCAAGATCATCAAAGGCATCTTGCAATTCATTAAAAGAATATTCATTGAGGTTTGAAGTTACCTTTTCATCCTCGATAGCCATGAAGCACAAGTTGGCAATGTCCTCATTTGAGTCATCATCGGAGCAGTCACTGTCGCTCCATGTTGCCACCATTGCCTTCTTTTTGTGGAACCTATCATTGGACCTTTTAAGAAGAGGGCAGTTAAACTTAATGTGTCCTAGTTTTTTACATTCATAGCACACAATTGAATCTTTTCTACCTCCTTCTTCTTGATCTCTCTTATTGTTTCTCCTATTACTACCACTAGCTCTCATTCTCATGAACTTGTTAAATCTTTTGGCAAACATTGCCATTTCAAGGTCCTCTTCACTACCACTCTCATTCTTAATCTCCTCTTGAGCAGTGGATTTTAGAGCAACTCCCACTTTCTTGGGTGGCTCTTCATTTCGTCTTAATTTCATCTCATAAGTGAGTAGTGATCCTATTAATTCATCTAAAGACAATGTGTGAGGATCCTTAGATTCCTCAATTGCAGTCACTTTAGCTTCCCATGATTTAGGTAAGCTATTTAATATTTTCTTGACCATTTCAATATTAGAGTAAATTTTTCCTTAGGACTTTAATCCATTAATTACATCCGTGAATCTAGTGAACATATCACTAATTGATTCTCCTTCCTTCATCCTAAAAAGCTCATAGTCATGTGTGAGCATTCCTACCTTGGTCTCCTTTACTTGGGTTGTACCCCCATGAGTTATTACCAATTTGTCCCAAATTTGTTTGGCATTGTCACATCCGAAGACCCTATTGTATTCATTTGGACTTAAGGCATAAAATAATGTGTGCATAGCCTTAGCATTTAGCTGAGCACATTTAATGTCATTTGAATCCCATTCATCTTCTTCTTTAGGGATATCTCTTCCCTCTATTCTCTTTGAAGGGATTTGAGGTCCTTTAATTATAATTCTCCACACCGCATAATCATTTGCTTAAATGAATCACATCATCCTAGTCTTCCAATAAGCGTAATGTTCTCCATTGAACATAGGAGGTCTAACCGTAGAGTGCCCCTCTCCTACCAAACTAGTTGCTACATTGTTGTGAGCCATTTGATCGTTTCTAACTCTTAGGAAGTTGTTCCTATGCGATTAAAGAGTCCTAGCTCTGATACCAATTGTTGGCTCTACCGAGAGGGGGTGAATCGGTTTTTTAACATTAATAACAAATTTTAAATTAATCCTAATTTAATCAGCAAATGATAATGAGCAATACAATGAAATTAAACAATTTAATGCAAGATAGGGAAGAGAGAAACAAACACAATCGTTTATAGAGGTTCGGCCAATCTCTTGCCTACGTCCTCTCTCCTTGACCTTCTTGTCAAGTGTTTTCTTTCTCTCCTTCAACAAAAGTTACAATGTTCCTTTTTCAGGTTAAGGAATAACCTCTCTACCCTTTGCAATACAAAGAAGTATTCACCCTTTTACAATATTTTTCTCACTGAGGAACAATCCTCTTCTCTTTAGAGGTAAGGATGAATACAATGTCAAGCTTTAATGTGGGTAGGACAATTACAGCTTTTGCACTTAAGCTGTCACGACCCAAATTACTTAAAATCAGAGTAAATTTTTCGCTTTTTAATTTTCTCACCCGTCGTGAACAGTTATACTACTAAACAGTTGGGCTATGATTCGGTGTTAGTTACCTCTCACCTATTTACCATTCCATTTTCATATTCACATTCACATATCAATTTATTTAAACTAAATACATCCCCAATATTACATCCATATACAGTACTGTGCATCTATATGTTCAGATACAAAATTTTACAAATGTGTATACCTGGTCTTGATAAGAAGCAGCGGATACCCGAGATGCGAGACTATTGTCGCTCTCTTCTACTGAATGTACCCTGTGGGGTAGAAAATGAAAGGGTGAGCGAAACGTGCTCAGTAAGGCAATAATGTAAGCAGGTAGATAACTATACTATCTACGTGCTGATAATGGCATGATATAAAATCATTTACATTTGGAGCATGAGGTATGACTAAAACGATGCCACATGTATGTATATATCATATAAGAAGAATCATGAAATCGACATGTGAAATAAACATGGAAAAATCATCATGTATGACATCTCATGCTGCTCACATTAAAACTTATTAATTTCAACATAAACTCTTCACTTTAAAACTTATTCGTTTAATCACAAAACTCATCACTTAAAAGCTCATTTGTTTCATCATAAAACAACTTCATCAAGGTCAAACCCATCTCTCGGGAATACCTTGATTCATTAAATCACATCTCTTTTAAAAACATAAATCGGGACTACCCCTCCATCGAGTTTGTCCTGGTCTATCCAGACCGTATGATATCATGTGAAGCATGTAGGTTACTGTATGAAAAATCGAGGACTATGGCCATAATATGTCCCTGTGATCCCAGGCTACACGGATCCCGGTGTGCGGGGTATCACAACTGCAATGAGAGGTGGGGTCAAGTCCTACCCGCCAGAATATCAAGTAACATCATAGAGTCATCATGACTGCACGGTACAGCGTACTCCGTGTGACATACACGGTACATCGTACTCCGTGGACCCATATCATAGTCTGGGGGTACCTGCCGTAGGTCTTATCCACCCCAATACTATGTCGATAACCAACCCATGTCTCAAAGTATATGTGCGAGTATCTTAACTCTCTGTGACACACAGTCTACAAGAGGCTTCCGCACGACTATATGCATGTCAACTCACGTCTAGTGCGAGCGAAGCTCCAGCACCACGCTATGCATATCATGATATCTAAAATCTCGTGCGAGCGATGCTCCAACACGGTTTTGTGCACACACAAATTTCTCGTACGAGCAATGCTCCAGTACGGCTTTTCATGAGAATAAATCAGTAAACTTGAGTGCGAGAAAGACTCTAGCACTCTTTTTATTCATGTAAACACGATAGGTGGTTCAATCTTGATAAAATATCTTTTAAAATAGTAACCGATACAAACCGGTTCCCTTTCGTATAATTCAAGAAATCAATAGCCAACCTATGTGTATATTTGCTTAAATCAAAGCAATACATTCATATAACACGTTAAAAATATGAAATCATGCAATTTACCTGCCTTACTACCCTTTTTGTAAATTTTACTCTCAGGGGCAAAATCGTCTTTTTTCTTTATTCACCTATGCCCCGGTTTTCGTAAAAATTATAATTTCGTTTACTAGATACTTAGATAAATTCTAAGCCCTGTAAATACCCTCAAAAATACGTATAGGCATCTCTATGCACTTACAAAATTCCCTTACCTTATTTTCCTGTCGAGTCTGACCTTTTCTTTTCCACTGTTGTCTCGTCGCGCAGTCCGATATGCCCCCAATCAAATGCCCGGAACTGCGTATCAATATTTCTCAGGTCAGATAACATACAATTTAATTGTATTTAATCTTTTCTGGGCTTAATTTAAATCATTGGGCCCGTTTACCCCTATTGGGCCCGATTGCACCTTAATGGGCCTTAATCGGCCTTAAGCTCGTTTTCCACTTAATTTTCACTTTATCGAGGCCTATTGGGCTCATTAGGCCCACCAACAATTTATTGGGCCTCGTTCTAACCCTCAAATAGCTAAGTTTATTATTTACGAAAATTTATCTAATTTTCCATAATTTAATTCAATTTATGCGGAATTTAAATTCATATCACGCATAACGATTTAAATTGTCGTAAATAAGGGTCACTTACCCGAGATTCCATGTTAGTAAATAAATCGAGGCTGTCTCGAGCTCAGTGGATGCCAATCGTCGAGCTACACAATTTTCATAATTTTTCGGGTAAGTCTTCAGCCCAAAATTAATTAAATTAAATACTCCGAAATTTAAATCGGGTCAATTTCGACCACTACTGACTTACCCGTAGCTCGATTACATTGCCGAGATTTTTTTTCCAATTTTTCCTCTTTTTCTTTTTCCCCTTTTCTCCCTTTTTCCTCTTTTTTCCCTTTTTCTCCTTGGCTGAACCGGTTCAGATCGGTCCGGTTCAGCCTGGTCGAATAGCCGGTTCGGTCGGTTCGCCGCCTTGTCGGCCGGTTCTCCGTCGGTTTCCACCGCCAGCAGCTCCGCAAGGTTGTCCGCAGCTCGAATCAGGCCTCGGCTTCACCTAAGACCGCCGAAAAGTCGCTGGTCCGGCTGTTCTCCTCTTCGCCGTCGGTACCCATTTCTCTTTCCGCCGTTTTCGACATTTGCCGGCAGTTTTGCCGGTCGTGGCCGCCACCAACAAGCTCGCCTGCGCCTGGGGAACGTTCGGCTGTGGTCGGTCGGGCCTGAATCGACGCCGATCGCCGGCGATTCCTCTTCTCTCCCCGTCGGTTTCTCTCCCTTGATCCGTCGAATTTCGGTGGTTTCGCAGGCCAATACCAGTCTCAAAAGAACCGGCTCCTCCTCCTGAACTCGTCGGTACCCACCGTTCGGGCCCAGCTGCCGTGGATCGCCGGGATCCACCTCGTTTTCCCCGCGGTCTTCTCCTCCTCTGTTCGCCGGACACGGCCATCGTCGGCGCGCGTCACCGGTGCCCAAGGCTTCGCCGGCCTCTCCTCTTCCTCCTCGGCCCTTCGTCGGAGGGTGATGATCGCCGGTGGACGTGGGTCGGTCGGCCACGCGCGGGCAGCTTCCTCGGTTTCCTATTCTTCTTCTCTCTCCTCGATAACATTTTCAGATTTCTCTCTTTTTTTTTTTTACAATTAGTTTAATTTTATTTATTATTTAATTTTATTTTTATTATTTTAATCATTCACATACCTTAAAAATACCCAAATATCCCTTAAAATTATTATTTTATTCCAAATTCATTTATTTAATTTTATTTAATTTATTTATTATATTTTAACCATTTTTCGGATATAATTTCTCCGTATTTTCGGGATATTGTCCCGAATGACTTTTCGGCATATATTTTTTTGATTATTTTTTCGAACTAAAAATTTCGATTAATCCCGATTAATTCTAATAAATTGATATCCTGATCAATTTAATCCAAAATAAATTTATTTCACCTTTATTGACCAAGATTTCTCAATCCATTATTTTAAATTAAATTTTTCTTCTCGAATTTATACCGACTTTCGATCTTTTGACCATTTTGCCCTTACACGTGTTCGAAATTAATTTAACCCGACTTCCCTTCACGAATACTCATTCATTTCGTATTTTAATTAAATTCGGGTCTTACAAATCTCCCCCACTTAAGGAATTTGGCCTTCCAAATTAGAACCAAGTCATATGAGTCCATATACAACTCCGGGTACATCGATCGTATCATACTCTTAAATTCTTATGTGACCTTCTCCGGAGTGTATTACTACCAAAGGACTTTAATTAGGGAGATCATCTTAAACCTCAATACTTTCTCTTTCCTGTTTAATGCTCGAATCAACTTCTTCAATATACTTATATTTGCATTAAGCTGAACTGTTGGATCTCATATCCTATCACCTATGCTGGATCTGGATAGTATTTCCAAAGCATCAAAAGATGGGACACATTGTGGGTGCCTGTTAATTTAAGTGATAACGCCAACCTACAGGTCTTATCTTCCACTTGTCCAATCTCTCAAAAGATTCAATCCAGCGAAACTCAATTTACCTTCTTTCAAAAGTTCGCTATGTCCTTATTCTCTTAGGACAAGAAACATTTCAACCATACTAATTCACCAAGGGTGAATTCCAATACTTGTCTATCTGCTCTGAGGTGTTCTTAATCTCTCATCCTTAACTAAACATCCTCAGAGACTTATTATCCAAAGTCGAAAATGATTCTATCTGTTACCCACTTTTTCTTATCCAATTTGGGGAACAACCCCTACAGCCATACACTGCCTCATATCTTGTTATCCCAATACTCGAATGACAACTGTCGCTATTGGTGAATTCAATTAGAAATCAACTGATCATCCCAGGAGCTTATAAAATCAATGGCACACGCTTTCATCGGATCCTCCAGAACTTGTACAGTCCTCTCTGACTGACCATCTATCTGAGGATGGAAAACTGTGCTAATACTCAGTCGGGTTCCCATAGCTTCCTAAAATATCCTCAGAGGTGCAAAATGAAGCAAGAATCCCTATATGATGCCATGCTCACTAGAACGCTACTTAATGTTCCATAATCTTCCTTATACCTGAATCCTCATACACACTCTGAGTATTTGGGGATTTCATAACCAGAAGGTGGGTAGACTTAGTCAACTTAGCGACTATCATCCAAATAGCCTCGTAATTCACCTGGGTTCTTTGTAACCCATCATGACATTCATGGAGACTTGCTCACATTTTTCGTGTCGTGTCGATATAGGTAGGTGCTGCAATAACTCTGCAGACTTTTAGTACTCTACCTTATTTTGCTGACATACTAAGCACTTTTCCACAATCTCCACCATATCTCTTTTCACATCTGACCACCAATACCCTTTTCGAGATTTTGATACATTCTTTACTTTTCGTATGCACTGTATATCCCGAAGAGTGAGCTTTGTGACAATATTACTATCTCATCAACTGTGGTCTTGGGGAGCACTCATACTATCTCGAAACCTCTGTAAATCATCAACACACTATGAACTCTATCACTGTACCCTTCTGAATCTGACCTAACTATCGACACCATGCCGATCATCACGCTAAGCCTGTCAAATTCGGGCACTCTCATCCGGTTCTAATCATCAGGCTAGCTGTCATATAATCACTGTCATCATCAGAAAGGGTCACATCACTACTGAGGTCCACAACTGTTCAAGCAGCTCACGCTCCTTGATCATCATAAATGGTACCATCCCGAGGCTCTTTCTACTCAAAGCATCAGTCATCACATTAGCCTTTCCTGGGTGGTACAATTTTTTTTTTTCACAATCAAAATCTCTCAGAAGCTCTTACCCACTATGTATTCTCATATTCGCCTCTTTCTGTGAAAAACAGATACTCGGGGCTTTATGATCAGTGCATATCCAAAATTTCTCACTCTGTACATAATAGTACCATATCCTCGGTACAAATACTACTGTTGCCAACTTAAAATCATGAGTCAGATAGTTTATTTCATGATCAAGGAGTTATCTGACTCCAAAATTGACTATCTTCCCATTATACATCAATACACAACTCCTTCATTATTTCGAGGTATCCATACTCACTGAGAAACCTCTTGAGCTGTTGGGTATGGTGAAATTAATCACGGTGGTCAGTTCATACTTCACTACACCGAAATTCATGTCACATCTATCATCTTATTTATCATCTTATTCAAAGATCACATTTTCTTAGTTAAACGTGTCAATCAAGTAGACCATATTAAGAACTCGCAACAACCCATTTGTAAAAGCCACTTTCAATTATTGCTTACAATTTTGCCCTGGGCTTTAACTACACCCATCATATCATCAATAATGATAATTTCAAATCGGTTCAATCCTTGACTTATTTACGCATAAGCGTATTAGATCCTTCAAAATCGCTTACGTTTTCAGGTACTAACCTGCGTCATTTCCTTTTCTTATCTTAACGGCTCTTATTAAATTTTACTATGTTAACCTTTATGATTTGTCGAATTTTAATATTCTTATCGTCTTAGTAAAGGTATCCTAATGCTAAAGGTATTTATTACGACGATCGATTTCACGTTATAGGTTATATATATATACTTTTAGACGCTGTCAAGTCTTCAGGCGGGGAGGTATTTTGAAATACCTTTATTAACCTTCAGACTTAACCACAATTACTTTATATATCAGTTCATGTGGTCACAATTTATATTCGCGACTTATCGCTTAATCCCAATGACTTCATATCGTAAAGATGTTCTTACCTAGCATACGTCTCTTACTCCAATACATCTTGTATTCCGAATCAAGCATATTTCAAAGATTATCTCCTTAGTATATTAATCATGGCAAAACTCTTTCATTATTCATTCCGTGAGTACAATCCTTTACTCCTTTAATTTCAACTGTTGCACTCCTTTTTATCACTTGTCAACACTTATAGTATACTTTTCAGTGATGTTTTCACTCCTGTTTTCAACTTAAAATCTCTATATCCATATTCCGTTAATTAATCCTCCTCTATTGGGGTACTCATTTATCAGTATTGTGCCCATGGGTGTAGGCATTCATGCCTTTTACTCATTTATATGCGAATGAAGGCGGTATGAATAAATGTGTGGCACCAGGATCAATGAACATATGTACTTCATTATTCATAACAAGTGTGGTATCTTACACCACATCCATGAAACATCAATAGTGTCCTGGTCCAAGACATCCTCTCGCCTTCGTCCAACAGCCTACTTTCCTTTTTCCTTTCGGCTATGGCCTCCCTTTTCGTTGCAGCTATACCAACGAAGTTTTTCTCTGTCTCTTTACTTTTCTGTGGGGCGATCTTGCCCAACTCTGTGCAATCAAAATCAATGGTCCGTCTTACCACACTTAACGGCCATTTTCATCAATACAGTGTAGGTATAAACCCTCCTTCCGTGGTATCCACCACACTGCTTACAGTGCTCACACTGCTACATTGCTTCGTAGCAGGTCGGGGTTCTCAAATCACAATACCCCTTATAAGTGTTAAATTGGATATTTTGGGGCCTTACCAATTATCTTACCCTGTGACTCATCAACTCTAATCTCTTGCCAACTGATCTTTTTCCCGCTCTGACATCTCTGTCATTCTCTATTCTCTTCCGTCTCTATTTCGGCCCTTACTACCTTTCCCAATCTCAGAGGCGTGCAACACATGATATTATTGCAACTGTATTCTGCGCACTGCCTCGACATAAGTAGTGAGCCAATCGGACTCTAATCGACAATTTGAGCCCTTTCCATGAACTTTTAGACATCTCGACTGTCACTTGTTCATAGTGTCGAGGTAATATCTGCCCAAGAATATAACCGAGTTTCATACTCATAAATCATACTCATCAATAAATCAAATCCTCTGGGTCAGAGTAAGGACTTTTATCTATCATTTCTTTAAACAGTGTCCGAGATAATTCTGTCACCGGAATACATCCAAAATATTTCTCATCTTAACTCTGGATGTTTAACACTTAAGATGGGTCGAGCGGGTTTCCACCAATGCTCTGCCTCGCCTCCAACGTAAACGTATTTAAAAGTCAACTTCTCAGTCAACATACACCAAAAAATTCATACAACTTCGCTATCTCATACACCCAGTCCTCAGTAACTATTGGTTTCTTTACTTTGCTATAAATCGGAGGGGTGTGAAAATCTCTATAGTCTGAGGCATCTGTTTAGGCTTTACCCTGCCTATCCTTAACTACTTGTATAGACTGAGTAAACAATTTCGAAATATTTTTTACACTTCACTCCATCCTCTTGGAGCGTGTCTCAATACTGTTTGGTCTCTTTATAAGACCCTGTGGAGTATGCTCAACATCAGCCTCCACCTCACTCTCATCTTGAGTCTCATATGACGACTCATTTGATTCTCAGACCGATCTCTATGGCCTCGAGCATGTGTACTCGCCACTCTACCATAGCGGCTATCAGTTATAAAAATTATATTCTTGCATTTGAAACTAAGTTCTTAGCTGCAGTTCCATCTTGATATACACAATTGTATCTAAATAATGCACAGTACATTGGGATGTAAATTTACTTAACCACTAACACCGACTCATATCAGGCCAACTCTGCTCTGATACCATTAAATTGTCACGACCCAAATTACCTAAAATCAGAGTAAATTTTTCGCTTTTTAATTTCCTCACCCGTCGTGAACAGTTATACTACTAAACAGTTGGGCTATGATTCGGTGTTAGTTACCTCTCACCTATTTACCATTCCATTTTCATATTCACATTCACATATCAATTTATTTAAACTAAATACATCCCCAATATTACATCCATATACAGTACTGTGCATCTATACGTTCAGATACAAAATTTTACAAATGTGTATACCTGGTCTTGATAAGAAGCAGCGGATACCCGAGATGCGAGACTATTGTCGTTCTCTTCTACTGAATGTACCCTGTGGGGTGGAAAATGAAAGGGTGAGCGAAACGTGCTCAGTAAGGCAATAATGTAAGCAGGTAGATAACTATATTATCTACGTGCTGATAATGGCATGATATAAAATCATTTACATTTGGAGCATAAGGTATGACTAAAACGATGCCACATGTATGTATATATCATATAAGAAGAATCATGAAATCGACATGTGAAATAAACATGACAAAATCATCATGTATGACATCTCATGCTCCTCACATTAAAACTTATTAATTTCAACATAAACTCTTCACTTTAAAACTTATTCGTTTAATCACAAAACTCATCACTTTAAAACTCATTTGTTTCATCATAAAACAACTTCATCAAGGTCAAACCCATCTCTCGGGAATACCTTGATTCATTAAATCACATCTCTTTTAAAAACATAAATCGGGACTACCCCTCCATCAGGTTTGTCCTGGTCTATCCAGACCGTATGATATCATGTGAGGCATGTAGGTTACTGTATGAAAAATCGAGGACTATGGCCATAATATGTCCCTGTGATCCCAGGCTACACGGATCCCGGTGTGCGGGGTATCACAACTGCAACGGGAGGTGGGGTCAAGTCCTACCCGCCAGAATATCAAGTAACATCATAGAGTCATCATGACTGCACGGTACAGCGTACTCCGTGTGACATACACGGTACATCGTACTCCGTGGACCCATATCATAGTCTGGGGGTGCCTGCCGTAGGTCTTATCCACCCCAATACTATGTCGATAACCAACCCATGTCTCAAAGTATATGTGCGAGTATCTCAACTCTCTGTGACACACAGTCTACAAGAGGCTTCCGCACGACTATATGCATGTCAACTCACGTCTAGTGCGAGCGAAGCTCCAGCATCATGCTATGCATATCATGATATCTAAAATCTCGTGTGAGCGATGCTCCAACACGGTTTTGTGCACACACAAATTTCTCGTACGAGCAATGCTCCAGTACGGCTTTTCATGAGAATAAATCAGTAAACTTGAGTGCGAGAAAGACTCTAGCACTCTTTTTATTCATGTAAACACGATAGGTGGTTCAATCTTGATAAAATATCTTTTAAAATAGTAACAGATACAAACCGGTTCCCTTTCGTATAATTCAAGAAATCAATAGTCAACCTATGTGTATATTTGCTTAAATCAAAGCAATACATTCATATAACACGTTAAAACTATGAAATCATGCAATTTACCTGCCTTACTACCCTTTTTGTAAATTTTACTCTCAGGGGCAAAATCGTCTTTTTTCTTTATTCACCTATGCCCCGATTTTCGTAAAAATTATAATTTCATTTACTAGATACTTAGATAAATTCTAAGCCCTGTAAATACCCTCAAAAATACGTATAGGCATCTCTATGCACTTACAAAATTCTCTTACCTTATTTTCCTGTCGAGTCTGACCTTTTCTTTTCCACTGTTGTCTCGTCGCGCAGTCCGATATGCCCCCAATCAAATGCCCGAAACTGCGTATCAATATTCCTCAGGTCAGATAACATACAATTTAATTGTATTTAATCTTTTCTGGGCTTAATTTAAATCATTGGGCCTGTTTACCCCTATTGGGCCCGATTGCACCTTAATGGGCCTTAATCGGCCTTAAGCTCGTTTTCCACTTAATTTTCACTTTATCGAGGCCTATTGGGCTCATTAGGCCCACCAACAATTTATTGGGCCTCGTTCTAACCCCCGAATAGCTAATTTATTATTTACGACAATTTATCTAATTTTTCATAATTTAATTCAATTTATGCGGATTTTAAATTCATATCACGCATAACGATGTAAATTATCGTAAATAAGGGTCACTTACTCGAGATTCCATGCTAGTACGTAAATCGAGGCTGTCTCGAGCTCTTGGTGGATGCCAATCGTCGAGCTACACAATTTTCATAATTTTTCGGGTAAGTCTTTAGCCCAAAATTAATTAAATTAAATACTCCGAAATTTAAATCGGGTCAATTTTGACCACTACTGAATTACCCGTAGCTCGATTACATCGCCGGGATTTTTTTCCAATTTTTCTCCCTTTTTCCTCTTTTTCCCCTTTTTCTCCTTGGCTGAACCGGTTCAGACCGGTCCGGTTCAGCCCGGTAGAACCGCCGGTTCACTCCGGTTCAGTCGGTTCGCCGCCTTGCCGGTCGGTTCTCTGTCGGCTTCCACCGCCAGTAGCTCCGCAAGGTTGTCCACAGCTCGAATCTGGCCTCGGCTTCACCTAAGACCGCCGGAAAGTCGCCGGTCCGGCTGTTCTCCTCTTCGCCGTCGGTACCCATTTCTCTTTCCGCCGTTTTCGACGTTTGTCGGCAGTTTTGCCGGTCGTGGCCGCCACCAACAAGCTCGCCTGCGCCTGGGGAACGTTCGGCTGTGGTCCGTCGGGCCTGAATCGGCGCCGATCGCCGGCGATTCCTCTTCTCTCCCCGTCGGTTTCTCTCCCTCGATCCGCCGAATTTCAGTGGTTTCGCAGGCCAATACCGGTCTCAAAAGAACCAGCTCCTCCTCCTGAACTCGTCGGTACCCACCGTTCGCGCCCAGCTGCCGTGGATCGCCGGGATCCACCTCGTTTTCCTCGCGGTCTTCTCCTCCTCTGTTCGCCGGACACGGCCATCGTCGGCGCGCGTCACCGGTGCCCAAGGCTTCGCCGGCCTCTCCTCTTCCTCCTCGGCCCTTCGTCGGAGGGTGATGATCGCCGGTGGACGTGGGTCGGTCGGCCACGCGCTGGCAGCTTCCTCGGTTTCCTATTCTTCTTCTCTCTCCCCGATAACATTTTCAGATTTCTTTTTTTTTTTACAATTAGTTTAATTTTATTTATTATTTTATTTTATTTTTATTATTTTAATCATTCAAATACCTTAAAAATACCCAAATATCCCTTAAAATTATTATTTTATTCCAAATTCATTTATTTAATTTTATTTAATTTATTTATTATATTTTAACCATTTTTCGGGTATAATTTCTTCGTATTTTTGGGATATTGTCCCGAATGACTTTTCGGTATATTTTTTTGATTATTTTTCCGAACTAAAAATTTCGATTAATCCCGATTAATTCCAATAAATTGATATCCTGATCAATTTAATCCAAAATAAATTTATTTCACCTTTATTTACCAAGATTTCTCAATCCATTATTTTAAATTATATTTTTCTTCTCGAATTTATACCGACTTTCGATCTTTTGACCATTTTGTCCTTACACGTGTTCGGGATTAATTTAACCCGACTTCCCTTCATGAATACTCATTCATTTCGTATTTTAATTAAATTCGGGTCTTACATAAGCTTATACAACAAACTCAATAAATGAGGAATAAAGACACAAGGAATGAAAGAATTAAACTCTTTAGAATGTAAGAGAAATGTGCAGCAATAGTCTCTATTCTCATTGTCTTCAATGCTTGGTTAAATACTGAAGGATTGGTAGTTGGAGCATTAAATGCTGTTTTTCCCGTTGAGATTTTTGCAGAACTAGCCGTTGGGTACCTCCAGTAGAATGCCAGATCGATCTGCCATCTTGGCCAGATCGATCTCTTAGTTATAAGTCCTGCAAGATCAAAGCAAAATAACACAAGGAGATCGATCTCATATATGAGCAGATCGATCTCTTATTTGAAAATGTTAGGGGAGATCGATCTGTCGAATAGGCAGATCGATCTTCCAATCTCTCTGTTTGAGGCAAGATCGATCTACAGATCGATCTGCGATGCAATCTCGTAGTAGGGAGATCGATCTCTCAATAACCCAGATCGATCTCCTTAGCTCTCTGACTTTGAGAAGATCGATCTCTTCCTTACCAGATCGATCTCATAAGCTCTCTGTTTGAGTGTAGATCGATCTTGAAGATCGATCTACTATCTTTGCTTTAAGGGAGATCGATCTCTTCCTAGATCAGATCGATCTCCTCAACTCCAGTAATAGGCAGATCGATCTCATAACCCTTATAGATCGATCTCACTCTTCCTCAATACCTTTGTATAGGTTCAAGGCTTGGCAGATCGATCTCATGTCTTCTTGAGATCGATCTCTCATCGAAGACAAACCCAGGAGATCGATCTCTCATAACCCAGATCGATCTCTCATCAACAGAACTTTAAGTTCTGGTACTGATAACCTCTAAACATGGTTTTATATCATCTTTTCATTATTGAATTCACTTGTTTTGTCATTTCAAAATACATTAACTCAACAGATATTCATCCTTAGAACTAATATAATGTAATTAAATTATTTCTTTTAAGTCCCTCTCATGTCACAAATATAGTTCCAATTAATTTTTCACCATTGAGCTTATCCTTAATTCATTTTATTTAATTACTGTTCATAATTGGATTCGAGTACAAAATTTCATGGAGTTTACAATAGTTGTTACTACACTAGTAATTTTGAGTTTCAAAAACTCACCACCACGATTCTGAATCTTAAATCTTTAATCCTGAATCACTTGCTCATGATTCTCAAGCAAGAAAAATAATCTCGAATCACTTAAGGAGATCGGCATAGGATAGCACAACTATTTATGTTTGTCAATTTTAACAGGACAAACTCTCAGGATTTGTTTTAAGTCATACTTGAGTGCCCTGAAGTGTTTCTTAAAAAAATCACAAGCTTGTAAGGAACTCCATAAGGTTTTTAAGCTTGGTATGCACATTGATTTATAGGGTTTTAGGGTTCTTACAAGATACGATTGATGTCTTGTATAGGATGATGTAACTTCAGGATTTCTCTGTAAGGATTCCCCTTAATCAAAATTTACAATGTGGTATTTTCTCTAGTGTAAAAGTTCCTATAGGTGACCGACTATAGTGTATCCCTTTTAGGTTAGTAGTGTTTTAATTCTTCTAACCTACTACTTTTAGGTTGGCAGTATTTTAATTCTTCTAACATGCTTAGTCTTTTATTTTAATTATGACTATTTGCCCATTATCTATTAAAACAATTTTAATGAATTAAAGATACCACAATTGAATCAAACTCATTTAATTAAATTGATTAATCTATTTATAATTAAAAGGTAGGTAAATTTAATTTAACAAAATAATAAACTAAATATATTTAGCTAAGCATAATATTCTTTCAATTAAAATTGTAATCCTCATAACTTAATTAAATTCTTTTAATTAAGCTTGTAACATTATGAATTAGAGCATTATGATTTAATTAGATTCTTTTAATTAAATTATCATAAACAGTCTTAATTTTTACAATAAAAGGCTAATTAAGAAATTTCCAAATTCCTCAAGATTTGTCAACTCATTTTAATCCAATTATTGCTCTTAAATGTGTGACCCATTAAGTTTCTAACATATTGGCAATGAATTTAAATATTTATTTAAATTTATAGATAAAGAAAGATATCTAACAATACATCATAACCACCTAAATATTAAAAAAAATCAAAGAGATTTGACTAGCCTATTCAATGTACAATATTACATTGTAATTCAATCATTTCATCATAATATCTTAGAAATTCATAAAGTGTGGTACAGTATCTAATTTATGTGAATTTTCATATCTATCAATATGCTTCCAATATCAACTCAAATACCTTTATTGCTCTGACTAGATACTTCTAAGTTAATATGAGGTAAGATGAACGAGATATTATCCCTTATGTCACCAAGGGTAATGAATCTTCGTCTTAACTATTCATCCATCTTCATATGTTTTAGGTCATACCTAAAGCACCCTAATTAGGCATTTGGCAATCCAAACCCATAGGGGTGAAATCAAAGTATGACGAAATACATATAAGATGACTCGGCATCTCAAGTCAAATGACTATTTATACTACTAATACGTGAAAGCATTGTCATAGACACTTAAACAACACCACCATATGAAACTCTCAGAGCAGGTAATGTTCAGTAAACTCATTCTTTAATAAGCACCTACATATTATCCTTAAATATCCTCATATTTCAACCTATTAGATCGGTTACTTACTTCAAAAGTAAGGAGGCTTAGCTAGTGCCAATTTTTTAGCATTATCAATACTCTATCTCGATAGTACATTGACCATAAACGTGTTTTAGGAAAAAAAAGCTTTTATGCACAGAGATTTTAATAATTGTAACTCTTTATAATTCCCTTCCATATAGCTCCAAGGGATTCACGTCTTTTAATGCCCAATAATCATAATTATTGTCAATCTAAATGGTGAATGGAAACATTTATATTACTTACCATAAATAAACATATCTAGTCATGGCATCATGCCTCATGCCAAGTGAGTTGATTCTAGGGCATATACCAACAAGCATAATAATGATATTTCCCATTTAGGGAATTTTTTAGGGGAAATAAGGGAAGGAATTAAGGTATTAGGATTTATGAGATTACCTATTTATTCCTAATTTTGAGAGACATTGTAAAGAAAACAGGTTAAATTGGTATGTTAAATTGTTTATGAGTTTTAATTGGTTTTCATAAAATTTTTACTATTTTTAGTCTTAAATTAAGGCACCATGGTAGAATATGATCCATATAACTGACTTTGCATTACGGGAAAATGGCAGTTTTTCAATTTCTATTGTTTGTAAAATTGCCACAATCATCAAGCTTTTGATGATTAAGGGTTGTTTAATAGACTGGAGTTGTGTTTATCTTATTCTTATTTTTTGGATAACTTTTTTTAACAATATACTCATAGTTTTTTTTTTTTGGTCTTCCAAGGTTCACCTTGTTGTTTATTGTCTAAAGGTCTATTACCCCATTTTGTATGTGTGTGTGTGTGTGTGTGTGTGTGTGTGCAATTTTAGTTTATTACTTAAATGATCGAAATTATATTGTTTAATCAATAAAGTTCAACAGTTCATTTTTCGCATTTTTTTGTTGTTTTTATGCTTGTTTAATGTATGTAAATATTTATGTATTTAATATTATTCCTTAATGTTATTATTTATTTCTATTCTTTAATATTATTCCTTAATGATATTTATATTTTTTTCTTGAAGATGTCAAATGAAATGGTTGCTACTTAGTCGAAACCAATCCCTCAACCTCAAGTCGATGCACATAATGGAGTAAGAAGTGAAAAATTGCAAGTTTTACAGTGAGAAAGAAATAACCTAGCGTATCATCGGAGGTATGGGATCACCTTACCAAATTTTTCAATGCCAAAGGTAAAGTTAAAGGTGGATGCAATTACTGTGATAAGGAATTTTATGTCCATCCTAAAAAAATGGAACATTTTCCTTAAAGAAACACGTGTTCTTATTATCTCAAATTTTCTAATCTTAGAGGTGCTAGTTATGATCTTTCCCAAACGAAATTAGTTTTAAACTCGAGAGGAGATGGGACTTTAGGCACTTGGTAATCGAGATTCTATTAGAAAAACTGTTATTGAGATGATTATTATAGATGAATTGCCTTTTAGATTTGTATAATGGGAAGGATTTAGGTGTTGTTTGTCTCTTGCATCTCCTAGATTTTGTTTGCCATCATGATGGACTATTTTTAGAGATTGTTATCAACTTTATCTAGATGAAAAAGCTCGTCGAAAGCAACTCTTGAAATCTTTTTCAATAAAAGTATGTCTTACCAATGAAACTTGAACATCATTACAAATAATCAATTGCATGTGTCTTATGGCTCATTATATTTTAGAAACCGAACAAAAGGATAATAAACTTTTGTCCTATTTTTAGTCATAAAGGTGAGGCAATTGTTGGGGCAATTGATAAATGTTTGTGTGATTTGGAGATTTATCAAGTGTTTACCATTACGGTTGATAATGCTAGTTCCAACAATGTTGCCATCTGAAACTTGAAAAGATTTGTTGGCTTAAACACTAAATTGAGAGGAATGAATCAATTTTTCTAACAATTAGGTTTATTCTTCTAGTTCTAGATTCGCAATAATCTCTAACCTCCCTCACTAGTAATTCAATCAATTACATAAGCAATAATCAAGATAAGAGAGTAGGGATAGAGAAATTGTACACAAGTTGTTTATAGAGGTTCGACTTCCCTTGTCTACATCCTCTCCCCTGAACTCTCGTCAAAAGTTGCCAAATTCACTATTAAAGATGTACTTTACACAACACTCTTTTTCCAAGGCTTAAGAGTAACCTTCATAATCTTTCATTTTACTTAAGCTCAAGAAGAAACCTTTTCCCCTTCCTTTTTCCTAGGCTTAAGGAAGAACCCCTTCACAATCTCTTTTTTTAAGGTTCAAGGAGAAAACTTCTAAAATTACACAAATCTCACTTTACAATTTAGCTCTCTAAGGTTTCACCCCTTTTTTTTTACAACAAATGGATTTGGATTACAAGGATGTAATCATTGAGAATACAAGAACTTTTGGCTTTGAAAGAGTTGGAGCAATAAATGATTACTAAATGAAGATTTGGAATTGTAACACTTGGTGTTGATCTTCTTGAATGCTTTTATTTATACTCCTCCAAAAACTTTCGACAATTAGTGAGCATTTAATGTGATTTTTCTCATTGGTTCTCTCAAAAAATAATTGTTACCATTTATCAAACTCAAAGAGTATCAATACCTTACCTTAGGGTATTGATACCTCAAGAAGAAATCTGCATTCAAAACACAAGAAGTATCGATACCATAACCTTTGGGTATCATACCAAAACAAAGCATCTTGCTTCTATTTTAATGGTAACAATTGAGGAATCAATACAATCTTAATGCACAACTAGAGTTTAAACATGGGTATTGATACTTCATCTAAAAGTATCAATCTCTTATATATAAAATACAAATTTTAGCTAATATAAATATGCATTCATTCATCCAAGGCAGCACAAAGATCATCAAATATACAAAAACATGATTTATCTTTTAAACACACATATATTTGAATCCTAGTAATGCTGCAAACATACTACATAATTAATTCACTTAAGTTTTCTTGAGTCAAATCAAAACTCTAAGTATTTCAAAATTGACAAGATTTAATAATGCAAGAACTAGTATTGTAAGAGGTAAATATCTTCATTTTAGATATTGTTAATATTACTGTCAATGATGGATTGACAGAAATATCGATTCCATTGCTCGTGTTAGAGGGGCAATTAGATATGTGAAGCAATTACCCTCTAGGTTAGCCAATTTTAAATAATGTGTTGCCAATGAACATTTTGAAAGTAAGAGTTTGTTGTGTTTGGATATTAGCATTAAGTGGAATTCCTTTTACTTGATGTTAGGACAAGTTCCAAAGTTTGAAAAAGCATTCAAGGCATTTGATTATGTTGATCCTTATTTTAAAGGTGAGCTATCGATGGGGGATGGAATGTCCGATCAAAATGATTGGAAAAATGTTAGGAGATTATGCATAACCTCACGATAAAAGTTTGAGGTTCTTCTTATGTCACTACTTAAAACTTTTTCTTGATAATGTTTGTAAGGTTTATGTTTCTTAGCAAGATTGGGAATTGCATCATCTCAATGTTGTGTTGAGTTCAATGTCAAAAAGGATGAAGGATAAGTTTGACAAATATTGGGGGAATGTAGAAAAAAATGAATTTGTTGCTTTATATTGCTTCTATTTTTTATCCTAGTAAAAAACTAACATTTGTGAAATTTTGTTTTTCTCAAATGTATTCTCGAGAGTAATATGATTAAGAATGTGCAAGAAGCAATGAGTCAATTGTTTAATGAATACAAAAGAATAGTGCAATCTCAATTTGAAAATCTTGCTCAAAGAAGCTAAACAAGTCAAGTTACTGACACGCCCTAAAGGTATAGTCCACAAGTGCACGGGTCATACAAGTAATAATGGGATTTGAGTCCCGAGTTATCGTCCCTCAAAGAAGTTGGTTAGCCTAATTAACTACCGGTTAATCTTACCCTAAGTATATTCTAGCAAATTATGAAATTTAAGGTGGGTGATCTACTAAGTTTAAAATTAAAATTACTGGAAAGCAATCAAATAATAAAAACTAAATAAAACCGAGCAAAATTACTTATAGTGCTCCACGCAATTAAAATAAAAAACTTACAAAAATAATTAAAACAGTTAAAACTAATTAACTCAATTAAAATAAAATGCAATTATGAAAATAACAAAGCAAGATTAATAAAACTAAAATTAACAAACCTAAAATGCAATTAAACTACTTAATCAAAATGCAATTTAAACTAACTTAAGATTTAATGAAATAAATTTACCCCTAATCTAATTCTAAATGAACACTTAATTAACTATCATCCTAATTAAAACTAAGTTTTATACCACTAAGCAAGAATACTAACATGCAATTTAATTAAAGACTCTAAACTAAGCTAACAAATTAAATTGAAATTAAACTATACTAAAAATGCATGAAAATGAATTAATTAGCTACTATGCACTAGCCAAACAAAGCCTTAACAAATTTAAATCAGCCAAGAGGTCCCTCCATTCACTATGCATAATATTTTCATTTTCAGGTGCTCTCGTGTTTGGTTGCTTAGGCGTGTCTAGCTGCCTCCTGGTCTGACTCTCACCAACTTTGCCTCAGTTTCGTGTGTAGCTTCAATTCCTGCAACAACTCAGCACAGCACGCCAGCCCCTTCAGCTTCATTTTCTGCCCATGCCGCTGCCTGCCCCAGGTGTGTCCAGCTCCCATTCTCAGTTCTGTCCTGCACGTCTCCAACTGCTTTTGCTGCCCAAGCGTGTCCAGCTCCCATTCTCGATTCTATCCTGCACTCCATGTCTCGTCCAAGTCTGCTCCAGCTGCTGGTACTTAAGGCATGTCCGGCTTTTGCTCCCGATTTCGTGCCACTGATGGTGTGTGCAACCTCTGCCCAGCTAGCAGGAAACGTTATCCTCCACGAATTGGTCCTGCACTGCCTCACTCCGTATCCTGCTGCTCTCGGTCTTGTGCAAATAACTTCTGCTTTGATCTCTTCCACCAGCAACAACAAACAAGAGATTAATGCAAAATTACAACAACTTAATGATGAACAGTAGAAGGATTTAAAAGCAGAGCAGAACAGAGGAAGACTCTCGATTATGGCTACTTTGTTGCTGTCCAGCTACCCGTTGAGCACACTCTCTCGATTCTGAATGCAAACATCTCCAAACAAGTAGAAACTAAGAAGAAGATGTTGAAACTTTCACTAAGACACGATACAACCGAGAGCTATGAAAAAAATACGGGTTTGTCAAATAAAAACAAAAGCACATAGATCAAACCGAGAGCTACCACTAAGAATTAAGAACTATGCATATTAAAACTTGAAAACAAATGAGTTGATTATAACCAAACCGAGAAGCATGAATGAGCAAATGAGGCTGCAAATAAACATGAAAAGCTTTTCATAAATGATAGCAAATGAAGATTAACAATAACATAGAAAATGGTTTCGGGAAAAGCTTCTAAAAATAAAAACTAAACTAATCTAACTAAGCTACTCTAACACTACTTCTAAACTAACATTACTCCTAACTTACACTACTCCTAACTTACATTACATTCCCTACTCCTACTTACACTACATTACATTACATTCTTTTTTAATTGCCATCCATGTCTTATTTATACACAAACTAAGGGGTATAATTGTAATTTTTTCATCCTAGATGAGTTGGCATTATTTTGGCCACTTATCTTCACACCATTGGCTCATTGAAAAAATATTTTCATGTCATCTGTCTTTTTGTCCAATTGGATGTGCTAGGTGGCATGACTCGTGTTGTTTGCGTGGTCCGATCTCGATTTTAGTCAAATTTCAGTCCATTTTCTATCGAAATATTCAAAATTTATCCGGATTTGATTTATTTACAAACATGAGAATTTTAATTAAATAAAGAGGATAATTAACAAAATAAATTGATGATTTAAATAATTAATTAGAAAATTAAACACAAATAATTTTATTTTCAATTACAAAATCAACGAATGAACTTGGACTTTGAGTTGAGAAAAAATTTATTATGGCCAAGTTTAAGAGGTTTACAATAGAAAGTAGGAAAGAAGAGAATAAGTCTAAGGGACTATTTAAAACTGCGGTGAGACTGGGTCACATAGGACAAAATAGTTGGAGGGTAAAATTACCCTCTTGCCTTGGATTTTAAATTTTTTTTTATTATCTTATTAAAAAACATATATCTTTAATGGTGATTTTTCTTTTTTTAATCTCACTTGAACCAATCTTATTGTCCATTCAAACTAACCCTAAGTTGATAGATATTTGAATAAAGAGCTTGATGCTATTAAGGAGGAGGTAAATTTTGATGTCATTCTTTGGTTGAAACTTAATAGTCTTAGGTTTCCTATCCTTTCTCGTCTAAGTCATGATGTATTGGTGATTCCAATATCCACAGTTGCTTTTGAATCCGCTTTTAGCACCATTGATGGTGTGCTTGATGCATATAGAAGTTCTTTACCTCTGAAACTTGTGGGAGCCCTTATTTGCACTCAAGATTGGTTACGCCAATCTTCACAGTTCCATCCGCCTTTGAGGATGACTTGTAACAACTTAACAAAATTGATTCAGGTAATTAGTTTACTTATACCATCATGCCTTTTTTTTTTTTGTTTCTTTAAATCTTTTGGTTAATGCTTTTAAAGCCAACAATTTTTTTTTTGTTTATTTACTTTTATGGTGCATTTGGTTCGGGGAAAAAAAAATTACCTTGGAAAAAAAAATTACCTTTTATCCAAGAAAAAAATTTTACGGGGTAAATTCTAAGAAAAAAAATTTTTCTTTACATCAGAAAAAAAATTTTTCTTCACGTCAAAAAAAAATTGACTCAAGTAATCTAAAAATACCTCAGGATCCGAAGATAATCATTTTACCTCAGATTTTTCCAAATCGAGCACTGTAAGTAAAATAAAATGACTGACAGAAAAAAAATAATTGAATCAAACGAAAGAATCAAATGACGAAAAAAAATTACGGAAAGAATTTTAAATTTCCCTAACCGAATGCACCCTTAGATTTGTCCAAAATTACATTGTATCAGATACTTTAGTAAAGTGGTATGACCATCTTCATCTGAGATAATATTAACTGTTATTAATTTACTTTTTATAATTATAACTTGTAAACTGCTTGACTTATTTTAATGTGCTGCTGTTAAATGTGATAATTAAGGAGAATGAAGACATGTAGCTGCTGTTCTGCACTTCTGCCATTGTGTCTCTGCAATGTGAACCTGTGATTTTGACATCTGTTTTGTAATTACCGGGATTCTGCTCTTCTGGTTTTGTTTCTGTACTTCTCTTCGTGTTTCTGTAAAGTGCAATTCTGTACCCTACAAAAGTAGGAAGAGAATTGAAAGTCCTCGGAAACCAACAAGGAAAGGAACAAAACTCGCTGAAACCAAAATGCCATGACTCTCGAGAAGAAAGACCGCAATCATCGGTCCCTCGCTTGCAACACCCGAGAACCCCTCTGCCAAAGAATAGAGTAAGCCGGGAGAAAGACGTTCACGTATTATTCCCCAGGCATGGGATAAAGGGGAAAAGAGAAGCTAATGGGAAGACACAAGGACATCTACTGAGGAAAATTCAGAGAAGCTAATAGATAGATGCAGGGATTTTATACGAGAGACAACTCTGATGAAAGCTTTCTAGGTGCAAAAATGGTTAAATCAGTTTATGTGAAATTAACTGTGATTGAAATTAGCATGTATATGAGATTAACAGCAAGCCGTGTGTTGTTTTTCTCGTGACTGGATTTATTCTTGATGTTTATGCAGGACAATCGTAGAAACGAACACTAAGAAACCCAGAATTTTATTCAAAAAACTTATTAAAAGCTAGAAACTTCAAATCCCAAAACAAGGAACAAAAATTACTATATGCTGCATGACATTTGACAATTCACGTGTTAAACAGGAACAGCAGACTTCAGGGAGATAAGTGCTTTCTTAATTCTCTCAAAAGCAGCTTGCAAGGTAGTGAGAGATGCTGCATATGATATGCGGATGCAGCTATCATCCCCAAATGCATCTCCAGGGACTAGCGCAACCTGATAATCAGTAGAAATAGTATTTCATGTTTGATCTTTGATAATAAACAGAATATTCAGGCAACATCATCAAAATTGCAAACTTTTAATGCAACACAAAACCTAGCCTTTCTCAATCACTTTTAAAAGAAGAGTATGAAGCAGCATCCAACGAAGCATACCTGAGCCACGTCCAGGAGGTATCGGCAAAGTGACTCTGAATTTTCAATTTTACCAAAACCTTCAGCTTCGATTCCATAGTAAGAACTGAAATCAATGAAGAGATAGAAAGCTCCCTGCAAGCCAGAAGTAATACAAGCAAGAAGTATGTTAATATGAAAAAACTAGTATATCAAAATATTGAAGAAAAGGGAAGTACAAAATGAGGTCTTTTTCATAAATACATAGGGTTTAGTTTTACTGGATAAGTGATTTTACACCAAAACCAGTACCTGAGGTTCTGATATCTTAACACCTTCCAATTCCCTGAAGCTTTTAACCAAGAAATCTCGCCTTTCCCTGAATGCTTTCACCATGGTGGAAACTGCTTCGCCACCACCATAACCCAAGCCTAATGCAGCAACTCCTGCTTTTTGCGATATACTACTAGCTCCTGACGTGGCCTAAAAAATATAAACCAAAGTGACGTCTAGTTTGCAGTCCATTGATTACTGTTCAAACTATACATCTAACAGAGACATTAATGTTTTGATATATACATATATATATATATATATATATATATATTTATATCTATATAACACATAAGTGCACTAATAGATGTAACGACCTATCAGCACTAATTGACATACTGGCATTGCATTGCCTTAACATTAGGGGATTGGCAATCTGAATCCTTCTTAATATATCAGTTTTAATCGGTAAGACATATACATATGTTTAGAAGTGCAAATGTAGCACAAGAAACTCAAGCTTATTCCTTTAATAAGCATTATTCTTCTTTACTTCAATACTTGCAACCAAGATAAAACAAAACTTGGTCATTATGTTAGTTAATGGCATCAGTTTTGACTTTTTGGTTTTTCCAAACACAACCAATTTCAGTTTTCCAAGCACAGTCCAACATTCCTATTCTCATCACATCCCAAGACATTTCTAAACCCACCTCCCACCCTAATTTGGCTCAAATCATTCTCTTCACTCGTTGCTTTCTAGCTCAAAATTATTAGTGTCAACACATAATATTTGATAGCATTTGGTCAACATACAATTCAATATTTTAATTGATTAATCACAATCACATACAAGTTCATCTCGATGGCATCTTCAATCCTCAAGCAAAATACTGTGCCTCAAACTTGTCATGCATAATAACTAAATGTGCATGATGTTCTAACAGTTATGATTCACATCCTAATCTGTTCATTTTGTTGAATCACATTAGCCATTGCCCCATTGGTTCAACTTAAGTAAAAAGAGAATGGAACCAAATTAAAATGCATGTAGGGTAAAATTTGTTTCAAACCGCTTCAGGAGCTTGGAGTAACATTAGAAAGTTCGAATATTGACTAACTTGAACATGTACAGGAATTAGGAGGTTCAAAAAGCCGCTCCCAGGAGATGACTAAACATGCCTGGGAAACTTTTCATGCATAAATAAATGAGCACATGCCGATTGCCACGTTCTGAAGTATACAATGAGAGTGGAAATTGATGACTACAACCCAAATTGTTCATTTCTGTGAACAACATTGAAAGGTACCGCAATTGTTTAACTTTCAGCATGATGCAGGAACCAAATTAAAATGCATGTAGATGAGATTAGTTTAAACCTTTTAAGCAGCCAAGAAGTAAATATCAAAAGTACAAATATTGACTAACTTATCCAAGTATAGAAGGTGCAAAAGAAGGCTACTAAGAAATCAAAAAATATCTCAAAAATGGTATAAGCCCCAATAAATAACATTAGTGCAAGCACATTCAGCTACTTCACCAGTATTTGCCAGAGACAAGTAGTGACTAGGGAAGTAATTGAGCCGAGTTGAGACGATCCAGTATCAAGCTCGAGCTCGGCTCAACTCAGAAAGTCAAGGTTCGAAATTCGGCTCAAGCTCGATCGAACTTAACTTTTGAAGCTTGAGCCGCTCAAGCTCGGCTCGATAAGCTCGAACTCGACTCATTAGACTCGATTTATCATTTTTCAACTATATATTATAGGGGTAAAATAGTAAATTAATAATAGAATATTAAAAAATATATATATAATAAAAAAGCTTGATAAGGCTCGCAAGCCGCTCGAATCGAATATTTAAAAACTCGAACTCGGCTCGACTCGGCTTGTTACTCGAATAGCTCGAACTCGAGCTCGGCTCGAAAATAAACGAGTCGAATTCGAGTAATCATCAAACTGAGTTCAAGTAGCTTACGAGTAGTTTGACTCATTTACACCTCTAGTAGTGACCACATCTGCAATCCTCAATATACCACAGTAACCACACAAACAATCCAACAAAAGTCACATATTTTCTGATCATTCTCCAAATAAGACTAGCAACAAAATTCATTTGATCTCCAAGAAAAGTTCTTTTCGGAATTCATAGCTTGAAAGAAAATTTTACTATAAGCAAATGCAATAGCATTGCCGCACTAATGCATGCTGCATGCAGTTTGCTCAACAGAAAATGAAAGCAATGGGGGTAATGCAACATACCTGACTCTGGATTTTATTACATGCAGCAACAAAGTGCTTAGGTCCAGCTAAATATCCAAGTCGCCAACCAGTCATTGCAAAAGCCTACACATGTCACCCTTCAAAATGTCAATCTTCAAAATGACCACGAAAGAAATACACCAAAGTTAATACAGGAAAACTATCAATTAACTAGAGGAGAGTACTTAATCAAGGTTTAAATGCAATTGCTTTACCTTAGAAAAACCATTAACTGTTAGAGTCCGCTCCCACATGCCTGGCAATGATGCAAAGCTTGTGTGAGTTGCCGGTGCATAAATTATATGTTCGTATATTTCATCGGAAAGAACCTGAATAGGCAAATAACAGAAAGCTCAGTGTTTGAACATCAGCATAGCTTATTTCTGTGACTTAAGGCTAGGTAATAGTACCAGAAGCCTGGGATGCTTTGCTACAATTTCTGCAATTGTTTCAAGCAGTTTCTTAGGGTAAACAGACCCAGTAGGGTTGGATGGAGAACATAGAATCAACAATCTTGACTTTTCAGTAATTTTAGACTCAAGGAGCTTTGGATCCAAAAGAAAATTATCAGAGATGAGTGTCGGAAGAATGACAGGTGTTGCATCAGCCAGCCTTGCCATTTCTGGGTAACTCACCCAATATGGAGCAGGAATTATTACCTGAAATAAACGATGGGCTTATATTAAATCAACCCTTATCACTCTACTTAAAAGTGCTGAAGCATGATTCCGATTACCGAAATAAGGTTCCTTGCAGATATATACTTTTGGACAGATGATCTAACCACAAACATGAAATGGCCATTCTAGCATGCGGGAAAATATTCCAATTTTCATTTTTTTTTATAATTTATACTTTCTTCATTATTTTGTTTAATTTAATTCATTTGGTTTTCTACTCCAACCATTCTTGACATGGAAGCTAGGCAAGTACTTGTTTTCTGAATGAGAACATGGTTCAGAGATCTTTCTAATTGATTCATGCTAGGTATTTCAAACCCATGACATTTCTTATTGCCTAAATTTGTAGAGTAGCAATTTTAAGTTCAATTTGTATGGTGTCACTGAAACTTTTGATAGCACAATCGATGGTGAAATTTGGTCTCCAACTTTCATTACAAAGCAGCATATCAATAATCTCTCTTTTGAGACCTGACCCTTTAATCAATTTAATAAATTAACAAACAAAACCGTACATTCTTGTAAAAGGAAAATGTAGTTTTGAATTATGAAAAGAAGTTGAGATGACAATGGTTGACTTAGGAAAACATGAATTTCATGGGGTACTTAAATTTGGTTAATAGTCCAAATTATACTGATGGATGCAATCAATGTATGAAATATCAAATATGATTAAGTAACTACACATTGAATATATAAAGTTAGAAGATGCCTTCAAAATTCTTAGACGAGAAATCAGTTTCCAAACACACCTCAAATGCATCATATTTCAAAAAAGGTGGCACATGAATCTACCATTCTTACACATTGACAAATTCTACTAGCACAATTTACCAAACAAATTAATTCAACTACACAATATCCTATTCATGTTCCCAAACACAACAAATGCCATTTGCCTTCCTCAACAGAAGCTCAACTGACTAGACAAAGAAGTCATGCAGAGTATTTGTGTCCAATTTTATTCTTGTTCTGATAGTACAATGAATTCAATGGAAAGGATTCCAGATTCCAAAGGTAAATACTGCCATCACTAGAAAGTCCCTAGTTCTATGAACCTCTATGATTTGATCAAAGATAGTAATAGAGCATGACATGTAGACATAACTCAGCATCGAATGAAAGAAGGAAACAGACCTACAGCGGTAATTTCACAGGTCAAAAGAGGGGTTGGGAAGGATTTCTTAATGCATATTCCCAGCATTTTCTATGGTAAAGATTGTTAAAATAAAAAACTTCACCTCATCCCCAGGAGAACAAACTGCAAGAACCACTTGAAGGATACTCTGCTTAGCACCATTACTGACCAAAATTTGATCAGGTTTATAAGAGATCCCATTTTCCTCTGCAACAAATTAAAAGGAAAGAAGTACAAAAGAATGAGAAAAAAAAATGTAAAAACACACTTCATCCTACCTCAAAGGTAAAAATAGCTTAAAATCTTAAAATCAGAAAAGCAGAACCAAAGCATATATACTAACCTTTTAGCTTATGACAAATTGCCGTACGAAGTTCCAAAGTGCCTGCATTGGGAGTGTACCTTGTGTAACCTTCACGAATAGCATTTATCCCAGCCTTACATTTCAGAAATGACAAAAATATAATAAATTAAAAATGCATCTTAGTAGAAGAACATACTCAAAACTAAAAGATGATACAAGTTAAACAGAGAAAATGATAGCAGGAATACGAAATGGATTAGAAAAAGAAAGGTGCCTCTGCTATAACGGCTGGTGTATCAAAATCAGGTTCTCCAGCAGCCAATCGAATAACAGGGACACCAGCTTGCACGAGAGCAGTTGCATGATCAGTTATAGCCACTGTCTTTGAAGGCTTCACAGAGTTAACTCTGGGGCTCAGAGAGGTATCAACTTTCACTTGCTCAAAGCTGCTGCTCTCTGCCTTTGACATTGCACTTATTCTAGATGACCATAGTCCAGAAGTCTCAACCGATCTGCCAAGACGTACATATTATTAACAATGACATTCCCATATATCTGGTGCTCCTTTCTCCCTTCCAGAGATTTTTGGCAATCAGACACTTCAGAATATTTTTCTGTTACTTTCACGCAAATGAAAAATGCTTGTAGAATATTTATGGCCTTTTGAAGTTTTAATCTTTAAATTATATGAACCATTTCTTGTGCTCATGTCACAATGGAAGTTTCTAAAATAGTTCTAGCAACTATAATGTATCAGTTGAAAGAAAGAGGTTAACAGAAATAAGAATGTTTCTCCTTATATTTCCATGAAAAGACAAATATCGGATGAAATCATTTCAATAACAATTTGTTCCATAGTCCAAACGTGTTAGTCATAACCAACCTACTCTTTTAATTGCTGGAAAGCCAATACTACTATGAAGGGCCTAAACTAACATCTCGCTCATATTAATTCCCAGCTGCAAACAATCTCTCAAAAGGATCAATCCATATTTGACCACATTATCACTAATGATTTTAACATAGCAATGCATCTGAAAAACCACCCTGAATCAAATCTAAATAGACATGACACCTTCATAATTCAAACCTAAAGGTACCCGGTTCCCAGCAACTCTCTCTTTATAGTAAAAGAAGCAAATATCGTAACCAAAATGAAAAGTAATACAAACATAAGAGGAATCCAACTGAATGACCCAGAAATATGAGTTCTATTTGACGAACTGAATAGAAAGAATATAGATTTCGTTAAAATCAATCACAACCCAGAATTTCTCCCTAAGAAACAACTAAAACTGCGTTAAAATAATAAAAATTCGGAAAGAAACTTACTTGAGGGAGAGATTGGCTTGAGAAGAAGGGAAAGAAACGGAAACGGAGGCCTTGGAGGAAGAATTTGATCCCAAAAATTGGGAGCTGAAACCAATACGGGGAATGCTTGTTGACGTATGAAGAGAATTAGCCATTTTGGAAGAAGAGAAATATTAAAGCAAAAACAGTGGCTTCGGCCGACCGTTGGACCTTGTTGTTTCTAAGTCACAATAAATAAATAAAAGCACACCAAACAACACTCCAAGAAAGACAGGAAAATAAGGGCAACTGAGAAGGGGGTTGGTGGGAAAACGAAAACGGAGAGGGGTTGTTGGAACCTGGAGCCTAATATCATTATTATTATTATTTTTAAATGTTGGGAGGTGAGCTGTTTTAAGATTTAACCTGAAACCTCGACCCTTCAAAGTTCCATCAATGGTGGTGATTGGAGATAGATGGGTAGGTGGAATGCTAGTGGGACCAGCCAGGGTCAAGGGATCCTTACTCCTTAGCCCAAAATCAAACGAGGTTGGGGAAGGGTGGAAGATCTGAGATAGGGACTCGGGGAGTAATTTGACCAGGGAAGTCCCAACCTAATTTTGTCGTTGCTGCTTGGTGTTGAACACCAAACACTAGTCATCACTTCAATCGTCAGTCCTTTGCATATCAGCGTGTTAGTTATTGTCATGAGATTGTCTTGGACTATAATTTTTTCGCACCTCATGATGACATTAAATTTCGTATTTAGTCAGTCAACCAACACCCAACCGAACACACACAAGTAACATGGATAATCCGTAAGAAAGCGCACGACTATAGAAATTCTCAACCTTTCTATTCACAGTTTAGAAAAAAAAATGGTCTGCTATAGGGATACAACAACAACTCACACTCGGAGGTCTGTGTCTCATTACCATTCACAACCCACAATATATAGGCAAGCACTGGCTGACCCCCCAACCAGAAAAGGAAAGCTGATCAAATACATTCATTGTAATCTCGAGGATTACGGACAGATTGTCTCTAGAGATCTCGCCCCGCATCTAGCAAGTCAACTGTCTCAGCTTGGATTATGTCAGATTCTCCCGAGATACTCTCAATCCCCCACAATCACGCTGTCAGACCCAAATCTTTGTAGCTTGTACCTTATGATTCCTATGTGTATGAACACTATGTAATTATAGTTGAATCATAAGAAGAGTATTTACTAGACTTAAAGTGTTATTGAAATGAATTAACACACAAAAGCTACATAACAACGAGATAAGGGTTAAGTTAATTCCCGAACGAGTGCAGGCGTAAAACGGTCAAAAGACTGAAATTCGGTATAATTTCGATAAGATAATTTCATTAAAAATATGAAATTGAGGAATCTTGATCAAAATCGAGGAAAATATTTAATTTTGAGCCCAATTGATCAAGCTATAAATTTATTAGAATTTATCGAAATTTTTGCCTCGAAAAATGAGCCCAAAAATAGTGAAAAAATATACCGAAAAGGTAAAATCGGACTGATAAATTCATTTACGGATTACATGAATTTAATATGATTTTTTGAGATATTTATGGAATATTTATGAGATTTTTATTATTATTTTATAATAAAATAATAATAAAAATATATTATAAAAAAAAGGAAATCTGAAAGTTTGAATCGGGGAGAGAGAATAGAGGAAACGGAAGCAAAACCGACGGAAGAAGAAGACCACCGGACGGTGAGCACCGGCCACCCCACGGACAGGCAAGCGGCCGGAAAAGAAAGAGGAGGACCGTGCGCACCCATCGGCACCGATCATGACCTCCACCGACGCCGAACGCCGGCGAATCGAAGAGGTGAAGCCGCGAGGGAAAAGAAGGAATCCGGCGGCCACCGGTGGTGCTTGGTCCCGATCGAGCCCAGCCGAGTGTTGCCCAGGCTGAGACGCGCCGAACGGCGGTGGTGATGTGTCGGGAACCGGTCGGAATACGCCGGCACGACTAAAGGATGCCTGAACCGATCGACGGTTCAGGGGAGAAGGTTCTGCGCTGAACCGGACCGGACCGGTTCAGCCAAGGAGAAAAAGAGAAAAAAGAGGAAAAAGAAAGAAAAAGGAAAAGAAAAATTTTTAGGATTTCACCGGACTTCGGGTAAGTCGATACGAGGTCAAAAGTGACCGATTTGATTTTCGATGAATTTATTTAAATTATATTTAATCGAAAATTGACCCGGAGTTAAATATAATAAATTGTGCAGTTCGACGATAAATTCCGAATGGAAGCCCGATCGAACTTCGATTTGCGTACCAACGCATATTCTCGGGTAAGTAAAGTTCATTTACGACAATTTATGTCATTATTGCGTATTTAAGATTTATTTTACGCATTTCGGATTAAATTCCGTATTTAGTGAATTATATTCGAAATTTTGAATTAAATGTCGTAAATGATATACGGGCTATCCAAAGAGCTTGGAATAAAGCCCAATGGGTATTGATAGGCCCAATGAGTCTATAGACCCTAATGAAGGGAAATAATAAGTGGAAAACGGGCTTAATACGGATTAAGGCCCATTAAGGATTATTAAGGCCCATTAAGGGAAAATAGACTGTATTAATGTGTAATACAGTAGGAAAATTATAATTAACCTGAGGAATGGTTATTTACAGCTCCGGAGTTTACATTGAGAGCTGATCGGACTGCGGGATTTAGTAGCACCGAGGAAGTGAGGTCACGTGACGTGATCCGAGGTAAGGGACTTTTGCGAGTAGTTAGAGATACCTGCACGTATTTTCATCTGCTTTTATATTCACTTAAAAACTCTGAGGGTCAGAGAAAGTGAATAATAATTATTGCGACCCGATAGTGGCAAATTACGATTTTGCCCCTAGTTAGTCAAAAAGTCAACTTTTGTGTAAAGTTGCAAAAAGCATGGAAACAATTATTGTGAGTGTTTACTTGCTGTTTAGTATGAAAATAAATAGATGGGCTAATGATTTTAAGGTTGATGTGACTTAAGCACACTTTATAGTGCTGATTTTGATGTTTTATAAACAATCCCTTTTAAAGAGCCATCTATCATATTATGTGAGAATGAATCGTGCTAGAGCATAACTCGCACTGGATTTCATATGTTTTCCACATACTTTAGTGCTGGATTTTTATACGCACTAGATTTTCATGACATGCATGATAGAGTACTGGAGTTTTACTCGTACGCAGTTTTATATGATATATGCATGACAGAGTGCTGGAGCGATTAGCTCGTACTCGAGTTTTACATGAGATACATGACAGAGTACTGGAGCGTTGCTCGTACTCGATTCTTCATGGTTTATACATGACATAGTACTGGATCTATGGCTCGTAGTTGATTTGATGATATTATGCATAGCATAGTACTGGAGCTATTGCTCGTACTTGATTTAATACATGAACTATGCATTGACCTAGTTGCTGGAGATTGCTCGCACTAGAGTTGAGTTTGTGATGTGAAACAGTGTTTGAGCGTAGTTGACTGTGTGTCGCACTCGAGAGCGCACACTGTATGTGATATTATATACATGGTACCTATTCATGCCGCATTCTTGTGTGACTGAGTGTCATTTGAGAGGATGGCCAGCATGAGGGTATTTGAGAATGTGGTATGATATTTTCACAGGCACGAGGGCTAAGACCTATAGTAGGCACCCTGACTGTGATGTTGATATTCCACGGGTGCAAGAGCTAAGACCTATGGTAGGCACTCTGGCCGTGAGGACGGGTCCACGGGTGTACCTTGTACCGTGCCTGAGTGGCGCGAGGTGTACGCTGTACCGTGTGTTGTTGTGGAGTTGAGGAGGATATAGCTGACGGTTGTGATGGACTGACCCCCCTCCCGTTGCAGCAGTGATGCCCCGCACACCGAGATCTGTGTTGCTTGGGATCACATGTCGGATATGATCATAGTCCAGGATACTATTTGCACTTAACCATAGAGTCTTACATGATATATCACATTGATTGAATGATTTAAATTGCGGACAGACCTAAGGGATGGGTCGGACTCCGATTTTGTGTTGTGAAACATTTGATGCCATATTTATTGTGATTTAAATATACATGGCATGATTTACATAAAGGCATGATTTATATACGATGCATTGTTTTGCACTACATGCCTACATTTGAGAAAGAAAGCATTATTTTCTGTACATGGGATTTATTCTCTACAAGTATATATATTATATTTCAAGACATGCTTTTAAAGCGAGTAAAGGAAATAATGTTTTCAAGGCATAGCATTATTTTGAGTAGATAGTGTTGATATCTACTTGCTTGCCTGATTTCCTTACTGAGCGCGTCGTATGCTCACCCCCCTTTCTTTACATCTCTCTACAGAGCGTCAGTAGAGCGAGAGCTATCGAGGGATAGTGTCCCAGAGTCCACTACTAATTCCTATCTATCGCCAGGTATACCTTTATGTACAGTTGTGTATCTAAACATAGAAACAGCACAGTGATGTATACGATATATATTATGGGGAATGTATTTGTATTAGATTTTATATAATCTTACATGTATAATAAAAGCAGTTACAGTCAGTAATAATATATTGACATGTATGTATGAAATGGATGATGTGGTAAGTGAGGACTCTGACATCGAATCACAGCCCAACCATTGAAGAGCGGAAAGGTAAGTTAAGAATGCGAAAAATTTATAGTGATTTTTGGATAAAGTCATGGATTGAGAACGGGTCCTGACAGAGTGGTATCAGAGCAGAGGTTGGTCTGATGTGAGTCGGTGTTAGAAAATAGGAAAGTGTACATCCCCATAGTATTGTGTTGTGTTTAGATATAACTATGTATACCAGATAGAAAATGGACTAATTCATTATTATGAATGCAGGAACTTTGCCTAAATGGCAAATACGGGTAATGGTAGAGGTATGAGAGGTAGGGCTCGAGGCCGGGGAGATAGACCCGAGGGACGAGCTGCTGCCGAACCATTACCTACGCATGAGACTCCAGGTGCTACTGAGGCACCCGAGTGTGCAGAGACGCGCTTCACGAGATTAGAGCGTGGTCTCGAGACAATTATCGAGATACTAGCACATACGATGCCAGGTAGGCAGGGACAGGAGGCAGGAGCTACTACAGGAGAGGCAGTTGCCCCTGATACACCTACGCAGACAGCTGATGCACAGAGGACTATAGATACTCCTACACCCCCACCGGTTTCGGGTGGTAGTGGATTAGGATATGGATGTGATCTGCATCGGTTGCGAGAATTCCAGAAGTTTAGACCTCCATCCTTTAGTGGGGTCAAAGACCCAGTGGCTGCTGAGGAGTGGTTAGCAGAGCTGGAGAAGCTTTATGGATTCTTCGAGTGTACGACCTCGGAGATGGTCGCATTTGCTGCGTTCCTACTGAAGGGAGCCGCAGAGCATTGGTGGAAGTTCACCCGACCTATATTGAGATCTCGACACACAGAGATCAGTTGGGATATATTTCGGGAGGCCTTCAGGAGGCAGTTTGTTCCCGACACCGCACAGCGAAAACTACAGGCAGAGTTTTTGGGACTACACCAGGGGAGTTTATCTGTGGACGAGTATGAGACTCGATTCCTATCCCTAGGAAGATATGACTCGGATACCATGTATAGTGAGACCAGGAAGGTCCACAGGTTTATCGAGGGGTTGAGACCGATTTTGCGGTCCAAGTTGGTCCCATTAGACATAGTGACCTATGAGGAAGCAGTGCGCAGGGCGCAATTATGTGAGCAGGATTACGAGAGAAATGCTTTCGAGTTGGGAAGTTTAGCCGTAGCCGAGATATACAGAAGAAGAAGCCGGTTAGAGATTTCAGTTATCGAGGAGGGAGGAGACTCTTCGGTAAGAAATCACGAGTAGAGGAGGCACGAGAGAGATATGCTAGACCTCCTGCTTATCCGACTGTAGCCCCAGCAAAGGGCATTGTCATAGGAGGACAGAGACCTTCTGCAGATCAGTGCAGAAGATGCGGTAGATCACATGGAGATAGACCTTGTTCACAGGGTGCTATGGTATGTTTTCGATGTGGGAAACAGGGGCACATGGCTAGAGAGTTCCCAGCGACATTTGTGACTGCACCACAGAGGGGCAGGGAGTTTGATAGAACCCCAGCTGGTACGTCTGCTCAGAGAGGTAGAGCGACGGCAGAGGAGAAGGGGAAACAAGTGATGGGTCAAAGGCGAGTACATGCTTTGGACCAGGGAACAGCTGATGCTTCATCGGATGTGATTCGAGGTAACATCCTGATTTATGATATTGAAGCATATGTTTTAATTGATCCTGGTGCCACGCATTCTTTTGTATCGCCTTTGTTTGCATGTAAATTAGCAAGACATGTAGAGCGTACACATTTATGTATGATGATGTTGATTAGTACGCCTATGAATAGTAGTCAAGTGGTAGAATATGTATTTAATGACTGCAAGTTGAGAGTAGGGGATAAGGAGATGACAGCCAATCTAATATTACTAAGTATGAGTGACTTTGATATAATATTAGGAATGGATTGGCTATCTGCAAACCATGCTGTTTTAGATTGTTATGCTAAGACAGTTATGTTTCCTAACCCTACTAGATATGTTGTAAAGTTTAATAAGAATAAATGAAAGGAGTAGTTATGATTATTACATGATTACTGATTTAGAAAACCTTCAACATATCAAGGTTTCATTGCGTACATGGTAGATATGGATAAGGCACATCCGGAGTTGTCAGATATTACTGTGGTCAGTGAGTACCCAGATGTTTTCCCAGATGAATTGCCAGGGTTACCACTAGACAGAGAGATGGAGTTCTGCATAGATCTGGTACCTGGTACGGAGCCTATTTCGAGACCACCATATCGCATGGCCTTAGTTGAGTTGGAGGAGCTCAAGAGACAGTTACAGGAGCCGTTGGATAGGGGTTTTGTTCGACCGAGTGTTTCACCTTGGGAAGCACTGTATCTGTTTGTGAGGAAGAAGGATGGGAGCCTCCGATTGTGTATAGACTACCGATTGTTGAATAAGGCCACCATCAAGAATAGATACCCCCTTCCACGCATTGACGACTTGTTAGATCAGCTTCAGGGAGCACAGGTCTTTTCCAAGATTGACCTGAGGTCTGGGTATCATCAGCTGAATGTTCGGAGTGGAGATGTACCCAAGATAGCATTTTGTACCCGATATGGCCATTATGAGTTCTTGGTCATGCCATTCAGATTGACAAATGCTCCAGCTGCTTTCATGGCTTTGATGAACGATGTGTTCAAGCCATATTTGGACCAGTTTGTTATCGTCTTCATTGATGACATATTGGTGTATTCGAGATCCAAGGAGGAACATGAGGAGCACCTCAGGATCGTGTTGCAGATGCTACGGGAGCATGAGTTATATGCTAACCTCAGTAAGTGTGACTTTTGGTTGTCACAGATAAGTGTGACTTTTGGTTGTCACAGATCTCGTTTTTGGGACATGTTGTATCGAGAAATGGTGTATTAGTTGATCCATCTAAGATAGAGGCTGTAGTTCAGTGGGAACAGTCAAGGACAGTCATTGAGATCAGGAGTTTTCTGGGTTTAGCTGGATACTATCGGAGATTCGTTGAGGGATTTTTGAAGTTGGCTGCTCCGTTGACACGTCTTACTCGAAAGAGTGCACCGTTCATATGGAACGAGGATTGTGAGAAGAGTTTTGAGGAGTTGAAGCGTCGATTGACCACCGCTCCGATTCTCACTATCCTTACCAGCTCAGGAGGATTTGCAGTGTATACCGATGCTTCGCATCAGGGACTGGGCTGCGTATTGATGCAGGATGGGAAGGTAGTTGCTTATGGATCCAAACAGCTGAAGGATCATGAGAAGAACTATCCGACCCATGATTTGGAGCTAGCTGCAGTAGTGTTCGCGTTGAAGGTATGACGCCACTACTTATATGGCGAGAAGTTCTAGATATTTACCGACCACAAGAGCCTCAAGTATCTGTTCTCACAGAAAGAGCTGAACATGAGACAGAGAAGATGGCTAGAGCTTCTGAAGGACTACGATTGCGAGATACTTTATCATCCGGGTAAGGCTAACGTTGTAGCCGATACCTTGAGCAGGAAGAACCTGGGGATGGTATCGTACATGATGGTTAGGGAACATGATTTACTAGAGCAGTTTGCTAGCCTCAGTTTGGGAGTCGTGCCTTCTGACATGGATACAGGCTATGTGATAGCTAGTCTACGCTTGGAGCCGGATCTGTTGGACAGGATCAGAGTAGCTCAGCAGACTGATCCATTTTGTATGGATATGAGTAGTCAGATGCAGAAGGGCACCGTGACTGACTTTGAGTTGAGTTTTGATGGACTACTGAGGTTCAGAGGCAGATTGTGTGTTCCAGAGGATCCAGGACTCAGGAGATTGATATTGGCGGAAGCTCATTCGTCGAGGTATACGTTACATCCGGGGAGTAACAAGATGTATTAGAACCTCCGGAAGGTATACTGGTGGTCGGGTATGAAGAGAGATGTAGCAGACTTCATGGCAAAGTGTCTCATATGTCAGCAGGTGAAGGTAGAGCATCAAAAACCTGCAGGATTGTTGCAGCCTCTACCTATACCGACATGGAAATGGGAGCATATCACCATGGATTTCGTGATGGGTTTACCGAGAACCCGCACGAATCACGATGCTATATGGGTGATCGTTGATAGACTGACGAAGTCAGCCCACTTCCTAGCTATGAGAGCGACCGATACTCTGAGTTCATTAGCGGAACTGTATGTACGCGAGGTAGTGAGGTTACACGGTGTACCAGTGAGCATAGTCTCTGATAGGGATTCCCGCTTCACATCCCACTTTTGAGGACATTTTCAGGAAGCTATGGGAACCCAGTTGAGTTTGAGCACCGCTTTCCATCCTCAGACAGATGGTCAGTTAGAGAGGACCATACAGACTCTGGAGGACATGTTGAGAGCATGTATGCTAGATTATCGAGGCTCCTGGGGTGACCACCTGCCACTAGCCGAGTTCGCCTACAACAACAGTTATCATTCGAGTATCGGGATGACACCATATGAGGCTTTGTATGGTCGTAGATGTCGTTCCCCTATTGGATGTGAAGAAGTGGGTGACCGTAAGATTTTTGCTCCTGACATGGTTACGCAAGCATCTGAGGACGTCCGCTTGATTGTAGAGAGACTGAGGACAGCTCAGAGCAGACAGAAGAGTTATGCTGACAGGAGACGTAGGCCACTAGAGTTTGCAGTTGGAGAATCCGTGTTTTTGAGAGTTTCTCCTTCCAAGGGCATAACGAGATTTGGGAAGAGAGGGAAACTAAATCCTCGCTATATTGGACCCTTTGAGATACTTGATCGAGTGGGAGATAAGGCGTATAGGTTGGCATTGCCACTGGACTTATCAGGTGTCTATAATGTCTTCCACATATCGATGCTTCGGAAGTATCATCCGGATCCGGCACATGTGATTAGTTACGAGCCTTTGGAGCTTCGAGAGGACATGTCATATGTTGAGAGACCGATTCAGATATTAGATAGGAAGGAGAAGGTATTGAGATCGAAGACCATCGGATTAGTGAAGATTCTCTGGCAGCATCATACTTCAGAGGAAGCTACTTGGGAGCTAGAGAGTCTGATGCGAGAGAAGTACCCTCACCTATTTGATGAGTGACTTGGTTCTAATTTGGAGGACCAAATTTTCTGAGTGGGGGAGGATTGTCAGACCCAGATCTTTGTAGCTTGTACCTTATGATTCTTATGTGTATGAACATTATGTAATTATAGTTGAATCATAAGAAGAGTATTTACTAGACTTAAAGTGTTATTGAAATGAATTAACACACAAAAGCTACATAACAACGAGATAAGGGTTAAGTTAATTCCCGAACGAGTGCAGGGGTAAAACGGTCAAAAGACTGAAATTCGGTATAATTTTGATAAGACAATTTCATTAAAAATATGAAATTGAGGAATCTTGATCAAAATCGAGGAAAATATTTAATTTTGAGCCCAATTGATCAAGATATAAATTTATTAGAATTTATCGAAATTTTTACCTCGAAAAATGAGCCCAAAAATAGTGAAAAAATATACCGAAAAGGTAAAATCGGACTGATAAATTCATTTACGGATTAAATGAATTTAATATGATTTTTTGAGATATTTTTAGATATTTTTGGGATATTTATGGGATATTTATGGGATTTTTATTATTATTTTATAATAAAATAATAATAAAAATATATTATAAAAAAAAGGAAATCTGAAAGTTTGAATCGGGGAGAGAGAATAGAGGAAACGAAAGCAAAACCGACGGAAGAAGAAGACCACCGGACGACGAGCACCGGCCACCCCACGGACAGGCAAGCGGCCGAAAAAGAAAGAGGAGGACTGTGCGCACCCATCGGCACCGGTCATGACCTCCACCGACGCCGGACCCCGGCGAATCAAAGAGGTGAAGCTGCGGGGGAAAAGAAGGAATCCGACGGCCACCGGTGGTGCTTGGTCCCGATCGAGCCCAGCCGAGTGTTGCCCAGGCTGAGACGCGCCGAACGGCGGTGGTGATGCATCGGGAACCGGCCGAAATACGTCGGCACGACTAAAGGATGCCTGAACCGATCGACGGTTCAGGGGAGAAGGTTCTGCGCTGAACCGGACCGGACCGGTTCAGTCAAGGAGAAAAAGGGAAAAAAGAGGAAAAAGGAAGAAAAAGGAAAAGGAAAATTTTTAGGATTTCACCGGACTTCGGGTAAATCGATACGAGGTCAAAAGTGACTGATTTGATTTTCGATGAATTTATTTAAATTATATTTAATCAAAAATTGACCCGGAGTTAAATATAATAAATTGTGCAGTTCGACGATAAATTCCGAACGGAATCCCGATCGAACTTCGATTTGCGTACCATCGCATATTCTCGGGTAAGTAAAGTTCATTTACGACAATTTATGTCATTATTGTGTATTTAAGATTTATTTTACGCATTTCGGATTAAATTTCGTATTTAGTGAATTATATTCGAAATTTTGAATTAAATGTCGTAAATGATATACGGGCTATCCAAAGAGCTTGAAATAAAGCCCAATGGGTATTGATAGGCCCAATGAGTCGATAGACCCTAATGAAGGAAAATAATAAGTGAAAAACGGGCTTAATACGGATTAAGGCCCATTAAGGATTATTAAGGCCCATTAAGGGAAAATAGACTGTATTAATGTGTAATACAGTAGGAAAATTATAATTAACCTGAGGAATGGTTATTTACAGCTCCGGAGTTTACATTGAGAGCTGATCGGACTGCGGGATTTAGCAGCACCGAGGAAGTGAGGTCACGTGACGTGATCCGAGGTAAGGGACTTTTGCGAGTAGTTAGAGATTTCATCTGCTTTTACATTCACTTAAAAACTCTGAGGGTCAGAGAAAGTGAATAATAATTATTGCGACCCGATAGTGGTAAATTACGATTTTGCCCCTAGTTAGTCAAAAAGTCAACTTTTGTGTAAAGTTGCAAAAAGCATGGAAACAATTATTGTGAGTGTTTAATTGCTGTTTAGCATGAAAATAAATAGATGGGCTAATGATTTTAAGGTTGATGTGACTTAAGCACACTTTATAGTGCTGATTTTGATGTTTTATAAACAATCTCTTTTAAAGAGCCATCTATCATATTATGTGAGAATGAATCGTGTTAGAGCATAGCTCGCACTGGATTTCATATGTTTTCCACATACTTTAGTGCTGGATTTTTATACGCACTAGATTTCCATGACATGCATGATAGAGTACTGGAGTTTTACTCGTACTCAGTTTTATATGATATATGCATGACAGAGTGCTGGAGCGATTAGCTCGTACTCGAGTTTTACATGAGATACATGACAGAGTACTGGAGCGTTGCTCGTACTCGATTCTTCATGGTTTATACATGACATAGTACTGGAGCTATGGCTCGTACTTGATTTGATGATATTATGCATAACATAGTACTGGAGCTATTGCTCGTACTTGATTTAATACATGAACTATGCATTGACCTAGTTGCTGGAGATTGCTCGCACTAGAGTTGAGTTTGTGATGTGAAACAGTGTTCGAACGTAGTGTCGACTGTGTGTCGCACTTGAGGGCGCACACTGTATGTGATATTATATACATGGTACCTATTCATGCTGCATTCTTGTGTGACTAAGTGTCACATTTTGAGAGGATGGCCAGCATGAGGGTATTTGAGAATGTGGTATGATATTTCCATAGGCTCGAGGGCTAAGACCTATAGTAGGCACTGTGACTGTGATGTTGATATTCCACGGGTACGAGAGCTAAGACCTATGGTAGGCACTCTGGCCGTGAGGACGGGTCCACGGGTGTACCTTGTATCGTACCTGAGTGGCGCGAGGTGTACGCTGTACCGTGTGTTGTTGTGGAGTTGAGGATGATATAGCTGATGGTTGTGATGGACTGACCCCCCTGCCGTTGCAGCAGTGATGCCCCGCACACCGAGATCTGTGTTGCTTGGGATCACATGTCGGATATGATCATAGTCCAGGATACTATTTGCACTTAACCACAGAGTCTTACATGATATATCACATTGATTGAATGATTTAAACTGCGGACAGACCTGAGGGATGAGTCGGACTCCGATTTTGTGTTGTGAATCATTTGATGCCATATTTATTGTGATTTAAATATACATGGCATGATTTACATAAAGGCATGATTTATATACGATGCATTGTTTTTCACTACATGCCTACATTTGAGAAAGAAAGCATGATTTTCTGTACATGGGATTTATTCTCTAAAAGTATATATATTATATTTCAAGACATGCTTTTAAAGCGAGTAAAGGAAATAATGTTTTCAAGGCATAGCATTATTTTGAGTAGATAGTGTTGATATCTACTTGCTTGCCTGATTTCCTTACTGAGCGCGTTGTATGCTCACTCCCCTTTCTTTACATCTCTCTACAGAGCGTCAGTAGAGCGAGAGCTATCGAGGGATAGTGTCCCAGAGTCTACTACTAATTCCTATCGATCGCCAGGTATACCTTTATGTACAGTTGTGTATCTAAACATAGAAACAGCACAGTGATGTATACGATATATATTATGGGGAATGTTTTTGTATTAGATTTTATATAATCTTACATGTATAATAAAAGCAGTTATAGTCAGTAATAATATATTGACATGTATGTATGAAATGGATGATGTGGTAAGTGAGGACTCTGATATCGAATCACAGCCCAACCATTGAAGAGCGAAAAGGTAAGTTAAGAATGCGAAAAATTTATAGTGATTTTTGGATAAAGTCATGGATTGAGAACGGGTCCTGACACACGCCTGTCCATCAATACGCCCTTGATGTGCGCCTGGATATCCGTCTGACGCGTATTAATTCGCATTTAGTTCTCATCAAATCCTTTGTTGCCTATCAAGCGTGATATCCGTACCACGCAGATTCGACAGCAGCCAACTGTCGTTGATGCCAAATCTCCAACCCGATACCTGCTTAATGCCACCATGTGCCAGCTTGCGCACAATCGTGCACCCCACGCGCATACAGCTCACAAGGGTGTGACAAACTCTTCCCCGCCGGATGGAGTCGACATCCTCGTCGGGAGGGTTTCCAAGTACGCTTGCACCTGGTCTTCATACTCCCACAATGTGACATCCCTCTCCCATGACTCACTGCCATCTTCCTATCACACGAGGTAGTTAGTGCGCCGATTCTTGCTACTTGTACCTTACGTGTTGTGGTCGAGAATCTCCATCAACTTCTTTTGGAAATCCTTTCTCACTGTTGGTGGAGCTCTCCTCCCTTGTTCTCGCGTCTCATCTTGATGGTAGGGCTTTAGAAAGCTCACATGAAAGGTCGGATAGATCTTCATACTTGCAGGTAGTTCGAGTAGATTTGCCACATTCCCGACTCTCTTGACCACCTTGAAAGGTCCATAGTATTTCTGGATAAGGCCCTTGTGGTAACACTTATCCGTCACCTTCTTCCATATTTGGGGTGTGAGTTTCAAGAGTACAAGGTCCCCTTCTTGAAACTCCAAGGGTCGTCTATGTCGATCTGCATACTCTTTCATCCGCTGCTGTGCCAGGGCCAAGCTATCCCTTGCCTAATCTGTTGAGATAATATATTTTGAAATGACAAAACAAGTAGATTCAATAATATAAAGATGATATGAAAACATGTTTAGAGGTTATCAGTACCAGAACTTAAGTTTCTGTAGATGAGAGATCGATCTGGGTTATAAGAGATCGATCTCCTGGGTTTTCTTGGATGAGAGATCGATCTCATGAAGACATGAGATCGATCTGCTAAGCCTTGAACTTATTCAAAGGTATTAAGGAAGAATGAGATCGATCTATATGGGTTATAAGATCGATCTGACTAATACAGGATGCTGGTGAGATCGATCTGGTATAGCAAGAGATCGATCTCCCCTAAAACAAAAGGTAAAGGCAGTAGATCGATCTGTAAGATTGATCTGTATGCAAACAGAGAGTTTGAGAGATCGATCTGGTATAGGAAGAGATCGATCTCCTCAAAGTCAGAGAGCTAAGGAGATCGATCTTGGTTGATAAGAGATCGATCTCCTCACTAAGACAATACCTGGAAGATCGATCTATAAATCGATTATGCTTCAAACAGAGAGGATGGAAGATCGATCTACCTGTTCGACAGATCGATCTCTTCTAACATTTTCAAATTGGAAGATTGATCTGCCAGTTCGACAGATCGATCTCCTTGCTTCATTTTGCCTTGATCTTGCAGGAACTATAACTAAGAGATCGATCTGGTCAAGAAGGCAGATCGATCTGGCATTCTATTGGAGGTACCCAACGGCTATTTCTGCAAAATCTCAACGGGAAAAACAGCATTAAATGCTCCAACTACCAATCCTTCAGTATATAATCAAGCATTGAAGACAATGAGAAGAGAGACATAATTGCTGCACATTTCTTACATTCTCAAGAGTTTAATTCCTACATTCTATTTGTCTTCAATTTCATTCATTGAATTTGTTGTATAAGCTTGTGTAAAAGCTGTATTTGTCCTACCCACATTAAAAGCTTGATATTGTATTCTTCCTACTTTTGAGAGAAAAGAGGATTGTTCCTCAGTGAGATAAATCTTGTAAAAAGGGGAATACATCTTTGTTTAAAAAGGGTAGAGAGGTTATTCCTTAACCTGAAAAAGGGATTGTGTAACTTTCATTGAAAGAGAGAAAGAAAGCTCTTGGCAAGGAGGTTAAGAAGAGAGGACGTAGGCAAGAGATTGGCCGAACCTCTATAACTCACTGTGTTTGATATTCTCTTCCTTATCTTACTTTAATTTGTTTCATTACATTATACTGTTTATTCATTAATTGTTAATTAAATTTAAATTAGTTTAAATTTGCCATTAACATAAGAAAACCGATTCACCCCCCCTCTCGGTAGAGCCAACAATTGGTATCAGAGCTAGGACTCTTTGATCACATAGGAATAACTTCCTAAGAGTTAGAAACGATCAAATGGCTCACAACAATATAGCAACTAGCTTAGTAGGAGAGGGGCACTCTACGGTTAGGCCTCCTATGTTCAATGGGGAACATTATGCTTATTGGAAGACTAGGATGATGTTATTCGTTCAAGCAAATGACTATGAAGTATGGAGGATTATCACTAAAGGACCTCAAATTCCTACAAAAAGAATAGAGGGAAGAGATATCCCTAAGGAAGAAGATGAATGAGATTCAAACGATATTAAATGTGCTCAGCTGAATGCTAAGGCCATGCACACTCTCTTTTGTGCTTTAGGGCCAAATGAATACAATAGAATCTCTGGATGTGACAATGCTAAACAGATTTGGGATAAATTGGCAATAACTCATGAAGGTACAACCCAAGTGAAGGAGACTAAGGTAGGAATGCTCACACATGACTATGAGCTATTTAGAATGAAAGATGGAGAGTCAATCAGTGATATGTTCACTAGATTCACTGATGTAATTAATGGATTAAAATCATTAGGAAAAATATACTCTAATATAGAAATGGTCAAGAAAATATTAAATAGCCTTCCAAAATCATGGGAGGCAAAAGTGACTGCAATTGAGGAATCTAAGGATCCTCACACATTGTCTTTAGATGAATTAATAGGATCACTACTCACTTATGAGATGAAGTTGAGAAGAAATGAAGAGCCACCCAAGAAAGTGGGAGTTGCTCTAAAATCTACTGCTCAAGAGGAGATTAAGAATGAGAGTGGTAGTGAAGAGGATCTTGAGATGGCAATGTTTGCCAAAAGATTTAACAAGTTCATGAGAATGAGAGCTAGTGGTAGTAATAGGAGAAACCTCAAGAGAGATCAAGAAGAGGTAGGAAGAAAAGATACAATCGTGTGTTATGAATGTAAAAAACCAGGACACATTAAGTTTAATTGCCCTCTTCTTAAAAGGTCCAATGATAGGTTCCACAAAAAGAAGGCAATGGTGGCTACATGGAGCGACAGTAACTGCTCCGATGATGACTCAAATGAGGACATTGCCAACTTGTGCTTCATGGCTATTGAGGATGAAAAGGTAACTTCAAAACTCAATGAATATTCTTTTGATGAATTGCAAGATGCCTTTGATGATCTTGCATTGGAATATGAATGCATGAGTATGAAATATAAAAAAGATAATATCTAAATTAAAGAAAGAAAATGAGTTAATGCTAGAGGACAAATTAGAATGTGAAAAGAAACTAGAAATTACAAATCTTGAAATTTGTGACTTAAAAGAAAAAAAAATTGTAATTTACATAATTCCTTTAATAGATTTTATATGGGACAACAAAAGTTAGATAACATGTTAGAAACTCAAAGAGCATTCTTTAATAAAAATGGGTTAGGATATAATGCAAAAAGTAGAGAGACTCATCTCAAAAGCTTCATTGCTAGAAAGAGCGTGAATAAACCTTCAACTACTTATTCATATTGTAATAAAAAGGGACATGCATCACATAATTGCAATATGAAGTTGACCACTATTAAGGGAAGGACAGTAAAAAGAATTTGGGTACCAAAAGAAATAATTAATTCAAAAGACTTTGATGCATTGGTAAAATAGATCCCAAAGGGATCAAGAATTGCTTTCACTAACATCAAAGGACCCAAGAGAATTTGGGTACCTAAAACTTGAGTTGAATGTTTTGATTATAGGTGATTGAGCATAGCCACAAAGCTAAATCAAAGGAAGCTTGGTACTTGGACAGTGGATGCTCAAGGCACATGACGGGTGATAGAAGCCACTTCAACTCATTTAAATCAAAAGTTGGTGGAGAAGTCACGTTTGGGGACAACTCCAAAGGTCAAGTTGAAGGTAGTGGCTCAATAGGTAATGACTATTTTTCATTAGAAAAAGTATTGCTTGTTAGGGGTCTAAAGCATAACTTACTAAGCATAAGTCAACTTTGTGACAAAGGTTACAAAGTAATTTTTGATTGCATGAAATGTCATGTCATAGATCCTAAGTCAAATAAAGTTCTTTTTCTAGGTCATAGGCAAGGTAATATATACATTGTCTATCTTAATGAACTTAAGAATGAAAACATATGCCTAATGGTAGATAAAGAAAAAGAATCTTGGTTATGGCATAGAAGACTAGGTCATGCTAGCATGCATGTACTATCTAAGTTAGCTAGAAAGGATCTAGTTATAGGATTGCCCAAAATGTCCTTTGACTATGACAAAATATGTGAAGCTTGTGTTAAAGGAAAACATAAAAGGATAACATTTAAGCCTAAGAATAGTGTATCCACCACTAGGCCTCTTCAATTACTCCACTTAGACTTATTTGGACCAACTAGAACAACAAGCCTTAGTGGGAAACACTATGGATTTGTAATAGTTGATGATTACACTAGGTTCACTTGGGTGTTCTTTTTAAGAATGAAAAATGAAGCATTAGAAAAATTCATAGCTTATACTAAAGTGACTCAAAATGAAAAAGGATACACAATAACTAGTATTAGAAGTGATCATGGCAAGGAATTTGAAAATATAGGATTTGATGAGTATTGCAATGATCAAGGAATTAGCCATTATTTTTCAGCCCCTAGGACACCACAACAAAATGGTGTAGTTGAGAGAAGAAATAGGACATTGGAAGAAATGGCTAGAACCATGTTGTGTGAGAATAATTTACCAAAATAATTTTGGGCTGAAGCTATAAACACATCTTGTTATATCATTAATAGAGCTATGATTAGACCCATGCTAAAGAAAACTCCTTATGAGCTCTACAAAGGTAAGAAGCCTAACATTAGTTACTTCCATCCTTTTGGGTGCAAATGTTTTGTCTTAAATAATGGGAAAGATAACTTAGAAAAATTTGATGCCAAGAGTGATGAGAGAATCTTTCTAGGATATTCCTTGAATTCAAAGGCTTATAGAGTATATAACAAAAGAACATTGATGGTTGAAGAATCAATTCATGTTATATTTGATGAGTCAAATGATGTAGTTAAAGATTCAACCAATCATGAGGATGTTGGAATATTTGAGGAAATTCCAAATTTGGAAGAAGATTTAGTAGAAAAACTTGACTTAAATAAAGAAGATGAAGAAGAAATAGAGATATTAGAGAGAGAGTCTAGAGCACCAAGAGAGTTAGGATATGTAAAAGATTGTGAAATAGTAGGAGATCCAACTCTTGGAGTTAGAACTAGATCATCTCTAAGGAATGTGTGTCAATATATAGCCTTTGTATCTCAAATAGAACCTAGAAATGTAAATGAAGCCTTAGATGATAATAATTGGTTCTTAGCAATGCAAGAAGAATTAAATCAATTTGAGAGAAGCAAAGTGTGGAAACTAGTTCCTAGGCCTAGTGATCACTCTACAATTGGAACTAAATGGATATTCAAGAACAAGATGGATGAAAATAGTGTGATCATAAGAAACAAGGCTAGATTAGTTGCACAAGGCTATAGACAAGAAGAAGGAATAGACTATGATGAAACTTATGCACCGGTAGCTAGATTAGAAGCTATTAGAATGTTACTTGCCTTTGCTTGCTATAAAAACTTCAAGTTATATCAAATAGATGTAAAGAGTGCATTCTTGAATGGTTTCATTAATGAAGAAGTCTATGTTGAGCAACCTCCCGGCTTTGAAAATCATGAATTTCCTGAACATGTTTTCAAACTTTCTAAGGCACTCTATGGTTTGAAACAAGCTCCTAGAGCTTGGTATGAAAGATTATCAAAATTCCTAATAGAGAAAGGATTTTCAAGAGGAAAAGTAGATACCACTTTATTTATTAAAAATAAAAATAAAGATTTACTAGTTGTTCAAGTGTATGTAGATGATATTATTTTTGGATCAACTAATGAATCTTTATGCCAAGAGTTTGCTAAGATCATGCAAGGTGAATTTGAAAAGAGTATGATGGGAGAGCTCACTTTTTTCTTGGGACTTCAAGTGAAGCAAACAAAGGATGGAACCTTCATCAACCAAGCAAAGTATACTAAGGATTTGCTCAAGCGATTTGGAATGGACAATTGCAAACCTTAAGCAACTCCAATGGGCACCAACATCAAGCTTGATAAAGATGAAAGTGGTAAGTGTGTAGACACTAAACTTTATAGGTCTATGATTGGTTCATTGCTATATTTAACTGCAAGTAGACTAGATATATTGTTTAGTGTATGCCTTTGTGCTAGGTTTCAATCCTCTCCTAGGGAATCACACTTATTAGCAACTAAAAGGATCTTTAGATACCTTAAGGACACTCCCTCTCTAAGACTTTGGTACCCCAATGACTCCACTTTTACACTTCATACATTTTCAGATGCAGATTTTGGGGATGCAAAATAGATAGGAAAAGTACTTCAGGTACTTGCCAATTCTTAGGGAATAGATTAACATCCTGGTTCTCTAAGAAACAAAACAGTGTGGCTCAGTCTACAACTGAAGCTGAATACATAGCAGCAGGTAGTTGTAGTGCTCAAGTGTTGTGGATAAAACAACAAATGAAAGATTTTGGTATTGACATGAAACAAGTCTCTATTAAATGTGATAATACCAGTGCTATCAATCTATCTAAAAATCCCATTCAACACTCTAGAACTAAGCACATTGAGATTAGGTATCATTTCCTTAAAGACCATGTGCAAAAGGGAGATATAATTCTAGAGTATATTGACACCCTACATCAAATAGCTGATATATTCACCAAACCTCTTGATAGAGATAGGTTTTGTGTCCTTAGAGGTGAATTAGGACTCATGAACGTTCCTTCAGATGTATATGCTTCAAAATCTTGATTTTAAGTTTGTTTTAAAAGAGCTTTTCAAAGATTTTTCTGGGTAAAGAGTATGAGAGATCGATCTCCATACTTCAAATAAGCCTAAAGCATTAAGGTTAAGCTAGGCAGATCGATCTTCTATCCATAAGATCGATCTCCTTAAGCCTCTGTTAAACAGCAGATCGATCTGTACATACGACAGATCGATCTCCTCAAGCCTCTGTATTCTCAAGATCGATCTATGCATTTGGCAGATCGATCTCCCTAAGCCTCTGTCAAACAAAAGATCGATCTGTGCATACGACAGATCGATCTCCTTAAGCTTCTGTATTCTGAAGATCAATCTTGTGGAACCACAGATCGATCTCTTCAGGCTTCTGGAAATGACAGATCGATCTCCTGTGCCCTGGACTATAAAAACTGGCGAAAAATCCCCAAATTTCAAATTTCCAAAATCTCAAATCCCTAACCTCTTGTCGTACCTCCTCTCTCGATTCCTCCTCAGATCGATCTCAGTACGGTCTTCGTCACATCTCTCCTTCGTTTACTGGTATAGTAACCCACATTCCTGATTTTTTTTTCAAAATTTCTTAAGTTTTGTGCTCAATTTCTCACTAGGTCAAATCTAGCTACTGTTCCATTGGTTAGGTTGTTAGTGAACTAGTTTTAAGATTATCTAGAGTCCTTCAAGTGTCTAGAATAATGCCCAGACTTAAGAGAGTAAGCCAAAAACCTCCTCGACCTAGTGTCGATCAAGGGTCATCTTCCCAATCTAATCCACCCCCTTCAGTCACTACCTTTAACAGGTGTTTTAAAACACTTGCAAAAAGGAAGAGATATGAAGAGTATTTTTCCACCATGCCAATTAAACATTGGCGAACCATCGATTTTTCCTTCTTAAACCGTATTGATTTTCCTTATCTACCCAAATTTGAAGAATTTGGTTGGATTTCGTTTCTTAAAACATCGTCAGGGCATTCTTTTCAAATGCCGAACTCACATATGATCCTGACGATACTTGTAAAATTCTCGAGTTTACAACATATGTCATGGGTAAGTCAATTGCAATAGACCCTGAAGTCTTAGCCCAAGCTTTCCACATAAGCAATGAAGGCTTGACCAATGAAGATGAGGAAGTCCCCTTGGAATTTGACATTCCCGAGGATAAGGTGAGTGATCTACCGATGCATCCACGGTTACTCCACCTCATTATCTCATGGAATCTTCATCCTTTCGGTACCCGTCATTCCACCGTTAGGAGATTAGATCATTTTTGGATCCACCACATCCACTCCACAAGTCAAAAACCCAACCTTGTCCATTTTATCTATGAAGACTGGTTGAAGATCGTACGCGGCCAAGCCACCACGATAATTTTTTCGCAATCGTTGGCGTACTTTCTACAAAGACTTGGAGTGGACTGTAGCTGTGAAACGTGTGAAGTGCCCTCCCCGAACAGCGTCTTAAACATCGGGACACTCCACCACATGGGCTACTACAAGGACTTCTGAGGCGAATGGACGAAGAAACGAGAACAACCGCCTGCTGCAGCCATGGAGGAAGATCCCTCCGATGCGCCCATAGATCCACCAGCTGCATCGACTGAGCGTCCATCATCTTCCACTGCACCTACTCCCTCACCCGCTGGCATGGAGCTCATTGTGACGATGATGAGTGAGCTGAACCGGAAGATCGATGAAGGTTTTGTAAACCTTCATGCCACTTAGCAGATGATGATCATGGAGCTGAACCGCAAAATAGATGAAGGCTTTGCAAATCTTCATGCTACTCAGCAGGCGATGTATGATGAGTTTCAAGTCACTCGTACTCACGTTGAGGATCTTATGGATCGAGTTCCTCCGCCGTAGGATATGAATGTTAGGATAAGCTTAGTTAGTTTTCATGTGTACTCCTTGTTGTTTTTGAAACTGCACTTGCTTGAATGGAATGATATATTAGTCATTGTTGCCATATACTCTAAAGAATTACTATTTTAAAATGCACAATGTGTTGAAAGTTGAATTGTTCTTTTAACCTTTAGTGCCATTGATATGACAAAAAGGGGGAGAAGAGAGAACATATGGGTTGATTAAAAGATGTTTAAATGGCTTTAAGAAACATGTGGGTTGATTAAAAGATGTTTAAATGGCTTTAAGAAACATGTGGGTTGATTAAAAGATGTTTAAACGTGTCTAAAGGTTTAAAGGAATGATTAAAATGATGGGGAGTTAAGAAAGTAACGAGGTCAAAAGCTAAAAGAAAGGGAGAGCTTACAAAAAGGGGGAGCTTGTGCAAAATGAAAATAGGTAACTAAACATGTTGATTGAATAGGTTTTGTCATATCAAAAAGGGGGAGATTGTTGAGATAATATATTTTGAAATGAGAAAACAAGTAGATTCAATATTATAAAGATGATATGAAAACATGTTTAGAGATTATCAGTACCAGAACTTAAGTTTCTATAGATGAGAGATCGATCTCCTGGGTTTTCTTGGATGTGAGATCGATCTCATGAAGACATGAGATCGATCTGCTAAGCCTTGAACTTGTTTAAAGGTATTAAGGAAGAATGAGATCGATCTATATGGGTTATAAGATCGATCTGACTAATACAGGATGCTGGTGAGATCGATCTGGTATAGCAAGAGATCGATCTCCCCTAAAATAAAAGGTAAAGGCAGTAGATCGATCTGTAAGATCATCTGTATGCAAACAGAGAGTTTGAGAGATCGATCTGGTATAGGAAGAGATCGATCTCCTCAAAGTCAGAGAGCTAAGGAGATCGATCTTGGTTGATAAGAGATCGATCTCCTCACTAAGACAATACCTGGAAGATCGATCTATAGATCGATCATGCTTCAAACAGAGAGGATGGAAGATCGATCTGCATGTTCGACAGATCGATCTCTTCTAACATTTTCAAATTGAAAGATCGATCTGCCAGTTCGACAGATCGATCTCCTTGCTTCATTTTGCCTTGATCTTGCAGGAACTATAACTAAGAGATCGATCTGGTCAAGAAGGCAGATCGATCTGGCATTCTACTGGAGGTACCCAACGGCTATTTCTGCAAAATCTCAACGGAAAAAACAGCATTAAATGCTCCAACTACCAATCCTTCAGTATATAATCAAGCATTGAAGACAATGAGAAGAGAGACACAATTGCTGCATATTTCTTACATTCTCAAGAGTTTAATTCCTACATTCTATTTGTCTTCAATTTCATTCATTGAATTTGTTGTATAAGCTTGTGTAAAAGCTGTATTTGTCCTACCCACATTAAAAGCTTGATATTGTATTCTTCCTACTTTTGAGAGAAAAGAGGATTGCTCCTCAGTTAGATAAATCTTGTAAAAAGGGGAATACATCTTTGTTTAAAAAGGGTAGAGAGGTTATTCCTTAACCTGAAAAAGGGATTGTGTAACTTTCATTGAAAGAGAGAAAGAAAGCTCTTGGCAAGGAGGTCAAGAAGAGAGGACGTAGGCAAGAGATTGGTCGAACCTCTATAACTCACTGTGTTTGATATTCTCTTCCTTATCTTGCTTTAATTTGTTTCATTACATTATACTGTTTATTCATTAATTGTTAATTAAATTTAAATTAGTTTAAATTTGCCATTAACATTAGAAAATCGATTCACCCCCCCTCTCGGTAGAGCCAACATAATCAATGAGCTCTTGTTTATCACGGGCAAATCTGTACGCAGCCGGATAACTTCCTTGCGTTTTCTGATTGACAACCTCTGCCAGTGTCAAAGGTTGACGTCCAAGTGCTAGCTTCGAATGGCTCAAACCTGTTGCGAAAGACTTATGCAGATTGTAGCAAAATTGGGTAACATCAAGTAAACTCAACCAATTTCGCTGGCTTGCAGTCACATAATGTCGTAAGTACTCTTCCAGCAAAGCATTCACCCGCTCCATCTGGCCATCTGTTTGCGGGAGGTTTGCTATGGAAAACTTCAACTCTGAACCCATTAGTTTGAACAAAATTGTCCAGAATTTACTAGTGAACCTAGCATCTCGATCACTGACAATGTCTCTAGGGAGCCCAAATACTTTCACCACGTATTTGAACATCAGCTCCGCGACTAGTTCTGCAGTACAAACTTGAGGCGCTGCAATGAAGACTGCATACTTATAGAAGCGATCAACCACTACCAAGATGGATCCCATTCCATCTACCACTGGCATGCCTACTATAAAATCCATAGAAAGAGACTCCCAAGGTCCCTCTGGTATCGATAGCGGTTGAAGCAGCCCAACTTGCTTCCTCTTCTCAATTTTGTCTAGTTGACATACTAGATAAGTGCGGACATATAACTCAATGTCCTCCAACATCTTTGGCCAAAAATAATCCCTTGATAATAGAGCAAATATCCTTTCCACACCCGGATGTTCTACCCATTGCGGATCATGGGTCTCTTTCAACAACTCGCGCCTCAATCCCTCGCCCTTAGGGACATATAATCTACCTCCCTTTGCATAGAGGAGATCATTTTTGATCCAATATATTCGAACAACACCATCTAAAACTTGTCTCCTTGTCTTGCAGTAGGCAATATCTGCCTCGGTAGCTTTTTTAATCCGCTCAGCAAATTCGAAATGGACCAAAGTTAAAGAAGCTACGAAGGATTGTACCTCCTTTCGACTCAACGTATTTGCCACCCGGTTCTCTCGTCTCGAATGATGCAACCAAGTGAAATCAAACTCGACAAGAAACTCTTGCCACTTTGCCTGCTTGGCGGACAGGTTCTTCTGTGTTTTGAAAAAGGTATTAGCTACGTCATTCATCACCACAATGAACCTGGTTCCTAACAAGTAGTGCATCTAGACACCCAGGCAATGAATCACCACAGTTATCTCCTTCTCATGCGTCGAGTAGCGTTACTCCGCTTCCTTCAACTTTCGACTTTCATAGGTAATGGGGTGTCCCTCATGGACTAGCACTCCCCCTATGGCCTTATCTAAGGCGTCTGTGTGTAAAAGGCCGCTTGAAGTTCGACAGTCTGAGAACAGGCTTCGAGGTCATTGCCTCCTTGAGTCTCTCGAAAGCTTCTTGGCATTCAACTGTCCATTCTCATGGTTTCCCCTTTTTCAACAAATCTGTGAGGGGACTAACCAATTTGGAAAATCCTGCAATGAACCGTTAATATTAGTTAGCCAAGCCCAGAAAAGATCTCAACTCTGACATTGTCTTCGGGAAGGACCACTCCACAATCTCTTGGATTTTTCACTCATCTATGCGGATCTTTCCCTTACTCACCTTATGTCCCAGAAATAAGATCTTCTGCATGCCAAACTCACATTTTTCCTTTTTGATATACAATGAGTGCTCCCTCAATTTAGCGAACACCTTCCCAAGGTGCTTCACATATGCCTCTAGGGTCTCACTATATACAATAATGTCATCCAGGTACACCACAACAAAGCTATCCAAGTATTCATACAGGACGTCATTCATGAGGTTACAGAATATAGCTGGGGCGTTTGTTAAATCGAAAGGCATTACCAAAAACTCAAACAACCCATACCTCGTCACCATGGTCATCTTTGATTCGTCCTCAGGGGTTATACACCTTGTCAGTACCCTGACCGCAAGTCTAGCTTGGTGAAATAGGCTACCTTGGTTAACTTATCAAACAAATCTGCTACATTCGGTATAGGATACTTATTCCTTATTGTAATCTTGTTCAACGCCCGATAATCCACGCACATTCGAAGGGACTCATCTTGCTTCTTCTGAAATAGCACAGGGGCACCATATGGGGCCTTCGATGGCTGAACAAGACCGGCCTCCAACAACTCGTCGAGTTGTTTGCGCAACTCTGCCAGCTCCTGTGGGGGCATCCGATAAGGTGCCTTTGCTGGTGGTCTCGCTCCCAGCTCCAACTCGATCCGATGATCAACATTTCATCGCGGTGGCAACTCCTTGGGCAACTCGGGTGGCATAGCATTGCTGAATTCCTCGAGCACCTTCGTGATGCAGTTAGGCACATCCACAACATGGTCTGGTTTGATCTCAACCAGAGTTGCGAGCATCGTCGTCTTGCCACGCTTAACTCCTGACTTGAGCTGCGAAGCCGATTGCATCAATGGCTTCTTGGCCACTCATCCCTCATACTCTGCTAGGATAAAACCCGGGTGCTCTTCATCACCCATCCATAAACCGTGATGGTTAGGTAGAGGTGCGACCTTTGCCTCTATGAAAAATTTCATTTTGAGGATAATCTCGAAATCATCAAGGGGCACGACCATGAAAGAACATGACTTCTCCCAATCACCCACTCTCAATAATATCGTCGTGACTCCTTGTACAGGCTGAGCTCCAGAATTTACTGCCTTGATTCGGCTGGAACTCTTAGACAAAGCTAGTCCAAACCGATTCACCGCTTGCTACATTATGAAGTTGTTGGTCGCGTCGGTGTCCAACATCGCGCGCGTCACTCGTCCATTTACCAACACTGGCATGTACATCATGCCCTTGTAGACAGTTCGCTTGTCTACGGTGATGGCATTCAATAGTCACAACAGATTGAGTCGAGGGTTTGCCGCTTCTGACTCCGAACCATCTTGGGCGATTAAGGCTGAAAGTTTCTCCCTTCGGGGACAGTCTCTTGCACAGTGAGGCCCATCGCACAGAAAGCACCCTGTCTTCTTGCCTTGGGGTGGATCTATCCCCTTTGGCTTTGATGGCTCACCATCCATCTTCTTGTGCCACCGACCTTTCCGTCTTTGCCTCTAGATTCGTTTCCCCTCGTCTCTGGTCTTTCTCTTGTCAATATTAGAGGAAGTAGCTCCATATTTGAAATCGTTGAGGCTGTCTGTTGCTGTAAGGGCTGAAGGCAGGTCCGTCACCTTTAGTCGCCTCAACTCCACCTGTGCCCAAGGCTGGAGCCATGACAAGAAATTAAAGACACAATCCTCCTCGGTCATGTTGTTGATCTCTAGCATCAAGGAGTTGAATTCCTTGATGTAGTCTCGCACAGCTCTTGTGTGCTTCAGCTTCTTAAGGGACTCTCTTGCTAGCCATATTGTGTTCATAGGAAGGAATTAGTCCCTCAATTCCTTCTTCAGCGCATCTCACGTCTAAATTGGGGTCTGTCCAGAACAAGCATCATCATCCAATCGGGTCTGCCACCAAAGTTTCGCATCACCGCCAAGGTACATGCTGGCGATGAAAACCTGCTCGTTCACATCTACTCGAGCAGCCTTGAAATACTGCTCCATGTCTCAAATAAAGTTCTCGAGCTCCTTAGCATTCCGACTCCCTTGGAACTGCTTTGGCTCGGGCACCTTCAGCTTGGAAGCCGGTTTCTCCCCATTATTCCTGCCAGGTTGCGAGCCACCAACAAGTAGCTTTAACAGATTGACATCTGTGTCAATGTTGCCAACTCGATCTGCCAGCGACTGGATCTGCTCCATCAGATTAGTGACGCGATCGGTGAGATCACTCTGGAAATCACTCATCGCGCGCTGAAGGTTCGCGATAGCTTGCGAATGGAGCGCGGCTTGCTCCTAGAGTGAGGTAGCGTTTGGCGCAGGCGCACCAATCAACTCCTCAAGGATGACAACTCGTTCGCTCAACGTTCCGACCATCGAAATACGAGCTCTGATACCAAACTGTCACGAGGTTGTCTCGGACTATGATTTTTCTGCACCTCGTGATGGCACTAAGTCTCGCACTTAGTCAGCCAACCAACACCCAACCGAACACACACACAAGCAACATGGACAATCCGCAAAAAACTGCACGACTATAGGAATTCCCAACCTTTCTATTCACAGTTTAGAAGGAAAAAGGGTCTACTGCAGGGATACAACAACAACTCACACTCAGAGGTCTGTGTCTCACTGCCATTCACAACTAGGGATGTAAATGGGTAGTGTGTAAATGGGTACCCGGTACTACCCGCCCCGTTTAAGTCGGATTCGGGTACCGGTAAACGGGTTTTAATTGGGTTAGGGTAGTAATTTCACTACCCGTGACGGGTTCGGGTAGGGTTCGGGTAGGATTCGGGTAGTACCCCTCGAATACTCGGTACCTGAACCCGATTAATGTAATCGGGTTATTAATCGGGTTCGGGTACCGGAACCCAGTACCCAAACCCGTTTATTTTTTGCTTACAAAATATAATTTTTAAGGTTGTGGGGACTTGAACCTTCATCTTTTAGTCTTTATACAATGAACTTGTCAAGTAAATCATAACTTATATTTGACATAATGTGTTCTAAAAAATATTTATACAGTAAAATTATGTGTCTAAAAAAAATTAGTAATTAGCATAATAAAAATAATTATGAAATTAAAATAATTTATTATACTTAAAATAATAAGTTTTAAAATTTTAAATATAATGTACTAAAATTAAATTTTAAAAAATTCATAATTAGTTAAAATGCAATTCTTACACATTAATGATTAGTCATTTGCATATATGATATCAATTCATAGTATATTTATATGATACAAATTGTATTTAAAATTATAATTTTCAATTTTAATAAAACATTGTTGACTAAAAAATTAATAAAAAATAATAATAAAATAAATAATTATGAAATTAAATTGGGTTAATTATGCTTAAGATAATATGTATTAAAATTTTAAATACGAGGTACTGAAATTGAAATAATAAAAGTTTCATATTTAGTTAAAATCAAATTATATATATATACACACATACAAACTAATATAGTATTTATATATGATATAAATTATACTTAAAATTGAAATTATCAATTATAGTAAAACATTTTTTAGTCAAAAAATTAATGAAACATTATAATAAAATAATTATGAAATTAAATTAGTAAATTATGTTTAAGATAATAAGTATTTAAATTTTAAATATAAACTACTGAAATTAAAATGATAAAAGTTTCAAATTTGATTAAGATGTAATTCTTGCAAATTGACCATTTACATGTATTATATATGATACTAATAGAGTACATGCATATGATACAAATTGCATTTAAAATTGAAATTATTAATTATAATAAAACATTGTTTACTTAAAAAAATCAATGATTCAAATTAAAATTTTAAGTATATAATAAATTGATAACTTTATATTATAGTATATGATATTATAGTATAATTATAATATATGATATTATAATATATGATCATTTTACATATATGATACTATAGTATATGTATATGATACAAATTGTAATGAAAATATTAATTATCAATTTAAGGTCTACATCTTTTTAATCATTTAATATTATTATCATTGATTAAATTAATTTACATTACATAAATATATCATAACTTCATAAGAAATCAAATGTATTAAATTAGAAATACTATGGTATATATTATGCACTCATAATGGTTTCAAGTTACTTGTTAAGCTATTAAAGTTTGTTTAATTATGATGGAACATGTATGTTTTTATTTAATTTTATATTTTTGATTTTTGATGTTAGAATAATTTTTTTCATAGTCGGGTTTCGGGTTCGGGTTATTAAACGGTTTGTCAAAATATAAATTGAATAATCGGGTAATTACACAGGTTCGGGTATTTAACGGGTAGTGCAAAATTTATTAGGGTAGGGTTCGAGTAACTGTTTCAAAAATTAATCGGGTAATTATAGGGTTCAGGGTCGGGTAGTCCAAAATTAACGAATGCCCACCCCGTTTACATCCCTAGTGAGTAGTCATCGAAGTCTGCTTAATCCGGACACTTTGGAGCATTGATGTGTTGCCAAAATTGGTTAAGGAGTGACGTAGGAGGTAAATAATTTATTTGTTATAACTCTTTTTATTTTATTTGTTTCTTTTTCGAAATGTAGTCTATTATTATATTTTAGCTCAAGACTAATATTTTATTTATTTTATTTGTAGGAGCATCTACAACTATGGACTCAAGTGACATTTTTAATAATGATGAAGAATGAAGATTTATCATGATTCCAATAAACTTCAAATATGTTTTTTAATTTTTACTTAAATTATGTTTGTTTGTAGTTTCATAAATATGTTTTTATGATTTGTTTATTTGCTATGGTTTCAAGTGATTTGTTGAATTATTAAAATTTGTTTAATTATGATAGAATATGTATGTTGTTGTTTAATTTTTATTTTTGATTTATACAAAATTAGATGACTTTTTTCGGTTTCGGGTTCGGGTTACTAAACGGGTTGTCAAATTATGGGTTGAATAATCGGGTAATTAAACGGGTTCGGGTAATTAACGGGTAGTATAAAATTTATTCGGGTAGAGTTCGGGTAGTATCTTAAAAAAATAATCGGGTTTTAATAGGGTTCGGGTTTTATGATTGTTAATCGGGTTCGGGTTCGGGTACCTCAAAATTAGCGGGTACCCGCCCCGTTGACATCCCTATTCATAACCCACAATATATAGGCAAGTACTGGCTGACACCCCCAACTAGAAAAGGAAAGCAGATCGAATACATTTATTGTAGTCCCGAGGATTACAGACAAATTACCTATAGAGATCTCGTCCCGCATCTGGCAAATCAACTGTCTCAGCTTGGATTATGCCGGATTCTCCCGGATTCTCCTGAGATACTCTTAATATCCCACAATCACGCATGTCCATTAATACGCCCTTGATGTGCGCCTGGAGATCCGCCTGACGCGTATCAATCCGCATTTAGTACTCATCAAATCCTTTGTTGCCTATCAAGCGTGATGTCCACACCACATAGATTCGACAGCAGCCAACTGTCGTTGATGCCAAATCTCTAGCCCGAGACCTGCTCAATACCACCATATGCCAGCTTGCTCACAATCGCGCATCTCACACACATCTCGCGCACCCCGCGCGCATCCAGCTCACGAGGGTGTGATAGTTACCTACCCCTTTGTCATTGCATGCGAGAATTTGGAGGTATAAGTTATAGATTATAAATACTCATTTTATAAATTAATTTTTTGATGAAAAGCGAGGTTCTGTTTGGATGCCCGGTAGGCTCCGTGTGAAAAAAAAAGAAAAAAATGGTAAAAAAGATAATTTTTTTTAAATTTTTATTATTTTATTATAAGATAAATTTATCTTCAATAATTTATCCATCATTTTCCATCTCACACTAATTTCATAACCGATCCAAACTCACCCCGAATCAATGAAATCAAATGGATCGATTGGATCAATTTTCATCGATTTTCATATATTAAAAGATGTTTTCCGAAAATAAGTTAAGATATTGATATTTCTACCGCTGCCACGTTATCAATTTTGAAACATGTTTGACATTGGTTTTTGTTGTAATTTTAAAGATAATTTTGATTTGAGAGGAGTTACTATAGTACTTAATGCTCCATATTTGCAGCATTTTAATGACCTATTGTTTTTTTATGAACCGTTATGTCCAGGAAATTGAGTTACTCATTGAAATGTCCCAAGCTTCCTCGGAGAGTTGTTGAGATGCCATGGTGCTGACGAAGGAGTCCAAAGTAGTTTCAACTGTGTGAATGCAAAGTTAGTTTCATATCATCGAACTTTAGAGAGTTCTTTTCTTTTAGTAAATAGCAATGTTTTCCTTTTCATGCACCAAAAAATATTTCCCCTTTTCCTTCTTGATGTTCCAAAAATATACTTTGCTTTTTATACAAAGTTCATTAATTCAATTTTTATTTAATAGACTCCTAATTGTGTTTTACATTAACTGTGGCATATCTTCAGACTTCTAAATTCTAATGAAGGAAACTTTGTACAATTGTTCAAGGTTTACAAGTACTAGCAAGTTGCTCGTGCACTGGTACAACTTTTTTTTTTTTGTATTTTTACACATTTTATTTTATATATTTTTATTGATTCATTTAAAACATTACGTCAATATATATATATATATATATATATATATATATATTAATCTGGCTAAATCTTATAATCTAAGCCTTCATGAAATTCCACAAATTTCCATCCAAAACCACTGTCAAATCTGTATATGCAAGCAGCGGTGAACTTTAATAGAAACAGGAACAACGTTAATGTGACCTAGCATGAAAGTAGTCTGTTTTCAAATTCATTGTCTGAAATAATTAGTAGAAAGTGTAAGTGTGTTTATGTCACGACCCAAACTACCCAAAAATCAGAGTTAATTTTTTGCATTTTATTATTTTCTTAAATTCTTACCTGTCCTCGAATCGTGACCAACACTCCACTAATAATTGGGCTGTGCGTCAATGCCAGTCCCACCATACCATTACCATCTAACTTATTTATTCTCCAGTTATTTATAATTATTTACATTATTTATACATCCCCTAAAGTTACTTACAAACATGTTACTGTGCTATGCTTATGTAGATACAATATGTACAAGTGTATATACCTTATGTTGATGGGCAGCAGCGGATATCCGGAATGCAGTACTGAGTCGCCTCAACTTCAACTGGAGATTATCTGTGGGAGAAAATGAAAGGGGTGAGCACATCAAGCTCAGTAAGGCAATCCTACGAACAAGTAGGTAACCATACTACCTACATGAACGTGGTGCCATGCATAAACCACCCTTTCTCCACACATTTTAAAACAAATGACATGAGCTTATGATGTTATGTAAATCGAGTTTGCACGAAAAATTCAACATGCAATTATTTTAAATCATTTCTTTCTCTTTAAAAAATTTCACAATAAAGTCAGGACTCGACCCCTCCTTCGGGTGGTCCTGACTCACACAAAATCATGAAAATTGAGTTTCTCGAAAGCATCGATATTCGAAAACATATGTATATATATATACAAGATACGAGACTAGGCAATAGCTGTATATCGGTAATAACCAGGACTGGCCAATATGTCCTCGTGAGTCCCTCTAGCTTCACGGATCCCAGTGTGCGAGGTCTCACCCTGATCGGGAACCGCCCGGGAGGTGGGTCAATCCAACCCGTCAGTCTTATCCGATCTCAAGCATCCGAAGATGCTGCATCCGGAGATACCGTATCCGAACATACCACACGGTACACCGTACTCCATGCTACTTGCACGGTACATCGTACTCCGTGAACCCATATAATATCTCTATACTCATGCCATGTCTCAAAACGCACGTGCGAGCCTATTTAATCGGTGACACACAGTCTACCCGATGCTCCAAGCACGGCTCATCGCATGTTCTCATAAAATCAGTGCGAGCGATGCTCAGCACTCTCATCAACTCAAATAAAACTGGCAGAGCCCGCTTTACATCCCCACAAGGCCGCCAACCTCATCCCTCACTCTCACCCCACCTAAGAGGTCTCTTGAGCCTGTTGGGCCTTTTGGCTGACTCCAAGGGCAGACAGCGCTACTCCACAAATCCGGTAAAACTAGTGCGAGCTAAGCTCAGCACTCTGTATATAAATCACATGAAAATCTTATAAAATCTGGTGCGAGTTAAACTCTAGCACCCTGTCTCGAAAAAGCATATGAAATCTGGCGCGAGTTGTACTCTAGCACCTATGCATGTAAAACTCTAGTGTGAGCTCTCGCTCTAGCACTAATGCGTGCATCACACAAATCGACAACATCGTGCGAGCTGAGCTCTAGCACGTCACATGTCAATAAAAACACGTAGGCGGCTCTGTTTCCTCAAAACAGTTTTCAAAACAATATCACGTTGAAAGTATGCAATGCTGTGCATTTTCTTTCAAGGTGAGCCAGCCTACTCATGCATGCATCAAAACACCTCCAGGATGAGCAGAAACCTTTTGTTCTTGCTCCTCCCAATTTTTCCTAACTTTGTAAATTTTACCCTTAACGGTAATTTGCCCATCCGGGGCCCTAAAATTATTAGTTGACCTCTAGACCCTTCAGGTAATTTTTAAATGACTGCAATGAATTTAAAATTTCGTAAAGTTTACCTCTAGCAGTCCGCAGAATTCCCTTACCTTATTTTCCTGTCGAGTCTGACCTTTTCTTTTCCAATGTTATCTCATCGCGCAGTCCGTTATGCTCCCAATCAAATGCCCGGAACTGCGTATTAATATTTCTTAGGTCAGATATTATACAATTTAATTGTATTTAATATTTTTTGGGCTTAATTTAAATCATTGGGCCCATTTATCCCTATTGGGCCCGATTGCACTTTAATGGGCCTCGACCCATTTTCAGCCCGTTTATACTGTTTAAATCCCTTCTTCGGGTTTACTGGGCTCATTCAGCTTACTAATAATTATCGGGCTTCGTTCCAAACTCATTGGATAGCCTGTATACCATTTACGGTAATTACGTTGTAATTCCGATTAATATTTCTTTTATACAGAATAAATCCGTAAATTCTGTAAAATAATTGAAACTCTGTATTAAAGGACTCTAATTACCGAAATTAAACTATACTTACCCGATACGATGCGAAATACGAAAATTGGAGCTCAATCGGCTCTCGTTCGGGCTTTATCGTCGAACTGCACAATTATTATATTTAATCTCGGGTTACTTTTCGATTAAATATAATTTAAATAAATTTCTCGAAAATCAATTCGGTCACTTTTGACCTCGTATTGACTTACCCGAAGTCCGGTGTATCTCCAAAAATCCTTTCCCTTTTTCCTTTTCCTCTTTTTCTCCTTTTTTCCTCTCTTTTTGGCTGAACCGGTTCAGTCCGATTCAGACCGGTTCAGACCGCCGGTTCAGCTCGGTCCGGTTCGGTTCAGTTTTGGCCGGTTCAGGCCAGTTCAACTGGTTCAATCCCCATTTGCTCATTCCGGCGCCGTCCGATCGGTTCCCTGTGCGATTCCGGTGCCGTTCGGCTCGGCTACACCTGGGCATTCAGAATCGGGCCTCGGTTGGGGTCGAAACGCGACCATCGCCGGTGAATTCCTCCTTCTCCCCCGCGGCTGTCTCCTCCCGATCCGGCGGATTTCGACGGTTTCGCCGACCGGTACTGGTCTCAAAAGGACCGGCTCCTCCTCCTGATCACGCTGGTACCCGCCGTTCGCCCCAGCTGCCGTGGATCGCCGGTACCGACTCCGTTTTCCCCGCGGGCTTCTCTCCTTCCGTTCGACGATTTCCGGCCTCCTTAGCGCGCGTCGCCGGCGCCAATAGCTTCGCCGGCCTCTCCTCTCCATTTCTCGGTGGTCGTCGGCGATCAAGGATCGCCGGATCTTCTCCCCCTTTTCGGCTCCGTTTCTCTTTCTCTCTCCGCGACCCATTCTCTCTCTTCCTTTTTTTTGTTTCAGATTCTTTTTTCTTTTTTTTTGTTTTATTATTTTTATTATTATTATTTTTATTTATTTTAATTATTTTACTATTCATTAAAATACTATAAAATACCCAAAATATCTTTTAAATTATTATTTTATTCTTATTCAATTATTTTAATTTTTATTTAATTTATTTATTATATTTTAACCTCTTTTTCGGGTATAATTTCTCCGTATTTTCGGGATATTGTCCCGGGTGACTTTTCGGTATATTCTTCGATTATTTTCGGGATTATTCTTCCGAACTAAAAATCCCGATTAATCCCGATTAATTCCAATAAATTAATATCTTGATCAATTTAACCCAAAATAAATTTATTTCACTTTTATTGACCAAGATTTCTTAAATCCATATTTTAATTAAATTTTTCTTATCGAAATTATACCGACCTTTGGTCTTTTGACCATTTTGCCCTTACACATATTCGGGATCAATTTAACCCGACTTCCTTTCACGAAAACTCATTCATTTCGTATTTTAATTAAATTCGGGTCTTACAGTTTATCTGTGTATCAAGCTTATGTAGATGCATATGGCTCTGCAATCATGCTTCAATATGCACATGCTTTTCGTGTTTTCATTGTTTCTGTCCTGCTTTTCTAATGTCAGATGCTTTAATTATGGCATTTTACGGTCTTATTGATAACTATTATGTTCCTATCATACATACCATTCAACCATAATTCTAAAAGAAGGTATGAAATTGTTTAATTAATTAATCATGTGTTTATTAATCTGTTTTCATGTATATTTAATCCCATTTTCTCTACCAGAGGTTTGTACAAGTAATTAGGTTGTTTTCCCATCAGATGGATTGAAAACCAGAGCTAATATCTATCTTCACCATGCTGCATTTTTTTTAGGTTTTTTTTTTAGTTACTCCCTTTTTCTCCATTACCTTCCAATTGATAAATTTCCATCTGTGTTTGCTTTGCTTTTATCTTTATGCAGTGAGACTAATAAGGAATGATATATCTTTTAAACATGCCAGTAAAGCTGTTGCACACCATGAGGAAGAGCCTTTCAAATCTATGGAAGAAATTGAGGCACAAATTGTTGGAAATCTTCTCCTTTATGAAGATGATCTCTTCTCTGGAGTGATTGACGAATTGGGGCTTAATACTCATGCCAACAATGAATATGAATTAGAAGATTTTGACTTATTCAGCAGCGATTGGGGAATGGAATTAGAAGGGGATGATCGTGTATCCATAGGTCCATGAAATTTAGATCTCATTAGAGCATTCAATAGATAATCCTAGACAAGGCTAGCCCATAGTGCATCTAAAGGAGCTAAAGATCCTTTTCTGTTAAGGAAGGTATAGTTTGCCTGTTTCATGGATTTTCTACCATTCTTTGGATTATCGTTCATTAATAGTTCATTAAGTCGACTAAGGATCATAGTGTAAAACATATTTTCATAGCATCTGATGCCCGTAATTTTTTCATAGCATCATATTATAAAACATTGCTCGCGCTCCCATTATCAAAAAGGACTCTTTTGACGAAGTTATTGTAAATGGTAACTGTTGTGCATGATATTAAGAATAAAAAAAATGCATCACGTGGCGCACGAAGAAAACGGGTATAGGCATGAGAAAATCTGACATTTAATGAATAGGACATATGCGTAATTAGTGATAGAGAGAAACTCTTATAAATAAGGGTCAGGTATGATTCATAAACTAGTTCTGATTTTTCCTACTGAAACTCTGCCCAATTTTCTGTCTAACTTAAGCATCGGAGCGCCAACTCAGGGAATAACCCATGCATTCCTCTGATCTTCTTCTTTTTTGCAAAAACTCTTAGCAAAATGTGGCAGGGAACCCAAAGAGAAGAAGTTAGCGATTCGTCACTATTGTTTCAGGTAGCAACAATTAGCGTTGTCTGTAGGAAACGAAAGAAAAGCTATGGTACATACATGTTCAAGAGGGACGAGAATCGATGGATAATATAAAAAATCAAAATTCGAGGCTCAAACGACGTTTTTTTGGACGAAATCCTTCGGCAGTTTGCCATCGTGTAGATCTCAAAAAGTTACGTGAATTCAAAAAATATCACCTCAATTGGACCACCGAGCACAAAGTTATGGCCCTCCGAAGTTTCGAGCACAAGGAGAGACCCTACCGTGTGAGACCCTATCGTGGACCCTGCCGCGCAATCTACCGCGCGAGAGACCCTATCGCGCACTCTACCTGTGCAGAGACCATACCGCACAAAACCCTGCCACGCACCCTGCTGCGCGAGACCCTGCCACGCGAGACCCTGTCGCCCACCTAGCCGCGCGAGACCCTATCGTGCACCCTGCCGCGCGAGACCCTATCGCGCACCCTGCCGCGAGAGACCCTGTCGCGCACTCTACCGCGCACCCTGTCGCGAGAGACCTTGCCGTAAGAGACCTTATCGCGCGAGACCCTGTCGCGCACTCTGCCGCGCGAGAGACTGATGGTTGTCGAAACCAACAATATTATATAACTTGCTCAAACAATTAATTAATAGTATATGGAGCAAGGTCGTGTCCCAAGAGAGATTAATTAATTCTGATTTACTTTTCTGCAAATAAAAGAAAAATAAAACAAATGGGGTTTGAAAGATTGATTAACTAAAATAACAAAACTTAATAGAAAGAAAACAAAATTGAGTAGAAGAATTCAATAATTTGAGAAATCCAACCCAAGGAGTTATTTTCAGATTTGGTTCGGTAAGTTGATCATTGATGCAAGATAATTTTTCTTAATCCCAACTAAACTGGTTATGGTTGTTGGTACGACCTAACAACCTATCTCTTCTTACTGCTTTGACAATCAGGAAACGTTCTCTAATTACTGCTCTTACCAATAAACAACCCTAGATACGATCTTAGGATTTAATTTACCAATAGCATTAAACACTAAAGAGACTACCAATTCTAATCAACAAACACTTAGGTTTATTTAAATCAGATCTTATAATCACATAACAAAGACTAAAAACCAGAAGTGCAATTAATCTTGTTACTTATCACTTGTTATTGAAACAGCCAAACAATTACGGATTCAGATATTTCAATTGGATGTATATTGCCTTGTGAATGAATCAATAGGCTTTGTTGAAGCAACCACAAAACAATAATAATAATAAAGTGCAGAAATTATAAGAATAGAAAAGATTGAAGAGAATAAATAAGATCAATTAGATCTCACAACTTATAAACTAAATCTTCAATTATCCTTAGATTAGAAAGAGAGTTTAGCAACCCATGAATATCTGGTAAAAGCAGTGAAATATTTGTATCATAAAATCTAATCAAAAGTCTTTCCTCCTTAACCTAGATCTTCAAAAGCTTATTTATAACTAAAAAAAATAGAGATAAAACCCTACTCCTAGTTGGACTTGGAGTCCTTACATTTAATTAAAATAATAATTTGATAAAAAGTCTTCCAAGTACTTTGAAAAAGTCAAATCTAAAGAGGAGAGAGAAAATCATCGTATTGGATGCTTAGGCGAGAGTCTCGCCTAAGCCTTGACTCGTTTCTGTTCAACAAATTGAAGTCAGCACGTCAAGAAGACCCTTAGGCGAGAGTCTCGCCTAAGGCTGCATTCGGCTCTGCCCTGAATTGAAAACTGCACAAAGAAGGGATCCTTAGGCGAGAGTCTCGCCTAAGGCTGCACCCAGCACTGACCTGGCTCGCATTCATCATTTCTCACTTTTTCCACATGATTTCCCTTGTTCCAAAATCCGTCTAAATCATCCTTTAATTCATCAATTCCATGAATTCCTACAATTATTCAAGAATGATCAATTATCCATAGATTAAGTATAAAATTCATACAAAACCATAGGAAAACAAGGTAAATAAAGTGCATAAATAATGACTTATCATATACCCCCACACTTAAATCTTGCTTGTCCTCAAACAAAAATTAGTTCATACTTATAACCTTTCATTCATTTATGCTCAACTTCAACCCATCCAAAACATTTTAGCATGCATAAAAATATTAAGTTCATGTGAATTCTCACCAATAACACATAATGATAATCAAATCAAACTTAAAACACATAGATCTTAGCACCCTCACAAAGGTTTCACTAGTTACACTCAAAGTGTTTCGGTTTATCATTTGATCACTCAAGTTAATGCATAGAAAGTTCTTACCATAAGCTTGCCATTAAATCACATCTCTTCCTCCTTCAATGGAACAAGATACATAAATCAAGAGCGTAAAAGGGTGTAATGGGGCTTGGGTAAGGTATGTCAAGGCTATTTCGGTTTAAGGGAATTGGAATAATCAGTTTAAACATAAACATAAGAGACTTACTTGAAATTCAATCATTCTTCTTGCTTTTCTTCCTTCTTTTTTTGTTGTGAATTTTCCCTTATTATTATTATTATTATTGTTGTTGTTGTTGTTGTTGTTGTTGTTATTATTTAGAAGGTTCAAATCTTCTTTCTTTTCATCAAGGAAGAATCGATCATTAACGAACATGGGTCATACAAAATAATCTTTTTCCTAATGAATTCAAGTCTCCTATATCTAAGTTCAAATAATTTCCAATTCAAGGTTCAAAAATACGTTTGGATAAAAACAAGAAAAGGGGTTTCATTGGCTTGTAATGTGGTTTAAGAACAAAGAAAAGGCTTAAAGCTCAAAAGGGGTTCATTAAGGGTCTAATAAAGGGTAGGTTAACAAGAAAAATGGGGTAAAATTCAAATGGTTTAATCCTAATGCTCTTATTTTTTTATCAATGCACCATATTCATCAAAGTGGTTGATAGAGACATGTATAACATGGAAAGTTCTAGAATTACTAACTATGCATTTCAATCACACATAAAGGAATAAAGAGCATGATGTAATGAATGCTCATTAGGTTCAAATCTCACAAGGGTGTAATGTTCTAATCTATGCATTTGTTCATTCAATTCAATAATCATAAGCATCAAGATGAAAATTCAAAATAATTTCGCATGCAAGAAGATCATAAATTTCATAGATGGCAATTAAGAAAGAACACATGCTCACTAGTGAACTAAGATCATCTTGAATAAGATTTTGCAGAAATTTGATCAAATCAAACAAATAAGAAAAAAATCAACTTCCTAAACACCCCCTCACACTTAGATGGGACATTGTCCCCAATGTCACAAATGCTTAATATTTAAAAATTGAAAAGACAAAGGAAAAAGAATACTTCCATGAAGTTATTGAGCATCGAAAGCCATGGTGGCTTATTGTGGTGGTGGCGGTGGTGGGAAAGGTGGGTTGAAGCCCATGTGTGCATAAAATGCCAATTGATTTTGCTCCATCCGAAATTGGTCTTGTTGCAATTGACTTATCATTTGAGCTTGGTTTTGCTGCATTTGGTATTGATCAAAAGCCAATTGTGAAACTTGGTTCCATAGATCGGTGAGTAGTTCGGAGGCTTGATGTGACTGCCCCATATCATCATCTTTTTGTTCATGAACAGGTGGAAGTATCCCTCTGGCCCTCTTCATATAAGGTCTTGGACCTTGGAAACTGTATGTTCCATCGTCATTCTGCCTTATAAGATTCTGGTGAATTAATGACCGGATGTCTAGTGGTTGCATCTACCCTGCCACTTGAAGTAACGTATTATTTGGATCTAACAAACCTGCATGGACAGCTAAAGCAGTAATCATAGAACCAAGAATCAAAGGCTTTTTAGAATCTCCTACGCTATTAAATTGGGAAACCAACCAATATCCTAAGTTAACTTTAAGACCCTTTAACATGCACCAAAGAAAGTAACTCTCGGCCTTAGTTAAAAGGGCTGCATTTGCTACTCTACCAGAAAAAGTATAGGCTAAAAGCCCATGCATGTATTGTTGAGCAGACTCTTGAAATTCACTATCAGTGGTGTGACTGGGTCATAATACTTATGAGGTTTCCCTGTCAATTCATTTCTATAAAATTGCATGACATCAAAATCAAGATCATAATCACAAAGGCTGCAAAAGTATTCCCCACTTTCAGCAAATTCATTGGTAATAAGCCCCAATGCAATATTAAAATGAGTTATATATAACTCAAATTTCCTGCCCATGATCCTAAACTTCACTACTTTGGGAGTATTGAGGTTGTACTCCGCCGGAGGAGTGTACTTATAAGTTGCGTAAAACTCACTGCATAGTTCAATATAAGCATGACAAGTAATTTCAAAGAATGGTCTCCAACCTATGTTGTCAATATAAGTATGAATGTTTTCTCGAATCTCTAAGATTTCCAAGGTTAGGTCATCGTATCGCTTACCCGATACAATTGTTTTACCACATAAATTGTCATACCTTTTCTTTTCAATTTTTGTAGTGAAGTCTAAGTTACCATGTAGATTGGCTTTAGGTAATACCACATTTTTCTTTGATACTCTTGCCCTTTGTTGACGGGATGGTGATGGTTGGCTTCCACTGATTTTCCTACAAAATATTGATCAATAAATACATATCACTCTTGCTTAGCATAAATCAATCTAATTTCATCACCCTAATTCACACATTACCCTTCATCATTCATCTTAGTACATACTATGAAATTTTCTAAAATCATACCAAGAACATATATTCATGAACAAGCCAAAAAAATGAAAATTTAAAGTATTATTCATAAATTCAAAATCAAAAGCAAAATATGAAAAGAATAATTACTCATCATACTTGTTTTTATCCTCTGCGTATTCATGGTAGATGAGAGAAAATGAGTATGAAATGCTTATCTTAGATAATGAGAGATCTTACAATATGAAAATAGGAATGGGTTTTGAGTTTTTGGGTTGAAATATGGAGAAATTTTGTGCTTTTAGTAGAGGATTTGTATGGGATTGAGTTTTGGCTGAAATGGAAAAATGGGGGAAAAAGGATGAAGAGGAAAATAAGAGAAAGAGAGAGAGAGGGATAGACTTTTGAGAGATTTTTTTTTAGGGGTCACCTTAGGCTAGAGTCTCGCCTAAGGTGCGACTCGTCTCTGTTTTTTTTTAGAAACCTAAGACTGACACATATACTAAAAATGCATGAAAATAAGTAAATAAATAAATAAAATAATAATAAAAATTAGGTTGCCTCCTAACAAGCGCCTTTCTTTAACGTCTTTGGCTAAACGTTGTTACCTCTCATTCGTACTTAGGATACTCTAAATCAGTTAGATCAACCTTATGCACTTGAAACCCTTCATAAAAAGTCTTCAAAAAATGACCATTGTCCTTAAAAATTTTACCTGTATCCATACTTTGTATTTCAACTGCACCATGAGGAGAGATGTTAGTAACAACAAAGGGCCCTAGCCATCTAGAGCGTAATTTTTCAGGAAATAACTTAAGTCTAGAATTAAAAAGAATAACTTTTTGACCAAGAAAAAATTGTTTCCTGGAGATCATTTGATCATGGAAGGCCTTTGTCTTATCCTTGTAAATCTTTGAATTTTCATATGCATCATTTCGGATCTCTTCCAGTTCTTGCAATTGAAGCTTTCTCATTTCACCGGCTTCATTCAAGTTCATATTGCACTGCTTGATTGCCCAATAGGCCTTGTGCTCCAATTCTACGGGAAGATGACATGATTTTTCATAAATAATGCGATAAGGAGACATACCTATGGGAGTTTTCTAAGCCGTTCTATATGCCCAAAGTGCATTTTCAAGTCTTGTGCTCCAATTCTTTCTATTTGGGTTCACTGTCTTTTCAAGGATGGACTTGATTTCTCTATTTGATACCTCGGTTTGACCATTTGTTTGATGATGATAGGCGGTAGATACTCTATGAGTTACATGATATTTCTTCATTAGTGATTCCACCACCTTGTTGCAAAAATGGGTTCCTCTATCGCTTATTATTGCTCTCGGTGTCCCGAACCTAGAAAAGATGTTAGATTTGACAAAACTGACAACAGTTTTAGCATCGTCAGTTCGGGTTGCCTTAGCTTCAACCCATTTTGAAACATAGTCCACAGCAAGCAAGATATATACATGATTATTAGAAATAGGAAAAGGACCTATAAAGTCAATACCCCATACATAAAAAAATTTCACAGATTAGAATAGGTGTTAAAGGTAATTGATCTCTATGTCCTAGACTTCCTATTTTTTGGTACTTCTCACAAGTTTTACAAAACATATAAGAATCTTGAAATAAATTTGACCAAAATAATCCACATTCAAGTACTTGTGTGCTGTCCTCTTTGGACCGAAATGTCCACCACATGCATATGAATGGCAAAAATTTAAGATAGAAGAGATTTCATGGTCAGGCACGCATCTTCTAATGACTTGATCAGCACAATATTTTCATAAGTAAGGTTCATCCCAAGCGTAATACTTAACATCTCTTTTTATCTTATCTTTTTGATACCTAGACAATTCATTATGCAAAATTCCTGTAGCTAAAAAGTTAGCAATATCAATATACCATGGTCTTGTTTCATGAATGGAAAAAAGATACTCATCCGAAAATTCATCTCTAAGGGGTGAAGGTTCTTCACTTGTGATGAGTCTACTAAGGTGATCAACCACCAGGTTTTTGGCTCCCTTCTTATCCTTGATTTCTATATCGAACTCTTGTAGCTACAATATCCACCTGATGAGTCTTGGTTTTGCTTCTTTCTTTGAGAGTAAATACTTGAGAGCTGTATGATCAGAATAAATAATCACTTTAGCTCCTAGTAAATAAGAACGAAATTTTTCTAAAGCAAAAACAATGGCTAGAATTTTTTTTCCGTTGTGGAATAGTTGCATTATGCACTATCAAGGGTTCGTGAGGCATAGTAGATGACATGTGGAACTCTCTCCTCTCTTTGTATAAGTACAGCACCTACTGCGTAGTTACTTGCATTACACATGATTTCGAACAGTAGATTCCAATTTTGGGATTGGATGATCGGCGTGGTGGTCAACATGTCTTTGAGTTTGTCAAATGCCTTCTTGCATGTCTCATCAAATTCGAATGCTACGTTCTTTTGTAGTAGTCAACATGGGGTTGGGTGATCTTGTAGAAGTTCTTAATAAATCGCCTATAAAATCCTGCATGTCCAAGAAAAGAGCAAACTTCCCGCACAGATGCAGGGTAAGGCAAAAATTTTATCACTTCTATTTTTGACTTATCCACTTCTATCCCCTTAGAAGATACTATATGCCCTAGAATAATACCTTGATCAACCATAAAATGACATTTTTCATAATTTAAAATAAGGTTACTTTCTATGCATCTATTGAGGATTTTAGTGAGGTTAGCTAAGCATTCATCAAAGGTATTTCCATGAACAGTAAAATCATCCATTAACACTTCTATTATATCTTCTACATAATCAGAAAATATACTAACCATACATCTTTGAAATGTGGCTGGAGCATTGCATAGACTAAAGGGCATGCGTGTCAGAGCCCACTTTACATCCCCGCAAGGCCGCTATCCTCACCCTCACTACCTCACTGGTAGACTTTTGGGCCTGTTGGATAACTCCAAGGGCAGATAGCGCTACTCCACAACATCCACGTATTGTCCGCTTTGGCCCATTGGACCTCACGGCTTTGTTTCATTCGGGTACTCCAGCCCACATGGCCTGCTTCCCCTCAGAACGCGTCCTCGGAGGCTCGAACTCGGGTTAACACCCTTGTTCTCGCACTCCTGATGCCATTTGAGCTCAAATGGCATCAGGAGTGCCAGAACAAAGGTGTTAACCCGAGTTCGAGCCTTCGAGGACGCGTTCTGAGGGGAAGCAGGCCATGTGGGCTGGAGTACCCGAATGAAACAAAGCCGTGAGGTCCAATGGGCCAAAGCGGACAATACGTGGATGTTGTGGAGTAGCGCTGTCTTCCCTTGGAGTTATCCAACAGGCCCAAAAGTCTACCAGTGAGGTAGTGAGGGTGAGGATAGCGGCCTTGCGGGGATGTAAAGCGGACTCTGACAATAAAAATGCGCGTTTTTATTGTCAGAGCCCGCTTTACATCCCCGCAAGGCCGCTATCCTCACCCTCACTACCTCACTGACTTTTGGGCCTGTTGGATAACTCTAAGGGCAGACAGCGCTACTCCACAACATCCACGTATTGTCCGCTTTGACCCATTGGACCTCACAACTTTGTTTCATTTGGGTACTCTAGCCCACATGGCCTGCTTCCCCTCAGAACGCGTCCTCGGAGGCTTGAACTCGGGTTAACGCCCTTGTTCTTGCACTCCTGATGCCAATTGAGTCTGGCTTAAATGGCATCAGGAGTGCGAGAACAAGGGTGTTAACTCGAGTTCGAGCCTCCGAGGACGCGTTCTGAGGGGAAGCAGGCCATGTGGGCTGGAGTACCCGAATGAAACAAAGCCATGAGTTCCAATGGGCCAAAGCGGACAATACGTGGATGTTGTGGAGTAGCGCTGTCTGCCCTTAAAGTTATCCAACAGGCCCAAAAGTCTACCAGTGAGGTAGTGAGGGTGAGGATAGCGACCTTGCGGGGATGTAAAGAGGGCTCTGACAATAAAAAACACGCATTTTAATTGTCAGAGCCCTCTTTACATCCCCGCAAGGTCGCTATCCTCACCCTCACTACCTCACTGGTAGACTTTTGGGCCTGTTGGATAACTCCAAGGGCAGACAGCGCTACTCCACAACATCCACGTATTGTCCGCTTTGGCCCATTGGACCTCACGGCTTTGTTTCATTCGGGTACTCCAACCCACATGGCCTGCTTCCCCTCAGAACGCGTCCTCGGAGGCTCGAACTCGGGTTAACACCCTTGTTCTCGCACTCCTAATGCCTTTGAGAAGCAGGCCATGTGGGCTGGAGTACCCGAATGAAACAAAGCCGTGAGGTCTAATGGGCCAAAGCGGACAATACGTGGATGTTGTGGAGTAGCGCTGTCTGCCCTTGGAGTTATCCAACAGGCCCAAAAGTCTACCTGTGAGGTAGTGAGGGTGAGGATAGCGGCCTTGCGGGGATGTAAAGCGGGCTCTGACAATGCGCTTGTAAGCAAAGGTTCCAAACGGACATGTAAAGGTAGTCTTTTCCTGATCTTCGGGTGCCACCGAAATTTGATGAAAACCTGAATATCCATCAAGACAACAATAATGAGTTTTACCTGCCAATCTTTCAAGCATTTGATCAATAAAAGGGAGAGGGAAGTGGTATTTTCTTGTAGATGTATTTAACTTCCTATAATCTATGCATACTCGCCACCCGTTTTGAATTCGGGTAGCTACCAACTCACCATCCGGGTTTGGAATAACTGTTATACCCTTTTTCTTTGGAACCACTTGGACTGGACTTACCCATTTGCTATCCGAAATTGGATAGATCATACCTGCATCAAGTAGTTTCAAAATCTCCTTTTTAACTACTTCCATCATTTTTAGGTTGAGTATTCTTTGTGCTTGCGTAGTAGGCTTACATTCCTCTTCCATAAGGATCTTGTGCATAAAAGTTGTTGGGCTTATTCCCTTGATGTCTGCTATTGTCCATCTGATAGCTTCCTTATATTCCTTGAGCACTCTAAGCAACTTCTCTTCTTCTAAATTGGATAGTTTATTGGAGATGATCACCGGAAGTGTTTCCTTATCACCTAAGAAAACATATTTGAGGTGTTCTGGAAGAGTTTTCAATTCTAAATCTGGTGTCTGCTGTTGTTCTTAAATGGAACACTACTGTAAGTGCACAGGTCAGTTTTCAAGTATAGAGTAAATATTAGTATCGTCCCACAGGGAACTGTGTCTACCGCTAATCACTGTAATCAACAACCTTGAGCTTTATTTAGAAAATTAATGAATGTTAGTTAAAATCATATTTATTATTTTAACTATTAACTACAGAACAATTTAATTAAAACAAATCACAATAATTACGAATGAAAATATCAATAGCAAAATATTCCTAGAAACCGATTTCACCTAACTAGGGTTCATGCAATTCCTTTGATCAATTGTTCTTTTGATTTCAATTTATTTATAGCCGAAACTATTTTCTATTTATCTCTCCCGAGTTTTAAATAGTCATATCCAATTTACCTAATCCTAACCTCCCGATTTAGAATTAAATAATAGAGTTCATTAAGCAATAATAATCCGTTTCTCTATGACTCATAAGAATTGTCAACCTCTCGATTCAACAATGTCCTACGTTAATCTACCTTTGTGTATATAAATAATCCCCTCTCCCGAGTGCCGGATTCTTATACTAATTCATCTAATTGGTGGCCAATCAACTAGAGCATTAAGAACAAGTAGATTAAATAAACATAATAGAAATCATCCAAACAACATAACAAAGTAATTGTAATCTGCCCAAAGTTGGTTACATCGATTCTAGGAAAATGGAGTTTAGTTCCTAGACATCATAATAAACATCCAAGAATTCCAATTTAACATCCCAAGAACAAAATTGGTGGAAAAAATATGTAAAAGATGGAGATTTTATGGAGCTAAAATAATTCTTGAAGTCTTCTGCCGCAGCCTCTTTTGAAATTCTGATAAAAAGACTATTTATAAGGTTTCCAAGCACTAAAATGCGGAAGGGCACGTGGAAAAACAGTGTTGCCCTAATCAGACTGCTATGCTGCGACAATGGTATTAATTCCTCAGATTTGCTCTGCACTGTTCAGTTTCTTCTATTGCTGCAGCATAAGTCACGATCAGCATCTTGTAACTTCAATTCTTCACGGAATCATCAGAACCAGCTCCAAAAGCTTTAACTTCTTCTAAATTGTTCTTTTTCCTGCACAAGTGCATAAAACACATAAAACATACCTAATATTGCAAAGAACAAATCAAATAACTAAGTATAAAGGGTCCTAAACATATATAAAATTCGATCCTAACAAATAACCCCAAACTTAGAAATTTGCTTGTCCTCAAGCAAAGACATACTAGAAATAGAACCATTAAAGACTCTCAACCATACTCAGCTCACATGCTTGTTATACTAAATTGGGATTTTCCTCAAGAATTCACAAGGTTCTCAACTTAAGACAAATTTCAGATTTATATTGTTCAAGCCAATCAAAACAAACCAATCCCCCTTCACTCTTCACTTTCCACTTGTGTGTATGTGTACAATCATTTACTCAAATTCATGCACTCAAGTGTTAATGCAAAACCTAAATAAGAATTAAACACAAGACTTCATATGCTTGATTTAACTACTACTCTCCACTAATAAAGACTCATACATAACCAAGAATCAAAAGGACTTTTTAAGGGTTGTAATGTAAGGCTCGGGTTTAGGTGGGATAAAGGATATAATATGAAGTTTAATCCACCTAAAGCACTATAATCGCCTTTGGATTTAATTTGTTTTGAGCTCATGAATCACTACCCAACTTTATTCATTCTCGAGTTTGATTTCTCTCTCTCTCTTTTTTTTAGAACTTGTAACTGCATATGACACTAAATTTTCATCAAGACCCAAGAACAAACCCATGTTTGTCATAATCAAGTTCTCAAACCACAATTTACAAACCACCCCTTTTTTTTTTTGAGCTCATCCCCCAATCCAAAAATTTTGATTAATAGTATTTCAAGTAAAGGACCAAAAGAAAAAGATAATTAAACAATTAGGCCATGGCTTGTAATATGGTTAGATAACAAAAAATTATAGAAAAAATAGGCTCAAAAGGCTTTCCAAAGGATTAATATAATTGGGTAGGCTTGAAAGGCTTAATCTAAAAACAAAAATGGCCTAGATCATTTTTCTAATTATGCATGGTCTATCAATTTCGCTTCAGGTAATAACTAATCAAGTTCTAGAGTCTTTTTGGTTCCACAAATCAACACAGTAAGTACAAAAACTGAATATGATTTGTGCATAAGTTTAAGTGAAAAGATTCAAGTGAAGCTTTCTATCCATATGCCAATACTCAAACAATAAAATCATCAATTTAAGCAAAAGTTAATACTTCCTTGCAATATCCATCTTCGACCATAATCTAGAAAACTAATCTGTAAAACTGAGTATAATTGTCACACAAACATATGAATTCGAAATAAATAAAAACTGCTAAAAATTATTGAAATAGGCATACAAAGCATAAGGCAGATAAAACACAATCATAGCCAATAACTCCCCTAAACTTAAGATTTTCATTGTCCTCATTGAATAGAAAAAAGTGTTAAAGAGGACTTCCCTGAGGTAGTCTAGTTGTCCTTATCCTCCTCTGAATCAACCTCAGCATCAGTGTCTTCTGGTGCATCTTCTTCCATTTTATTATCATCATCAGCTGTCTCTCCCTGCTGTGGCATACACCATTGTGGTGGCAAGGGAAATTCCACCTCTCCTTCACTACCCCTCATATTTAGGTACTGTATCAATGACTAATTGTAATAGGCAACATATGCATAAAAAGTCTGATAGTCTCGGTCATCATTGCGCACCTCTATCCGTAACTCTTTAATCTCATTAAGCACGATTTCAATGGAGTCGAAAGTGGTGGAAGGTGCAGCGGATGGGCCAGCAGAAGTACCAACAGAAGGTGGTGGTGGTATAGTAGGAGTAGCAGCTTCTCTCTGAGTCAAAGGTACTCGAGGATTTTTGAAAGTGATTGCAGATTTCCTTGCCAATCTTGGTTCAAGCTCAGTCCAATATACTCCATATTTCTTACAGAGTCCACAAACCAATGAAGGGTGAGGTAAACCCCTTCTATTTTTCCTGCGTATGAACTCTTGCATAGCCCAAAAAATAATGGCTCCAAAATTAACAATCTTTCCAGTCAGAATACAGTAAAGGAGAGCAACTCTATCTACATCGACACTACTTTTATGGGTGGTAGGCATGATTTGAGAACAAATAAAATCATACCATTCATGAAGACCATATTGAAGTCGATTGGAAAGGAATGCCATAGATTCAGCATCTGGCCTCTTCTGCCAATGGGTGTATGGGACTGTTAGTTCGTCAATGACCCGGACCAGCTCATCATAATCAGTGTGTAGAGCTGTGACATAGCTGGTATACTCATCTTGCACCCCTTGTGGAAGGTCCAAATACAGATTAATGGCATTGGCATTGTAAGGAACAAGAACACCCCTAACTTCTGAAGTCGAATGAGTGTTCTCCATAGCATTGGCATAAAATTCTCAGACCACATCAAGGATGACATCTTCAGGTTGCCCTGCTAATTTCAACAACCCGAAGTCTCACAAAAACTCAGAATACATATCCCAGCCACCAATGTTAGGCCAGAAACTCCTCTCGATAATCATGTTTTTACCCATGATTTTCTTAAAATTTTCTGCTGCTTGGCTATTCACAAATCTAGAGGGGTCATAATCGGTGATGACTGACTTTTCCCTCTGTGGAGATGGGGCTGAGCTATCAGTGGCTTGACTCAAACTTTCCAAGTTTCGTCTGGCTCGGGCTTTGGGTGCCATTATCCACAAATGGAATCACAAATTAACGAGAAAATTTTTTGCTTAACCCAATCAGACGAACACACAAAATAGACCCAACAATCGCTTCACAACCAGTATTTCTCCAACAAAAATTTATCAAATCGAGAAGGGTTTCAAAAATCTAAGTTATGAAAAACCAAAACGATAGCCGCTGAAAGACCGAAAACGATTGAAGAAAGAAGGAAAATACCCAGAACTGAAATCACATAAGATTTAGTTGGACCACTTTACGTCTTTATCACAGAAATAATCCGACAAGAAAACACTTTCTTCTTCCCCCAAAGGTTTCGGGACCACCAAGAGATCTAACCCACGAAAATTTGTTGGCGAAACTACCAAATCAGCAGAAAACAACAAGATCGAAAGAGAGAAAAATAATGGTAGTGGGTTTGTCGTGGTACTTTCAAGAGAACAAAGTAAGATGCAATAACCAGGAAAGAGAAAGTCTTAGGGTGGGAAAGGTTCGGCCGCCTCTTTCTAATTGGATGGGTAGGGTTATTGCTTTAACCAAATAGTAAGTGGGGTTGACTAGATAAGGGACTCCGTCTCCCATTAAAGCATTAACATGTGTATTCCATGCACCATCTTTGAATATTGTAGACATTTGTTTCCTATTTTGATAGAATTTCATCTCTGGCTTTTCTTACTCTTGACTTTCTTTCTCTTACCATTGCTGACATTATTCGGTCCTCACCTCTTCAGTTGAAAGAAAAATTTTAGTCTTCCAGCTTAGTTACTATTCACGTATCTCTTCATTTTCTTTCTTGAAAAACCATTCTCTTTTCTCTTTTGTTTCTGATTTTCGACTCTGAAGCTACTAAGGTCCTTACAAAATTTTTTTTCTTTTCTTTTCATCAGTCATGCACCCATGCATTCTTTCTTGAAGGATCATGATAATTAAACTTCCAAACCGTACTCTTCTTATGCATATGCCTGAAAAATAAAACACAAACTAATCAAATAAATTAAAAATAAAAACAAAAACAGACTACTAAAATCAAATAATAATAGAATGACATTAAAAACTAAAAATCTTAAAAAATTAAATTGGGTTGCCTCCCAAAAGCGCTAAATTTCAAGTCTTCAGCCAGACTGCTTTCAGTCTCCTTAATTCGGTTCACCAAGGGGAATGCTGTCTAATTTTCGCACCCCTTCTCCATAATAATGCTTTAGACGCTGCCCATTGACCTTGAACAAGCTCCTCCATAATAATGCTTTAGACGCTGCCTATTGACCTTGAACAAGCTCCCATCTGATTTCTTCAACTCAATTGCTCCATATGGGAAAACTTGATGTATCACAAACGGTCCTGAACACCTTGACTTCAACTTGCCAGGAAATAATTTAACCCGTGAATTATACAAGAGAACTTGCTATCCAGGACTGAATTCTCGTCTCATTATCATCTTATCATGCCATCTCTTGGTTCTATCCTTCTAAATTCTTGTATTGTTATAGAACTCATTCCTCAGTCCATCAAGCTCATTCAATTGGAGTAACCGATTTGCTCCAGCCTTATTATAGTCAAAATTGAGCTTCTTAATGGCCCAGTAAGCTCGATGTTCAAGCTCTACAGGTAGATGACATGCCTTACCAAATACTAACCTATAGGGAGACATCCCAATTGAAGTTTTATAGGCTGTTCTGTATGCCCAAAGCGCATCATCTAACTTGTTAGCCCAATCTTTTCTATTCAGATCTACAGTTTTCTCCAATATCAACTTCACTTCTCAGTTTGAAATTTCAGCTTGACCATTTGTCTGCGGATGATAACCGAGAGCTACTTTATGTCGAATTTCATATTTTGACATCAAACCATTGAAGACTTTGTTACAGAAATGAGTGCCTTCATCACTCAAGATGGCTTTTGGAGTACCAAATCTTGTCAATATATTCTTGTGTAAAAATTGAATCACCACTTTTGCATCATTTGTTAGTTTTGCTATTGCCTCTACCCACTTATAGACATAATCAACAGCAAGGAGAATATATAACTTCCCAAAAGATGGAGGAAACGATCCCATAAAATCGATACCCCATACATCAAAGATTTCCACTTTTAGAATATTTGTCAAAGGTAATTCATGCCTTCTTGAAATGTTTCCAACCCTTTGACATCTGTCACATGTTTTTACAAACATGTAGCTATCTTTAAATACACTAGACTAATAAAAGTCTGATTGCAGCACCTTTGCTGCTGTACGTTCTGCACCAAAATGGCTTCCATATGCTGCAGCATGACAGTGGCACAGAATTTCCTGAACTTTATCTTCTGACATACATCGTCTTATAATCTGGTCTGGACACTTCTTAAGTAGCAGAGGGTCATCCCAAAAATACGAGTTGACATCATGAAAATTTGTTTTCCTCTGTTGATAAGTTAAACCACTTGGCATTAATCCTCTTGCTAAGTAATTCACTATGTTTGCGAACCAAGGAAGATTTGCATCAATCTTCATTATTGTCTCATCTGGAAACTCCTCTTGAATAGGCTGTTCTTGCTGAATTTCAGATTGCTCCAACCTAGACAAATGATCAGCTATAACATTATCAGATCCCTTTTTGTCCTTGATCTCAAAATCAAATTCTTGCAAAAGCAAGATCCATCTAATAAGTCTGGGTTTGGCGTCCTTCTTCCCAAATAGATATCGAATGGCTGCATGGTCTGTATAGACAATAACCTTGCCCCCAATTAAGTATGGTCTGAACTTGTCAAATGCATGTACAACTGCAAGCATCTCCTTCTCCGTTGTTGTGTAATTTTTCTGAGCTTCATCTAAAGTCCTGCTTGAGTAATAGATAGCCTGAAAAATCTTGTCTCTTTTTTGCCCAAGGATTGCTCCAATTGTAAAATCACTCGCGTCGCACATCAGTTTAAACGGTTCTGTCTAATCATGTGCGATCATAATAAGTGCAGAAATAAGCTCTTTCTTGATCTTTTCGAATGCCTGCAAGTAAAAATCATCAAAGACAAAATCAGCATCTTATTCCAATAAGTTACATAAAGGTTTTGAGATTTTGAAAAGTCTCTGATAAATCTGCGATAGAAGCCTGCATGTCCCAAAAAGCTCCTCACGGCTTTAACTGATTTTGGAGGGGGAAGCTTTTTAATAGCAGCGACTTTAGCTCTATCCACCTCAATGCCGTGAGCTGAAATTTTATGTCCAAGGACGATTCCTTCTTGCACCATAAAATGACACTTCTCCCAATTTAAGACGAGATTAGTCTCTTCACATCTCTGCAAAACAAGTGCCAAATTAGATAAACATTGGTCAAAAGTCTTACCAAATACCGAGAAGTCATCCATGAAGACTTCCATTATCTCTTCAACCATGTCAGCGAAGATCGACATCATGCATCTCTGGAAGGTTACTGGGGCATTACACAAACCGAAAGGCATCCTCCTATATGCAAAGGTTCCATATGGGTAAGTAAAAGTTGTTTTCTCTTGATCTTCTGGGGTTATTGCAATCTGGTTATAGCCCAAGTAGCCATCTAAAAAGCAATAATAACTATGCTCGGCTAGTCTGTCTAACATTTGGTCAATGAACGGAAGCGAAAAGTGATCTTTCCTAGTAGCTTTATTCAGCTTCCTATAATCGATGCAGACTCTCCAACCTGTTACTGTTCTGGTGGATATGATTTCATCGTTAGTGTCACGAACTACTGTCATTCCACCCTTTTTAGGCACAACCTGCACAGGACTCACCCAAGAACTATCAGATATAGCATATATAATACCAGCATTTAATAATTTTAAAATCTCAGCTCTAACAACTTCTTTCATTGCTAGATTTAGTCTTCTCTATGGTTCAATAGAGGGTTTATGATTTTCCTCTAACTGAATTTTGTGCATTACAACGGAGGGACTAATTCCTTTAATGTCGACAATGGACCATCCAATTGTCGATTTGTTCTCTCTTAAAATTCTAAGCAACTTGTCCTCATCTGCAGCAGATAAAGATGAGGAAATAATCACAGGAAAAGTACTATCATCACCTAAGAAAGCATACCTCAAATGGCTTGGTAATTCTTTCAATTCAATTTTGCCTTCTTTTTTCTCGCTTACTTACGACTTGTCAATCTTTTTCTTAGTTGTTTAGTCGCACTTTCTGATGGGTTGGCTTCTAAACTAACAACACAACTTTTAATTTCATCAGTTAATATTTCATTATCTAAATTAGAAACTGAATTTACCAAACATTGAGCCATAGGATCGGTTGGTGCTTCCTTTGTTTCAATTTCCTGTACACAACTCTGCACCACTTCAATCAACTTATAGGTCTCTGGCTCATTAGTGAATTTCATCGCCTTATAGATGTTGAACATAACTGATTCATCATTCATCCTCAAGGTTAATTACCCTCTCTGAACATCGATTAGTGCTCTCCCAGTGGCAAGGAATGGTCTCCCAAGTATAAGCGGAATTTCTCTGTCCTCTTCAGAATCTAAAACTACAAAATCGACAGGAAAAATTAGCTTATCAACTTTAACAAGTACATCTTCTATTATACCTCTGGGATAAGTAATCGATCTATCCGCTAGTTGCAGTGTTATGGTTGTCGGCTTTACTTCTCCAAGACCTAGGCCTCTGAAAATAGATAAAGGCATTAAATTTATGCTTGCACCTAAATCACACAATGCCTTACCCACTTTCGATCCTCCAATCTCGCATGGAATAGTAAAACTTCCAGGGTCTTTCAATTTTTGTAATAACTTTTGCTGCATAATCGCACTGCATTCCTCTGTCAAATTTACAGTTTCATAATCCTCAAGTCTTCGTTTCTTTGACAGCACCTCTTTCATGAATTTTGCATAATGTGGCATCTGCTGCAGGGCATCAACAAACTGAATGTTAATGTGTAATTTCTTAAATATATCTAGAAATTTCTTAAATTCAGATTCAATCTTCCTTTTATACAAAGCTTGTGGATAAGGAATAGATGGTTTAAACAAAGGAGGATTATCAGGAAAAAGTTTACTAAAAGGTTTATAATCAACTCCCTGTTTAACTGTTTCTGATTCTGCATCCTTTGACATAACAGGTTCGGCTTGCTTCTTCTGCACCTCAGTGATTGACTAGTTTCTTCTTTCTCTGCTACCTTTGGTGGCTTATAAGTGTTCCCACTTCTCAAAGATATAACATTGCGGTGTTCTTTCGGATTTAGCACTGTATCAATAGGAAACTTACCTCTTTCGTTCAAAGAACTGACAGTTGCAACTAACTGTCCCAAAGTAGTCTCAACAGACTTCATCTGCGCACCAAGACTGGTATTCATCTCTGACATTTTAGCTTCCATGTTGTCTAACCGCGCATCAGTTTTTCTAAATCATGTTCTAGTTTCAACCATGAACTCCTCAAATTCGTTCCTTCTAACTCCACCATAACCTTAGGAATTTCCTTGGTTATATAATCATGTATTGCTGTTACTTGCTGCTGGTGGGTTTAGAACATTCTTAGAATTACCATAAGATAGATTTTCATGGTTTCTGAATCCTGGCTGGTAATAGTTAGGAACCCGATTTCCCTGAAAACCAAAGTTACGATTATTAAAATAATTCACCTGCTTCAAATCCATCCCCATCAAGTTAGGATTAGTGTTGTCAGGATGAATCATAGCTTGCAGCCCTTGTATACCCATTGAAGAAATTTGTGTTGAAATCTGCTCAAGTCTTGCTAGAATGGCTGTCTGCATATCTAACTTATGCATACCTGCTATTCTTCTGACATTAGCTCTTTCACCTGGCCATTGGCTGCTGTTTATAGCCATCTCCTCAAGTAACTACATAGCCTGATCAGGTGTCTTAGACCATAGTGAACCTCCTACTGAGGCATCCACAATAGCTCTTGTTTGCGGAGTCATACCTCTGTAGAAAACCTGTATTTAGTTTCCTTCATCATATCCATGCTGAGGGCATCTACGCAATAACTCTTTTAAAATCGCTCTCATGCCTTATGTAATGGCTCTTGGTCTAACTGTGTGAACTGGACAATCTCTAATCTCATCTGCATTGTCTTTCCTGGTGGGAAATACTTTGTCAAGAATTTCTATACCATCACTGCCCATGTCGGAATGCTTCCTGCTGGTAGGTTTTGATACCAACTCAATGCTTTATCTCGAAGAGAAAACGAAAATAATCTTAGCCAAATAGCGTCGTCAGAGGCTCCATTAATCTTAATAGTGCTACAAATCTTCAGAAAACTTGTCGAATGTGTATTAGGATCCTCCAAGGCTAAACCTCCAAATTGGTTTTGCATAACCATGTTGATCAATGCCGGCTTCAATTCAAAGTTGTTACAGTTCACAGGAATCTCTCTTATAGCAGCGAAATTTTGATTCACAACTGGGGTAAAATAATCGCGTATAGCTTACTGCTACTGATTATCATCTGCCCTGATTAAATTTCGATCTTTCTCTTCAAATCTGTTCTGTTGAATTTGCCTGATGGTTCTCTCAAGTTCTGGATCTAACTCTTCTTTTATATCTATATTTCCTCTACTACGAGTTTTTACCATTCACCTAAAAAAATTGTAGATAATAAATTAAAACAAAAATAGAAATAAAAATCTAAATTAAAGTAAAGGCTATTGGGGAACAGTGTCAACGAAAAAACTAAACAACAGTTCCCCGGCAACGGTGCCAGAAAACTTGTTGTCCTTAAATGGAACACTACTGCAAGTGCACAGGTCAGTTTTCGAGTATAGAGTAAATATTAGTATCGTCCCACAGGGAACTGTGTCTACCGCTAATCACTGTAATCAACAACCTTAAGCTTTATTTAGAAAATTAATGAATGTTGGTTAAAATCCTATTTATTATTTTAACTATTAACTACAGAACAATTTAATTAAAACAAATCACAATAATTACGAATGAAAATATCAATAGCAAAATATTCCTAGAAACCAATTTCACCTAACTAGGGTTCATGCAATTCCTTTGATCAATTGTTCTTTTGATTTCAATTTGTTTATAGCTAAAACTATTTCCTGTTTATCTCTCCCGAGTTTTCAACAGTCATACCCAATTTACCTAATCCTAACCTCTCGATTCAGAATTAAATAATAGAGTTCATTAAGCAATAATAATCCGTTTCTCTATGACTCATAAGAATTGTCAACTTCCCGATTCAACAATGTCATACGTTAATCTACCTTTGTGCATATAAATAATCCCCTCTCCCGAGTGCCGGATTCTTATACTAATTCATCTAATTGGTGGCCAATCAACTAGAACATTAAGAACAAGTAGATTAAATAAATATAATAGAAATCATCCAAACAACATCACAAAGTAATTGTAATCTGCCCAAAGTTGGTTACATCGATTCTAGGAAAATGGAGTTTAGTTCCTAGACATCATAATAAACATCCAATATTTCCAATTTAACATCCCAAGAACAAAATTGGTGGAAAAAATATGTAAAAGATAGAGTTTTTATGGAGCTAAAATAATTCTTAAAGTCTTCTGCCGCAGTCTCTTTTGAAATTCTGATAAAAAAACATATTTATAAAGTTTTCAAGCACTAAAACGCGGAAGGGCACGTGGAAAAACAGTGTGCCCTAATCAAACTGCTATGCTGCGGCAATGGTATTACTTCCTCAGATCTGCTCTGCACTGTCCAATTTCTTCTATTGCTGCAGCATAAGTCATGATCAGCATCCTGTAACTTCAATTCTTCATGGAATCATCAGAACCAGCTCCAAAAGCTTTAACTTCTTCCAAATTGTTCTTTTTCCTGTACAAGTGCACAAAACACATAAAACATACCTAATATTGCAAAGAACAAATTAAATAACTAAGTATAAAAGGGTCCTAAACATATATAAAATTTGGTGCTAACACCTGCACAATAGAAGGAAGAAGTTTTGTATGAGATAATGGAAATTGAATGTGAGAAACATCAAACCTCATCGTGCGCAGTGATCCTAGCTCTTGTACCGTTTTCAATAATTTCGGTTCCCACGCAAACTTCTTTTCCAATCTCTTTGAATCCTCAAGCGTGAGGTGCCTACTTAAAACAACTTTTAATTTATCCTCATCACAAATGTTCAAATACATGTCAGTTAAAGGATCAATAATATCTAAAGCAAAAATAGAAGAAATATCTCTAGGGTATTTCATGGCATTATATATATTGAATTTTATAAATTCACCATCAAATTCCATAGTAAGAGTGCCATCGTAAACATCTATTTTTGTTCTAGAGGTTTTGAGAAAAGGTCTGCCCAATAAAATCAAATATATATCATCTTCCTCCATGTTTAAGACATAAAAATCTGCTGGGAAGATTAAATCATTAACCTGCACCAAAACATCTTCTAACACCCCTTTGGGATAAACATTAGATCTATCATCTAATTGAATTGGTAATGGTATTACTTCATCAGATCTGCTCTGCACTGTCCAATTTCTTCTATTGCTGCAGTATAAGTCATGATCAGCATCCTGTAACTTCAATTCTTCACGGAATCATCAGAACTAGCTCCAAAAACTTTAACTTCTTCCAAATTGTTCTTTTTCCTGCACAAGTGCACAAAACACATAAAACATACCTAATATTGCAAAGAACAAATTAAATAACTAAGTATAAAAGGGTCCTAAACATATATAAAATTCGGTGCTAACACCTGCACAATAGAAGGAAGAAGTTTTGTATGAGATAATGGAAATTGAATGTGAGAAACATCAAACCTCATCGTGCGCAGTGATCCTAGCTCTTGTACCGTTTTCAATAATTTCGGTTCCCACGCAAACTTCTTTTCCTGTCATGACCCAAACCTACAAAAAAATCATAGTAAATTTTTCGCGTTTTGTTATTTTCTTACTTAAGTTCATACCTGTCTTCTGATCGTGACCACACTCCACTAACAATTGGGCTGTCCGTTATTGCCAGTCCCACCATTCATTTACCATAGTACTTATTTCTTCTCCAGTCATTTATAATTGTTTACAATATTTATACATCCCCTAAAGTTACTTACAAACATGTTACTGTGCTATGCTTATTTAGATACAATATGTACAAGTGTATATACCTTAACTGATAGGCAGCAGCGAAAATCCGAAATGCAGTACTGAGTCGCCTCAACTTCAACTAGAGATTATCTGTGTGAGAAAATGAAAGGGGTAAGCACATCAAGCTCAGTAAGGCAATCCTACGAACAAGTAGGTGACCATACTACCTACATGAACGTGGTGCCATGCATAAACTACCCTTTCTCCACACATTTTAAAACAGATGATATGAGTTATGATGTTATGTAAATCAATTCGCATGGAAAAATTCAACATGCAATTATTTCAAATCATTTCTTTTTCGTTTAAAATTTCACAACAAGGCCAGGACTCAACCCATCCCTCGGGTGGTCCTGACTCACGTAAAACCATAAAAATCGATTTACATTCACACATGGGTTTGAAAAGCATGGAAATAATCATCATGCACGTTTGATTTAAAAAAAAAACCCAGTTTTAATCTCATCAAAGTTGTCAACATGCGAAATGAGGCAATATCTATATAACGGTAATAACCAGGACTATGGCCATGTGTCCTCAGGAGTCCCTCTGCTACAGGATTCTAGTGTGCTGGATCTCACTATGATCGGGAATCGCCCGGGAGGTGGGTCACTCCATCCCGTCGGTCTTATCCGACCCTCTGCATCCGTAGATGCCACACGTATCCGTAGATACCACGCATCCGAAGATGCCACACGCATCCGAAGATACCACGCATTCGAAGATGCCACACGTATCCGAAGATACCACGCACCCAAAGATGCCACACGTATCCGGAGATACCACGCATCCGAAGATGCCACACGTATCCGAAGATACCACGTACCCGAAGATGCCACATGTATCCGAAGATACCACGCACCTGAAGATGCCACACGTATCCGAAGATACCACGCATCCGAAGATGCCACACGTATCCGAAGATACCATGCATCCGAAGATGCCACACGGTATAGCGTACTCCATGCTACTTGCACGGTACATCGTACTCCGTGGACCCATATATCATACCCTGTCTCAGAACGCACGTGCGAGCCTATTTAATCGGTGACACACAGTCTACCCGATGCTCCAAGCACGGCTCATCGCATGTTCTCATAAAATCAATGCGAGCGATGCTCAACACTCTCATCAAATCAAGTAAAACTAGTGCGAGCTAAGCTCTAGCACTCTCATCAAATTATGTGAAAAATCTGGTGCGAGTTAGACTCTAGCACTCTGTCATGAAAATCATGTAAAATCTGGTGCGAGTTAAACTCTAGCACCGTGTCACGAAAATCATATATATATATAAAGAATCTGGTGCGAGTCGGACTCCAGTACCAATGCATGTAAAACTCTAGTGCGAGCTCTTGCTCCAGCACTAATGCATGCATCACACAAATCAAAACATCGTGCGAGCTGAGCTCTAGCACGTCATATGTCAATAAAAATACGTAGGTGGCTCTGTTTCCTTAAAACAATTTTCAATAACAATTTAATCGTTGAAATATGCAATGCTGTGCATTTTTCTTTCAAGGTTAGCCAGCCTACTCACGCATACATCAAAACACCTCCAGAACGAGCAAAAACCTCTTGTTCTTGCTCCTCCCAATTTCTCCTAAAATTGTAAATTTTACCCTTAACAAGGGTATTTTGGTAATTTGCCCAATCCGGGGCACTACAATTTTTAACTTATTTTTAGACCCTTCAAATAATTTAAAAGACTGCATATGAACTTGAAATTTTGTAAAGTTGCCTCTAACAGTCCGTAGAATTCCCTTACCTTATTTTTCTGTAGAGTCTGACCTTTCCTTTTTCCATTGCTGTCTCGTCACGCAGTCCGATTTACTCTCAATCCAATGTCCGAAACTGCGTATAATTATTTCACAGGTCAGATATCATACAATTTAATTGTATTTAATATTTTCTGGGCTTAATTTAAATCATTGGGCCCATTTACCTCTATTGGGCCTGATTGCACCTTAATGGGCCTTAATCGGCCTTAAGCCTGTTTACCACACTTTATCGAGGCCTATTGGGCTCACTGGGCCCCTCGGTATTTATTTAGTCTCGTTCTAAATTCTCGGATATCTCAATTTATTATTTATGACAATTTATCCAATTTCCAAAATTTAATTCATTTATGCGAAATTTAAATCCGTAATTTATGCGATAAATATTAATCACGCATAACGATGCAAATTGTCGTAAATAAGGGTCACTTACCCGAGATTCCATGATAGTACAAAATTCGAGGCTGTCTCGAGCTCTCAGTTGATGCTAATCGTCGAGCTACACAATTAAATATATTTCCAGGTAAACTTTCAGTCGATTATTTATCAAATTAAATATTCTAAAATTTAGATCGGTCAATTCGACTGCTTACCGACTTACCCGAAACTCGATTGCATCACTGGAATTTTCTCCAATTTTTTTCTCTTTTTCTTTTTCCCTTTTTTTCTTCCTTTTTTCCTTCTCTTTTTGGCTGAACCAGTTTGGTCCGGTTCAACCCGGTTCGGACTGCCAGTTCGGTCTAGTTTGGTTCGGCCGGTTCAGTCTGGTTCAGTAACCATTTGGTCGTTCCGGCGTCGTCCGGTCGGTTCCGGGCGTGCTTCCACCGCCATTCGGTGCGCCATCGTCTGGGCTTTCAAAATCAGGCCTCGGTTTGTCTCGAATCGACGCCGATGGCCGCCGATTGACGTTTCTTCCCCGCGACCACTCCCTCTATTTTCGACGTTTTTAGGCCACCTCACCGCGCGTCGCGGTCACCTGTGGGTTGCGCGGGTTTCGGGCCTGCTTCGCCGGCCTCATTGGCCCCTAGGCCTTGCCGATGGCTCGCCGGTGACCCCTTCCTCGGTCTTGGCTTCCTGTTTCATTTCTGCCATTTTCGTTTCTGTTTCTTTTCTCCTTCAGGAATCGCGAAACGCGATTTCCTTTTTTTTAACTTTATTTATTTATTTATAATTAAATTTTATTATTATTTTATTCAATAAAATAATACTAAAATTCCCAAAAATATCTATAAAATTTTATTTTATTCATTTAATCCATAAATAAATTTCTCGATCTTGTTTCGACTTTTCGGTATATTTTTCGATTATTTTTGGGATCGTTTTTCGATACGAAAATTTTGGCATTATTCCAATAAATTCATATCTTGATCAATTTAACCCGAAATTTTATTATTTCTTCGTTATTGATCAAGATTTCTCAATCCCATATTTTTAATTAAATTTTCTTGTCTCGATGAATATCGAATTTTGGTCTTTTGACCATTTTGCCCTTACACGTGTTCGAGATTAATTTAACCCAACTTCCCTTCACAAATACTCATTCATTTCGTATTTTAAATCTTTATTTTCAATCCAAATCCCAGTCATTAAATTTTGTGACATTTTTCATCCCTTTTGCAATTTAAATTTCGTGTTTAAATTAAAATCGGGTCTTACATAATCTCCCCCACTTAAGGAATTTGGTCCTCCAAATTAGAACCAAGTCATATGAGTCCATAGACTACTCCGAGTACATTAATCGTATCATACTTCTTTAATTCTCATGTGACCTTTTTTCGAAGTGTAATACTACCAAAGGACTTTAATTAGGGAGATCGTCTTAAACTTCAATACTTCCTCTTTCCTGTTTAATGCCCGAATCAACTTCTTCAATATACTTATATTTGCACTGAACTGAACTGTTGGAGTTCATATCTGATCACCTATGCTGGATCTGGATAGTATTGTCGAAGTATCAATAGATGGGATACATTGTGGATGCCTGTTTATTCAGGTAATCACGCCAACCTACGGGTCTTATCTCCCACTTGTCCAATCTCTCAAAAATTCCATTCAGCAAAACTCAAATTGCCTTCTCCCCGAGTCTCGTTATGTTGTTATTCCCTTAGGACAAATAACTTCAACAATACAGATCCACCCTCAGTGAATTCCAATGCTTTTTTGTCTGCTCTGAGGTGTTCTTAATCTCTCACTCAACTGAACATCCTCAGAGACTTATTATACTAATTCGGAAGAAATTTCTATCTGTCACCCACTTTTTCTTATCCAAGTCAGGGAAACGACCCTTACAGCCATACTATGCCTCATATCTTGTTATCTCGATACTCAAGTGCCAACTGTTGTTATTGACGACTTCAATTTGTAACAACTGATCATTCCAGGAGCTTATAAAATCAATGACACACGCTTTCATCGTATCCTCCAGAACTTGCACAGTCCTCTCTGACTGACCATCTGTCTGAGGACGAAAAGCTGTGCTAATACTCAGTCGGGTTCCCATAGCTTCCTGAAAAATATTCCTCGAAGTGGGAAGTGAAGCGGGAATCCCTATATAATACAATGCTCACTGGAACGCTACATAATGTTCCACAATCTTCCTTATACATAAATCCTCATACACACTCTGAGTATCTGGGGATTTCATAACCAGAAGGTGGGTAGACTTAGTCAATTTAGCGACTATTATCTAAATAGCCTCGTGATTCATCTAAGTCCTCTAACCCATCACGAAATTCATGGAGACTTGCTCCCATTTTCATGCTATGTCGATATAGGTAGAGGCTGCAATAACTCTGCAGACTTTTAATACTCTACCTTACTCTGCTGACATACTAGGCACTTTTCCACAATCTCTACCATATCTCTTTCCACATCTGACCACCAATACCCTTTTCAGAGATTTCATATATATATTCGTTACTTTTCGTATGCACTGTATATCCCGAAGAGTAAGCTTTTGACAATATTACTATCTCATCAACTGTGGTCCTAGGGAGCACTTATACTGTTTCAGAACCTCTCTGTAAATCATCGACACTCTCTGTGAACTCTATCACTGTACCCTTCTGAATCTGACCCAAACTATCGACATCATGCCGATCATCACGCTAAGCCTGTCAAATCTGAGCACTCTCATCCGGTTCTAGTCTCAGGCTAGCTGTCACACAATCACTGTCATCATCAGAAGGGGTCACATCACTACTGAGGCTCACAACTACTTTAGCTGCTCACGCTCCCTGACCATCATATGTGGTACCATTCCGAGGCTCTTTCTGCTCAAGGCATCAGCCATCACATTAGCCTTTCTGGGTGGTACAATTTTCCACAATCAAAATCTCTCAGAAACTCTAACCTTCTAGGTTATCTGGTATTCTACTCTTTCTGTGAAAACAGATATTCGGGGCTTTTATGATCAGTGCATATCCATAATTTCTCATCGTGTACCTAGTAGTGTCATCTACTCAGTACAAATACTATCGCTGCTAACTTTTAAATCATGGGTCAGATAGTTTATTTCATGATCCTTGAGTTGTCTGGATCCACAATCAATTATCTTCCCTTTTTTGCATCAATACCTAGCTCATTCATGATTTTGAGGTATCCATACTCACTGAGAACCTCTTAAGCTGTTGGGTATGGTGAAAATAATCACGGTGGTTAGTTCATACTTCACTACACCGAAATTCATGTCACATCTATCATCTCACTTATCATCTCATTCAATTACCACGTTTTCATAGTTAAACGTGCCAACAAAGTATACCCTTTTTAGAACTTACAGCAACCATCTGTAAAAGCAATTTTTCCAATTGTTGCTTATAATTTTCCCTGGACTTTAACTACACTCAACATATCATCAATAAGGATGATGACAAATCGGTCCAGGTAAAGTTTAAATAACTCATTGTAGTTGAGCTCCACTACTTATTTCAATCGTCCATATCCTTGACTTATTTACGCATAAGCGTATAAGATCCTTCAAAATCGCTTACGTTTTCAGGTACTAACCTGCGTCATTTCCTTTTCTTATCTTAACGGCTCTTATTAAATTTTACTATGTTAACCTTTATGATTTGTCGAATTTTAATATTCTTATCGTCTTACTAAAAGTATCCTAATGCTAAAGGTATTTATTACGACGATCGATTTCACGTTATAGGTTATATATATGTACTTTTAGACGCTGTCAAGTCTTCAGGCGAGGAGGTATTTTGAAATACCTTTATTAACCTTCAGACTTAACCATACAGACCGGTTATGGTTATATCCATCTTTATCCTTGGTTATAATTTATATTCCCTACTTATCACTTAATCCCAATTACTTCGCATATTAAGGGTATTCCTTACCTAGCATATGTCTCTTACTCCAATACATCTTGTATTTAGGATCTATCTTATCTTAAAGATTATCTCCTTTCGTATATCCCTCATGACAAAACTCTTTCATTATTCATTCCGTGAGTACAATCCTTTACTCCTTTAATTTCAACTGTTGCACCCCTTTTTATCACTTGTCAACACTTACAGTATACTTTTCAGTGATGTTTAAGACATAAAAATCTGCTAGAAAGATTAAATCATTAACCTGCACCAAAACATCTTCTAACACCCCTTCGGGATAAACATTAGATCTATCAGCTAATTAAATTATCACACCAGTATTTTTCAATTTGCTCGTAGTCATAGACTTGTAAATAGATAGTGGCATGACATTAATTGAAGCTCCTAAATCTAACATGGCTTTTTCGATCTTTAAATTGCCTATTTTACATGGGATAGTGAATATACCTGGATCCTTGCATTTGGGTGGTAACTTTTTCTGAAGGATTGCAGAAACATTCTCTCCCATATTCACATACTCATTTCCCTTAAGCTTCCTCTTATTGTCGGATAATTTCTTGAGAAACTAGGCATACTTTGGAACCTGTTTGATAGCATCTAATAAGGGAATATTTACCTCGACTTTTCTGAAGGTATCTAGAATTGCCTTCTCTTCCTCTTCTTTTTTAGACTTTGACTTTGGAGGAAAATGAGGTGTTATCTCTAGTATCTTCATGCTCCCTTCAGTGGTCATTTCGGATTTAAGTTGAGGTGGTTCAACTCCTTTTTTCGTTTCTTCACCTCTTGTGCTATGGGTTCGGATTTGGGTTCTTTCAGTTTGGTTCCGCTTCTCAAAATGATTGCATTTGCATTTTGCTTAAGGTTGACTATGGTTTGCGATGGAAATCTTCCTTGGGATTCTAGCTTGCTTACTGATGCGGCTAGTTGGTTCACTTGATCTTTTAATTCCTTGAGCTTGGACCTTGTTTCCTGTTGAAATTGTTGAGTACTATCAGCAAGGTATTTAACAACCTCTTCAAGAGACGTACCTGAATTTGATGATTGCTGCATTTGTTGAGAAGGTTTCATAAGTTGGTAGTTTTGTTATTGCGGCCTTTGTCCATAATTGAAGTTTGGGTGATCTCTCCATCCTGGATTGTAAGTATTGGAATAGGGATCATATTTTCTTTGGGAAGGTCTTTGGTATCCTCCAACCGCATTAGCATGCTCTTGTGAATCTTCTTGAAGTGTAGGACACATATCGGTTGGATGTCCACTAGCACAAATTTCACAGACCTTGGCTTATTGCTTGTTTCCCACTCCTAAAGCAAGTTGCTGCACAATAGAGGTTAGATTAGCAATTTGATTTTCAACTGAAGATGTACTCACCTCATTCACTCTTCTAGGTACATCCTGTTTAGTCTCGAATTGTTGAGAATTTGCAACCATGGTGAAGATTAAATTCCTAGCTTCGGTGGGGGTTTTATTGACTATTGCTCCTCCATTAGTAGTATCCATAATTCTTCTTTCCATTGGTAAGAGTCCTTCATAGAAGTATTGGATGAGTAGTTGTTCAGAAATCCCATGTTATGGGCAGCTAGCATAAAGTTGCTTGAATTTTTCCCAATACTCATAAAGATTTTCGGTATCTCTTTGCTTGATTCCACATATCTCCCTTCTTATGTTTGTGGCCCTAGAAGCTAAAAAAAATTTGTCAAGAAAGCATTTTACCATGTCAGTCCATGTTGTAACTGAACCTGGAGGAAGGTAAAATAACCAATCCTTAGCTCTATTCTCGAGTGAGAATGGAAAGGCCCTAAGCTTGATTTGATCCTCCGTAACAGCTTGTGGCTTCATGCTAGAGCAAACCACATGAAATTCCTTGAGATGTTTACGAGGATCTTCGTTTTCCAACCCATGGATCTTTGAAAGAAGGTGGATCAGTCTAGATTTCAATTCAAACTCTGTTTGCAAAGCAGGATATTGAATACATAATGGTTGTTGATCTAAAGCTGGAGCGGTGAGTTGTCTAATAGTTCTCTCTTGATTATTAGCCATCTCTCGCTCGGATTCAGAGTCACTTGATGAGTTTTCAAGGTCTAATGCAACATTCAATCCTCGTGATGATGTAGAGCTTTCTTCGTGCTTGCGATTTCTAGCTTCTTTCCTAAGTCTTCTCTCAGTCTTCTTGATGTCGAGAGCGTATGGAATTAATTCACCTATACGAGAATAATGAAGCATCAAAATAAATCCAAATTAAATTTAATCTCCCCGGCAACGGCGCCAAAAATTGATGGTTGCCAAAACCAACAATATTAATAACTTGCTCAAACAATTAATTAGTAGTATAGGGAGCAAGGTCGTGTCCCAAGAGAGATTGATTAATTCTAATTTACTTTTTTACAAATAAAAGAAAAATAAAACAAAAGGGGTTTGAAAGATTGATTAACTAAAATAATAAAACTTAATAGAAAGAAAACAAAATTGAGTAGAAGAATTCAATAATTTGAGAAATCCAACCCAAGGAGTAATTTTCAGATTTGGTTCGGTAAATTGATCATTGACGCAAGATAAGTTTTCTTAATCCCAACTAAACTGGTTATGGTTGTTGGTACGACCTAACAACCTATCTCTTCTTACTGTTTTGACAATCAGGAAACGTTCTCTAATTGCTGCTCTTACCAATAAACAACCCTAGATACGATCTTAGGATTTAATTTACCAATAACATTGAACACTAAAAAGACTACAAATTCTAATCAACAAACACACATGTAGGTTTATTTAAATCAGATCTTATAATCACATAACAAATACTAAAAACCAAAAGTGTAATTAATCTTGTTACTTACCACTTGTTATTGAAACAGCCAAACAATTATGGATTCAGATATTTCAATTGGATGTATATTGTCTTGTGAATGAATCAATAGGCCTTGTTGAAGCAACCACAAAACAATAATAATAATAATGAAGTGCAGAAATTATAAGAACAAAAAAGATTCAAGAGACTGTTGGCTCTACCGAGAGGGGGGTGAATCGGTTTTCTAAGGTTAATGGCAAATTTAAACTAAATTAAGCCTAATTGCAAATAATGAATAATCAATAAAATGTAATACAATGAACTGAAAGAAGATAAGGGAAGGAAATATCAAACTCAGTAGTTTATAGAGGTTCGGCCAATCTCTTGCCTACGTCTTCTCTTCTTGACCTCCTTCATTGTCAAGAGCTTTCTTTCACTCTTTTAATGAATGTTACACACTCTCTTTTACAGGTTAAGGAATAATCTCTCTACCCTTTTTACACAAAGATATATTCACCTTTTACAAAGTTAACACACAGAGGAAGTCTTCTCTTCTCTCTTAATTTGAGGATGAATATGAAGTGAAGCTTTGGTAGGATAAAAATAGCTTTTACACAAAAGCTTATACAACAATATCAATAAATGAAGATTGAAGACAAATGAAATGTTGGAATTAAATTCTTAAAAATATACAGAATTTACAGTAATAGTCTCTCTAATCCCAGTGTCTTCAATGCTTGATTTTATACTGGAGGATTGGTAATTGGAGCATTAAAAGCTATTTTTTCGGTTGAAGGTTTTGCAGAAAGAGCCGTTGGGAACCTCCAGTAGAGTGCCGGATCGATCTCCCATTTTGACCAGATCGATCTCTTAGTTTGATTTCCTACGAAAACAAAGCAACTTGAAGCATGGAGATCGATCTCATACTTATAGAGATCGATCTTGTAATTTGAAAATGTTAGTGAAGATCGATTTGTCAAACCAGAAGATCGATCTTTCAATCTCTCTGTTTGAGGCAAGATCGATCTCCAGATCGATCTAGCAAGTATTCTCGTAGAGAGGAGATCGATCTCTAATCAACCCAGATCGATCTCCTTAGCTCTCTGACTTTGAGGAGATCGATCTCTTCCTATACCAGATCGATCTCATGAACTCTCTGTTTGAGCATAGATCGATCTACAGATCGATCTACTGCCTTTACCCTTTGTTTTAGAGGAGATCGATCTCTTCCTAGACCAGATCGATCTCATAAACATCCTGTAATAGACAGATCGATCTTATAACCCTTATAGATCGATCTCTGCTTCCTCAATACCTTGTACAGATCCTTTGAGAATTCAATCCTTTATCAGATCGATCTCATATCCTCATGAGATCGATCTCTCATACTAGAAAACCCAGGAGATCGATCTCTTATCTCACCAGATCGATCTCTCATCCTTAAAGACTTAGTTTCTGGTACTGATAACCTCTAAACATGTTTTTAAATCATTTCTATATTATTGAATTTACTTGTTTTGTCATTTCAAAATATATTAACTCAACAATCTCTCCCTTTTTGATATGACAAAACTTATTTAATAAACATGTTTAGTTACCCATTTGCATTATGCACAAATTATGTTTTGCTTTCACAAAACTCCCCCTTTTTGTAAGCTCCCCCTTACTTTTAGCCCCTTAACTCCCCCTTAATTTAATCATTCCTTTAAACCATTAAACATGTTATTTAATCATTCCTTTAAACCATTAAACATGTTTTCTTATTCTTCTCCCCCTTTTTGTCATAGCAATGGCAATAAAGATATAAATGCAATTAACTTTCACAAGAAATGTCATGTCATTTCAAAATGGTAACTCATTAGAACACATTTGACAAAGAACTATCATGTCATTTCATAACGTAAGCATTCAAGCAAATGATGTTTTAATCAGTAAATAGTAAACATGAAAAACTATCTAAACATTCCTAATATTCATGTCCTACGGCTGAGGAGGAAATCGCTCCAGAAGTTCTTCGACGCGAGTGCGAGTAACCTACAGATCATCGAACATCGCCTACTGTGTGGCATGAAGGTTTGCAAATCCTTCATCCATCTTTCGGTTAAGCACTATAATCATCCCCACAATCGATTCCAGCCCGCCGGATGATGATGTAGGTGCAGTGGGCTGAGCTGTCGATGAAGATGGAACCTCAATAGGTTCAGCTGGTGGGGCAGTAGGCTCTGCATATGGTTCTTCTTCCATGGCTGCCTCAAACTGCTGTTCTCACTTTTTCCTCCATTGCCCTTGAAAATCTTTATAGTATCCCATGTGGTAAAGTGTGCCAATGTTTAATACGCTATTTGGGGAAGGCACTTCACCGGTTTCACACGAGCAATCGACCCCAACTCGTTGAAGCAAGTATGCAAGCGGTTGTGGAAAGACTATCGTGGAGGCTTGGCCGCGTACGATCTTCAGCCAATCTTCGTATATGAAGTGGACCAAATTGGGTTTTTGACTTGAGGAGTGGAGATGGTGGAGACAAAATCGATCTAATCTCCTAATCGTGGAATGACGGGTACCAAAGGGTCTAAGATTCTACGAGATGATAAGGTGGAGTAACCTCGGGTGCATCGGTAGGTCACTCGCCTTATCCCCGGGAAGGTCAAATTCTAACGAAACTTCTTCCTCTTCATCGGTCAACCCCTCATCTTTTATGTTAAACACTCAGGCTAAAATAGATGTGTCTATAGGGATTGATTTAGACATGACATACGTTTTAAACCCTAGAATTTTACAGGCATCATCAAGGTCGTAGATGAGTTCAGCGTTAGAAAAGAAGGCCCTAACGATGTTTGGAGGTACTGGGGTGTTAATTTTAAGAAACGGAAGCCAACCAAATTCTTTCATTTTTGACAGATACGGAAAGTCAATACGATTTAAAAACGAGAAATCAATTGTTCGCCAATGTTTAATTGGCATTGTCGAGAAATACTCTTCATATCTTTTCCTTTTTGTAGGTGTTTGAAAACACCTGTTAAAGGTAGCGAAAGAAGAGGGAGGAGCTGTTTGGGAAGATGACCCTCTATCAGCATTTGGTCTAGGGGGTTTTTGGCCAACTCTCTTAAGTCGAGGCATGATTAAGATTTTAACTAGACACACTCTAAATAGATTTGTAGTTCCTAGATAACAGTTCTCTAGAAACCTAGGTAATGGAACAGTTCTAGAATTGCCCTAATGGAGATTGCAGCAGAAACAGAGAAATTTTTGAAGAAAAATTTAGCAATGTAGGTTACTAGAGCAAGAATGATGAAGAGATTGGGCAGAGACCTTACCGAGATCGATCTAGGAGTGAGAATCGAAGGAAGAGGCGCGACAAGGGTTAGGGATTTGAAGATTTTAAGATTTTCAAAATTTGGGGATTTTGAGCAGTTTTTATAGTACAGGGCTAAGGAGATCGATCTGTCGCGGTGACAGATCGATTTGTTATTTCCAGAGACTTGAAGAGATCGATCTGCTGAATCAAAGGATCGATCTTTAAAACACAAAAGCTCAAGGAGATCAATCTGCTATTTTACAGGGATTTAATGAGATCGATCTGCCAAATGCAAAGATCGATCTGTGAAATACAGAAGTTTAAGGAGATCGATCTTATGGGATAGAATATTGATCTTCTTAGCTGAACCTTACTGCTTTAGGCCAATTTGTAGTATGAAGATCGATCTATGGTGATAGGAGATCGATCTCTCATACTTTTTGCCCAGAAAAATCATTGAAAAAATCGTTGAAAATTACTTTGAAATCAAGGTTTTGAAGTAGATAAATCTTAAGGAACATTCATGAGTCCTAATTCACCTCTAAGAACACAAAACCTATCTCTATCAAGAGGTTTGGTGAAGATATCAGCTATTTGATGTAAAGTATCAATATACTCTAGAATTATATCTCCTTTTTATACATGGTCTCTAAGAAAATGGTGCCTAATCTCAATATGCTTAGTTCTAGAGTGTTGAATAGGATTCTTAGATAGATTAATGGCACTAGTATTATCACATTTGATTGAGACTTGCTTCATGTCAATACCATAGTCTTTCATTTGTTGTTTAATCCACAACACTTGAGCACTACAACTATCTGTTGCTATATATTCAGCCTCTGTTGTGGATTGTGCTATACTATTTTGTTTCTTAGAGAACCATGAGATTAATCTATTCCCTAAGAATTGACATGTACCTGAAGTGATCTTCCTATCTATTTTACAGCCTCCAAAATCTGCATCAAAAAATGCATGAAGAGCAAAAGTGGAGTCCTTGAGGTACCAAAGTCCTAGAGAGGGAGTATCCTTAAGATATCTAAAAATTCTTTTAGTTGCTAATAAGTGTGATTCCCTAGGAGAGGATTGAAATCTAGTACAAAGGCATACACTAAACAGAATATCTGGTCTACTTGCAGTTAGATAAAGCAATGAATCAATCATAGACCTATATAGTTTAGTGTCTACACACTTACCACTTTCATCTTTATCAAGCTTGATGTTAGTGCCCATTGGAGTTGCTTGAGGTTTGCAATTATCCATTCCAAATCTTTTGAGCAAATCCTTGGTATATTTTGCTTGATTGATGAATGTTCCATCTTTAGTTTGCTTTACTTGAAGTCCCAAGAAATAGGTGAGCTCTCCCATCATGCTCATTTCAAATTCACCTTGCATGATCTTTGCAAACTCTTGACATAAAGATTCATTAGTTGATCCAAAAATAATGTCATCTACATACACTTGAACAACTAGTAAATCTTTATTTTTATTTTTGATAAACAAGGTAGTGTCTACTTTTCCTTTTGAAAATCTTTTTTCTATTAAGAATTTTGATAGCCTTTCATACCATGCCCTAGGAGCTTGTTTCAAACCATAAAGTGCCTTAAAGAGTTTGAATACATGTTCAGGAAATTCATGACTTTCAAAACCAAGAGGTTGCTCAACATAAACTTCTTCATTAATGAAACCATTTAAGAATGCACTCTTCACATCCAGTTGATATAATTTGAAGTTTTTATAACATGCAAAGGCAAGTAGCATTCTTATTGCTTCTAGTCTAGCTACAGAAAGTTTCATCATAGTCTATTCCTTCTTCTTGCCTATATCCTTGTGCAACTAGCCTAGCTTTGTTTCTTATGATCACACTATTTTCATCCATCTTGTTCTTGAAGATCCATTTAGTTCCAATTATAGAGTGATCACTAGGTCTAGGAACTAGTTTTCATACTTTGCTTCTCTCAAATTGATTTAATTCTTCTTGCATGGTTAAAAATCAATTATTGTCATCTAAGGCTTCATTGACATTTTTAGGTTCAATTTGAGATACAAAGGCTATATATTGACACACATTCCTTAGAGATGATCTAGTTCTAACTCCAAGAGTTGGATCTCCTACTATTTCACAATCTTTTACATATCCTAATTCTCTTGGTGCTCTAGACTCTCTTTCTAATATTTCTATTTCTTCTTCATCTTCTTTATTAATGTCAAGTTTCTCTAATAGATCATTTTCTAAGTTTGAGATTTCTTTCAAGTTTTCATCAAATATTTCAATATTCTCATCATTGGTTGAATTTTTAGATAAATCATTTGACTCATCAAATATTACATGAATTGATTCTTCAACCATCAATGTTCTTTTGTTATATACTCTATATGCTTTTGAATTCAAAGAATATCCTAAAAAGATTCTCTCATCACTCTTGGCATCAAATTTTCCTAAATTGTCTTTTCCATTATTTAAGACAAAACATTTACAACCAAAGGGGTGAAAATAGCTAATATTAGGCTTCTTACCCTTGTAAATCTCATAAGGGGTTCTCTTTAAAATTGGTCTAATCATAGCTCTATTAATGATATAGCAAGATGTATTTATAGCTTCAGCCCAAAAATATTTAGGTAAATTATTTTCACACAACATGGTTCTAGTCATTTCTTCCAATATTCTATTTCTTCTCTCAACTACCCCATTTTGTTGTGGTGTCCTAGGGGCTGAAAAATTATGACTAATTCCTTGATCATTGCAATATTCATCAAATCCAATATTTTCAAACTCCTTGCCATGATCACTTCTAATACTAGTTATAGTGTAACCTTTTTCATTTTGAGTCACTTTTGTATAGGCAATGAATTTTTCTAAAGCTTCATTTTTCACTCTAAAAAAGAACACCCAAGTGAACCTAGTGTAATCATTAACAATTACAAACCCATAATGTTTCCCACCTAGGCTTGTTGTTCTAGTTGGTCCAAATAGATCTAGGTGAAGTAATTGAAAAGGCCTAGTGGTAGATACACTATGTTTAGGCTTAAATGTAGTCCTTTTATGTTTTTCTTTAACACAAGCTTCACATATTTTGTCATAGTCAAAGGACAACTTAGGTAGTCCTATAACAAGGTCTTTTCTAGCTAACTTAGATAACACAAGCATGCTAGCATGACCTAGTCTTCTATGCCACAACCAAGGTTCTTTTTCTTTGTCTACCATTTGGCATATGTTTTCATTTTTAAGTTCATTTAGATAGACAATGTATATATTACCTTGCCTATGACCTAGGAAAAGAACTTTATTAGATTTAAGATCTATAACATGACATTTAAAGCAATCAAAAATTACTTTGTAACCTTTGTCACAAAGTTGACAATACTTAGTAAATTATGTTTTAGACCCCTAACAAGCAACACATTTTCTAATGAAAAGTAGTCATTACCTATTGAGTCACTTCCTTCAACTTGGCCTTTGGAGTTGTCCCCAAATGTGACTTCTCCACCAACTTTTGACTTAAATGAGTTGAAGTGGCTTCTATCACTGGTCATGTGTCTTGAGCATCCACTGTCCAAGTACCAAGCTTCCGTTGTTTTAGCTTTGTGGCAATGCTCAATCATCTATAATCAAAATTCAAACTCATATCTTAGGTACCCAAATTCTCTTGGGTCATTTGGAGTTAGTGAATACAATTCTTGATCCCTTTGGGATCCATTTTACTATAGTATTAATATCTTTTGAATTGATTACCTCTTTTGGAACCCAAATTCTTTTTACTATTTTTCCACTAAATGTTGTCATCTTCATATTGCAATTATATGATGCATGCCCCTTCTTATTACAATGTGAACAAATAGATGAGGGTTTATGCATGTTCTTTCTAGCTATGAAACTTTTGAGATGGGTCTCTCTACTTTTTCCATCATATCCTAATCCATTCTTATTAAAGAAGGCCCATTGAGTTTCTAGCATGTTATCTAACTTTTGTTGACCCATATAGAATCTAGTAAAAGAATTATGCAAGTTACTATTTTTTTTCTTTTAGGTCACAAATTTCAAGATTTGTAATTTCTAGTTTCTTTTCACATTCTATCTTATCCTTTAGTATTAACTCATTTTCTTTCTTCAATTTAGATATTAATTTTTTGTATTTCATACTCATGCATTCATATTCCAATGCAAGATCATCAAAAGCATCTTGCAATTCATCAAAAGAATATTCATTGAGGTATGAAGTTACCTTTTCATCCTCAATAGCCATGAAGCATAGGTTGGCATTATCCTCATTCGAATCATCATCGGAGCTATCACTGTCGCTCCATGTTGCCATCATTGCCTTTTTTTGTGGAACATATCATTGGATCTTTTAAGAAGAGGGCAGTTAAATTTAATATGTCCAGGTTTTTTACATTCATAGCACACAATGGTATCTTTTCTACCTAACTCTTCTTGATCTTTCTTGTGGTTTCTCCTACCACTACCACTTGCTCTCATTCTCATGAATTTGTTAAATCTCTAGCAAACATTACCATCTCAAGATCTTCTTCACTACCACTCTCATTTTTACTCTCCTCTTAAGTAGTGGATTTCAGAGCTACTCTCACTTTCTTGGGTGGCTCTTCATTTCTTCTTAACTTCATCTTATATATGAGTAGTGATCCTATTAGTTCATCTAGTGATAGTGTGTGGGGATCTTTAAACTCCTCTATTGCAGTTACTTTAGCTTCCCATGATTTTGGTAGGCTATTCAATATTTTCTTAACCATTTCTATATTTGAATAAATTTTTCCCAAGAACTTTAACCCATTTATTACATCAGTGAACCTAGTGAACATGTCACTAATTGACTCTCCTTCTTTCATCCTAAACAGCTCATAATCATGTGTGAGCATTCCTACCTTAGTCTCATTTACTTGAGTTGTCCCTTCATGAGTTATTGCCAATTTGTCCCATATTTGTTTGGTATTGTCACAACCAGAGACTCTATTATATTCATTTAGTCCTAAAGTACAAAATAGGGTGTGCATAGCCTTAACATTTAGCTTAGCACATTTTACATCATTTGAATCCCACTCATCTTCTTCTTTAGGGATATCTCTTCCCTCTATTCTTTTAGTTGGGATTTGAGGTCCTTTAGTTATAATCCTCCATACCTCATAATCATTTGCTTGAATGAAAAGCATCATCCTAGTTTTCCAATAAGCATAATGTTCACCATTGAACATAGGAGGCCTAACTATAGAATGCCCCTCTCCTACTAGATTGGTTGCTACATTGTTGTGAGCCATTAGATCGTTTTTAACTCTTAAGAAGTTATTCCTTTATGATTAAAGAGTCCTTGCTCTGATACCAATTGTTAGCTCTACCGAAAGGGAGGTGAATCGATTTTCTAAGGTTAATGGCAAATTTAAACTAAATTAAGTCTAATTGCAAATAATGAATAATCAATAAAATGTAATACAATGAATTGAAAGAAGATAAGGGAAGGAAATAGCAAACTGAGTAGTTTATAGAGGCTCGGCCAATCTCTTACCTACGTCCTCTCTTCTTTACCTCATTGTCAAGAGCTTTCTTTCACTCTTTCAATGAATGTTACACACTCTTTTTTACAGGTTAAGGAATAACCTCTCTACCCTTTTTACACAAAGATATATTCACCCTTTACAAAGTTGACACACAGAGGAAGTCTCCTCTTCTCTCTTAATTTGAGGATGAATATGAAGTGAAGCTTTGGTAGGATAAAAATAGCTTTTACACAAAGGCTTATACAACAATATCAATAAATGAGATTGAAGACAAATGGAATGTTGGAATGAAATTCTTGAGAATATATAGAATTTACAACAATAGTCTCTCTAATCCTAGTGTCTTCAATGCTTGATTTTATACTGGAGGATTGGTAGTTGGAGTATTAAATGTTGTTTTTCCTGTTAAAGGTTTTACAGAAAGAGCCGTTGGGAACCTCCAGTAGAGTGCCAGATCGATCTCCCATTTTGATCAGATCGATCTCTTAGTTTGATTTCCTGCGAAAACAAAGCAACTTGAAACATGGAGATCGATCTCATACTTGTAGAGATCGATCTTGTAATTTGAAAATGTTAGTGAAGATCGATTTGTCGAACCAGAAGATCGATCTTTCAATCTCTCTGTTTGAGGCAAGATCGATCTCCAGATCGATCTAGCAGGTATTCTTGTAGAGAGGAGATCGATCTCTAATCAACCCAGATCGATCTCCTTAGCTCTCTAACTTTGAGGAGATCGATCTCTTCCTATACCAGATCGATCTCATGAACTCTCTGTTTGAGCATAGATCGATATACAGATCGATCTACTGCCTTTACCCTTTGTTTTAGAGGAGATCGATCTCTTCCTAGACCAGATTGATCTCATAAACATCCTGTAATAGACATATCGATCTTATAATCCTTATAGATCGATCTCTGCTTCCTCAATACCTTATACAGATCCTTTGAGAATTCAATCCTTTAGCAGATTGATCTCATATCCTCATGAGATTGATCTCTCATACTAGAAAACCCAGGAGATCGATCTCTCATCTCACCAGATCGATCTCTCATCCTTAAAGACTTAGTTTCTGGTACTGATAACTTTTAAACATGTTTTTAAATCATTTTTATATTATTGAATTTACTTGTTTTGTCATTTCAAAATATATTAACTCAACAGAGACTAAATAAGAATAATTAGATCTCACAACTTATAAACCAAATCTTCAATTATCCTTAGATTGGAAAGAGAGTTTAGCAACCCATGAATATCGGGTAAAACAGTGAAATATTTGTATCATAAAATCAAATCAAAAGTCTCTCCTCCTTAACCTAGATCTTCAAAAGCCTATTTATAACTAAAAAAAATAGAGATAAAACCCTACTCTTAGTTGGACTTGAAGTCCTTACATTTAAATAAAATAATAATCTAATAAAAAGTCTTTCAAGTAATTTGAAAAAGTCAAATCTAAAGAGGAAAGAGAAAATCATCGTATTGGATGCTTAGGCGAGAGTCTCGCCTAAGCCTTGACTCGTTTTTGTTCAACAAATTGAAGTCAGCACGTAAAGAAGACCATTAGGTGAGAGTCTTCCCTAAGGCTGCATCTGTGTGAGATTTGAGAATTTCAGACATATTTTAATTATGTAATATGAACTTGAAGTGTAATTTATTGAGCTAAGTGAATTGGGGAATGATAATTGGAGATTTATATGTTAAGTGTTTAAAATAAGTGTGTAACTATGAGGACAGATCGATCTGGGAGAAGGAGAGATCGATCTGGTGAGTTATAAATGACGAGGAAGGAGGAATTTAAGGAGCAGATCGATCTCCAATGGAAGAGGATCGATCTCCTTATGATTCTGTTTGAGAGAAGATCGATCTCATGAGGAAGAGATCGATCTCCAAATGATTCTGTTTGGGAGAAGATCGATCTCCTCAAGGAGCAGATCGATCTCATAAAGTCATAAAGAGATCGATCTCACCCCTCGACAGATCGATCTCCTAGGCATAAAATTGCCCAGATCGTCCCTAAAATTCAAACGCAGATCGATCTCACCCCTCGACAGATCGATCTCCTACCCTCAACCTATATAAGGAACCCTTGTTTTTCTCCTGCAAACTCACTTTCTCTCTCTTCCAACCCCATTTCCACCGAAACTTAACTTTCTCACTCATCCAAAACACCCATTTCTTGCCAAATCAAGAGTTGTGGCAAGAAGGAAAGTTGTTCCTCATCAAAGGGAGAACAACATACTTGGAAATCGAAGGACGAATCGGATCGAGGCATGGGTTGTGTGTCTCACAAGCTTTGGGTAATTTCTAAACCTCGATCTTGATATTTGAGATGATTTTGATGATATTGGTGGTTGTCATTGTGTTGAAATAGCTGACAAATGATTAGGGATTGATGATATTGCAATGTGGTTGGAGTGATAATGATATTTAGCAATTTTGGTAATTTTAGGAATTTTGAGCTATAAATGGAAATTTAGACAATGTGATGAATTAGCATAGATATTAAGACATAAAAATATAGAACGTTGAGATGTTGTGAATGAGAATGTAGTTTGGGGTAGAGTTACGAGAATCAAGGGATTTGAGGAGTTATGAGTAATTATGCTCGATTTTGAGAATTGAGGTTGATGAGATAATCGAGTATTGATGTTTTAATATCGTTTGGACAGCTCGGGAGTTCCAGAGTGGAATGTGAGACTAGTCCGTGATACGGGGGAAACGATTGTACTATACGAGGTGCAAAGAGGTAAGGGAAATCTAAACCATTTGTGTATGTGATTTGTAAACTATTTTAGCATGATTTGTGGTTTATAAAACAAGCATGTTGAGTGTTGTGTTGAGATACAATTGCACACGATTTTTATAGCCGGTTGGAGCCCAATGTTTTTATGAGTTTATAACTGGGCTCTACGTTAAGGCAATATCGAGATTTGAGAAATGTGTGCGTGCTTTGCCGGTTGGAACTCGGTTTTATTATGTTTTGTGTTGAGTACAAAACGATTTTCAAATGAGTTTTATGAGAGAAAAACCACTATGAGTTCTACGTGAAGGCAAACCAGTCTTGTGTGATAAGACTTAGGTGTGTAATTTTGAGTACACACCGGGCATTGCTCTGGTAGCATGTAAGCCCGATTTCTTCTCCATTCTGGTAACGTGAGAATAACCCATTCTGTGGCTGTGCCACGTATACTTAGTGGTCGTTGCCACGTGTGAAACCCTATTTGGTGGCCGTTGCCACGTGAGAAACCCCATTGGTGGCCGTTGCCACGTGATACCCCATTTGGTGGCCGTTGCCACGTGAGAAACCCTATTTGGTGGCCGTTGCCACGTGAGAAACCCCATTGGTGGCCGTTGCCACGTGATACCCCATTTGGTGGCCGTTGCCACGTGAGAAACCCTATTGGTGGCCGTTGCCACGTGAGAACCCCTAATTAGTGGCCGTTGCCATGTGAGAACCCCTAATTAGTGGCCATTGCCACGTGAAACCCTATCCAGTGGCTATGCCACGTGTGAAATTAAATCAGTGGCCATGTCACGTGTGTTTAGTGGCTATGCCACGTGAGAATTTAAATCAGTGGCCATGCCACGTGTGTTTAGTGACTATGCCACGTGTGAATTTAAATCAGTGGCTATGCCACGTGTGTTTAGTGGCTGTGCCACATGCATTACTATTTCAGTGATTTTCTCACGTTCATTGAGAAAGCGTTTATCGCATTGTTTTCACATGCTTTGTTATTGCTCTAGAGTGAGCCTTTTTACTTCATGTTTTCACATGACTTGAGACATGAGAATGTCGTTTTGAGTACTTTCATGCTATGGTTTTCAAATGAGTTTCACATACAAATAAACATTTTGTGATGTGCATTTTGGTTTATGAAATGAGTTCCTTACCCCCTTTACTGAGCGATTTAGAAGCTCACCCTGTTTTCTTTTCCCCCCCAGATTTCTTCAAGTGAAAAGGGTTTCCCCTGCGACGTACGGAGTAGTGGCTAGTGGAGGACTTGAGCTCCAGGCCATATATTGTATTTTGAGGTATCTTTTATCTTTTCATGTACCCAGACAATTACTGTAATTGCAGACACTTGATGTATAACATTGTATGGGATGTATTAGGATTAATTAACTTGAAATTGAGTAATGTATATAATACAATATGCACTATATCATGATGATATCCTGAGGCATGATAATTATGATGATGTATGACACTGCACAGGAATGCACCCTTAATTGTGAATTAATGAGTAAAAAGTTTTAAATTTGCCCTATTTTCTGCATTTTCGGGGCGTGACAGAGTTTTCTTGGTATCAGAGCTTAGGGTGTCTAGTACTGTCAGTGTCGGTTAAGTGAAATAGAATACATCCCAAGTGTCTGTAATAGTCTGGTCATGAACTGAAATTGAGGATTGAGATTTCAATCAATTCTACTATGTACGCGCAGGAGACGAGTTGAGATAGAGAATGAGTAAACGACGAGGTCGTTCGAGGAGGAAGGCAGAGTCCCCTTCGCCACCTGTCCCACAACCAGAGAGTCCTAACTCTCGATTTAATCGGATTGAGATCGATGTGAGGCAAGGTTTTGAGCAGATGGCAGCGTTATTCGCGCAACACTTTGGAGTTAATGCCTCAGATACTACCCCTACACCACCACAAGGACCTCCCATACCCCCAGTGCCTCCCGTCACTCAGCCTGAGGATAGAAGTATGGTCCGACTAAAGGATTTTCTGAGGATGAATCCACCCGCATTTAGGGGAAAGAAAGATCCTACAGAGGCTGAGGAGTGGTTGACGGAATTGAGAATTATATTTGATTTCCTGAGGTGCACCGATGCTGAGAGGGTCAGTATGAGTGCCTATATGTTGAAGGGGAGAGCTCGAGATTGGTGGGGTACTACCCAGGGTATTTTGATGTCCCACCATGATGTGATTGGTTGGGAAGAGTTTCAGACAGCCTTTAGGACCCAATATGTACCACGAGCCGCCCAGAGAAAGAAACAGGCTGAGTTTTTTAGTTTGGTACAGGGTGACATGTCTGTGGATGACTATGAGAGCCAATTCACAGCGCTATTGAGGTATAACCCAGAGACCTTCAAGAGTGAAGAGCTCCGCACAGAGAAGTTTGTGTATGGGTTGAAGCCCGTCATCAGAGATAGATTGATAGGGCTATGTATTACTGAGTTTGGAGATGCTCTGAGACGAGCACAAGAGATTGAAAGAGGAATTGAGATGGTGCAATCCCAGAATGAGCTCAGAGCGGTGAATAAAGATAAGGGCAAGAGGCCAGCACTTTTCCAAACGGAGGCTCGGAGAGGTTCCTTCAGAAGAGGAAGGATTGAGGTGCAGAAGGGCAGATTAGAGAGACCCAGAGGTTACCTAACATTAGAGAGACCCCTCGAGATGTCAGGCCTGAGACAAGATTTTGTAGAAATTGTGGCCGAATGCATGAGGAAAGTTGTACTGGGTCGATCCATGGATGTTTTAGATGTGGAGACATGGGTCACATGGTAAAGGATTGCCCTCAACCTCAGAAACCACATGTCTTGGAGCCCCCTAGACAACAGCCTCAGAGAGTGGATCCTCGGAGACGGGCTACTGCGGCAGAGAAAGGGAAGAAACCTGTGGCACAGGGACGTGTGTTTGCCCTAGATAAGGAGACTGCTGACACTTCGACAGAAACTATAAGAGGTACACTCTCTGTCTGTAATTATGAGGCTCATGTGTTGATTGATTCAGGATCCACGCATTCGTTTATTTCTGAGCATTTTGCATGTAGATTAAACTTGAAGTTTGAACCTCTAGAATACATACTACATGTAAATACCCCTATGCGTGAATCCCAGAGAACTGAGTTAATCTGTAAAGGATGTGAAATAAAGGTGGGAGATAGAGTGATGTTAGCAGATCTAATCCTGTTGAATATTCATGGGTTTGATGTAATTCTGGGAATGGATTAGTTGGTGACCAATCGAGTGAGTTTAGACTGCTACACTAAGATTGTAACTTTCTCCCTACCTGAACCTTACAGTGTACGATTGAGATATTGAGGAAATGATTATGTGGATTTCTAGTAAGTAATTTGAGAATTTTAATATTATTTTGGAGAATATTAAATATGATTGTTCATGTGAAGGTTATGAGACACTCATCTCAGACGATGAGCGGGAACATCCGAGGATTGAGGATATACCTGTGGTTTGCGAATTTTTGGATGTTTTCCCAGATGAATTGCCAGGTTTACCACCAGAGAGAGAGCTGGAGTTTACCATTGATTTTGTACCAGATACTCAGCCGATCTCTAAACCTACCTACAGGATGACATTAGTGGAACTTGAGGAATTGAAGAAACAACTACAGGAGTTATTGGATCAAGGGTTTATTAGGCCCAGCGTTTCACCGTGGGGAGCACCGGTTTTATTTGTCAAGAAGAAGGATGGTAGTCTCAGATTATGCGTAGACTATCGGTTGTTGAATAAAGCCATGGTGAAGAATAAATACCCATTGCCCAGGATTGATGATCTACTTGATCAGCTAAGAGGGGCATCAGTCTTTTCTAAGATTGATTTGAGATCGGGCTATCACTAATTGAGGATCAAGGAAGAAGATATTCCAAAGATGGCCTTCAGGACGAGGTATGGCCATTACGAATTTCTGTCCTTTGGATTGACGAACGCCCCTGCAGCATTTATGAGGTTGATGAACAAAGTGTTTAGAGACTATCTAGATAAATTTGTGATAGTCTTTATTGATGATATCCTGGTATACTCTCGGTCGTATGAGGAGCATGCACAGCATTTGTGGTTAGTACTTCAGATACTCCGAGATAAGCAATTATACGAAAAGCTTAGTAAGTGTGAGTTTTGGCTGAACCGGATAGCTTTCCTTGGTCATATAGTCTCAGAGGAAGGAGTATCAGTGGACCCAAGCAAGGTGGAGGCTGTGCTTAATTGGGAGAGACCGAGGACAGTTACTGAGGTACGAAGCTTCCTTGGTTTGGCAGGGTATTACAGAAGATTTGTGGAAGGATTTTCAAGGATTGCCGCTCCTTTGACTAAGCTCACGCGCAAAGAGACTCCATTTATATGGACTGATCAATGTGAGCTCAGTTTTCAGGAATTAAAGAGGCGGTTGACTGCGGCACCTGTGTTAACTATTCCTGAGGGATCAGGAGGATTTTCGATGTATAGTGATGCATCTCATCAAGGATTAGGGTGTGTGCTTATGCAGCACGGAAGAGTGGTCGCATATGGATCGCGACAGCTGAAAGACCATGAGCGGAATTACCCCACGCGTGATTTGGAGTTAGCCGCTGTGGTGTTCGCTTTGAAGATCTGGCGACACTACTTATATGGGAAAAGATTCCAGATCTTCACTGATCACAAGAGTTTGAGATATCTCTTTGATCAGAAAGAGTTAAACATGAGACAAAGGAGATGGATGGAACTCCTTAAGGATTATGACTGCGAGATTCTATATCATCCGGGTAAGGCGAATGTGGTTGCTGATGCTCGGAGCAGGAAGAGTATGATATCTGCTATGATGATCAGGGAATGGGATTTACTGGAGCAGTTTGTCGAACTTCAGATCAGAGTTAAAGAGATAGAGACTGGATTTGTGGCTAGCTTGCGAATAGAGCCCAGGATCATGGATCAGATTAGAACTGGGCAGCGCAGTGATCAGAGATTGATAGATATGGTTAGCCAAGCTGAGCAGAGTTCGCAGTCGGATCTCACCATCAGTGAGGATGGATTGTTGAGATTCAGAGGACGGTTTGTGTACGGACGATGATACCCTAAAGAGACAGATATTGAGAGAATCCCACTGCTCGCGATACACCATGCACCCAGGGAGTACTAAGATGTACCGAGACTTGAGAAAGGTGTATTGGTGGAGTGGTATGAAGCGAGACGTGGCAGAGTACGTGGCCAGGTGTTTGGTATGCCAGCAAGTGAAAGCTGAGCATCAGAAGCCCGGAGGACTACTACAGCCCTTACCTGTACCTACATGGAAATGGGAGCATGTCACTATGGACTTTATTATGGGTTTACCGAGGACCCGAAGAGGTCATGACGCTATATGGGTTATAGTGGATAGATTGACCAAGAGTGCCCACTTCCTTGCCATCAAGAGCACAGATACTGTGGATGCCTTAGCTGAGCTGTATGTCAGCGAGATAGCTAGATTACATGGGGCTCCAGTGAGTATTACTTTTGATAGAGATTCCCGGTTTACTTCCAGATTTTGGACCCAGTTTCAGGAGTCCATGGGATCTCGATTGAGTTTTAATACCGCCTATCATCCTCAGACAGATGGTCAATCAGAGAGGACTATTCAGACCCTGGAGGATATGTTGAGGGCGTGTACGATGGATTTTAAGGGATCATGGGATGATCACCTGCCCCTAGCAGAGTTTGCATACAATAACAGCTATCATGCGAGTATTGGAATGGCACCTTTTGAGGCTCTATATGGTAGGAGGTGTAGATCCCCTATAACTTGGAAAGAAGTCGGTGACAGAAAGATAAATGCTCCCGAGCTTGTTGAGCAAGCCGTACAGAGTGTGAAACTCATATGTGAGAGGTTACGGGCTGCACAAAGTAGATAGAAAAGCTACGCAGATGTGCGTAGACGGCCACTCGAGTTTGAGGTTGGTGATGCAGTATTTCTGAAAATATCACCTAGTAAGGGTATCATGCGATTTGAGAAGAAAGGGAAATTGAGTCCTCGATACATAGGACCATTCGAGATTCTTGAGAGAGTGGGAGAGGTAGCTTACAGATTAGCATTACCCCCACAGATGTCCGAAATACACAATGTTTTTCATGTGTCTATGTTGAGGAAGTACCACCCGGACTCTTTCCATGTTATAGAGTATGACGAGATGGACATTCAAGAGGATATGAGCTTCACTGAGGAACCCGTCCGGATTCTCGATAGAAAGGAAAAGGTACTGAGAACCAAGAGCATCCCATTAGTGAAAGTTTTGTGGAAACATCACTCAATGGAAGAGGCAACGTGGGAACTAGAGAGTCTCATGAAGGAGAAATACCCCCATCTATTTGACTAGTTGAGTTGAATTTGGAGGACCAAATTCTTTTTAAGGTGGGGAGGATGTGAGATCTGAGAATTTCAGACATATTTTAATTATGTAATATGAACTTGAAGTGTAATTTATTAAGCTAAGTGAATTAGGGAATGATAATTGGAGATTTATATGTTAAGTGTTTAAAATAAGTGTGTAACTATGAGGACAGATCGATCTGGGAGAAGGAGAGATCGATCTGATGAGTTATAAATGACGAGGAAGGAGGAATTTAAGGAGCAGATCGATCTCCAATGGAAGAGGATCGATCTCCTTATGATTCTGTTTGAGAGAAGATCGATCTCATGAGGAAGAGATTGATCTCCAAATGATTCTGTTTGGGAGAAGATCGATCTTCTCAAGGAGCAGATCGATCTCATAAAGTCATAAAGAGATCGATCTCACCCCTCGACAGATCGATCTCCTAGGCATAAAATTGCCCAGATCGTCTCCAAAATTCAAACGCAGATCGATCTCACCCCTCGACAGATCGATCTCCTACCCTCAGCCTATATAAGGAACCCCTGTTTTTCTCCTGCAAACTCACTTTCTCTCTCTTCCAACCCCATTTCCACCGAAACCTAACTTTCTCACTCATCCAAAACACCCATTTTCGGCCAAATCAAGAGTTGTGGCAAGAAGGAAAGTTGTTCCTCATCAAAGAGAGAACAACATACTTGGAAATCGAAGGACGAATCGGATCGAGGCATGGGTTGTGCGTCTCACAAGCTTTGGGTAATTTCTAAACCTCGATCTTGATATTTGAGATGATTTTGATGATATTGGTGGTTGTCATTGTGTTGAAATAGCTGACAAATGATTAGGGATTGATGATATTGCAATGTGGTTGGAGTGATAATGATATTTAGCAATTTTGGTAATTTTAGGAATTTTGAGCTATAAATGGAAATTTAGACAATGTGATGAATTAGCATAGATATTAAGACATAAAAATGTAGAACGTTGAGATGTTGTGAATGAGAGTGTAGTTTGGGGTAGAGTTACGAGAATCAAGGGATTTGAGGAGTTATGAGCAATTATGCTCGATTTTGAGAATTGAGGTTGATGAGATAATCGAGTATTGATGTTTTAACATCGTTTGGATAGCTCGGGAGTTCCAGAGTGGAATGCGAGGCTAGTCCGTGATACGGGGGAAACGATTGCACTATACGAGGTGCAAAGAGGTAAGGGAAATCTAAACCATTTGTGTATGTGATTTGTAAACTATTTTAGCATGATTTGTGGTTTATAAAACAAGCATGTTGAGTGTTGTGTTGAGATACAATTGCACACAATTTTTATAGCCGGTTGGAGCCCAATGTTTTTATGAGTTTATAACTGGGCTCTACGTTAAGGCAATATCGAGATTTGAGAAATGTGTGCGTGCTTTACCGGTTGGAACTCGATTTTATTATGTTTTGTGTTGAGTACAAAACGATTTTCAAATGAGTTTTATGAGAGAAAAACCACTATGAGTTCTACGTGAAGGCAAACCAGTCTTGTGTGATAAGACTTAGGTGTGTAATTTTGAGTACACACCGGGCATTGCTCTGGTAGCATGTAAGCCCGATTTCTTCTCCGTTCTGGTAACGTGAGAATAACCCATTCTGTGGCTGTGCCACGTATACTTAGTGGTCGTTGCCACGAGTGAAACCCTATTTGGTGGCCGTTGCCACGTGAGAAACCCCATTGGTGGCCGTTGCCACGTGATACCCCATTTGGTGGCCGTTGCCACGTGAGAAACCCTATTTGGTGGCCGTTGCCACGTGAGAAACCCTATTGGTGGCCGTTGCCACGTGAGAACCCCTAATTAGTGGCCGTTGCCACGTGAAACCCTATCCAGTGGCTATGCCACGTGAGAATTTAAATCAGTGGCCATGCCACGTGTGTTTAGTGACTATGCCACGTGTGAATTTAAATCAGTGGCTATGCCACGTGTGTTTAGTGGCTGTGCCACGTGCATTACTATTTCAGTGATTTTATCATGTTCATTGAGAAAGCGTTTATCGCATTATTTTCACATGCTTTGTTATTGCTCTAGAGTGAGCCTTTTTACGTCATGTTTTCACATGACTTGAGACATGAGAATGTCGTTTTGAGTACTTTCATGCTATGGTTTTCAAATGAGTTTCACATACAAATAAACATTTTGTGATGTGCATTTTGGTTTATGAAATGAGTTCCTTACCCCCTTTACTGAGCGATTTAGAAGATCACCCTGTTTTCTTTTCCCCCCCAAATTTCTTCAAGTGAAAAGGGTTTCCCCTGCGACGTACGGAGTAGTGGCTAGTGGAGGACTTGAGCTCCAGGCCATATATTGTATTTTGAGGTATCTTTTATCTTTTCATGTACCCAGACAATTACTGTAATTGCAGACACTTGATGTATAACATTGTATGGGATGTATTAGGATTAATTAACTTGGAATTGAGTAATGTATATAATACAATATACACTATATCATGATGAGATCCTGAGGCATGATAATTATGATGATGTATGACACTGCACAGGAATGCACCCTTAATTGTGAATTAATGAGTAAAAAGTTTTAAATTTGCCATATTTTCCGCATTTTCGGGGCGTGACAATCTGGCTCTGCCCTGAATTGAAAACTGTACAATGAAGGGATCCTTAGGCGAGCACTGACCTGGCTCGCATTCATCATTTCTCACTTCTTCCACATGATTTCTCTTGTTCCAAAATTCGTCTAAATCATCATTTAATTCATCAATTCCATGAATTCTTACAATTATTCAAGAATGATCAATTATCCATAGATTAAGTATAAAATTCATACAAAACCATAGGAAACAAGGTAAATAAAGTGCATAAATAATAACTTATCAGAGACCCTATTGCTCACCCTGCCTTGCGAGACCATGTCGCGCACCCTGCCGCGTGAGACCCTGTAGCGCACCCTGCAGCGCAAGACCCTGTCGTGCAAAGAACCTGTTGCGTGAGACCCTACAGTGCAAAGAACCTGTCACGCGAGACCCTGCCGTGCAAGGCGCGAGACTCTGTCGTGCACTCTGCCCACGCACCCTGTCGCACGAGACTCTGCCACGCGAGACCTTGCTGCGCACCCTACCGTGCACTTTGCAAGCACCCCTACCGCGCGAGCGGGAGAGACCCCTGACGCTCACCCTACCGTGCGAGACCCTGCCGCGTAAGGTGCGAGACTCTGCCGCGCACTCTGCCATACACCCTGTCGCGCGAGACCCTGCAGTGCACCCTGTTGCGTAGTTTCAGATTCCTGTCGCAAGGCTGAGGGAGCACAACCCTATGGCACATTTTTAGAACCTTGTCGCAGGGACCAGTACTCAAGACCCTGTCAGCAGGGTGAGGGAGATAAACCTTGCCAGAGAGTTCGGGAGGTAAACCTTTGCTGCAGGGTTTGGTCGAAATGAATTTGAAGTTCATCGGTCTGGGGAGCAAGGGAGACAAAGCCCTTCCTCAGTAAATAGAAGGCAGCTGACTAGTGGTTAGAATAGTCTGAACTTCTTAGTCTATTTTTAAGATTCAAGGCCAAATCTTGGAATGAAAGGTGTTAGAAGAAAGCATCTGGTGTAAAGACCCGAGAGAAGGAGCTTTCATTCAAATGACTCGGACTCTTCTAGTACCAAGGAAATGGAAGCACATTCGACCCGAGAATCAGAGAAGAACCTGGAAAAAGTCATAGAAAGGAGTCTTTGAAAAGTTATGTGGATCACTTCCGAGATGCTACTCTAGAAGTGAAAGATTTATAAGTAGGAGTAGTTATGGCAGCAATCCTGCAAGGAACGAAATCTGAGAAGTAACAAGAGTCTTTGTCCCTTGACTAGCCTACAATTATCTCAGATTTATTTGCTCGAGCAAATAAGTATGTTGCCCAAGATAAAGTAATGAAAATGGTGCAGTCTCGAGATGCGAAAGAAGAAAGAAAAAGAGACTGAGATGTGACCGGGAGGAGTTCTTCCAGACCCGACAGATCAGACAAGGCTCCTAGGCTTAGGTATGAAAACTATACTAAGCTGAATGAACCCCGTGCTACTATTTTTGCTGCTATTGAAATGATTAGACTGTTAGAATTTCCAAAAAAGAAAGTAGGAAACTTAGGGCGGAACGCGGATGCCTACTGCAGATTTTGTTCCGCTTATGGTCATCCTACGGAAATGTGCAGATAACAGATGGATCAGTTAGAGAAGTTGGCCCGAGAAGGGAAGATTAATCGCTTCCTTTGGAGAAGCGAAAGGACTCGTTACCCCCCACGAGATCGAAGGGACGATCGTTCGCAGAATAGATAAAATAATGATAGAGGGAGAAACAGGAGCTAGAAATGTACAAGCCTGTAAGAACCTGAGGCGCGATAGCGTCATTGTGACTAGGCGCTAGAAACGTACAAGCCGTAAGAGCTTGAGGCGCGATAGCGTCACTGTGGCTAGGCGTTGAAGACATAAAAGCCATAAGAGCCTGAGGCACGATAGCGTCACTGTGGCCAAACGTTGAAGACAGATAAGCCGTAAGAGCCTGAGGCGCGATAGCGTCACTGTGGCCAGGCGTTGAAAACAGATAAGTCGTAAGAGCCTGAGGCGCGATAGCGTCACTGTAGCCAGGCGTTGAAGACAGATAAGCAGTAGGAGCCTGAGGCGTGATAGCGTCACTGTGGCCAAGCGTTGAAGACAGATAAGCCGTAAGAGCCTGAGGCGCGATAGCGTCACTGTGGCCAGGCGTTGAAGACAGATAAGCCGTAAGAGCCTGAGGCGCGATAGCGTCACTGTGGTCAGGTGTTGAAGACAGATAAGCCGTAAGAGCCTGAGGAGCGATAGCATCACTGTAGCCAGGTGTTGAAGACGTATAAGCTGTAAGAGTCTGAGGCGCGATAGCGTCACTGTGGCCAGGCGTTGAAGACGTATAAGCCGTAAGAGCCTGAGGCGCGATAGCGTCACTATGGCCAGACATTGAAGACAGATAAGCCGTAAGAGCCTAAGGCGCGATAGCGTCACTGTGGCTAGGCGTTGAAGATAGATAAGTCGTAAGAGCGATAGCTTCACTGAGGTCAGGCGTTGGAAACGTATAAGCCGTAAGAGCCTGAGGCGCGATAGCATTATTATGGCCAGGCGTTGAAGATAGATAAGCCGTAAGAGCCTGAGGCACGATAGCGTCACTGTGGTCAGGCGTTGAAGATAGATAAGCCGTAAGAGCTTGAGGCGCGATAGCGTCATGGTGGCCAGACGTTGAAGACAGATAAGCCGTAAGAGCCTGAGGCGTGATAGCGTCACGACGGCTAGACATCTGAAAAGACTTACCATAAGAGCCAGATGCGTAAAGGCGTCACAGCGGCCAGGCATTTGAAAACAAACATGTCATAGTGCCAGAGGCGCTAATGGGTCGCGGCGGCCAGACATTAGAAAAAGATGAGTCATGGTGCGAGAGACGCGAATGCGTCACGGCGGCCCGGCACCAGGAGAAGATTTATATAAAAAGGCTTGAAGCGAAAAATGCGCGAGTTAAGTCACAAAGAAAAAGTGCAAAAGTTTGAAGCGAAAAATACGCGATGAGCACTCAAATAAGAGCTTGAAGCAAAAAATACGCAAGGTAAACTAAACACTCCGATGAAAATTCAACTTCAGAATCTAACGTAAGGACTTGACATGAGAACATATGTACTCTTCCGCAAGGTTATACCTAGCGAAAGAGTGGGGAGCAATTGTTGTGCATAATATTAAGAATAAAAAAAAGTGCACCACATGGCGCACGAAGAATGCGCCAAGAGACGCACGAAGAAAACGGGTATAGGTATGAAAAAATCTGGTATTTAATGTAAAGGGCATATGCGTAATTAGTGACAGAGAGAAACCCCTATAAATAGAGGTCAGGTATGATTCATAAAGCAAGTATCGAAGCACCAACGCATGGAACAACCCTTGCGTTCCTCTGATTTTCTTCTTTTTTGCAGAAGCTCTCGACAAGACATGACAGAGAACCCAAAGAGAAGACGTCAACGATTCGTTACTGTTGTTTCAGGTAACAACAGTAACAATTACAACAATAGTGTAAATTCCTTCAAAATCTTTTAAGACAACAGAGGTGGCCTCATCCTCCCAAGTCTTTGATCTATTTTATGCGTGGCCATAACATAAATTTTAGCATGCCTCTTTCAGTCGGTAGATCTTGGTTTTCCCGACACAAACCCTTCGGTAATCATGTTGATTACGCCAATGATATGCCCGTTGCTAACGGGAGCAACTTCCTCATTCACTCTTTTCCTTCTTTCATACCCTTGATTCTTTCTTATTTGATAATTGTCGTGCCTATTATTTCTTTTTCTTTCAAAACCTCTTCGTTTGCACTTCGCCCTTCTACCTCAAACCTTCTTAAGAAACCCTTCCATATCAAATCTTCAGTTTCATTCTTGGGTTCCACACATTCTTTCGTACCATGCCCATAGTTCTTGTGAAGTGTTTAGAATTTGCTTATAAAGTCTCAGTCTCCTATGGAGGCTTTTCCAAATTATCCTTATCCCTACAACAAGGATTTCGCACCTTCACTTTTTGAGAGGAGTATAGAACTGGTATGTTCTTTGTGAAGGTTTCATTCTTCTCACAAATTTATCACGGTGTGGGCTTCTTCCTCTTTCTTCTTTTCTTTTCTTCTCAAGTTGCTCACTATCTTGATACTTGATTGATACTTGACTGGCATTACTTCTTATTTATGTGCACTTTTTCTCTCATAAGCAAATTGATGAGCAATCTCGGTGGCTGCTTATTCAAGGATTTAGAGAAATCTTTGCCCTTTAGGCCATTCATGAATGCGACAATGGCAACGGTGTGATCAAGATCTTTTACACAAAGTGTTTCATGATTGAACCTCGTGACATACTCTCTCTCAAGGATTCATATTCTCTTTGCTTCACTAACATAAGAGTGATGGAGGTTTTCTTATGAACAATGCTAGTGACAAGCTTGCGTGTCTTCCCATTTCCCATCCAAATGAGCAAGTTCCCTTTGTCTGACAAGTTTTTCCTTCAAATTAGCTTCCATTCTTCCTTAATCTTTGTCGAGCTTTTAATTGAGCTTCCTTATTGCCCGTCTCCTTTCTATCCTTTCCCTTAAGTCTATCGCAAACTTCAAACATTTCAATATCATCTATGCTCCCCCCCTTTTCAATTCTTTTCCCCTTTTGAAAGGAGTTTTGTCGGCATTAGTGATACCATAAGGGAGCTATAGGTGTTTGAGGCTGAGCTTTACTAAGATCCCATGATGGGTCTTTAGTTTCAATTTCTTCATTTTCTTCTTTTGAAGCAACGACAAAATTCGTTGCGTAAGCAACCCTTGGTATATTGATACAAAGACACATCTCTTCTTTCGTAGCTGTAAGCCATGCCGTCATATACACTCTTACTACCTTACTTAAAACTGTGGAGTTCTACTCTTAGCTGTCTCACTTCGTCATTTCTTTCATCTTCATTTCCTTTACTGCCATGAATAGGAAAGTGCTAGAATTCACCTGTTTGTCCTGTCCCTCTCTCTGAGACGAGTTAAAATATCTTTGGACTTCTTCATTAGTGCTTTGGCATGTGACTTTTGGCAATGCAGTCAACTTATCATTCATCTCATCAGGGGGACAAAGGCGACTCGTCAACAATCGACTAAATCCTCTTTACTCCATGACTCTCTTTTTAGGTGGCATGTTGATGACACTATCCAAATTGTTTTAGTCTCTTTAAACTGGTCTTAGTAAGAACTCGCAAGAGTAGCTTCTTGAGTTCAGTTCTCAATAAAAGCATCAATTATTAAGGTTGTGAATACAGTGAATCAAATATAAAAGTCATAGATTTATTTGAAAAGAGTGTTTTCGTTCATAGAGGGTAACTGAAAGTTCCATTTATAAAAGGTGTGAATCGGACTGTTCATTAAGTATAAAGTTCTTGTCAAAGTTGGTCAAGTATTCAGACATGGCTAGAATATAATAGATCTAGAGAGAAAGATGTAAAGTCACAAATAAAGTCTCTTTGGTAAATAGAGTTTAAAAGATCCATTTGCTTTGGAATATATATATATAAAAGGTCCAAGATTATGTCATGTGTCATCATCTTAGGGATTTTATCTATTTAAGTAGATTCAGTCTATCTTCAAGTCGTGAAACTAAGGTGACAAAAAAACTAAATATCGTCTAAGCCGAGCTTGTTGGACCAAACTCAATGTGATCAATGTGATATTAAGACTAAATCTATCCAAAACAAATTCTCACGTTGAATACTCTCTGGATGGTTATGTAGACAAATTCAGAACAACATCCTACAAATTTTACCTTAAGTCAAGGTTTGGCACTAGATCGATAGACTCAGTCTAAGAATCTAAAATACTTAAATTAATGCCTCTAGTTTAGCAACTACTAGAAGAGTATTTTTTTAGGTTGTCACGGATCGAACCTTGACAAGTGAAAGTAAGAGTCTAGCACACAACCAACAGACTATATGGCTAGCTGTTGGCACTACGAGAAGAGTTAAAGTTTACATATAAATTGTTGGAAATTGACGTGATAATGAATGGACACGAGTTACAAAATTCGTTTGAGTGATGTAGTGTTGTAGGATGCTTTTGAGGTGCAAATTAAATTCAACTGGTTTGAAGTTTGCAGGAGAAAGATAGAGGAAGAATTAAGGCTGAATAGAATAGCTTTTGAACTGTGAGTGACACAGAGACAGAGTACTTTCGAGTATGGACGTGCAAGCACTTTGATATTTTTTCTTATTACAATTATTTTCTAATTTAACAAAGTCAGCTAAGTAGGGACTAGAAAGGTTGTGGCACGCATCAATTGTTGATTATTGTTAAGATAAACTAATTTTCCATTGATCAGCCTGTTTCCTTAATAAGGAGCAAAGTGATGTGACATGCAAATCACTACCGGGATGCTCTAGGCATGCTGCCCACGTTCAAATCGATGCTCGTTCTTCCTTATTTAAGCCGTAGGCGGAGCTCTCGTTTCATCCTGACAGTTTGTTTCTTTCTATTCCATGGCACTTCCCATTTCAAAAGTAGTTCCTACGAAAAACAACATTGCTCGAGAACTTGATGAAATTTACAAGGATCTACATGAGCTTGACTTCATTGCTATTGAAGGACCGAAAACCCTGGAGAAAAAGGACTGCCTGCGCCTGCAAAAGGAGAAACAGATATCTGTTGATCCAATATCATTGAGAGAATCATCCATGGGAGAAATAAGTTTCAACATGATGTTACCTCCTATCAATGCACCTCAAGGCGATTCTGCTGTCCCTCTACCACCGCCTTTGCTCTCTGCAAAGCAGAAGTTTTTAAGTTGTAGCCTTCCGAACTCTGCAACCTCGTCTCCTCGATTTGGTTCATTTCTATCAAGGAAGAACTTGAAAAATGAAAGTCAAGCATCTCCTCGACAGGTTGACAAATTGGTCAATAAGCACCCGTCTGCAACACAACATCATCAGTCTCTGCTGAAAAACAACCGGTTTTGGAGAAGCAAGTCTTATGGAGAAGGAAGAACATTTGCACCTCCAGATGAACTTGATGATCTTTGGCTGTACGACGCAAACGCCCTTCAAAATAAGAAAAAGCTCCATGGTTATGGCAGTTTAATCTCCAGTCCCAATGTTAACAATGATAGTGGTCGAAAGAGCTGCAAGAAGATGGATGGTAATGAAGTTGACTTCAAATGCAGCTCCCTTTGCTTGTTCTTACCAGGCATCGGTAAGGCCAAGCCAGTGAGGTCAAGAAAGACAGAAGCAATAATCATGGAGAATAATGTGATATCCAGAACCGTTTCTCTGGAAAAGTTCGAATGCGGATCCTGGGCTTCATCAACCATGACAGCAGACCATGATGAGGATGGAGACTCCATGAATCTCTACTTTGATCTGCCATTGGAGTTGATCAAAAACGTTGGGAACGATGCACATTTACCGGTTTCTGCTGCTTTTGTGTTTGATGATAAAGATATAAAAGGAGTTTTGAAAAATAGTTCAACTCCAGCAAGAGAAACAGGCAGGAAATCCCATGAATCATCTCGCCATGTAAGATTTTCTACATCATCCCCAACATCGTACCCTGCCTCACCAGCTGCTTGCATCACACCACGCTTGCGTAAGGCTAGGGAGGATTTCAATGCTTTTTTACAAGCACAAAGAGCATGAAAATCCCTTACTCAATGTGCCAAATTTTCTTCATTACTATATTATTACAATTTACTTTTGCAAGTTGCTTTGCACTGATCTCCAAACAAATTAAGATTTTCAACCTGATAAAAACGAAAAGCAATAGTGCTAAAGAAAGCAGAAAAGCGAGAGTCCACAAAACAAACCAAGTACATTAGCCACCTCCAAATGAAGTAAATATAGGTCACTCCATTCTACCTTAATGCAACAGAGCTTTTGAAGTTCTAACTGTTGCTTCTCCTGGTAATTGGATTTACTCAGTACTTCTTCACAATTTTCTTTTAGGCTCACATGAGAAAAAATGAAATAAAATAAGCTTCTCATTGAGATTATTAATGAACAATGACCACTCATATTAATAAAAAAAGTTATATGTGTGCCAGCGTATAAATGAGAATCAATATTAGATTTGTCAGAATAATTAATAATTATCGAAAGCAAACTCATCTAGATCAACTAATTAATTAATAAAGGAATGTATATAAATCAACAACCAATATATAGTCATAACTATTGAGTAGTGATTTCGTGTCCTAAAATATGCAGAAAAACATGCATTGATCAATGTTAAGAACATATATGTGTGAATAGAAATTTTTTTTAGATGTTTATAAATTTAAAGTTAAGAACATTTAAATACAAACAATTAAAAATAATGAGAATCGATATCAATAGACCGATGAAATTAAATGAAGAAATCAACAATTTGAAAAAATTAAGTGATCAAAATAATATTTATAAACAAATATTAGTTGATAGTTGATAAAGGATTGAAAATTTATTAAAACTTTCTTTGATAGTTAATTGATAATTTTTGAGTTAAAAGGTCCGCATGATAATAAAAATTTAGAACTTGCTACAATGAGTTTGAATGAAGAATTTTGAAATTTTAAAAAATTTTAAAATTTTAAAGAATTTCAAAATAAAATCATTTCAAAATTGATGAATTCAAAATACTAATATTTATAATTACGTTGCTTGGGTAAATATTTTTTAAAAAGAAATTTTGACTACTAGAATGATGAACAAAAAATAATTGTAAAATAAAAATAATGATATTAAATATAAGAAAAAGAAAAATACAAAATAGATGTTATATGGATATCCTATTCACATACATACACATACATATATATACACACACACATATATATACTACAACATACATATATATAGAGAGAGGGGAATGATTCACTTACACAAGTATAAGATTATTATTTTACACTATCTTCATCTATAATTAATATTTTTACAAACCAACAATTAGATTTAACAATTTACTCATATCTATCATATATGTAAAATTGATATCTCTATCATTTTAATCGAGAATAGAATATGTTTTAATATATATTAACAATTGAAATTTTATTATTATTATTATTGAACAAATAGTTAGGTATTTTTTTAATTATCTTAAAATTTTGCATGAAAGATCTAATTAAATAGAACATAAAATTTAATGATTAGATTAAAAAAAATATAAATCATATAAAAATATATAAAAGTGAGTAAAACTAATTTAGTTTTACATAGTAGTGTAAATCGAATGGGTCAATATCGATCAAATTTGATTAGTACGATATGAGTTTAAATAGATCAAACCCATTTAGGCCCATATAAAAACATGCCAAAAATTTTCAAACCGATCCAATCCTAGGCCATCCTTCAATTTTTTCTTTTTTTAACGTGACTCCTTTCCTAATCCTATCCTCGCCCTCGATATGCTTGATTCTGCTCTATTTAATGCAGGACTTGAGTTGCTTATTGCGCTTCTTGGTTCTACAAGCACTAAGCAGCAACTTGATGGTGCTGTTGCTCCGTACAAGACGGCCAACAAAGCTATGACTCTTTCTCCTATGGATTCCATTGCCTGAATCATTTATCTAAATGCATGTCATTCTAAGTAGCATGGTATCTTCTACGACCATATCCTGTTCCATGATCACTGAAAGGCCAGATCCATGGCCAGTTGTAATTTAATATCATAATTTAAAAGTGGGGATTGGCATTGCACTAGGCTTGTGACATTTCGTTTGTAGATGTTGCCTCTGACCAAATATTTGAGAATGAAAGAAAACTCACCTTTTTAGTAGCACATCTTATTGAAGTAAATCCCTTGTAAATATTTATATAAATTGTTTTACAAATTTTTATAATTTTACATAAAATGAATATTTTTATAACTCAATTGTTAGATTCAACAATCTACTCGTATCTACCATTTACATAAAATTTTAAGTCAATCCGATATTTTTATTATTTTAATTAAGAATAATTAAGAATAATATTTTAATTAAAAAATATATTAATAGTTAAAATTTTATTATTATAAAAAAAGTTCGACGTCTTTGATTAATTTGATATTTGGTGTGTATGACCTGCATGTATAGAACATAAAATCTAATGGTCAGATTAAAAAAATAAATAGTATAAAAAATATAAAAATGTATAAAACTAAATTAGTTTTAACCTAAGTGATCCCTTCTCTCTCTTCGTACATACATACATATATATATATATATATATATATATATATATATATATTCAAATCTTTTTTTTAAAAGATAAAACATATATTATCAATTATTGAATCATACGTTAAAGTTTGATTTAAAATATTTTTTTTTAGGTGTGAGATGTAAAAATAATTTTCATGTTACTAAGCTTGTATCATTGCTAATCAGCTTGTATCATTGCTAATCAGTATAGCTAGTATGTGCTAATTTTTAGTTACATTAGTACATTTAAGTGTTGTGTTATATTTAAATATGGTAATTCTAAACATAATTTGATGACATAATACAAATAAAAGATACGAAGATGAAACAAGTTAATAATTAATAAAAATTATATATTAATATAATAAAAATTAAAATATAAATTTTATATTTGACATATCAATATAAATTTTAATATAAAATAATTATATTTTACAGTATATAATCAAAATTTTTCATAAAATAAACATAAATTGTATAGGAGAATAATCCTAGTATCATTTCATATTCGGGTAAACCTAGCGAGGCATCATCAGAAATGGGAAAAGGGCCATGGGTCACTGGGCCTAACCTTAGGTCACCGAAGTTTAAAAACTAAAGAGTTAGCCTCGATGATTACTGAGAAGCCCGATTTGGAGCAATGGATCAAGCCACAATTCAACAAAGAGTGGCTCTAGCACTAGGGTTTAGCTATCAAATAGGGAAGCTGGTAATTTCTCTTTAAATTTTAAAGGAAAAAATATTGACCAATTGATAATAAATTTCCAAAAGGTTATCCGGGCAAAACTATGTAAACCTCTAAACCATCTTTAAAATTACTTCAGCGTTACTGTTATAATTGAGATAATCATTTATTCCCTTTTATTAGTAAAAATAAATTATTGAAATGTAGATTCTATTTGATTCACTGAAAATAATTCTTTTAAAATATTTACATTTTCTTAAAAATTAAAGGTTTATCATTATTTGGATGAATTAATAAAAAATATTTTTCGTTATTTAGTTATTTTTTGAAAAATATGTTTTTTCAAATAATATTAAAATAACTTATAAAATACATTAATGTTAAAAAGTAATTATATTTTGAAATCTATTTAATATTAAAATATTATATTAACAAAAATTTAAAGAAAACTATTTATTATTACTTATATTAATTTTTTAAAATTTAGAGTAATATTACTATTTTAATATATATAATATTTTTAATCTAATTAAATAAAAATAATTTTATTAATATAACAAGATTTTATGTAAGGTTAAATTAAATCAAAATTTAAAAAATTATATCGAAGATCTAATTTGAGTAAAATTTTATTTACAAGTTTGATAAATAATTTTACACAAAAACAGTTATTTTTCAAAAATTATCTTTATTTCTCAAAAGCTTAAGATAATTTTCAAAAAAATGAGATCAATAAATTCTTTTATTAATCAAATACCAAAAAAATATAAAAATTATTTTAATGAAACAAAGGGAGTGGTAATTGAATTAGCAGTACATTTTGGTTGGCATTCTCCATCTCATACAAACAACAAGGTGGAACTGTGATGGCCCAAAACACACCAAGTTCGTGCATCAGGTATGCAATGATTCACAAATTAAAGCTTATATTTTGCATGAGATATTGAGATTTTTATTTTCCTCTTTGAGGTATAATGCCTGAGAAAATGAGATTAAATTGCCTCTGCTTCTAAAATTTAGTAAAGCTATGTACCACTATTTAATATTTAATTACTCGTCTCCAAGAAATGATTTTAACCTACTCTCAGTAAGTGAAATCCCGACGAATCACGTATCGCTGAAGTCTGAACAAACTGAGCTAAGTAACAAAATGAATAAACAAATTGCCAAAGAGATGGAAAAAAAATGATTCCTCAGAAGTCTACTCAATAGTACATGCAAATCACAAAGAGGCGCATCCATTCCTCCTCATTTACAGCAGTAAGCACGCAATGCAACCACTCCCTATCCAAACAACAATTAACAAACTCTTTTCAACGATTTGTTTAACCAAAAAAAAAAAAAAAAAAAAACAGCGCACTTAACAAACTTTAATTCGTTTGACTAAACACCGAATAACAGTGAAACAAATTAAACTAGGAACCGAAGGCAAACCTGCACTTCCACTTCATACGAAACACGGGATCAATTCAAAATCCTTCAAAGACCATGGTGATCTTCAATCTCCGGTATATGAGGCTTGCCCTGAGTCGTGGCTCGATTCACCTGGCTCAATCCAGAACCACATTGCTCATCCAGAGGTTCGCAAGCCCCATCTACTCCATCCACCATCGGCGTCTGATGTCCCCCACTTAATATCGCCTCACTCACCACCGCCGTAGGATGAACATGTGGAAGCGGTAAGTAAATGCTATGCACTATAACATTCAAGTTCCTTATGACATCAGCAACCTTAATCCTCACATAGTTAATCCTCATTTGATTCTTCAGAATCCCTCCTCCCGCCGTCGTCACCACCAAACTCTGACCTCCATCCAACGTCGTCAACGTTGTCCCCATCGGAAGTCTCTCCAGATCCGAAATAGTCAAAAACTGGTTCGGCACTATATGATACCTTACACTGTTGATGTATGAGTACGAACCGGAGAAGATTGACACGTCATCAAGAGCGAAGATCGTGACGTTGTTGAGAGGAACGAGTTCGGTGTATTTGATTTTCAGAGCGAGTGAGAGAACGGTGAAGCCGTTGTTTCGCAGCCGTAGGATGGCGTCTCGAAGCATGATTCGCATTAGAGCGACATTTTGTTGCTCATGAGAAAGTTGGTTATTGTGGCTACGATCGTAGTGGAACGGGAAAGAGAGTGATGTCATTCGTTCGACTTCACAAGAGAATGGCGACAGAGGTGAAATGTAGCCTTGTAGGCCGTGGATTATGAACAGGCCGTTGTTGAAAAGATCTGGATGAGTGATTTCAACTCCGCCGATGAATATTTTTTGAATGGTGAAGTTTTTGTGATGGTGCGCAGTGGAGGTTACGGTTATGCAACGGCCAGGACTGAGAGTTTCAATTTTGGCACCGAAGGTGAGTTTTCGGAGGTAATCGATGGTGAAGAGGCCGGGAACCATATGTTCACGGAGGAGGGAAGGGATGGAGCAAGAAATACATGTACGGACGGAGGAATCGGAGGGAGCAAAGATAGTGTAAGGAGCAGACCAAGTGATGGCGGTGGTGGAGTCACTGGAGAGAGAAGGAGCGGCGGTGGCTAGCTCGTTGAAGCCGAGGTGAGATAGGATTGGAGCAAGGAGTGAAGTATGGGAGAAGATCACGTGGTCCAGGAGGTCTTGAGGTGGTTGTGGCGTTAGTAAGTTGTGATGTGGTGACTTGGGCGGTGGTGGAGGGCTGGCGGCACCGGTGGTGGAGGCGGACTTGTGACTGGAGTGGGAGTGGGAGGTATGAGTGGAACGAGAGTGAGAGTGGGAGTGGGAGTGGGAGTTGGAGGTGTGAGTGGAGCGGGAGATGGAGAGGAAAGAGAGAGCGACTAAGATCATGAGATTCAAAGAAATAATCGCCATTTCAGAGAAGGGAAAAAAATACGGGACTTGTTTGGATTCTTGAAAAGGTTGGAGAATGGAAGGGACGGAGAAAGAGTGGAGTGAAGGGGCTATTTATAGGGAGGGGATTGAGTGAAGGGAGGTGGTTAGGGAATAGCGAGGCGCGTAGTATCTGGAGACGAAGAGCCTCACGGTTTTGGGTTAGTTGTTGGGATCGTTCTTGAATCTTGATTGTGTTATTTTTGGCGGGAACAAGCAAAGGAATGAGAAACGGTTTTGTTCTGGGCGGGCGTGGTTGGAGAATTACGGTTTGTTCTTTTGATGACATCGAGGATGCCGATGGATGGATGGACGGACGAAAGCTCGAAGAAAATGATCAGTCTCAGACTCGTACAAACGGTCATTTTGGGTGCCAGTACTTATAATTTCGTGTTCAATTCAACTCATCAGTCATCAGACGGTTGAAAATTGCTAGCATGATCTCCGAATTACGGTCCGTTTTCCGAGATGGGACGGAATTTCATCGCGGTCGTTATAAATGTCAGCATTTACTCCTCCAAATGCAATATTTGCACCTGTCCACGGTCCGGCAGCTTACCCAAGTTTGGAAGTCCATGTTGAAAAAAAATGGAGTTCATTGGATGGTCTTCAATCAACAACTGAATTCAGGTAAAAAATGGGTCGAGTTTTGAGCCCAATATTTAAAGTCCAATTCTGATTTGGTAATTAAAATTTTATATTTTTTTATAACCTAGTGAATTTAATATTTTATTAAAATATTATGTTGAATATTGTATGTTTAATTTTTTTTTAAAGTATGTCATTTAAGGAAGTTATTGAAAAATATATTAATAAATATTTCAATTACTTTAAATTTTTCTTTGGTGCAATTTAATTTGGGATTGTGTTAATTTTTAGATTTTGATTTAAATTTTCATGCTTTTTTTTTTAGTTTTTTTGGTAGAATTTATTTAAGCTTATTGTCTTATACTTATTAATTGTTATGTATATTTTATATTTTTAAATTTTATTTTAATTTTTTAAAAAATCAATAGTGTTAGGATGTGTTTGATTATTTCAAAATAAAGTAAAAGATGATTGATTAGAGTGATATTTAATCCATGGAATAAGAAATTAGTACAAAAGTTATACATAACTTTTCAATGAATAGTTCTTCTTTGAAGAGATGCCTATTCATCAAGAGATGTTCTTTCACTTTTGGATGGTTAAAAAATATAATCATTAGTTTGTGATTATTTTGAAAAGAAGTGTTTATTGAATTAAAAAACACAAGTAAATTATTATGATATTTGATTAATACTCACATCTTGTTAGACCCTAACTACTTGACCAGGCGCTCAGCTCGCAAGGGATCGACTAGGGCCGCTGTGACGAGTGCATAGCGCGGGAAAGTTTTGCACAGAGCACAACGGGACGCGCACCAAAACAGGCAAGACAGGTACTTGGCTTGGACGGATTGCCAAGCATGAAACGGAGACGCTAATGGACGATGATCATAGTTTGCGGGTGGCGAGCTAACTTGCCGACACTCTAGAAATGTGAACTAAGTGGTTGAGAACGGCCATAACAAAGATCGTGCAGTCATGGGAGATGGGCGCGAGAGCTAAGGCGAATCCTTGAAAATCGGGATAAGGATGAATGCGGGTCATAAGCCGGGATAAGCGGAGAAGTCTTGGCAGATTGAATCACTGGAGATTATCACGGATATAAACTCTGAAGAGCATTGAGGTGGCGATCATCCAGAGAGTCCTTAGTTTAGTAGGAATTAATCATATAGAGTTTCTATTGTAATCAAACTCAGTTGCCTACATGAGGGGAATGTCCTCACTTGCCTATATAAACCCCAGGGGAGGGGGTAGAATGTGTTCGTTCATCATTCAGTGAGAGAATCATTCTGAGAGAAAAAGAGTGATAGCTAAGAGCGATCTTCTTGGCTAAATATTGTAATTCCTTTTTATTGCGGATTAATAGAAATGCTCTTTTTTCTAAAACTTGAGTGTTCTTTGATTTATTAGTATACTTTGTCGAGTCATCCTTCTGCTCGAGTGTTATAACGCTGCGTATTGACCCGGATTTGGGTTAGTGTGGAGATTGACTATACTAAGTTGCGGGGAACTTAGGCCCTCACTGGGAAAAGTTCTATAGGAGAGAACGACCTTATGACAATTTGGTATCAGAGACGAATTTTGGATCATGGCACACGAGTTGGCTTACAGAGTTGCTGTACTTGAAGCAATGGTGGGCGTACCGCAAGAGGAGGCAGGTACAATGGCTGAGCAGATTCAGGCCATGGCAGGTAGTGTCCAGGAGCTGACACAACTGGCATTCAACATGCAGAATGAGCATGTTAATCGCTACACCAACATCATGCAGCATGTTCGCGATCTATCGGATAAATTTGAGGTGCAGTTGAATTCCCTGAAGGCTAACGTGTTACTGATGAAACGTGCAATGACTGCTACAGACCATGGGGAGGCGTCTAGTAGTAGCAGGGGGTGATAGTAGCGATCTTCAGAAGAAGATCAAGTTGCCTGAACCTAAGGAGTTCGCAATGCGAAGGAGCTTGAGAATTTTCTGTGGGACATGGAGCAGTACTTTAAAGCTGCCCGAATACCGGAGCAGGACCAGGTTACAATCACTAACATGTACCTCTCAGGTGATGCTAAGCTATGGTGGTGAAGCAGATTGGCAGATGATGATAGTGCTGGTCGTCCAAGGATTGAAACATGGGACGCACTAAAGAAGGAGTTACGGGATCAATTCCTTCCCTTGAACGCGGCATGGGTCGCGAGAGAGGCACTCAAGAAATTGAAGCACACGGGTTCTGTGCAAGATTATGTCAAGGAGTTTAGCTCTTTGATATTGGACGTCAAAAATATGTCAGAGGAGGATACGTTGTTCAATTTTTTCTTCTCAAGACTTCAGCCATGGGCTCAGACTGAGTTACGTAGGCAAAACGTGAAGGACTTGCCACAGGCAATTGCGGTTGCAGACAGTTTGATGGATTACAAACTGGGTTCTTCTTTAAACATTGGGGAAAGGAAGAAGAACCATCCTGATGAAAATAGGGGGAAAGGTAAGAAAGACTGGAAGAAGCACTAGAGAAACAAGGAGAAGGCTGAGTCTTCTAAGCCGAGGAGACCGGATCCACCCCAAAGCAAGGGAGATTGGAGTTGTTTCTTGTGTAATGTGAATCACAAGGCCCAAGATTACCCTAGACGGACCAAGTTAGCGACCCTCATGAGTACGGAGGATCCGGATGATAAATGTCCAAGAGTTGTCCCGATGCAGTTGCTCAATGCTATTCGGACCGAGCAACAAGCTCCTCATAAGGGACTAATGTATGTTAAAGCTGAGGTGAATTGGAGATCGATCTGAGCAATGCTTGATACAAGAGCGACCAACAACTTCGTTTCATTGAACGCGGTTGAGCATCTTGACCTAAAAGTCACGAGGAGTAACAATCGGGTGAAAGCAGTAAATTCTAAAGCCCAAGGTATCCAGGGAACGACTACCGCATCAGTGAAGATAGGGACTTGGCAACAGGATTGTAAGTTCTTGGCTTTACCTATAGATGATTTTGATGTAATCATGGGCATTGAATTCTTTGTGCAAGCAAAGGCATTTGCTATTCCACATTTGGGTGGATTGATGATATCTGACGAGACGTGTCCAAATTTATCTCTGCGGAGAGAGGACAAGGTGTTGGGAAGTCGTTACTGCAGTCAGCTTCACAAGTAAACACCGGGTTGAAGAAGGGGGAGACAACCATACTTGCTGCCCTGGTTGAGGTGAAACCAGACACGGTTGTCGAGGTACCAAATGAAGTAGTGGCGGTGCTAAACGATTACAAGGATGTAATGCCCCCAGAATTACCCAAGGCGCTACCACCTAAGCGCACCATTGATCAGAAGATCTTGGAACCAAAAACTAGACCACCTGCACGAGCACCTTACAGGATGAGTCCTTTGGAGCTGGCCGAGTTAAGGAAACAACTTTGTGAGTTGTTGGATGCGGGATATATCCAACCATCGAAGGCACCATATGGAGCCTCAGTTTTATTCTAGAGGAAGCAGGATGACACACTGAGAATGTGTGTGGATTATCGAGCCCTAAACAAGGTAATGATCAAGAATAAGTATCCAGTTCCAAATGTCGCTGATTTGTTCGATCGGTTGTCGAATGAGGCATATTTTACCAAGTTAGAAATGAGATCAGGATATTGGCAAGTAAGGATTGCCGAAGGAGATGAAGCTAAGACGGCTAGTGTGATAAGGTACGGCTCATTTGAATTTTTAGTTATGCCTTTCGGTTTAACTAATGCACCTACGACATTTTGCAACCTAATGAATGATGTGCTTTATGAGTACCTGGATCACTTTGTGGTGGTATACCTAGACGATATTGTGGTGTATAGCCAGACGCTTGCAGAACATGTGGAGCACCTCAGAGTGGTGTTTGAGACCTTGAGAAAGCACTCTCTCTATGTGAAGAAAGAGAAGTGTGAGTTTTGCCAGCAGGAGATTATGTTCCTACGTCATAAAGTTAGCAGTGGCAGAATACGGATGGATGAGAGAAAGATCCAAGCCATTGTTGAATGGCAAGCCCCTGTAAAGGTCCTCGAGTTGTGGTCATTCTTAGGACTGGCCAACTATTACAGACGATTCATTAAGGGATATAGCAAGATGGTGAGTCCTTTGACAGATCTTTTGAAGTAGGACAAGAAGTGGGTATGGTTTGATGAATGTGAGCGAGCTTTCCAAGAAATCAAGGAGGCAGTGACATCCGAGCCAGTGTTGAGACTGCCAGATTTCAAGCTACCGTTTGAAGTTCACACAGATGCCTCAGACCGAGCCATTAGAGGGGTGTTGGTCCAAGAAAGACACCCCATTGCTTATGAAAGTCACAAGCTGAAGGATGCGAAAATACGATATTCAGCCCATGAGAAAGAGATGACGGCGGTTGTGCATTGTTTGGAGGTGTGGAAGCACTATCTGTTGGGAACGAAATTTGTGGTGGTGATAGACAATGTGGCTAACACTTATTTCAAGACACAGAAGAAGTTGAGCCTGAAGCAGGCACGATAGCAAGAATTCCTTGCAGAGTTCGATTTCACCTGGGTACATAGACCAGGAAAGGAGAACCAAGTGGCAGACGCCCTGAGTTGTAAGATAGTTTAGTCTTATGTTGCTTCATTATCCGCTATTAAAACTAACCTGATTGACAGGATAAGGCAGCAGGCATCAGCAGATAAGACTTATGAACAACTCAGGGAGAACGTAAAGTTGGGCAAAGTTTGTAGGTATTGGCTCGAGGGGGATTTGCTGTATGCCAAAGGCAATCGACTCTATGTTCCATCTAGCGAGGGATTAAGGAAAGAGTTGTTGAAAGAAACCCATGGCCCTCAGTGGGCAGGACATCCTGGAGTGGAGAGGATGTTGGCATTGTTGTCAAGGACATATTTCTGGCCGAAGATGGAGGAAGACATCGAACTATATGTCCGTACATGCCACATATGCCAGATTGATAAGACCAAGAGGAAGAAGCAAGCGGGTTTGCTTCAACCACTGCCTGTCCTTGAGAGGATATGGGAATCAGTTTCTATGGATTTCATTACAAGATTTTCGGAGATAAACAAGATGAAATCTATAATGGTGGTGGTAGATCGTTTTTCTAAGTAAGCTGTGTTCATAGCAGCCCCACATGCATGTACCGCACATGAAGCTGCAGAGTTATTTTTGAATCATATGGTGAAGATCTTTGGATTGCCCAAGGATATAGTGAGCGATCGGGATACTCGATTTACTGGGAGATTCTGGATTTACTTGTTTAAGTTGATAGGTTCAGAATTAATGTTTTTAAAGGCTAATCATCCGCAGACAGATGGCCAGACAGAGCGGATTAATGCATTGTTGGAAGAATACTTGAGGCACTATGTGACCGCGAGCCAAAAGAATTGGGTGAGTTTGCTCGATTCTGCACAGTTTTGCTATAATATGCATAGATCATCTTCCACGGGTATGAGTCCAGCGGAGTTAATATTTGGACATCAACCTACTACACCTTTGGAGATAGTAAAGACTAAGTCCCAAGGGGAATGCCCAACGGCATACAGATTTGTGCGAGATCGTCAAGAGTTGATGGAACAGGCTAGGGAGAGCTTGGAAAAGGCATAAAAGAGGATGGTGAAATATGCGGATCAGCATAGGTAAGCACTAAAATTTGAGGTGGGTGACAAGGTGTTGCTCAAACTGACGCCTCAGATATGGAAACAAGTCACAGACAAGCGGTATCACAAAGGTCTAGTGCAAAGATACGATGGCCCTTTTGAAGTTATAAAGCGGGTAGGCGCGGTGGCTTATCAGTTAAAACTGCCAGAGAGGATGAAGTTGCATCCTACTTTTCACGTGAGCTTTTTGAAGCCTTACCGCGAAGATGTTGATCCAAGGAGACAACAGGTAAGGAAAGTTCCACCTACTTTGAGAAGCCATTTCGAGAAGAAGGTGGTGAAGATACTCAACCACAAGGTTGAGAGAGCAAGTAGGAAGAATCGAAGAACCTACTACTTGGTGCAGTGGGAAGGTGAAGATGAGGCAGACGCTACTTGGGAGAAAGACACTTCTTTGTGGCAATACGAGGATGAGATCAATGCGTATTTGGAGCTCATTCCGATGAGGGCATCGGCTTCCTCCGACGGGGGGAGGGTTTGTTAGACCCTAACTGTAAACCCCACAAATTTCCTACGTTAATTTAATTATATAAAATAAAAATGAAAATAATATATATTAATAGAAGTGTGAATATTCGTTGTAGGGCTCGCAGACTATAGGAATCGAGAAACCCGTGAAGGACCGGGGACCCGAGGATACAAGAAGTGATAAGGCGAATGCAAGTATGGAGGGATTAGAAAATTTTAATTGGTTAATTTAAAATTGTTGATGTCAACACTTGTATCGAGAATTTATGAAGAATGATGGAATCCCGATATTATTTCATTGTCGGAATAATGAAAATCTCATGGAAGGCATGATATTTTGTCTTTGGATAAATTATACAAGAAAATGTATATGTGTAGAGACATACATAAGTGAAAATGTATATATATATATACATAGGTATAATATATATATATATATATATATACTAGACAATTTAAAATGGAAGAATGATGAAATATATATATATATATATATATAACAAATATATATATATATATATATATATATTGTAAAGTATAATGTATAAGATATTTAAAATAAAATGGAAACAAAAAAAATAAATAATAATAATAACAATACAAATACATAAACAAATAATACCTACATACTAATATAATATATATATATATACATATATATTAAACTAATATATATATATATATATATATATATTATGGCATGTACGGAATTGGCTTAGAAAAGCCAATTCCGTCTGCCACAAATTGGAATTGGGAAAGGAAATTGAAAACAGAGAACTGGGCAGGAACCGAAAGGAGAAGAGAAGAGGAAGGAGAAGAGAAAAGGGAGGAAAGGAAGAGAGGTCTGGCCGGGAGAGAAAGAAAATCAAGAAAGGAAAGGAAGCTGGTTTTGGCCGAGGGAGAAGAAGAAGGAAAGAAGAGAAAGGAGAAAGGAATGAGAGGCTCGGTCGGCTGGAGAAGAAGGGAAGAAGAGAGAAAGAAGAAAAGGAAAGGGAGAGGAGAAGGAAGCTGGGTCTGCTGAGGAAGAAGAGAAGGAAAAAAAGGGAAACCGAGAGGAAAGAAATGGGGGACAGCAGCTGACCGAGAAGAAGAAATCGAAGCTGTTGGGAGCGGAACAGGGGTGCGTGACTGGGTCCGAAGCTATTGGGAACAGGAGCTGAACAGAGTAGCTTGAAGCAGTAGCAGCCAGGAAGTGATGATAACAAGGGAAGAATGAAGCTGGAACCGGGAATTGAGGGGGATTGAAGGCAGCACGGAGAGAGGGGAAATTGAAAACCAAAACAGAGGCTGAAGAGGTAGCAGAACAGTGGGAGTTGGTGCTGGAAACGGTAGAAGATGGAGATGAGGTTGACAGGAGATGAAACAGAGGGTGAAGCACTGAAAATCGAGAGTTGAATGAAGAAGAAGAAGGGCAATCAGGACTGGGCTAACCGAAAGGGAAGAAAGAAAAAAGAAAGAAAAGAAAAAAAAGAGGAAAAGGAAGAAAGAAAAGGTAAAATACATGTATGTATATATGTATATTGATGTACATGTATATATATGTATTGTATGTATATAGCATGTTAGTTATAGATTGAATTAGACAAAAATTGGAAAGATGAGAAGTAGACAAATATGTGTATGTATGAGATGAGGAAAAAAAAAGAGAAAACAATATTAATATATATATACATGTATAGGAGAGTGTATATATATATAAATATATATATCTATATATATATATGTATATATATATTTATATAGGTGTATATAATGAATTGGGTATGCTAGTATTTGTACAAAAGATTTATATGCATATGTGATAAGGAAAAATGAAAAACAATGATAATATATATATATAAAGGAGTGTGTGTATATATATATATATATATATATATATATATATATTTATTTATTTATTTATTTATTTATTTATTTATTTAGTTGCATACACATATGGATTTACATAGGATGAATGTATGCTAATATATGTATATACAAAGAATGTATATATATATATATATTGTTGAGTTAATATATTTTGAAATGACAAAACAAGTAAATTCAATAATATTAAGATGATATAAAAACATGTTTAGAGGTTATCAGTACCAGAAGTTAGAGTTTTGTTGATGAGAGATCGATCTGGCGTATGAGAGATCGATCTCCTGGGTTTGTCCTTGATGAGAGATCGATCTCAGGAAGAAATGAGATCGATCTGCTGAGCTTTGAACCTATACAAAGGTATTAAGGAAGAGTCAGATCGATCTGTAAGGGTTAAGAGATCGATCTGCCTAAAACTAGAGTTGAGGGATCGATCTGATCTAGGAAGAGATCGATCTCCCTTAAGAGCATAGACTGTGGATCGATCTGAAAGATCGATCCACACTCAAACAGAGAACTTATGAGATCGATCTGGTAAGGAAGAGATCGATCTCCTCAAAGTCAGAGAGCTAAGGAGATTGATCTGTGGTATTAAGAGATCGATCTCCCCACTACGAGACTGCATGGCAGATCGATCTGTAGATCGATCTTGCCTCAAACAGAGAGATTGGAAGATCGATCTGCCTATTCGAAAGATCGATCTCCCCTATCATTTTCAAATTAACAGATCGATCTGCTAACCTATGAGATCGATCTCCTTGTGTTATTGTGCTTTGATCTTGCAGGATTTATAACTAAGAGATTGATCTGGCCAAGAAGGCAGATCGATCTGGCACTCTACTGGAGGTACCCAACGGCTAGTTTCTGCAAAATCTCAACGGGAAAAACAACATTTAATGCTCCAACTACCAATCCTTCAGTATTTAACCAAGCATTGAAGACAATGAGAATAGAGACATTATTGCTGCACATTTTCTACATTCTCAAGCTTTCAACACTTTCATTCCTTGTGTATTTATTCCTCATTTATTGAGATTTATTGTATAAGCTTAAGTGCAAAAGCTGTATTTGTCCTACCTTCATTAAAGCTTCATTTTGTATTCATCCTTATCTTGAGAGAGAAGAGGATTGTTCCTCAGTGAGATAAATTGTAAGAGGGTGAATACATTTTCATATTGCAAAGGGTAGAGAGGTTATTCCTTAACCTGTAAAAGGAACATTGTAACTTCTGTTGAAGGAGAGTAAGAAAGCACTTGACAAGAAGGTCAAGGAGAGAGGACGTAGGCAAGAGTTTGGCCGAACCTCTATAAACGATTATGTTTGTTTCTCTCTTCCCTATCTTGCATTAAATTGTTTAATTTTATTATATTGCTTATTTTCATTTGCAAATTAAAATAGGATTAAATTAAAATTTGCTATTAACATTAGAAAACCGATTCACCCCCCCTCTCGGTAGAGCCAACAATTGGTATCAGAGCAATGACTCTTTAATCACATAGGAACAACTTCCTAAGAGTTAGAAACGATCAAATGGCTCATAACAATGTAGCTACTAGTTTGGTAGGAGAGGGGCACTCTACGGTTAGACCTCCAATGTTCAATGGAGAGCATTATGCATATTGGAAGACTAGGATGATGTTATTCATTCAAGCAAATGATTATGAAGTATGGAGAATTATAATTAAAGGACCTCAAATCCCTACAAAGAGAATAGAGGGAAGAGATATTCCTAAGGAAGAAGATGAATGGGATTCAAATGATATTAAATGTGCTCAGCTAAATGCTAAAGCTATGCACACATTATTTTGTGCCTTAGGTCCAAATGAATATAATAGAGTCTTCGGGTGTGATAATGCCAAACAAATATGGGATAAATTGGCAATAACTCATGAGGGTACAACCCAATGGAAGGAGACAAAGGTAGGAATGCTCACACATGACTATGAGCTTTTTAGGATGAAGGAAGGAGAATCAATTAGTGATATGTTCACTAGATTCACAGATGTAATTAATCGACTAAAGTCCTTAGGAAAAATATATTCTAATATTGAAATGGTAAAGAAAATTTTAAATAGCTTACCTAAATCATGGGAAGCTAAAGTGACTGCAATTGAGGAATCTAAGGATCCTCACACATTATCTTTAGATGAATTAATAGGATCTCTACTCACTTATGAGATGAAATTAAAAAGAAATGGAGAGCCACCCAAGAAAGTGGGAGTTGCTCTAAAATCCACTGCTCAAGAGGAGATTAAGAATGAGAGTGGTAGTGAAGAGGACCTTGAGATGGCAATGTTTGCCAAAAGATTTAACAAGTTCATGAGGATGAGAGCTAGTGGTAGTAATAGGAGAAACAATAAGAGAGATCAAGAAGAAGTAGTTAGAAAAGACTCAATTGTGTGTTATGAATGTAAAAAACCAGGACACATAAAATTTAACTGCCCTCTTCTTAAAAGGTCCAATGATAGGTTCCATAAAAAGAAGGTAATGGTGGCAACATGGAGCGACAGTGACTGCTCCGATGATGAATCAAATGAGGACATTGCCAACTTGTGCTTCATGGCTATTGAGGATGAAAAGGTAACTTCAAGCCTCAATGAATATTCTTTTGATGAATTGCAAGATGCCTTTGATGACCTTGCATTAGAGTATGAATCTATGAGTATGAAATATAAAAAGATAATATCCAAATTGAGAAAAGAAAATGAGATAATGCAATTGGATAAATTAGAATGTGAAAAGAAACTAGAGATTTCAAATCTAGAAATTTGTGACCTTAAAGAGAAAAATAGCAATCTACATAATTCCTTTAATAGGTTCCACATGGGTCAACAAAAGTTAGATAGCATACTAGAGACCCAAAGGGCATTCTTTGACAAAAATGGCTTAGGATATAATGCAAAGAGTAGGGAGACCCATCTTAAAAGTTTTATTGCTAGGAAGAGCATGAATAAACCTGCAATTACTTGTTCATATTGCAATAGAAAGGGACATGCATCACATAATTGCAATATAAAGATGAGAACTCTAAAAGGAAAAATAGTAAAAAGGATATGGATTCCAAAAGAAGTAATTCACTCCAAGGATTGTAATGCATTAGTAAAATGGATCCCAAAGGGATCAAGAATTGCATTCACTAACCTCAAAGGACCCAAGAAAATTTGGGTACCTAAGACTTGAGTTTAAATCTTCTTGTAGGTGATTGAGCATGGCCACACAGCTAAAACAAAGGAAGCATGGTACTTGGATAGTGGATGCTCAAGGCACATGACGGGAGATAGAAGCCACTTCAACTCTTTTAAATCAAAGGTTGGTGGAAAGGTCACTTTTGGGGACAACTCCAAAGGCCAAGTAGAAGGAAGTGGCTCAATAGGTAATGATTACTTCTCTTTAGAAAAAGTATTACTTGTTAGGGGTCTAAAGCATAACTTACTAAGCATAAGTCAACTTTATGACAAAGGTTACAAAGTAATTTTTGATTGCATGAAATGTAATGTGGTAGATCCTAAGTCTAACAAAGTTCTTTTTCTAGGTCATAGGCAAGGCAATATATATATATATTGTATATCTTAATGAACTCAAAAATGAAAATATATGCCTAATGGTAGACAATAAAAAGGAATCTTGGTTATGGCATAGAAGACTAGGTCATGCTAGTATGCATGTGCTATCTAAGTTAGCTAGAAAGGATCTAGTCATAGGTTTACCCAAGCTATCCTTTGATCATGAAGAAATATGTGAAGCTTGTGTTAAAGGAAAACACAAAAGGACAACATTTAAGCCTAAGAATATTGTATCTACCACTAGGCCTCTTCAATTACTTCACTTAGATTTATTTGGACCAACTAGAACAACTAGCCTAGGTGGGAAACACTATGGTTTTGTAATAGTTGATGATTACACTAGGTTCACATGGGTGTTCTTTTTAAGAGTAAAAAATGAAGCCTTAGAAAAATTCATAGCCTATACAAAAAATACTCAAAATGAAAAAGGTTACACAATAACTAGCATTAGAAGTGATCATGGCAAGGAATTTAAAAACTTAGGATTTGATGAGTATTGTAATGATCAAGGAATTAGTCATAACTTCTCAGCCCCTAGGACACCACAACAAAATGGAGTAGTAGAAAGAAGAAATAGAACTTTGAAAGAAATGGCTAGAACCATGTTGGGTGAGAATAATTTGCCAAAGTATTTTTGGGCTGAAGCTATAAACACATCTTGCTATATAATTAATAGAGCTATGATTAGACCCATGCTTAAGAAAACTCCTTATGAGCTCTACAAGGGTAAAAAGCCTAACATTAGTTACTTCCATCCCTTTGGCTGCAAATGTTTTGTCTTAAATAATGGGAAAGATAATTTAGGAAAATTTGATGCCAAAAGTGATGAGGGAATCTTTCTAGGATATGCCTTGAATTCAAAGGCTTATAGAGTATACAACAAAAGAACATTGATGGTTGAAGAATCAATTCATGTGATATTTGATGAGTCAAATAATTTATCTAAAGATTCAACAAATAATGAGGACGTTGGAATATTTGATGAAAACTTGGAGGAAAACTCAAAATTACAAGATGATTTATTAGAAAAACTTGACTTGAATAAAGAAGATAAAGATGAAATAGAAATATTGGAGAGAGAATCTAGAGCACCAAGAGAGTTAGGATATGTAAAAGATTGTGAAATAGTGGGAGATCCAACTCTAGGAGTTAGAACTAGATCATCTCTAAGGAATATGTGTCAATATATAGCTTTTGTATCTCAAATAGAGCCTAGGAATGTCATTGAAGCCTTAGATGACAATAATTGGTTCCTAGCCATGCAAGAAGAATTAAATCAATTTGAGAGAAGCAAAGTATGGAAATTAGTTCCTAGGCCTAGTGATCACTCTATAATTGGAACTAAATGGATATTCAAGAACAAAATGGATGAAAATAGTGTGATCATAAGGAATAAGGCTAGGTTGGTTGCACAAGGCTATAGACAAGAAGAAGGTATAGATTATGATGAAACCTATGCACCGTTAGCTAGACTAGAGGCAATAAGAATGTTACTTGCCTTTGCATGTTATAAAAACTTCAAATTATATCAAATGGATGTAAAAAGTGCATTCCTAAATGGTTTCATTAATGAAGAAGTCTATGTTGAGCAACCTCCTAGTTTTGAAAATCATGAATTTTCTGAACATGTTTTTAAATTATCTAAGGCACTCTATGGATTGAAACAAGCTCCTAGAGCTTGGTATGAAAGGTTGTCAAAATTCTTAATAGAAAAGGGATTTTCAAGAGGAAAAGTGGATACCACCTTATTCATCAAGAATAAAAATAAGGATTTACTAGTTGTACAAGTCTATGTAGATGATATTATTTTTAGTTCAACTAATGAGTCTTTATGCCAAGAGTTTGCTAAGATCATGCAAGGAGAATTTGAGATGAGCATGATGGGAGAACTCACATTCTTCTTGGGACTTCAAGTGAAGCAAACAAAGGATGGAACCTTCATCAATCAAGCAAAGTATACTAAGGATTTGCTCAAGCGATTTGGAATGGACAATTGCAAACCTCAAGCCACTCCAATGAGCACCAACATCAAGCTTGATAAAGATGAAAGTGGTAAGTGTGTAGACACTAAACTCTATAGGTCTATGATAGGCTCATTGCTTTATTTAACTGCAAGTAGACCAGATATTTTGTTTAGTGTATGCCTTTGTGCTAGATTTCAATCCTCTCCTAGGGAATCACATCTATTAGCAACTAAGAGGATCTTTAGATACCTCAAAGACACTCCCTCACTAGGACTTTGGTACCCCAAAGACTCAACTTTTACCCTTCATGCATTTTCAGATGCAGATTTTGGAGGATGTAAAATAGATAGGAAAAGTACTTCAGGTACTTGCCAATTCTTAGGAAATAGATTAATTTCTTGGTTCTCCAAGAAACAAAATAGTGTGGCTCAGTCCACAACTGAAGCTGAATACATAGCAGCTGGTAGTTGTAGTGCTTAAGTGTTGTGGATTAAACAACAAATGAAAGATTATGGTATTGACATGAAACAAGTTTCTATTAAATGTGATAATACCAGTGCCATTAATCTATCTAAAAATCCTATTCAACACTCTAGAACTAAGCACATTGAAATTAGGCATCATTTCCTTAGAGATCATGTGCAAAAGGGGGATATAATTCTAGAGTATATTGACACTCTACATCAAATAGCTGATATATTCACCAAACCCCTTGATAGAGATAGGTTTTGCATTCTTAGAGGTGAATTAGGACTTATGAATGCTCCCTAAGTTGCTTGTGTTTCAAAAATCTTGATTTCAAATTGACTTAAAAGTCATTTTCAAATGAGTTTTATGGGCAACAAGTATGAGAGATCGATCTCCTATTCATATAGATCGATCTCCATACCTTAAATAAGCCTAAAGCATTAAGGTTACGCTAGGCAGATCGATCTTCTATCCATAAGATCGATCTCCTTAAGCCTCTGTTCGATAACAGATCGATCTGTGCATACGACAGATCGATCTCCTCTAGCCTCTGTATCCTAAGATCGATCTGTGCATACGACAGATCGATCTCCTCAAGCCTCTGTCCTCTGAAGATCGATCTATGCATCTGGCAGATCGATCTCCTCTAGCCTCTGTTCGACAACAGATCAATCTGTGCATACGACAGATCGATCTGCTTGGGCTTCTGGAAATGACAGATCGATCTGTCGTCTCGACAGATCGATCTCCTGTGCCCTGGACTATAAATTCTGGCAAAAAATCCCCAAATTTCAAAACTCCAAATCCCAAAATCCCTAAAGCTCTGTCGCACATCCTCTTTCAATTCTTCCTCCAGATCGATCTTCGGTACGAATCACTCATCAATCCAAGTCTAGTAACCTACATTGGTAAATTTTTCTTCCAAAATTTATTTCGTTTTTGTTAAAATTTCACCCTAGGGCAAATCCAGTCATTGTTCGATTGGTTTTTTGTTTGTAAAACTGTCTTAGTGTAAATCTAGTGTCTAGAACCATGCCTCGGCTCAAGAGAGTAGGACAAAAACCTCCCCGATCCAATGTAGAAACCGGGTCATCCTCCCAATCCATTCCTCCCTCTTCAGCCGCTACCTTCAACAGGTGTTTTAAAACACCTGCCAAAAGGAAGCGATATGAAGAATACTTTTCAACCATGCCAATTAAACATTGGCGTACAATCGATTTCTCTTTCCTCAATCGAATTGATTTTCCGTATTTGTCTAAATTTGATGATTTCGGTTGGATGTCTTTTCTAAGAATCAATACCCCAGTCCCTCCAAATATCGTTCGCGCATTCTTTTCCAATGTCGAACTTAACTATGATCCCAACGACAGTTGTAACATTCTAGGATTTACTACGTTTGTCATGGGTAAATCCATTGTCGTCGACACTGAAGTTCTTGCCAAAGCGTTTGACATACGCGATGAAGGCTTGACAAACGAAGATGAGGAAGTCCCTTTGGAATTTGATATTCCCGGGGATAAGGCGAGTGACCTTCCAATGCAACCCCGGTTACTCCACCTCATCATCTCTTGGAACCTTCGTCCATTTGGTACCCGTCACTCCACTGTTAGACGGTTAGATAGGTTCTGGCTTCACTACATTCATTCCACCAGTCAAAAACCCAACCTCATTCACTTTATTTATCAAGACTGGTTGAAGATCGTCTGAGGTCAAGCCACAACGATCGTGTTTCCGCAACCACTGGCGTACTTCCTCCAATGACTCGGAATAGACAGCAGTTGCGAAACCTGCGAAATGCCCTCTCCGAAGAGCGTCCTCAACATTGGGACACTCCATCACATGGGCTACTACAAAGACTTCCGGGGTGACTGGAAGAAGAAGCGGGAACAGCTTTCTGCAGCAGCTATGGAGGTAGATCCCCTCGATGAGCCTGTGGCTCCACCAGCTGCATCGACTGCGCGTCCACCATCTCCACTTGCTCAGACCACTGCACCTGCATCCTCACCTGCTGGCATGGAGATCATTATGAAGATGATGAGTGAACTCAACAGAAAAATCGATGAAGGCTTTGCGAACCTTCAGAGAATGTTCGAGGATTTGAACCGAAGAGTGGATGAGGTTCATGAGGCTCAGGAGGCGATGTTTGATGAGCTTCAAGTCACTCGCACTCATGTTGAGGATCTCATGGATCGCGTTCCTCCTCCACCATAGGATCTAGTTGCTCGATCTAGTTTAGTTGTATACTTTTCGATACTTGTTGTTATTTTGATATGAATTTGCTTGAATGAACTGCCATTTGTCTTATTGTCGACTGTGTTTTAATGAAAATGTTAATTTTGAAATGCCATGAGTACTATTTTTCTTCTTGCTATTGATATGACAAAAAGGGGGAGAAGAAACATGTGGTTATGGTTAAGATGCATAAAGGGTTTTAAAGAAGCGTTTTAAGTAAAAGAATGATTAAAATGAGGGGGAGTTAAGATAGTAACAAAGTCAAAAGCTAAAAGAAAGGGGGAGCTCACAAAAAGGGGGAGCTTTTGCAAATTAACTAAACATGGTAATTGAATAAGTTTTGTCATATCAAAAAGGGGGAGATTGTTGAGTTAATATATTTTGAAATGACAAAACAAGTAAATTCAATAATATTAAGATGATATAAAAACATGTTTAGAGGTTATCAGTACCAGAACTTAGAGTTCTGTTGATGAGAGATCGATCTGGCGTATGAGAGATCGATCTCCTGGGTTTGTCCTTGATGAGAGATCGATCTCAGGAAGAAATGAGATCGATCTGCTGAGCTTTGAACCTATACAAAGGTATCAAGGAAGAGTCAGATCGATCTGCAAGGGTTAAGAGATCGATCTGCCTAAAACTAGAGTTGAGGGATCGATCTGATCTAGGAAGAGATCGATCTCCCTTAAGAGCATAGACTGTAGATCGATCTGAAAGATCGATCCACACTCAAACAGAGAACTTATGAGATCGATCTGGTAAGGAAGAGATCGATCTCCTCAAAGTCAGAGAGCTAAGGAGATCGATCTGGGGTATTGAGAGATCGATCTCCCCACTACGAGACTGCATGGCAGATCGATCTGTAGATCGATCTTGCCTCAAACAGAGAGATTGGAAGATCGATCTGCCTATTCGACAGATCGATCTCCCCTATCATTTTCAAATTAACAGATCGATCTGCTAACCTATGAGATCGATCTCCTTGTGTTATTGTGCTTTGATCTTGCAGGATTTATAACTAAGATATCGATCTGGCCAAGAAGGCAGATCGATCTGGCACTCTACTGGAGGTACCCAACGGCTAGTTTCTGCAAAATCTCAATGGGAAAAACAACATTTAATGCTCCAACTACCAATCCTTCAGTATTTAACCAAGCATTGAAGACAATGAGAATAGAGACATTATTGCTGCACATTTTCTACATTCTCAAGCTTTCAACACTTTCATTCCTTGTGTATTCATTCCTCATTTATTGAGATTTATTGTATAAGCTTAAGTGCAAAAGCTGTATTTGTCCTGCCTACATTAAAGCTTCATTTTGTATTCATCCTTATCTTGAGAGAGAAAAGGATTGTTCCTCAGTGAGATAAATTGTAAGAGGGTGAATACATTTTCATATTGCAAAGGGTAGAGAGGTTATTCCTTAACCTGTAAAAGGAACATTGTAACTTCTGTTGAAGGAGAGTAAGAAAGAACTTGACAAGAAGGTCAAGGAGAGAGGATGTAGGCAAGAGTTTGGCCGAACCTCTATAAACGATTGTGTTTGTTTCTCTCTTCCCTATCTTGCATTAAATTGTTTAATTTTATTATATTGCTTATTTTCATTTGCAAATTAAAATAGGATTAAATTAAAATTTGCTATTAACGTTAGAAAACCGATTCACCCCCCCTCTCGGTAGAGCCAACATATATATATATATATATATATATATATATATATATATATATATATATATATGAGATAGGGAAGTATGAAAAACAAATAAAAGTATATAAGTGTCTATACAAAGAATGTATATATGTGAGATAGGGAAACATGGAAACAATAAAAGTATATACCTATATATATATATACATATAAGAGTGTATATATATATATATATATATATATATATATATATATATATATATTTATGCGTGTATACATGTGGATGTATATAATAAAGGTATATGTTAATACTTGTAGGAGCAAAATATATAAATAGTGAAGAAATAGATAAACGTGCGTGTTGGCCTAAGGATATACAATAATACGTACACACGCAGTAGCAACGATAAATTACGATTTTAACGCAATTCGCATGAAAAGGGTGCTAAGTCTATAATTTCGGTGTAGGTGATTGTTGAAGGGATTAAAGGAGGAACTAGGAGACGTCACCGTTCGAATTCAGGATATCCGATAAATCGAAGTAAGGGGTATTATTTAACTTAGTTCTGATAATGCATTTTTGTGTCACCAATAAATGATTTTATGAAAGAGCATATGATTTGAAGTGATTTATCAATGCTTTTATACTTGTGAAACTGTTTACGATGCATGTTTTAAGTTATCAAAATATTTCCCGAGTACTTTCCATGTTGTGAAATGAATTTCCTAAGGTACGAAGTGTATGGATGTTTTACATTTATTTATGTTTTTATATCCATACTATTAAAGAAACTTCGACAATTTCAAAAGTATTTAAGAAAAGAAATTGTTTTCGAAAGGGATTGTGGGGGCCACCTCTTGAGTCCTAAGGGAACAAAGTGCCACACAGTCTTTCGATTTTATGAAAGAGTATTCAGATTTCAAGGAAATTCAATGTTATTACTCGATATGAGTTTATGAATTATAAAACCCGAGAAAGATTTTGGAAACTCTGTTTTGAGACTATAGGCTTCATGCATGGTTACTTCTTGTGGTGTTCCGGCTACACCACCTGAGCTGCTGGTACGTTGGTCCCTTTAGCAATTGACTCAACCTTTGTGGAAGATGTCGTGTTACTGGTGGTTTAGAATGATGCTTTGGTAGGATCTCGTGCCCGCGCAGCATGGATGAATGTTCCCCGCACGGTGAGTGCCACAAGTGCCCGTGCCTTAGCTATGTGCTAGTATATGATAAGAAATAAGAAGATACTACCTATGTTTATAATTATTATTGCTGTACGAACCTGATCCATTCTACAGCCCCCCTTACCATGGCCATAGGTATGATGACTCTCCAACGGAAAATGACACGTATCGCATGACTTAGTTATACCCTAATCTCCTCGATTTCATTATGAAAATCGACTATGATGAATGAATATGTGTTTTCATGATTACGAAATATTCATGAAATGTTTACGAAATGATTATGAATTATTCATGAAATGTTTACGAAATGATTATGAAATATTCATGAAATGTTTATGAAATGATTATGAAATATGCATGAAATGTTTACGAAATGACTATGAAATATTCATGAAATGTTTACGATATGATTTACAAAATGTTTATGAAAAGTTGTAAAATGGTTATGCATGTTAATGGTTTTATTGACACACATGCTTTATGACGTTTATGCATGAAATGAAAATTTTTGTATTACATTAAGTTTCGTTCCATGAACAATTTCAAATACTTTTATATGTCAGAACTGTTTTAATAGTACTATCTTACTGGGCTTTTTCCCAAAAGCTCACCCTTCTACCTTCAGATCATTTGCAGTGTATCTATAGACGCTCTCTGCCACGTATACGACGTAGGCTCGTGGCAAGAGCTACCATAGGCTACTTTTTGTACACACAGAAAGGTATACATTTACATTCCTGTACCAGACATATTTGTACGCACAGACACATATAATAGAATTAATTTGTCGGGATGTAATTTGTAAGGAAATGATGTAAAGAATATGATTCTTGGGATTAGGTTGTAGGATGATTGGTATTAATCAATATAGATGCATTAAGTGGTAAAGATGGATTTGGAAAGTATGTTTGGTAGTCGTGGATATCTAGAATTGTTGGAAAACATGCTTGGTAGTTGTGGATATCTAGGATTGTCGAAAATAACTGATTTGCAGGTAGGTAGGCTCATATATAAATCGTTGTGCTGCCGAAATTTCTATCAGCCATATAAGTTAAAATATGGAAATTAATTATAATTACGAGTAAAGAATTGAAAAAAATGTTTTGACACTGCACAGGAATACAACCTAAGTGAATAAAGAAATAAGTGGGTAAATTAAATTAAAAAAAATTTATCCTGATTTTCAAGGGTCAAGGGTCGTTACACTAACTACTTGACCAGGCGCCCAGCTTGCAAGGGATCGACTGGGGGCGCTGTGATGAGTGCGGAGTGCGGGAAAGCTTTGCACGGGGCGCAACGGGACTCTCACCAAAACAGGCAAGATAGGCACTTAGCTTGGACGGATTGCCATTTGCGGGTGGCGAGCTAACTTATCGACACTCTAGAAACGTGAATCAAGTGGTTTACAACGGCCATAGCAAAGATCGTGCAGTCATGGGAGACGGGCGCGAGAGCTAAGGCGAATCCTTGAAAATAGGGATAAGGATGAATGCGGGTCATAAGTCGGGATAAGCGGAGAAGTCTTGGCAGACTGAATCACTGAAGATTATCACGGATATAAACTCTGAAGAGCATTGAGGTGACGATCATCCAGAGAGTCCTTAGTTTAGTAGGAATTAATCCTATAAAGTTTATGTTGTAATCAAACTCAGTTGCCTATGTGAGGGGAATGTCCTCACTTGCCTATATAAACCCCAAGGGAGGGGGTAGAATGTGTTCGTTCATCATTCAGTGAGAGAATCATTCTGAGAGAAAGAGAGTGATAGCTAAGAGTGGTCTTCTTGGCTAAATATTGTAATTCCTTTTTATTGCGGATTAATAGAAAGACTCTTTTCTCTAAAGCTTGAGTGTTCTTTGCTTTATTAGTATACTTTGTCGAGTCATCTTTCTGCTCGAGTGTTATAACGCTGCGTATTGACCCGGATTTGGGTTAGTGTGGAGATTGGCTGTACTAAGTTGCGGAGAACTTAGGCCATCACTGGGAAAAGTTCTATAGGAGAGAAAGACCTTGTGACACATCTCTATTCTCTTGGAAGAAATCTCTATAAATAGAGAAGTTAAGGCTAACTCTAACACAATTGGGAAACACTTTAAATACACTTGATAATTATGATTATTCTCTCATTCTCAAAATAGAAAATAAGTTTCTTAGACATTATTTTACTGCAAAAGATAATGATTAAAACACAAGATACTTTCATATTTGTCAAGTGTATTTAGTGATTTGATTTCACAAGTACAAAATGATTTCAAATAAGTTGATTTCATTGTATTCGGAGACTATTTCAATAATTCTTGTTGCATACCATAATTGGTATGGGTGAAATAAGTCTTAAAAAAGTTTGCATACCTGAAAGTCTTTACTTCTATTGCTCGTGATTGATAGTGATTGTTCATGATTGGTCGTGATTATTTTTAATTCATTCATTAAAAAGTTCAAGTTTTAGAAGTTTAAAGTTTAAGTCAAAGTTCAAAAGTGTCATTTCCATTCAACTTCAAATGAACATTATTGTATAATTTTGTTCAATAATCTTAAGACTTATTTTCAACTTGATTTGAAGATGGATTCCATGAAGAAAATTGCTACCAATTTTTTGAATGTCGGAATAAGTTGATGAATCAATTTCGAAATGGCAAAATGAATTACCAAATAAGTTTCCCTGACTTCTTGAATTTTATGCATGATTACTTTAGTTTTTAGTTATTACATATATATTTTGAAGTATGTGGTAATACTAAGTGAAATTATTTTATATGGATTTATTTTTATCTTTAATAATTTATATATTATGTCATTATCATGAAAAGGATTTCAAAAGAATCATTTTATACAAAACGAAAAAGTATCTCCTGAATAACTTGTGTGATTAATATCACAAGAAAATGTTAGAATATGAGATAGAAGAATGATAGTCCAACAAATCAACAAAAAAAAAAGTTTTATGCCAATGTATATCATGAAATTCAAATAGTGCGTGTTTTCATTATAAAAAACAATGTCATTAAAGAATGACTACATCTTGCTAAAGAAGGAAAATGCACTAGTAACAAAAAAAAAATTTAAATTTTAATGCAATAAATTCTAAATTTAATAACTTGAATAAGTGAGGCATGGTGGATAAAATACTAATACTACAAATCATGTTAGCAAATATTAGGAGTTATCTAAATTTGTAATATTTGAAAAAGACTAATATGAGGACGTATTGATATTTATTGGTGTGATTATTTAAGATAAATAAGTTAAGCATGTTCTTCATAAAAGTATGTTTGATATGATTAAATCAAATTATTTAATTAAAGCATACACTTATTAAAAAATTTATGTTTACAAATGAATTTTGATCAAACATGTTCTAGTTGATATATTTGTGAATTGCATGCTTATTATTAAGTTCTTTAGATACTTAATTCCTATGCAGAAAGTATTTTTTAAAACTACTTGATTTGATACATTGTATTATTGTAAGTATTTTATATAATATCATTTTTTTATATAATATCATTTTTTTATATAAGGAAAAGAATTAGTACATGACTTCTATGTTGATTATTCAAAATAAGTGCTATGATTTCATGATACATGCTAAGGTTGATAATTAGATATGTATGAAAAAAATAATGTTGATAGGATTATAGATAAAATTAGAGCCAAATGTTATACTAAAGGAAAATTTACATGAACATGGAATGGACTTTGATGCATATACACCATAGTAAGAATTGCCTATTTTATAAAAAAGAGTACTTATTATGTTCTTATCAATTTATAATTTGATGTTAATTCACCAAAAAATATGAAATTCACATTATTCTAAAAAGGTTAAATAGATAAAAAAGTGCATATGGAATATCCTAAATGGTTATTGATTCTATGACAAGTTTATAAAGTGTGTAATAGCCAAGCTCATGAATGAGATGAACAAAATATTAAGCAATGACATCATAATTTGATGAAGTAATTTTAGTTTATGATTGTTTTTATAGTGAGTTCAACAAGATGTTATTATTTTTTATTATTTAAAGAGGACATATTAATTTTTGTACGGATCAAGAGCAAATTAGAAGTATCTGATAGTCTTTATTAGCAATTCGCTATAAAGGACATAATTGTTGTGGATGTGATTTCGGGAATAAAAATTTGAGAATGATAATCCCATTTCATTATATTAGAAGGGGTTTAAAAGAAATCTCTTATTTAATTGTACAATTGATGCAACACTTTATGAGATAAAGATATGTTAGATGCACAATTGTAATTTAACTTAAAAATACATAAAACAACTACATTTAAGATAAAGATTGCAGTCTATATTGGAATTAGACTTCGCTTAGGATAAAAACGTATAACCTTTAATTATAATACATGATTATCGAAAGATGAAACTTTAAATACAAAAGTCTACATTTAAAACTCTAAACTATAGTTAAATTTATTCGAAAGCCTTTACCTTTTGTTGAGGTTGTAAATTATCCACTCTTTGAGCGACAAGTACTTAAAATGAATTAGATGTAAATGAAGTAACTAAAAGGACCAAATGGATTTCCAATCATAACAATCTTTCAGTACATGCAAAATATTTTCCATTAGAGCATTACACCTTGGACATCTTAAGATCAAAGGTAATCTTTTTTCACATAGGTTTTTCTAAGTCAATTTTTTTATGCATGACAAGCAAAAGAAAATGGCGTACCAATGTGCAAATAGAAGTTGGGGTGTGAATCCCTTGATAATAAATCATAAGTTGATTTCACCGATAAAAGGCCATTTGAAGAGGCCTACCTAGAACACTTGATCATAGAACTAATATAAGCAAAGATAAATAGTTAGCAATATTATGGGAAAGAAACTTCAAATGTGACCAATCCCAAGTACTACTACTTATCAAATAGTCATTTACCATTTCATTAGTAGCATGCAAAGGTATCATGTATCACATATTTCTACCAAAGGTTTCTCCTTAATCCATCGGTCATACTAAAAAGAAGCATTTTGTCCATTATAAACTAATTGGGAATAACCTTTTCTCACATATCCCTGTTAGAAATAATACTTTTCCGAAGGTAGGAAGAAGATGGTTTTTAAACTAGAACGGATAAAAGAATTATCTTTCATATATTTAGCTCCAATAACATAATCCCAAAAACTCGAGTTCTTTTCATTTAACTCACACCTAATCTTATTTAGGAATTCTTTACTCATAATGATTGTTTTCCTAATCCTCAAACCCTCAATATTCTTACGTTGCAAATAACATCCCATTTTAGCAAAGGATTTTTTATGTCCAATAATATATATATATATATATAAGTTTTTATTTAGAGAGTTAATTTCTTTTGCAACAAAACAAGGTATCTTAGTAGATTGCATGGTTTACTTGGCAATTGCACTAGTTACTGATTGCATTAAAAATAATAGTTATGAATAAAGAAATAGATTTTGTAAACTCCTTTTGATCATTTTATGGTACATTAGAAATGTGAAATTGCAAATTTAAACTTCTTAATTTAGATGTTTCAAAGGTATAGATTTTAGTACAATGTAAACCTTACATGTCTATGAACTATAACTTACAAGTGTGCAGCGTATGTTACGTCTTGGGTTTGGGGTGTGACAATAATAACAATATAATCATTTTCCTCCTTCTCTTTTTTGTGGTATGATAATATTTTAATTTAAATTCTCATTGTAATTTACATGCACAAGTAGATAAAAAAATACCTTTATAATGTTTTCAAAATCGATAATTATTGCAATACTAATATTTTCATATCTTGAATTAATGAATTAAAAGTTTATACTTTTTTGAAACTTTTGACGTTTTATGATAAACTATAAAATGATTTTACTTGTCGTTTTGATAATTAATGAATAATATTTTTTTGTCATTTGCATACGACATATTACAATTAAATAGTAATCCAACACCCTTGTCGTTTTATTGTAATAATATCAGAATTTAATATTGATAGATATTCAATTATTGCATTTTAATTTAAGATACATCTAAAGTTTTCTTAAATATTTTATGTAATGAAGATTCATAAAGTTTTGTTATATAAAAAAGAAATAATTTTTGAAATTGAGACTTAAATTAACTAATTCATGTAATTTGTTGAAAAAGTGATTTTAAGTAGATTCAAAGTTCAAATCTCGACACCTGTAATTTTTGTTATTTTTATCTTTTTTTGTAAAAAACGTTAATTCTTATTTATATGAAAATAAAACCTTTAAGTTTAATATATCTTGTTTTAATTTGCTTAAATTCTATAGATAAAAATTTCTTTTATAATATAGTGTACATACAAATTTTGTGTTTAAAAATATAAGATAATTAAAATTTGGAGTCAAATAATTTATGAGGAATGTAAAGTACAATATATGAAAATTCTTAAGTAAAAAATATCTTTTTATTTTTATAATAGAAATTCGCTTCAAGAGTTTGATAACTTATTCTTGAATTATATTAATTTGAACCCAAGATTTAAGATTTACTTGATATCTTAAAATTTGTTTCCATTCCAAGGGTCTTGATGTCACACCTTGAGGCGGCTTCTAATTATTTTGTTACTATGCAGATATGAAATTGTGGACTAACTTTTTCCTTTTCCAATTGGTTTGTCAACGTACAATGTAGTTTGCAAATTGTCAAATAGGTAAACTGCTTAACTCATTTTTAGCTATTAGTTAAAAGTTTCAGTCAGATTATCTTTACAGAGATCATGGTTCTCTATAAAACTCTAAATATACTATACGAAGTATTTATCTTAGAACTCCACAATTCATCTTATAACCACAAAAAAAAAATTAACCCTATACATCTCCAAATATTACACTGTAAAGATGCGTATAGTGAAATGAATTTATTTATAGTTCAAAAGTGATCTATCTCACGTCCAAAAGGTTCTTATATGTAGTTTACATCCTATATTGTAGTATTGCCTAAAAACTGTCTAAAACAAAAATCATAGACAATGAGATATGTTGTAAAAGTCAAAAGCAAAGGCCTCAAAGAGTTGAGACACTACTTAAACCTACAAAGCTCAGAATTTGTACAATATCACTGTTTAACTCAAGCTTAATCTGAAAAAGAGAACCAATGAATTTAGAGAGCTAAGACTCAACATGTCACTTATATAAAGGCAAAGTTAGGATAATATTGTTCTAAATGTAAATGCATGAAATCTGGACGTATAGGTCTTAAAGTCATGTAATGAGCATAATACCTTTATGAAAGGCTTCCATATATATCCTAACAAACTCTAATTGTGCTAGGGTCTTTTACAGTATTAAATGGGAGCGTGGTTTCAAGCACCTCATTTCCCCGTTACCTAAACACTTGAGAACAAATAATGACATTTCAAAGTTCAACATAACATATATAGCATGTCCAAAGTTCTAATCCATGTAGCACACATAATGTGAATTCAAACCATTATACATTAAAAACAAGTCATGCTTTAGATGATCAAAACTTATGACAATTCTAAAACCTCAAAGATGTAGTGCTACACGTGTTTAAATATTCAAAGCTTATGTTTGAAAACACTTTAAACATATTATGTCGAATTTAAAGTTCTAATAATAAGGTTTTAAACAATGTTTAAAGCAAAACGTCTAATGTTCTAAATTTCAAAGTCATGTTCTAAGAACAAGATCACACCATGTGTTGGAATTCTAGAGATAGTTCCCACTGTTTAGCACTTAGCTCCCGTAGGATTTTAGATGTGGCTCCCATGGTGTAGCACTTAGTTTCTGTGTTTCAAAGGGGTGAATTGTATCAAAGTTCTAAACAAGATAAGGCATAATTGTTCAAATATATCAATAAAGACTTATAAGTCCTACTATAGAGATTAGTGAGCCAAACGTCTCTGAAAAGGACGCTATCTATAGCCATAAATCCAAACATTCCCAGTATCAATTATCGGGTGAAAATTGGCATCTATCTAACAATTGCTAGACAAGCCCAAATGCCTAATGATGAACATCTAATTAGGCGAGTTCCAAATGGTGCTTTATTGAAATCATCAGAAATGCCATAATCTCAAAAGTTCTGAAAATCTAAAGTTCTAATAGTTCAAAGTTCTAAAAGTTCACATGTTCTAATATTCAAAAGTTTTGAAAGTTTAATAAATCAAACTTCTGAAAGTCATGAAAGCTATATTATGTTTTATTTAAGAAGTTTAACTTGTGCACGTGCATTATACCATATGCCATTTCTCTTAAAAACTTTTATAATGGATTCAAAGGTTCCAATATTTCAAGAAGTTTCTAATGTATTCATTTTTAAACCAATGCATAATCTTCAAAAACTCACATTTATGCCATGCATGCTTCAAGCCAATGCACGAAAACATGAGTCTAAAATCAAAACGTCATGGGTGTCAGGTATTATGCCAAATACAAGTTATCTTATAGCTATCCAAAATCTAATCAAAAGCATAACACTTTGTATCAAATTGTCATATGCACTACATAGATAACTATGCTACATTAGATAGTAGTAGCACAGTGTATTCATATATATATATATATGTATATGCATGTATTCCAACAATATTCCAACAATTCCAACCTATACAATATGATGCAAGTTTCTATAAATCACTTATCAAATCTGTGAGACCCCATATAAGTTTAACCTTGTATATCTATGTAAATGAGTTCATAAGTATAGTGATATACTTGTAATGTGAAGTATATTTAATGTAAGTCCATAAGTTTAATGTACACACACATGTAATAAGAGTTGTGATTGTATGTACAAGTTACATTATATATGAATATGAAGAAAATGAACTTAAACATGAGAAGAATGTGAGTAGAATGAAAAATGAGTAGTGTGGTAAAATGGAAGGAAGATTGCATAAGTTATGCACTTCCATTTAGTTTATATTGTATACCTTTGGTTATACAAGGATTCCACATAAGAGTTAATAGGTACAAAGTAGGAATGGATGCCATTTTCAAGTCTCAAAGATGATCGGATGAGAAAATGACTATGACAGCAAATTAAAGTTGTTTTGGTGAGAGAACCTGTAAACAATTACAGTAAAATCTAGAAATATGAAGGCCAGATCGGTCTCATAGGATGAGAGATCGATCTGAAAGAGCAAAAAATGTTCTTATTCTAAGCTATGGAACAAGACAGATCGATCTCCAATGGAGCCAGATTGATCTCCTAAACATTCTGTAAAATACAGATCTATCTTCCCCAAGACCAGATCGATCTCCTTAACCTTCTGTAAAATGCAGATCGATCTTCCCCAAGACCAGATCGATCTCCTTAACCTTCTGTTTGAAGTAGATCGATCTTAAGCCTCTACAAATTGATCTCCTTCCTTCAAATATGGAAAATGAGGGATTTTAAGAGGACCATATCGATCTCTACCCAATGCAGATCGATTTCATCAAGCAAATTTTATAAATATGGAGCAGTTGGATCTGTAATTTTTCGAGACAAAGCCAATCTTTTCCATTTCCAACCTAAAACCTAGTTTCTCACTCCTAAATCCACACATTTTCAGTAAGATTTGAGGGAAAACTATTAAAGGCAAAGTTGTTCACATCAAAGAGAAGAACAACATAGTTTGGAGGCATTTTTCCACTTGTTGGATTGAAGGATCAATGTGCATTTTCATCTGGAGCAAAGAGGAAAACAAACTAGGTGAGTTTCTAATGCAAATACCCAAGTACATTGTTTGGATATTGATGTGGGGAATGATTTGGTATGCATAGAAATGGTAGAAACTACTGTAGAATGAATCCACCATGACCTAAAAATGGTCAAGTGTGAGAAAGTGAAATGTATTGAGATTAATGATGAATGGGGTATCTGGAAGTGTTAATAGTGTTATGAGTATGATTTTGAGATGTTGTTAGTGAATAAATGGTGAGGTTTATCAAAAAGGGGTAAAATGTGGATTAAGGCATTTGTAAAATGCATGAATGAGTTATATTGACTAGTGAGGTCAAAACGTGAGTTAACAATATTAACTCAAGTGGTTTGGATGAATGAATCGTAGCTCCCGAGGATACACCGGAGCAAGGCGAGCCAAGAGCGCAAGAAACTAAGAGGAAGAAAGTCGCACTCAAGTAAATCGAGGTAAAAAAATTCTGTGGACTCTTAGAGATATCTGTGCGCAATTTGGGTGCTTAAATGCTTTGCTAGAATGCATGAGATATTAGGAAATGATATTGGGTGATTGAAGGGTAAAAAGTTGGGTGTTTGAGAAATGTGCTTGAAAATAGAAGTATAATGCTTTGGAAAATCATGTTTTATTACTTTGTAGCAAGTGATTGGTGGGTTGGCTAACATTTGATATGAATTGCAAAAGAAATGAGTTATTTTGGTTTGTTAACCATACTTTACAAAGAATTGAGCCACCTACATTGTTTTCGTGAGAATGAAAGCATGCTAGAGTATGACTCGCACAAGATTTGATGTGTTTTATATGCCTGAGTGCTGGAGCTTAGCTCACACTAATTTTCACATGGATTTCATACTGGTTTTGGCATGGTGCTTGGAGCCTAGCTCGCATTAGATGCCCACCTTATTTGTTGTCGTGCTTGGAGCTTTGGGTAGACTTAGTGACGTACCGATTAAATAGGCTCGCAAGTGCGTTTTGGGAATTTGACATGTTAATAGCTGTGTTAGGAGCTTCGGGTAGACAAGAAGTCGTACCGATTAAATAGGCTCACGAGTGCGTTTTGGGATGTCGCGTGATATGATGTGTTGATGTGGGTCCACAGAGTACGCTGTACCGTCAAGGTAGCATGGAGTACATTATACCGTGTTGAGATTGTGATATGCCATCTTCGGACAAGATCTGCTATGGATCGACGGGTTGGATTTGACCCACCTCCCGTACGAAAGCAGATAGTGGTGATATCCCGCACACCTGATCTGTGTAGTCGGTATCACAGGTTATAACCATAGTCATAGAGGTTATTTCGCTTATTGAATTGCCTATCTCACATGTCTGTTGCTTTGTGAATAAATCCATGTTTGAAATGATTTGTGGTTCAGGATGGTCCGAGGGAGGAGCAGAGTCTTGACAAGTGATGAATTGTTTTGAGATATCGGTTTGTTAATGGTTTTAAAGTGCACTGATGCATAATGTTTAATGCCATGCTTTACTTATGAAATATGTATAATGATTAATACCATGCCTTACTTATAAAATATGCATGATGGTTAATGTCATGCTTTAAATTAAATTGTGCACTGGATTTTAATAGCATGAATGATTTACATACCATTAACACTAGCATGAACTCATATTTTGAGAAAATGATGAAATGTATGCTTTGAGCATGACATCACGATCACATAGATAGTGCAGTATCTACCTGTTCGCATGATTGCCTTACTGAGCGTGTGGTTTGCTCACCCCCCTTATTTTCCCCCTCTCTACAGAGATTTGAGTATAGATTGAGAGCGACTGGAGGCGTTCCCTTTTGGTATCCAATGCATCCCATCACATAAGGTATACACACTGATGAGATTTTTGTATCTAAACTTTTCATAGCACAATAGCATTTTGTATGTAACTATTGGGGATGTAAAGCAATGTAAACACATGTAAACAACAACTCTGATATATTTATTCAAGTGTTTACTTATAAATAATATGCAATTTAAATTTGTATGGTGAAATGAGATAGATATTGACACACAGCCTAACTATTGAGAGTGTGGTTGTTCACGATTGAGGAAGGACGATTAATAAATGATGCATGAAAATGCAAAAAATTTGTACCAATTTTGGTAAGTTGTAGGTCGTGACAGAAGTTAGTATCAGAGCAGAGTTGGTCTGACGTGTGTCATGTCTAAAATACTTAATAAGTTGGAAAATTACATCCCCATGTTACTATGCTTGTTTAGATACAAACTGTGCGTGTGTCGATGGGTTGACTAAGAATTTGATGTGAATGTAGGGAACTGAAAACAATATGCCTAATACCAGTCGCGGTAGAGGGGCGAGGGCGCAAGTTAGAGGTTTTAGAGGTAGGCCTAGGGGTCGTGTTAAGCCAAAAACACACGAGGCTCAGGAAGAGATTGAGGTGGATTCTGAGGTTTAGCATACTCCACAAGGTCCAGAGGAGAGACTCAAGAGTACTAAGGCTCGCCTCGCGAGAATTAAGCGAAGCATTGAGATGATCTTGGAGTTGGTTACTCAATCTTTGCCTGGAGTTGGGGGTAGACAGAGTCTCGCCACACAGGGTGATGCCGAGCAGGCGGCAGTTCTTGAGACACGGGCTCGACCAGCCCAGAGACCTCAGACGATAGAGACACCTACACCTCCACCTGCACAGGATATGCCTACACCTGTTGCTACACCACATGCCAATAGAAGCTGGGGTTACGGTTGTGATTTGGATAGATTGTGACAGTTCCAGAAGTTTAGACCGCCATCTTTCAGTGGAGTTAAGGACCCAGTAGCTGCTGAGGATTGGATAAATGAGATCGAGAAGCTGTATGGGTTCTTTGAGTGCACTACTACTGAAATGGTAGCGTTTGCCACTTTTATGCTAAAGGGATCAGCAAAACATTGGTCGAAATCCACCAGACCTATTTTGAGAGCCCGACATACTGAGATCAGCTGAGATGTGTTTTTAGAGGCTTTTCGGAGACAGTACGTTCCGAATACCGCATAGTGGAAGATGAAAATGACATTTTTGGGACTGACCCAAGGGAGCAGGACTGTGAATGAGTACGAGACGGCCTTTATCTCCCTAGGTAGATATGATCCCTACATAATGAGTAATGAGGTTGAGAAGATCCAAAAATTTATGGATGAATTGAGACCGACCATCAGGTCTAGACTGGTTCCCCTAGATATACCAACCTACAAAGAGGTAGTGCGCAGGGCGCAATTGTGCGAACAAGATGCTGATATGATTGCCTCAGAGTTTGGAAAGGTTGGTAAGATGAGGGACAGAGATAAGAAGAGACCAGTAATGGATAGAGGCTTCAGTTATAAGGTAGCAAGAGATTTTTTGGAAAGAGGCCGAGGATCGAAGAGATCCAGGAGAGGATAGTTAATACTCCCATGTATCCGGCCATTGCTCTAGTTAAGGGAATTGTGATTGGAGGGCCACGGCCTACGACAGAGTAGTGCGACAAGTGTGGTAGGTACCATGGTACTCGACCATGCTATGGACATCCTGCAGTATGCTTTAGATGTGGGAAATCAGGGTATATAATCAGGGAACCAGAGAGAGCTTCAGTTGAGACAGCTGCTTTGAGGAGGAGGGCTACAGCTGAGGAAAAGGGGAAGCACGCAGTGGGTGTGAGCAGAGGGCGAGTGCACGCGCTGGACCAGGACACTACGGATCAATCTTCGGATGTGGTTAAAGGTACTATCTAAATCTTTGATTTAGAAGCAATTGTATTGTTTGATCCTGGTGCCATGCATTCCTTCATATCACCATCTTTTGCATGTAAATTGTTGAAGCATGTAAAACCCACACTGCTAGATAAGATGTTAATGATATCTACCCCTATGAATGATAGTCAATTGACCGAGCATGTATATAAGAATTGTAAGATGAGGATAGGAGGTAAAGAAATGGCAGCCGATTTGATCTTATTATATATGAGTGATTTTGATGTAATCCTAGGTATGGATTGGCTAGCTGTAAACCATGTTATTATGGATTATCGTGCTAAAACCTTGATGTTTTCAGGATCAGATAATCTTTTGATGAAAAGAAATGAAATGACATGATTTTTATAAATGAGAAGAGTATGATTTTAATGCATAATATTTGAGAGATTGATCTTGTTTATTAATTATATGTGTGTATGTGATGATTGTGTTACTAATGGTGGAAAGAAAAATGTGAAGGATACATTGCTTATGTGGTTGATACGGATAAGGCATGTTCGGAGTTGATAGACATCCCAATGGTCAGGAAATTTTCATGTCTTTCCGGATGAGTTACCAAGGTTACCTCCAGATAGGGAAATGAAATTTGGCATAGATTTGACACCTAGTACAGAGCCGATATCCAAGCCACCGTACAGAATGGCTCTAGTTGAGTTGGAAGAATTAAGGAAATAGTTACAGGAGTTGCTGGAGAAGGGGTTCATCAAGCCGAGCGTCTCACCTTGGGGAGCACCGGTTCTGTTTGTAAAGAAGAAGGATGGGAGCCTCTGACAGTGTATAGATTATCGGTTGTTGAATAAGGCCACCATCAAGAATAAGTATCCCCTTCCACGCATTGATGACTTATTGGATCAGCTTAAGGGAGCGCAGGTCTTTTCCAAGATAGATCTGAGATCTGGGTACCATCAGTTGAAGATACAGAGTGGAGATGTACCCAAGACAGCTTTTCGCACCCGGTATGGACATTATGAATTTATGGTTATGCCATTCGAGTTGACGAATGCTCTCGCAGCTTTTATGTCGTTGATGAATGAAGTATTCCACCAGTATTTGGATCGATTTGTCATAGTGTTTATTGATGATATACTGATGTACTCTAGGTCTAGAGAGGAGCATGAACGACACCTAAGGATCGTGCTGCAGACCCTCCGAGAGAAGAAGCTATATGCTAAGCTCAGTAAGTGTGACTTTTGGTTGGAACAGATCTATTTTCTGGGTCATATAGTATCGAAGGATGGAGTGTCAGTGGATCCATCTAAGATTGAGGTCGTAGTTCAATGGCAGAGACCCCAGACAGTGATAGAGATCAAAAATTTTTTGGGTTTAGCTGGGTATTACCGAAGGTTTGTAGAAGTATTCTCGAGATTAGCTGCTCCTTTGACATGTCTCACGAGAAAGAATGTGGAATTCGTGTGGGACGATAAGTGTGAGGAAAGCTTTGAAGAGTTGAAAAAGAGATTAACCACAGCTCCTATACTCACCATTCTTACCAGCTCCGGAGGTTTCTCGGTGTATACAGATGCTTCACACCTAGGACTAGACTGTGTATTAATACAGGATAGGAAGGTAGTAACCTATGGATCAAGGCAGTTAAAAGATCATGAGCTACCCAACCCACAATTTGAAGTTGGCGGCCGTAGTGTTTGCGTTGAAAATATGATGCCACTACCTTTATGGTGAGAGATTTCAGATTTACACAGATCATAAAAGCCTTAAGTACCTGTTCTCGCAGAAAGAGTTAAAAATGAGACAGAGGAGATGACTCGAGCTATTAAAGGATTATGATTATGAAATCCTGTACCACTCGGGTAAAGCGAATGTGGTTGCTGATGCATTGAGTAGAAAGCATCTCGGGTTGGTGTCATTCATGATGGTCAGGGAGCACGAGCTGTTGGAACAGTTCACAAACCTTAGTTTGGATATGACCCTACCTGACGTTGATAGTGGATTTATGATAGCTAGCCTGCAGTTGGAACCGAATCTAGTAGATCGAATCCGACAGGCTCAGCGAGTTGATCAACAGTGTAGTGATATTGTCGGGCAGATACAGAGGGGTACAGAGACGGGCTTTGAGTTGAGTTCAGATAGATTGTTGAGGTTCAGAGGTAGGATATGTGTTCTTGATGATGCAGAGATCAGAAGGTTGATCTTGACAGAGGCTCACTCAACGAAGTAAACGATACATCTAGGAAGTACTAAGATATATCAAAACCTTCGAAAGGTTTATTGGTGGTCTGGGATGAAAAAACACATTGCTGAATATGTTGCTAAGTATCTCATTTGTCAGCAGGTGAAGGTAGAGCATTAGAAGCCTGCAGGGTTATTGCAGTCTCTATCAATACCAACATGGAAGTGAGAGCATGTGACCATGGATTTTGTGATGGGATTGTCGAGGACCCACAGAGGTCATAGTGCCATATGGGTGATTGTGGATCGGTTGATGAAATCAGCCCATTTTCTAGCTATGAGAGCTACTGATACTCTGAACCAGTTAGTGAACTTATATGTGCGCGAGATAGTGAGGCTATATGAAATTCCAGTGAGCGTTGTTTCTGATAGGGATACCCGCTTCACTTCCCACTTCTGGGAACGTTTTCAGGAAGCGATGGGGACCCAGTTGAGTTTTTGCACCGCGTTTCATCCTCAGATAGATGGTCAGTCAGAGAGGACTATACAGACCCTGGAGGATATGTTGAGAGCGTGTGCATTGGATTTTAGAGGCTCTAGGGATGACCATTTGCTACTCGCAGAGTTCGCCTATAATAACAGTTTTTAAGCGAGTATCGGGATGGCACCATATGAGGCATTGTATGGGCGTAGATGTCATTCCCCTATTGGATGGGAAGAGGTTAGTGACAGAAAAAATTTTACTCCAGACTTAGTGCAGCAGGCATCTGAGGACGTTCAACCGATATGTGAGAGATTGCGAACATCTCAAAGCCGGTAAAAGAGTTACGCTGACAAGAGACGGAGACCACTAGAGTTTGATGTGGGTGAGCCAGTGTTCTTGAAAGTTTCTCCTTCGAAAGGGATTATGAGATTAGGGAAGAAGGAAAAGTTGAGCCCTCGATATATAGGGCCATTTGAGATACCTGATAAGGTGAGAGATAAGGCTTATAGATTGGCATTGCCACCAGAGTTGGCAAGTGTGCATAACGTCTTCCACGTACTATGTTAAGGAAGTATCACTCAGACCCGACACATGTGATAAGATATGAGCCATTAGAGCTCAATGAGGGTATGACATACGTTGAGAAGCCGGTTCAGATATTGGACAGGAAAGAGAAAGTGTTGAGGACAAAGATAATTCCCTTGGTGAATGTTCTTTGGCAACATCACACGGTGGAAGAGGCCACATAGGAATTGGAGAGTTTGATACGGGAGAAGTATCCCGAGTTGTTCACAGAATAATTGGTTCTAATTTGGAGGACCAAATTCTTTAAGTGGGGGAGAATATGAGTCCCTGTATAAGTTTAACCTTGTATATCTATGTAAATGAATTCATAAGTATGGTGATATACTTGTAATGTGAAGTATATTTAATGTAAGTCCATACACACATGTAATAAGAGTTGTGATTGTACGTACAAGTTACATTATATATGAATATGAAGAAAATGGACTTAAACATGAGAAGAATGTGAGTAGAATGAAAAATGAGTAGTGTGGTAAAATGAAAGGAAGATTGCATAAGTTATGCACTTCCATTTGGTTTATATCGTATACCTTTGGTTATACAAGGATTCTACACAAGTGTTAATAGGTACAAAGTAGGAAGGGATGCCATTTTCAAGTCTCAGAGATGATCAGATGAGAAAATGACTATGGCAGCAAATTAAAGTTGTTTTGGTGTGAGAACCTGCAGAAAACTGTAGTAAAATCTAGAAATATGAAGTCCGGATCGATCTCATAGGATGAGAGATCAATCTGGAAAAGCTAAAATGCTCTTATTCTAAGTTATGGAACATGATAGATCGATCTCCAATGGAGCCAGATCGATCTCCTAAACATTCTGTAAAATATAGATCGATCTTTCCCAAGACCAGATCGATCTCCTTAACCTTCTGTAAAATACAGATCGATCTTCCCCAAGACCAGATCGATCTCTTTAACCTTCTGTTTGAAGTAGATCGATCTCAAGCCTCGACAGATCAATCTCCTGCCTTCAAATGCCGTGGAAAAATAGAGATTTTAAGAGGACCAGATCGATTTCTACCTAATAAAGATCGATCTCATCAAGCAAATTCTATAAATATGGAGTAGTTGGATCTGTAATTTTTCGAGACAAAACCAATCTTTTCCATTTTCAACCTAAAACCTAGCTTCTCACTCCTAAATCCACACATTTTCAGTAAGATTTGAGGGAAAACTATTAGAGGCAAAGTTGTTCACATCAAAAAGAAGAACAACATAGTTTGGAGGCATTTTCCCACTTGTTGGATTGAAGGATCAAGGTACATTTTCATCTGGAGCAAAGAGGAAAACAAACTAGGTGAGTTTCTAATGCAATTACTCAAGTACATTGTTTGGATATTGATGTGGGGAATGATTTGGTATGCATAGAAATGGTAGAAACTACTTAGAGTAGAATGAATCCACCATGACCTAGAAATGGTCTAGTGTGAGAAAGTGAAATGTATTGAGATTAATGATGAATGTGGTATCTTGAAGTGTTAATAGTGTTATGAGTATGATTTTAAGAAGTTGTTAGTGAATAAATAGTAAGGTTTACCAAAAAAGGGGTAAAATGTGGATTAAGGCATTTGTAAAATGCATGAATGAGTTATATTGACTAGTGAGGTCAAAACGTGAGTTAACAACATTAACTCAAGTGGTTTGGATGAATGAATAGCAGCTCCCGAGGATACACCAGAGCAAGACGAGCCAAGAGGGCAAGAAACTAAGAGGAAGAGAGTCGCACTCAAGTAAATCGAGGTAAGGGAATTCTGTGGACTCTTAGAGATTTCTGTGTGCAATTTGGGCGCTTAAATGCTTTGCTAGAATGCATGAGATATTAGGAAATGATATTGGGTGATTTAAGGGTAAAAAGTTGGGTGTTTGAGAAATGTGCATGAAAATAGAAGTATAATGCTTTGGAAAATCATGTTTTATTGCTTTGTAACAAGTGATTGGTAGGTTGGCTAACATTTGATATGAATTGCTAAAGAAATGAGTTGTTTTGGTTTGTTAACCATACTTTACAAAGAATTGAGCCACATACATTGTTTTCGTGAGAATGAAAGCGTGCTAGAGTATGACTCGCACGAGATTTAATGTGTTTTATACGTATGAGTGGTGGAGCTTAGCTCGCACTAGTTTTCACATGAATTTTATACTGGTTTTGGCATGGTGCTTGGAGCCTAGCTCACATTAGATGTGTCACGCCCTCCTCCCACACGTGACTTTACCAAAAACCACAATAAATTTTTCACTTTTTACTTACCTTTATCTCCTCAACAGTTGGGCTGTGAATAGGCATTAGTCTCCTCATCCAGACATACCTTACCATTCTTTTTCGTATCATACATACATGACATTTATATCATAAGTAAATTCGTATACTTAAATATAATTACATCATTACATCCCCCATATTAAAACGTGTACATCACTATGTTTATGCATTGTTCAGATACAAAAGAGTACGCGTGTGTATACCTTTCGCTAGATGGGGAGTGGCAGCGGATCAAAGGAATGCAATACCCTGGTCGACTCGATCTACTGATGAGAATCTGTAGAGATGGGGGGAAAATGAATGGGATGAGCTATCAACGCGCTCAGTAAGGAAATCAGGCAAGCAAGTAGACATCCATACTATCTACTGAAAATAGTGCTTTGCCTTTCCTTCTCTCATTTCAAAAGCATGTTTAAAATATATATAATATAGTACAGATTTAAAATCCTATGTACTAAACACATGTTGGTTTATCAATCAGAGGCATTCATGCAAAACAGTGCATATTTAATCATTTAAGAATGCCTTTATATAAAATATGCCATTTACATTCAAAACACAGTAAATATGGCATTCCTCATCACAACACAAGCAAATCGGGTTTCGACCCATCCCTCAGGTCTACCCGTATCATAAAACACATGTGATATATCATGCGAGACTCAGTGGCTAAATGCAATCTCTCTAGACTATATAAGAGAGCCTCCCCTCCGAACAGAGCCTCCCTGCCTACTCTGGCTTAAGGATGTTGGGCTTAAGGATCTTACTGTAAGAGAGCATCTCCGGACTATGTACATATCCTAACATGTGGTGAAATCCCAGGCAACACAGTACTCGGTGTGCGGGTTATCACTGCTATAACGGGAGGGGGGGTCAGTCCATCACAACTGCTAGCTATCAACACTCTCCTCCACAACTCCACAACACAAAACACTGTACAATGTACTCCATGCCACATGCACGGTACAACGTATACCCGTGAACCTATACATCATGGTCGGGGTGCCTGCCATAGGTCTTAGCCGCTCATACCATGGAAATACATCATAGTGGGGTGCCTGCCATAGGTCTTAGCCCTCATACTATGGAATAAATGCCACGTCTCTAAATCCACGTGAGAACATCTCAACAGTGTGACACTCAGTCTACACGGAGGAAATCGTCACGATTTTTCTAACATGTGTATATATCACGAAAAAACTACAGTGCGCGTCTTGAGTGTGACACACAGTTAACGTTCCGCCTCAAAACACTGTATATGCATGTCAAAATATCAACACTAGTGCGAGTAAACCTCTAGCACCAGGTCATGCATAATTCTCATTACAAATCAAGTACAAGCAAATCGCTCAAGTACAATGTCATGTACAAATCATGAAAAATCGAGTGCGAGCAACGCTCCAGCACTCTGTCATGCATCTCATGTAAAACTCGAGTACGAGCTAATCGCTCCAACACTCTATCATGCACAAATCACATAAAAACTGAGTACGAGCAACGCTCTAGTACTCTATCATGCAGTCAAATAAATGCAGTGCGAGTAAACCTCTAGTACTTATGTATGTGAAAAACATCTGAAATCAAGTGCGAGTTGTGCTCTAGCACAATTGTTTCCACATAATTCGGTAGATGGCTCTTTAAAAATAGGGATGTTTAAAATCATTAAAATCAGCACTATAAAGTGTGCTTAGTTTACATCGACCTCAAAACATTAGCTCATCCACCTACTCTTCTGCTACACAGCAGTAAAAACCATTCAAAACATCATTTTCATACTTTTTACAACTTTTCCCATAGTTTCACTTTTTGCCTAACTAGGGGTAAAATCGTAATTTACCCATATCGGGTCCCTATAATTATTATAGATTTTCTCTGACCCTCAAACAATTTCAGTGAATGTAAAATCCAACGAAAATATGCACAGATATCTCTAGCTACTTGCAAGAGTCCCCTACCTCAGATCACATCGTGTGACCTCTCTTCCTCTGTGCTGTCTAATCTCGCAGTCCGGTCAACTCTCAATATGACTCTGGAGCTGCATTTAATCATTCACTGAGTTAATTACACTTTTCCTACTGTATTACACATTTAATACAGTTCATTTCACTTAAATGGGCCTGTTTACTTTTAATGGGCCTTAAACACTTTTATTGGGCCTTAATCCGTATTAAGCCCGTTCATCAGGGTCTATCGACTTATTGGGCCTATCTATACCCGTTGGGCTTTATTCGAAGCTCTTTGGATAGCCTGTATATCATTTACGACATTTATTTCAATTTTTCGAATATAATTCACTAAATCTGAAATTTAATCCGATATGCGTAAATTAAATCTTAAATACGCATAAATCACATAATTTGTCGTAAATGAGCCTTACTTACCCGAGATTGTGCGATGGTACGTGAATCGGAGTTCGATTGGGCTTCCGTTCGAAATTAATCGTCGAACTGCACAATTTCGTATATTTAACTCCGGGTCAATTTTTGATTAAATATAATTTAAATAAATTTATCGAAAATTAAATTGGTCACTTTTGACCTCGTATCAACTTACCCGAAGTCCGGTGAAATCTCAAAAATTTTCCTTTTCCTTTTTCTTTCTTTTTCCTCTTTTTCCCCTTTTCTCCTTGGCTGAACCGGTCCGGGTCGGTTCAGTTTAGAAGGTTCTGCCCTGAACCGCCAACCGGTTCAGGGGTGATTTAACCGTTCCGGCGTCGTCCGGTCGGTTCCCGACGTGTCGCTGCTGCCGTTCGACGCGTCTTGGACAGGGGACCTCTCAGTTGGCCTCGATCGGAGCCAACTCCCTCCGGTGGCCGCCGAATGCCCTCTTTTCCTCCGCGGCTTTCTCCCTTCGATTCGTCGAATTTCGGCGCCGGTGGCACGCGTCCTGGTGGCTGGGAGGTCGCGGGGTGAGTGGCTTCATTTTCCGGTAGCTGGCTCGGCTGCTGGTCTCCGGTGGTGGCTGGTCCGACAAGCTCTTCTCCTCGTCGGTTTGTGCGTTTCTGTTTCCTTCTCTCTCCCCGAAAATTCCAAATTTCAGATTTCTGATTTCCTTTTTTTTTTTAGAATTTCGTTTTTCTGTTTTTTTTTCAATTTCTTTATAATATATTTTGAATATTATTTTAATCCTTAAAATAATATTAAAAATCTTAAAATATGCCAAAAATATCCCAAAAATTCTTATTAAATTCACTTAGTCCGTAAATGAATTTATCAGTCTGATTTTACCTTTTCGGTATATTTTTTCACTATTTTTGGGCTCATTTTCTGAGACAAAATTCTAAAAATATTAATTAAATTCATATCTCGATCAATTGGACTCGAAATTCAATATTTTCCTCATTATTGATTAAGATCTCTCGATTTCATATTTTTAATGAAATTTGCTCATCGAATTTATATCGAATTTTGGTCAATTGACCGTTTTACCCCTATACTTACTCGAAAATCACTTTAACCCTTATCTCGCTATTATGTAGCTTACATGCATTTTTTTAATTTCTTAAATTAATCGATTGCATGGTAGTAAATACTCTTCTTATGATTCAACTATGAAATATAACGTTCGTACACATAGGAATCATAAGGTACAAGCTACATACGTAAATCAAAAACTCGGGTCTGACAATCCTCCCCATCTAAAAGAATTTGGTCCTCTAAATTAGAACCTAATCAATCATCAAATAACTGGGGGTGTTTATCTCGCATCAAGCTCTCTAACTCCCAAGTAGCCTCTTCGGAAGTGTGATGCTGCCATAGTACCTTCACTAACCCGATAGTCTTCGATCTCAAAACCTTTTCCTTCCTATCCAGTATCTGAATCGGCCTCTCAACATATGACATGTCCTCACTGAGCTCCAAAGGCTCATAACTAATCACATGTGCCAGATCCGGGTGATACTTCCGAAGCATCGAAATGTGGAAGACGTTATGCACGCCTGACAAATCTGGTGGCAATGCCAACCTATAGGCCTTGTCTCCCACTCGATCAAGTATCTCAAAGGGTTCAATATAGCGAGGACTTAGCTTACCCCTCTTCCCAAACCTCATTATACCCTTGGAAGGAGAAACCTTCAGAAACACGGACTCACCAACTGCGAACTCAAGTGGCCTACGTCTCCTGTCAGCATAACTCTTCTGTCGACTCTGAGCTGTCCTCAATCTCTCAACTATCAACCGGACATCCTTAGAAGCCTGTGTAACCATATCAGGAGCAAAAATCTTTCGGTCACCCACTTCTTTCTACCCAATAGGGGAACGACATCTACGGCCATACAAGGCCTCATACGGTGCCATCTCGATACTCGAATGATAACTGTTGTTGTAGGCGAACTCGGCTAATGGCAAATGATCATCCCAAGAGCCTCTAAAATCCAGCACACATGCTCTCAACATATCCTCCAGAGTCTGTATCGTCCTTTCTGACTGACCATCTGTCTGAGGATGGAAAGCTGTGCTCAAACTCAATTGGGTTCCCATAGCTTCCTGAAAATGTTCCCAAAAGTGAGAAGTGAAGCGTGAATCCCTATCCGAGACAATGCTCACTGGAACACCATGCAACCTCACTACCTCACGTACATACAACCCTGCCAATGTACTCAGAGTATCGGTAGCTCTCATAGCTAGGAAGTGGGTTGACTTCGTCAGTCTATCAACGATCACCCATATAGCATCGTGATTCCTCCGAGTCTTCGGTAAACCCATCACGAAATTCATAGTGATATGCTCCCATTTCCATGTCGGTATAGGTAGAGGCTGCAACAATCCTGCAGGTTTCTGATGCTCTACCTTCACCTGCTGACATACGAGACATCTCGCCACAAAATTTGCCACATCTCTCTTCATACCTGACCACTAGTACACCTTCCGGAGGTTATGATACATCTTGCCACTCCCCGGATGCAACGTGTACCTCGATGAATGAGTTCCGACAATATCAATCTCCTGAGCTCTGGGTCCTGGGGAACACACAATCTACCTCTGAACCTCAGTAGTCCATTAGGACTCAACTCAAAATCTGTCACTGTGCCCCTCTGCATCTGACCAATCACATCGATGCACTGTAAATCTATCTGCTGAGCATATCTGATCCTATCAACAGATCTGGCTCTAAGCGTAGACTCACAATCATACAATCTGCATCTCTGTCCGAAGGCACAACTCCCAAACTGAGGCTAGCAAACTGCTCTAGCAGCTCGTGCTCCCTGACCATCATATACGATACCATCCCAAGGCTCTTCCTACTCAAAGCATCTGCTACTACATTAGCCTTACCCGGATGATAAAGTATCTCACAATCATAATCCTTCAGAAGCTCTAGCCATCTTCTCTGTCTCATGTTCAGTTCCTTCTGTAAGAACAGGTACTTGAGGCTCTTGTGGTCGGTAAAAATCTGAAACTTCTCACCATACAAGTAGTGGCGCCATACCTTCAACTCAAACACTATTGCTGCTAACTCTAAATTGTGGGTCGGATAGTTCTTCTCATGGTCCTTCAGCTGTCTAGATCTATAAGCAACTACCCTCCCATCCTGCATCAATACACAGTCCAGTCCCTGATGCGAAGCATCGGTATATACTGAAAATCCTCATGAGCTGGTAGGAATAGTGAGAATCGGAGCAGTGGTCAATCGACTCTTTAGCTCCTGAAAACTCCTCTCACAATCCTCGTCCCACACGAATGCAACACTCTTCCGAGTGAGACGTGTCAACGGAGCAGCCATCTTCAAAAATCCCTCAACAAATCTTCGATAGTACCTTGCTAAACCCAGAAAACTCATGATCTCGGTAACTGTCCTCGGCTGTTCCCACTAAACTACAGCCTCAATCTTGGATGTATCTACTGATACACCATCCCTCGACACTACATGTCCCAAAAACGAGATCTCTGTCAACCAAAAATCACACTTGCTGAGTTTAGCATACAACTGCTGCCCTCGTAGAGTCTGCAATACAATCCTGAGGTGCTCCTTATGCTCCTCCTCGGATCTCGAATATACTAATATGTCATCGATGAATACGATAACAAACTAATCCAAATATGGCTTGAACACATCGTTCATCAAAGCCATGAAAGCTGCGGGAGCATTCGTCAGTCCGAATGGCATAACTAGGAACTCATAGTGGCCATATCGAGTCCTAAATGCTGTCTTGGGTACATCTCCACTCCGAACTCTCAACTGATGATACCCAGACCTCAGATCAATCTTAGAAAAGACTTGCGCTCCTCGAAGCTGATCCAGTAAGTCGTCAATGCGTGGAAGGGGATATCTATTCTTGATGGTAGCCTTATTCAACAATCTATAGTCTATACACAATCGGAGGCTTCCATCGTTCTTCCTCACAAATAGAACCGGTGCTCCCCACGGTGAAACACTCGGTCTAATAAAACCCCTATCCAACAGCTCCTGCAACTGTCTCTTGAGCTCCTCCAGCTCAACTAAGGCCATACGATACGGTGGTCTCGAAATAGGCTCAGTACCAGGCACCAAATCTATACAGAACTCCATCTCTCTGTCTGGTGGTAACCCTGGCAACTCATCCGGGAAAACATCTGGGTACTCACTAACCACAGGAATATCTACCAACTCCGGATGTACTAATGAAACCTTCAAGATATTTATCTCTCAGTCAGCAAAATATTTTTATTTATTAACAACATATTTATTTCTTTCATTTCTTCCCATCAAACTTTACAATAACTTTCGTAGGGTTAGGAAACATAACTGTCTTAGCATAACAATCTAAAACAGCATGGTTTGCAGATAACCAATTCATACCTAATATTACATCAAAGTCACTCATACTTAGCAATATTAGATTGGCTGTCATATCCTTTTCCCCTACTCTTAACTTACAATCGTTATACACATGCTCAACTAGCTGACTGGAATCCATAGGCGTACTAATCAACATCATTATCTTTAAAGGAGTACGCTTTACATGTTTTTCTAACTTACATGCAAATGATGGCGATACAAATGAATGTGTGGCACCAGGATCAATTAAAACATATGCTTCTAAATCATAAATCAGGATGTTACCTCTAATCACATCCGTAGAAGCATCAGCTGCATCCTGGTCCAAGGCATGTACTCGCCCTCGACCCATCACCTGCATCCCCTTCTCCTCTGCCGTCGCTCTACCTCTCTGAGCAGACGTACCAGCTGAAGCTCTATCATGCTCCCTGCCCTTCTGTGGGCAGTCACATATGTCTCTGGGCACTCTCTAGCAATATGCCCCTGTTTCCCACATCGAAAACACACAACAAGGCTCAACGGACATGGTCTACCGCCATGATGTCTACCACATCGGCTGCACTGATCAGTAGTAGGCCCCGATCCTCCAATCACAATGCTCTTTGCCGGAGTTATGGTCGGGTATGTATGAGGTCTAATTGGTCGCTCTCGCACCTTCTCTATCCGTGGACCCTTACCGAAGAGTCTCCTCCCTCATCGATAACTGAACCCTCTATCTCTAGCCGGCCTTTTCCTCTCTCTATCTCGGCTCCGACTGAACTTCCCAAACTCAAAGGCATTTCTCTCGTAATCCTGCTCACAAAGCTGCGCCCTGCGCATTGCCTCATCATATGTACCAATGTCTAGTGGAATCAATCTAGACCGCAACACCGGTCTCAATCTGTCAACAAATCTGCGGACCTTCCTGGTCTCGCTGTACATGGTATCGGGATCATACCTCCTCAGGGCCAAAAATCTAGTCTCGTACTCATCCACTGTGAGACTCCCCTGGCTCAATCCCAAAAACTCAGCCTGCAGTCTACGCTGCGCAGTATCAGGAACAAACTGCCTCCTGAAGGCCTCTAGAAACATCTCCCAACTAATCTTAGCATGTCGGGCTCTCAATATCGGCCTGGTGGACTTCCACCAATGCATAGTAGGAATGCAGCAAATGCGACTCTCTCAGAAGTCGTACACTCAAAGAAATCGTACAACTTCTCCATCTCGCTAATCCACTCCTCTGCACTAGCTGGGTCCTTGACCCCTCGAAAAGATAGAGGTCCAAGCTTCTGGTACTGTCGCAATCGATCAATATCACACCCATATCCTCTACCAACCTGAACTGGTGGGGGTGTAAGAGTATCAGTAGTCTGTGGCCTCTGTACTGGCTGCGCAGGTGTATCAGGTGCAACTGCCTCTCCAGTCGCAGTCTCTGCATCCTGTCTTTGTCTACCTGGCAAAGCTTGTGCCAAAGCCCTATTATCGCCTCTAGGCTACGCTCTATCCTCGTGAAGCATGCCTCAATCGTATCTGGTACCTCAGCAGTAACTAGGGGTGTATGGGTAGTCGAAGAATCACCCTGGCTAGTCGGCCTACCTCTACAGCCTCCAGCCCTACCTCTCTCTCCTTTTCCACAGCGGGTAATTGCCATAATGGCTAGATTCCTGCATTCACAAACATTAATTTGTCCAACTCCCATCTTGTATACACAATTGTAACTGAACAAAACACAGTGATATAGGGATGTACATTTTCCTAATTACTAATGCTTATTCACATCAGACCAACTACACTCTGATACCACTCTGTCACGCCCTCCTCCCACACGCGACTTTACCAAAAACCACAATAAATTTTTCACTTTTTACTTACCTTTATCTCCTCAACAGTTGGGCTGTGAATAGGCATTAGTCTCCTCATCCAGACATACCTTACCATTCTTTTTCGTATCATACATACATGACATTTATATCATAAGTAAATTTGTATACTTAAATATAATTACATCATTACATCCCCCATATTAAAACGTGTACATCACTGTGTTATGCATTGTTCAGATACAAAAGAGTATGCGTGTGTATACCTTTCGCTAGATGGGGAGTGGCAGCGAATCAAAGGAATGCAATACCCTGGTCGACTCGATCTACTGACGAGAATCTGTAGAGATGGGGGGAAAATGAATGAGATGAGCTATCAACGCGCTCAGTAAGGAAATCAGGCAAGCAAGTAGACATCCATACTATCTACTGAAAATAGTGCTTTGCCTCTCCTTCTCTCATTTCAAAAGCATGTTTAAAATATATATAATATAGTACAGATTTAAAATCCCATGTACTAAACACATGCTGGTTTGTCAATAAGAGGCATTCTTGTAAAACAGTGCATATTTAAGCATTTAAGAATGCCTTTATATAAAATATGCCATTTACATTCAAAACACAGAAATATGGCATTTCTCATCACAACACAAGCAAATCGGGTTCCGACCCATCCCTCAGGTCTACCCGTATCATAAAACACATGTGATATATCATGCGAGACTCAGCGGCTAAATGCAATCTCTCTAGACTATGTAAGAGAGCCTCCCCGCCTACTCTGGCTTAAGGATGTTGGGCTTAAAGATCTTACTGTAAGAGAGCATCTCCGGACTATGTACATATCCTAACATGTGGTGAAATCCCAGGCAACACAGTACTCGGTGTGCGGGTTATCACTGCTGTAACGGGAGGGGGTCAGTCCATCACAACCGCCAGCTATCAACACTCTCATCCACAACTCCACAACACAAAACACGGTACAATGTACTCCATGCCACATGCACGGTACAACGTACACCCGTGGACCCATACATCATGGTCGGGGTGCCTGCCATAGGTTTTAGCCGCTCATACCATGGAAATACATCATAGTGGGGTGCCTGCCATAGGTCTTAGCCCTTATACTATGAAATAAATGTCACGTCTCTAAATCCACGTGAGAACATCTCAACAGTGTGACACTCAGTCTACACGGAGGAAATCGTCACGGTTTTTCTAACATGTGTATATATCACGAAAAACTACAGTGCGCGTCTTGAGTGTAACACACAGTCAATGCTCCGCCTCAAAACATTGTATATGCATGTCAAAATATCAACACTAGTGCGAGTAAACCTCTAGCACCAGGTCATGCATAATTCTCATTACAAATCAAGTACGAGCAAATCGCTCAAGTACAATGTCATGTACAAATCATGAAAAATCAAGTGCGAGCAACGCTCCAGCACTCTGTCATGCATCTCATGTAAAACTCGAGTACGAGCTAATCGCTCCAACACTCTATCATGCACAAATCACATAAAAACTGAGTACGAGCAACACTCTAGTACTCTATCATGCATGTCAAATAAATGCAGTGCGAGTAAACCTCTAGCACTTATGTATGTGAAAAGCATCTGAAATCAAGTGCGAGTTGTGCTCTAGCACAATTGTTTCCACATAATTTGGTAGATGGCTCTTTAAAAATAGGGATGTTTAAAATCATTAAAATCAGCACTATAAAGTGTGCTTCGTTTACATCGACCTCAAAACATTAGCTCATCCACCTACTCTTCTGCTACACAGCAGTAAAAACCATTCAAAACATCATTTTTATGCTTTTTACAACTTTTCCCAAAGTTTCACTTTTTACCTAACTAGGGGTAAAATCGTAATTTACCCATATCGGGTCCCTATAATTATTATAGATTTTCTCTGACCCTCAAACAATTTCAGTGAATGTAAAATCCAACGAAAATATGCACAGATATCTCTAGCTACTTGCAAGAGTCCCCTACCTCGGATCACGTCGTGTGACCTCTCTTCCTCTGTGCTGTCTAATCTCGCAGTCCGGTCAACTCTCAATATGACTCTGGAGCTGCATTTAATCATTCACTGAGTTAATTACACTTTTCCTACTGTATTACACATTTAATACAGTTCATTTCACTTAAATGGGCCCGTTTACTCTTAATGGGCCTTAAACACTTTTATTGGGCTTTAATCCGTATTAAGCCCGTTCATCAGGGTCTATCGACTCATTGGGCCTATCTATACCTGTTGGGCTTTATTCGAAGCTCTTTGGATAGCCCTTATATCATTTACGACATTTATTTCAATTTTTTGAATATAATTCACTAAATCTGAAATTTAATCCAAAATGCGTAAATTAAATCTTAAATACGCATAAATCACATAATTTGTCGTAAATGAGCTTTACTTACCCGAGATTGTGCGATGGTACTCGAATCGAAGTTCGATCGGGCTTTCGTTCGAAATTAATCGTCGAACTGCACAATTTCATATATTTAACTCCGGGTCAATTTTCGATTAAATATAATTTAAATAAATTTATCGAAAATTAAATTGGTCACTTTTGACCTCGTATCGACTTACCCGAAGTCCGGTGAAATTCCAAAAATTTTCCTTTTCCTTTTTCTTTCTTTTTCCTCTTTTTCCCCTTTTCTCCTTGGCTGAACCGGTCCAGTCCGGTTCAGTTTAGAAGGTTCTGCCCTGAACCGCCGACCGGTTCAGGGGTGATTTAGCCGTTCCGACGTCGTTCGGCCGGTTCCCGGCGTGCTGCTGCCGCCGTTCGACGCGTCTTGGACAGGGGACCTCTCGGTTGGCCTCGATCGGAGCCAACTCCCGTCGGTGGCCGCCGAATGCCCTCTTTTCCTCCGCGGCTTTCTCCCTTCGATTCGTCGGATTTCGGCACCGGTGGCACGTGTCCTGGTGGCTGGGAGGTCGCGGGGTGAGTGGCTTCCTTTTTCGGTAGCTGGCTCAGCTGCTGGTCGTCGGTGGTGGCTGGTCCGGCAAGCTCTTCTCCTCATCGGTTTGTGCGTTTTTGTTTCCTTCTCTCTCCCCGAAAATTCCAAATTCCAAATTTCAGATTTCTGATTTCCTTTTTTTTTTTTAGAATTTCGTTTTTCTTTTTTTTTTCAATTTCTTTATAATATATTTTTAATATTATTTTAATCCTTAAAATAATATTAAAAATCCTAAAATATCCCAAAAATTCTTATTAAATTCATTTAGTCCGTAAATGAATTTATCAGTCCGATTTTACCTTTTCGGTATATTTTTTCACTATTTTCGGGCTCATTTTTTTAGACAAAATTCTAAAAATATTAATTAAATTCATATCTCGATCAATTGGACTCGAAATTCAATATTTTCCTCGTTATTGATCAAGATCTCTCGATTTTATATTTTTAATGAAATTTTCTCATCGAATTTATATCGAATTTTGGTCAATTGACCGTTTTACCCTTGTACTTACTCGAAAATCACTTTAACCCTTATCTCGCTATTATGTAGCTTACATGCATTTTTTTTTAATTTCTTAAATTAATCGATTGCATGGTAGTAAATACTCTTCTTATGATTCAACTATGAAATATAACGTTCGTACACATAGGAATCATAAGGTACAAGCTACATATGTAAATCAAAAACTCGGGTCTGACAAGATGCCCACCTTATTTGTTGCCGTGCTTGGAGCTTCGTGCAGACTTGGTGTGACGCCCCGGAAACGCGAAAAAAAAATGGGCTATTTTTTTTTATATCCTTTACTTAAGTTGTATTCCTATCAGTGCCAATTTCTTAATCTTTCGTTAATGTACCGAGACACAGTTTATAATCGTAACCAGTCGAATTCAATATCTTTTCCTCTACTTGTCAATACGTCTATTCTCATTCCCACACTTTATATATCTAGAATATACAGTAAGGTTTAAACTGCGTTACTACTACTTTAGTTACATTCATATTTCTTACTTTACATCCCAAAACATTATTACAACATTGTCTATGCTTTACAGGAAGTCTGGTAGGTAAAGTAAAATATACCTTACTAGTACTGAGGATAGCCTGGAAGGGCTGAGTCCGCCTATCCACGACTATTGTATGGCAGGTAAGGGTGACAATTTACTTAAGCAAATCTGTGAGGTAAAAATAAAGGGGTGAGCTCTTCAAGCCCAGTAAGACATGCATTTAAGGCAGTCTTAGAACTAAAACATGTAAATGTAAAATATTGTGATATAAGCTTTATAAAATATCATGCACGTGAATATTAACCGAAACCTATTTAGTTTCGAAAGACAAGTCAAAGTACTTGTGATATCATAACTGGTATCATGTAATTTATAAATCATGCATCTTATAAAACACGTAGCATGTAAATCATGTAACAAATATCCCGTAGGAAATCATTTACATAGCATATATCACGTAGCTCATTTAAAGAGCAAATCAAGTCAGAGTACATAATATTTAAATCATAAAATTTAGTACTCTTTTCTTTCAAATAATACTAATTCTTTTGATGGAGACTAGGCAGCATTTTCATTACGACAAGAGTCATATTCATGTATGCATTTCACATAGGAAATTTGCATAGATGCTTCACTTATACTTAATACCGATGGCCATAGTAAGGGACTGTAGACTGGATCAGGGTCTTATAGAGCCCCTCGCCACTATACATATATTTCCTTTAACGGAGAGTGGCATAAACATCGCACCGAGTGGTACAAATACACGACGTAGTTCAACATGCACCACAAGGGACTAAACGTACACCAAGTGGTATGAGGCATGTTCCACGACGGTCCAGACCCCACACGGCAATTTAAGATAGCTCTCATAGCTTACATATAGCCTTAGTCTCAAAACATTTCTTTGAAATTATTTCTCGGGTCCGTTCACCCATAAACTTTTAAATCATTTCTCGGGTCCGTACACCCGTAAATTCATAGAAATCATATTTTTAATCATATTTCGGGTCCGTTCACCCGTAAATTCATAGAAATCATATTTTTAATCATATTTCGGGTCCGTTCACCCGTAAATTCGTAGAAATAATGATTTAATTATATTTCGGGTCCGTTCACCCGTAAACTTGTAGAAATCATATTTTTAATCATAATTCAGGTCCTTTCACCCGTAACTTGTAGAAATAATGAATTTTCATTTTCACATAACAAATTTCATTTAAAAACATTTCACAGATATCAAAAGTATATTTTGAAGAGCTCGAAAAATAGGGTTTTTCTTTCGATTTTCTCGATTTTTGAGTGCATAGTAATTTTTTCAAGTTCGGAGTTATTATTCGTAAAAACTAACATGTTCAACACATTTTTAAGCTGAAGTAAGGTATTTGAATACCACTACTACTTTAAATCACATCCCTTACCTCGTAGATCGTAGGGCAGAGCAAACTTGTCGGGTCTCGAGATTGCCTCGATTTGCGTGTCGAATTCTCGAACTGCCCAAAACGATATCCATTCATCATATATTGATCAATTTCATCTTAACATACTCAATTTTAATTTATCTTCTCGAAGTTTGACCAATTTTGACTTTTCGGTCAACTTTTTCGATTTTCTCGGTTTTACCTATTTAGTGCCGTTTCTCACAAATCTCGTTATTCAAATTTCTCATTTCATTACTTCATTAACCTTATGACTCATTCAAGTTCATAAATCAAGCTAGTCATTTTGTAAGATTTTCAATTCTTTCGTTTTTCGGTTTTACAATGAGTCAAACTATAAATCGGGCTTTCTCGGTATAAATTTAACCGTTAATAACCTTAGATCCATCAAATTTTTCACATAAACACATCAACACCTTGCTGTCCAGATCTCAAATCATTCTTAGAAGTTAAATCATCCAAGTCCACTTAACTAAAAATCTTTCAACAACACCAAATAACAACATATATGAACTTCATCATCATCCATCAACTTTACCTCGAGTTTGACCAAGGTTGACCACGTTTTTGATTCTTAAAATTGATCCTCAACTGTTATTTAACATGTATAGATCTTAGAATCATCAAAAACTACAGGAAAACTCAGCCAAAGAATCCAAAAATTCCAAGTTCTTCACTTACCAAAAACAGGGCAGATTCATCAACCGTTTTTGTTTTGCGTTTTTCACCTAGTAAATGATCTTCTTTGTGGATGAATTTTTTATATGTTATATAGGGATGGATGAGGAAGATTTTATCCATTTTCGCCGAGACCTGAATCTGACCGTAAGGTGGCCGGAAAAATCACGCACTGAGGGCAAACAGAGGACGCCTACGGGAAGAAAGGGAGGGGGATATCTCTCGGCCTAGAAGTCCTTTGGGGTTTATTTTTATGCCCACTGAAAGATCCTTAAGTCTACTTTCAGACTTGAAAAACTTGGCTCGAATTGAATACCGGAAGATCTTCAAATTTGACAAACATGTTGGCTGGGTCGGCAGGCTGAAGGGGACAGATTTCTGTCCTCTTCTAGAAGAATTCAAGAAAAATTATTCTAGTCCAATTTTCTCCAAATTTCCACTTTTCAAGTGTTATACTATGTCTCTAGTATGTTTCATAAGAATTTTAGGGTCACTTGTTTAAGAAAAATTACCCGATTGAACCCATTTTGCGCGATTTGGTCAATACCGAGCAAAATGACTTAAAGTTTTCAATTTACCTTAAAAATTAATTCGATCCCCAAAACCTCCATATTTCCACTTGATTTTGATTTCTCAAGTAAATTTCATCTTATATTAATTTTATATGCCCTCGGAATAATTTTCAAGAATTTTTAGAATTTATTCCGGATTTATTCTCTTTTTCGAGCCCATTTGCTCGATTTAGTGCAAAGCCCGAACCTTACTAACTTTTTCACTTTCAATTCCTTAGTTTACCTTTCTAAACATCAATTCATACTCAAACATGTAATTCTTAAGAAATTCTCGAGCTTAGAGCCTTACCTCAGTTTACGTGCCAGTGGGCCCCACGTAACTAACCCGAGTGTTTTGGTGGTTTCAGGCCTGCATAATATTATTTTGAGTTCTCAATTACTTCTTAGTTTACCAAATAAGAACTAAAGTGAGAAATATTTGGGTTTCACACTTGGTGACGCACCGATTAAATAGGCTCGCACGTGCGTTTTGAGAATTTGACATGTTGATAGCCGTGTTAGGAGCTTCGGGTAGGCAAGAAGTCGTACCGATTAAATAGGCTCACACGTGCGTTTTGAGATGTGGAGTGATATGATGTGTTGATATGGGTCCTCGGAGTATGCTGTACCATGCAGGTAGCATGGAATACGTTGTACCGTGTTGAGATTGTGATATGCCATCTTCAGACGAGATCTGCTATGGACCGACGGGTTGGATTTGACCAACCTCCCGTGCGAAAGTAGATAGTGGGGATATCCCGCACACTTGATCCGTGTAGCCAATATCACATGTTATGGCCATAGTCCTAGAGGTTATTTCCCTTATTGAATTGTCTATCTCACGTCTGTTACTTTGTGAATAAATTCTTGTTTGAAATGATTTGTGGGTTAGGATGGTCCAAGGGAGGGGCAGAGTCCTTACAAGTGATGAATTGTTTTGAGATATCGGTTTATTAATGGTTTTAAAGTGCACTGATGCATGATGTTTAATGCCATGCTTTACTTATGAAATATGCATGATGATTAATGTCATGCCGTACTTATAAAATATGCATGATGGTTAATGTCATGCTTTGAATTAAATTGTGCACTGGATTTTAATAGCATGAATGCTTTACATACCATTAACACCAGCATGAACTCATATTTTGAGAAAATGATGAAATGTATCTTTTGAGCATGGCATCACTATCACATAGATAGTGCAGTATCTACCTGTTCGCATCATTTCCTTACTGAGCGTGTGGTTTGCTCACCCCCTTATTTTCCCCCTCTCTATAAAGATTTAAGTATAGATTGAGAGCGACTGGAGGCGTTCCCTTTTGGTATCTGTTGCATCCCATCGTATAAGGTATACACATTAATGAGATTTTTGTATCTAAACTTTCCATAGCACAGTAGCATTTTGTATGTAACTATTGGGGATGTAAAACAATGTAAACACATGTAAACAACAACTTTGATATATTTATACAAGTGTTTACTTATAAATAATATGAAATTTAAATTTGTATGGTGAAATGAGATAGACATTGACACACAGCCCAATTGTTGAGAGTGTGGTTATTCACGATCGAGGAATGACGATTAATAAATAATGCATGAAAATGCGAAAAATTTGTACGAATTTTGGTAAGTTGTGGGTCGTGACAAAATCACCATTAGCTTAGCACATAAGTGAGACAAGCCTTGACTAAATTTACAAGTTACCACTTTATGAATTTTTCTACAATTCAAACACATATATACTTAGAATAGCTCAAATAAATTATAGTAATCCTTTAGGATCATCACAAATAAGTTTCTTACCCAAATCCAAGCTTTGGTTAAAAATGCACAATCTTCTTTCCTCAAGGAATTTCTACAAATCAACGATATCATTTAACTTTAATGATCATGCATTCTCAAAATTAAATTTCTAAACTAATAAAATCATAAAATCCCTTACCCAAACTACCTTGGCTAAACCTCTCTTTGTCTCTCTTCCAATTTTGCTTCATACAAATATCACTTAAACTAAGCAAAACTAAGTTTTATGGCTCTCAAAGCATGAAATCAAACTAAGGTATGAGAAATTCTCACCAAAGCTTTCTCTCTTTCTTTTTCTTTTTTCTTTTTCCTACTTCTTTCTTTTCTTTTCTTCTTCTTCCTCCTTTGGCTGAATGACTTTTCTCTCTTCTTTTCTTCTCTTTGGCCAAAATGGCCTTTTTTCTTTTTTTCTTTCTTTGGCCGAAAGGCCTTGTAACGACCCAAATTTTCACACAATTTGGTTAGGCTACAAGTCGATATTAGGTCAGAACAATAACTTAGTCTGATTAATTTTTTTTCTTAGTAACAAATTTTAAAAAAATATATTCACATTCCCCAAACACATCTGGTATGCATTACTGTACTTACAAAAATTTTAGATACAAAAAAATTTCTTAAAATTGGGTATACCTTCGATGCAGAAATATACTTTGCGGAATCAGAGTTGTGCGAAATGCCTTACTAACGGAAGCGATCCAAGCTACAGAGGGTCTCTGTGGAGGAAAGTAAAGGGTGAGCTCAACATGCTCAGTAAGAAAAACCTCATAGCAGGTAGATAAATATACTACCTAAGATATCTATCTATATATATATATATATAAATATATATATGTACTTGCCAAAATTCGAAACATTTTCACAAAGTATACAAGTAGTTCGACAAATTCACAGAAACCAAAAACAGATTTCAGAAACTAGAACATATATCGATAGTAAAATTAGCTACTGTGGTAAATACAAAAAATTTCAGAGCTTCCAGTAGCAAAATAAATAGTCCAAAATATCTTAATCTATGCAGACAGTTCAAAAAATATTTCAAATAAACACAGAGGCACTGCCAGTTTCGAAAAATCAAAGTCAAATGGCAATTTCAGTATGAAAATGGAACTGAAATCAATACCGTTTCTAAAACTTTAAACAGCTTTTAAAAACGACGACGGTGTGGCACTTGGTCCCTCAGGATTCAAGAGGTGATCCCCACGGTCTTTTATGTGAGACCCCATATATGTATAGCTAGGTATATAGGAACATGGGAATGTAAATAAAATCATAAGTATGATGATACATTGTAATGTGAAGTATATGCAATGTAAGTTCATAAGATTATGTACGCACTTGTAATAAGAATTTTGATTATACGTACAAGTTGCATTATGCATGAGTAGGAGGAAATAAACTTGAACACGAGAAGAATGTGATCGAAATGGAATGTGAGTAGTATGGTAAAATGGAAGGAAAGATTTACATAAATGTATATTTCCATTTGAGTAATATCGTGTATATTTGGTTATACAAAGATTTCCCACAAGTTTTAAAATACATTAAGTGGGATGGGATGACATTTTTAAGTCTCAAGGAGCGATGAATGAGGAAAGGACTATGAAGGTAAATTGTGGAAGTCTTGAAGGGAGTTGTTGCAGAAAAACTGCAGGAAATCTGAAATTTGTGAAGGCCAGATCGATCTCATAGGATGAGAGATCGATCTGGGAGAGCCAGAATGCTCTTATGTGAGTAATGGAAGGGAACAGATCGATCTCCAAAGGAAGCAGATCGATCTCTTTAGCTCTCGGGTTGGAAGCATATGATCTCCCCTAAGACCAGATCGATCTCCTTAAGCTTCTGTTCGACAGCAGATCGATCTCTAGCCTCGACAGATCGATCTCCTGCCTTTAAAATGTCTTAGAAAAGAGGAATTTTAGAGGACCAGATTGATCTCCACCCAAGGGAGATCGATCTCATCACGTCAAAACTATAAATAGGAGCAGTTGGATCTGCAGAATTCCGGGATAAACCATTTCCTCTCACTTCAACTCAAAGAAAACTAGCTTTCTCACTCCTAAATCCAGCCATTTTCAGTGAGATTTAAGGAGAGTCTATTAGAGACAAAGTTGTTCACAACAAAAAGAAGAACAACATAGTCTAGAGGCATTTCCCCATTTGATGGATTGAAGAAATAAAGGGCAATCCTAATTGGAGCAAGAGGAAATCCAATGAGGTAAGTTCTAATGCACAAATCCAAGTACATTGGTTTAGTTAATGATTATAAAGATATTTGGGTGTGCATATTGTGGATAGAACTACCTAGAATGGTATGAAATGAATATAACTTAGAAATAGTCAAGTGTGAGAAAGTGAAATGTAGAGGTGTTAACGATGAATGAGATATCTTGAGTGGATGATTATGTTGTGGGAATGGTTTGGACATGTTGATATTGGGATAAAATTATGAGATTTACCACAAAGGGTAAAATATGTATTTAAGGCATTGGATAAATGATTAGTTGAGCAAGAGTTAGAAACGTTAACTCGAGTGTTTGATGGATGAATTTCAGTTTCGGATGATACGCCGGAGCAAGTCGAGATGAGAACGCGAGAAGCATAAAGGCGGATAGTTGCACACAAGTAAAACGAGGTAAGGGACTGTGTGTTAGCTATAGAGATGTTCGTACGTATTTTATGGCAATTTCGTAGATATATTGCTAGAACTAGTACGATATTATAATTCTATGAAATGCTATGGAAGCATGAAAAGTACTAGGATGTATATATGTATTGAGAAATGGGATAGGGTAAGGAAATAGCATGTTATGCATGTTTTCAATGTTTTTCTCTAGAATACATTAATCTTGATGATTGAGAAACGTTGATGATAGGTTGGCTAATTTTACATGTTTTAGCATGAAGAGGCATGCTGTATGAATAAACATGTTTTGAATTTTAAAAAAAGAGAAAATAACCATCTATTAGTTTTGAGATGTGATTTGGTGTTGAAGCGCTAGCTTACACCCGTTTTAATGCCTTGATGTACCGTGTTGGAGTTTAACTCGCACGATGGTTTTGAGAAAGTGCGAGAACTTTGCTCGCACCTGTTTTGGTTGAGTTGAGGTAAACCTGGGGGTCTGGGACCCAAGGGGATACCAGCCGACGGCCATTTGAACGGGCTGGGCCTTAACGATAGATCGTACCGCGCTGGAGCTTTGCGTTGACTGTGTGTCACGCTGCTTGCTCGCCTGGTATATGAGACATGGTTTAGGATAAAAAGTCCATCGGAGTTGGAGTATGGACTTGGGTCCACGATCGTACGTGGAATAGTGTAGTCACCCGTTGGTATACTATGTACCGTGCTGGGTGCACGTGAGTACGAGTATCGCGTAGATGACACACGACGTATCTTCACCGTGAGTATACGAGGAGATGAGGTGGATTGAGATGAGCCGGAGGGTAGGACTGACCCATCCCCCTTCAGGCGAAGTGATATCATATGCACACCTGATCAGTGAGGCCTGGGATCACTGACTATGGCCATATGTCGTGGATATTTGATTGTCGAAAATTCCATGCCTGTCTCAGAGATCTGAGAAACAGAGATAATCTCAGAAAAGAAAGAGAATTGCGGAAAGAATGATTTGAGAAGTGAAAGAGATTTCGTGTTTTTGATAAACCTCTCATTTCACATTCGTGCCGTGAGGGCACTATTTATGAGCATGTTTTAAATGGAAGCTTGATACTCATTTTACACGAAAATGCTATTGAGAAATATATGTTTAAATGCATTTTTCGTATGATATTTCCATTTATAACGAAAACATGGTTTTGGTTTATGCATGCATGGGCTATGTAGGTAGTACGATATCTACCTGCTAGCATACATTTCCTTTCTGAGCTGTGGTTTGCTCATCCCACTATTTTTCCCCTCCAGGTACTGAGAAGTAAGAGAGCGGTGGTCTCTAGATCTTTTGTGTTAAACAGCTCCCACAATCCGCAAAGGTATAAGATTCGTATACACGAGTATTTTGTATCTAATATATTGTATCGCACAGTTATATCTTGAAATTGTAAACAGTATTATGGGGATGATATGTAAGCACATGGTATTTATACAATTAATTTTGTGTATCTACACACACACCTGGGAGTGTGAATTAAAGTTTTAAATATTCCGCTGTAAATGAATGAATTTTTAGTAATTGCATCTTCTCACAGCCCAACCTAGTAGAGAATGTATGGATAGAAGGGTTCATAAAAGCGGGGTATGACATTTTATGTATTAAAATATTCAGTTCCATACGAAATAAAATCACACAGTCAATTCAAAAGTTCAAATAGACAAGACAAGGTAGACATGCTATATCAGATATCAGAAATGATAATTGACCAATGTCGGTGACTCCGGGCAATCACGGGTCAGGTGTGCTGGGATGTCAATCGCTGTGAGAGTGGTCAGCTACCCAAACGGCTTATAGATCAGAATGTTGGAAGACCAAAAACATAATCAGAAACACGGTACATCGTACTCGTGGACCACAGAAAGAGATACAGAATAGACAAAAATGCAGTATGGTCTCACTAACACCTTTGTCTCAAAATCAGTGCGAGACAGACCATACGACATACAGACAGTACGCGCTCAAGCACATATCATCAGAATAACTTTATAAGCAAATCATTTCCTTTAAATCGCTTATAAATTCAGTTCATTTTATAAAACAATTTAGAAGAGGCTGATTAGCCTTTTTCTCTCGATTAAAAATGCCAATAAATAGGCTATGATGAGTAAAACCATGAAATTTCGATTTAAAATCAATAATTATAATTATCGAGATTTTTGTCTAAATAAACCAAGTAAATCTATATCAGTAGTTTGACCGATCTACGGAGTTTAAAATTCCCTTAAATTTCAAAACGTAAATTCGACATCGGATTCTCTATATACCAGTAACTAGGAAATTTAGCCTAACAATTTTATAACTGCAAACGCATAGAAATTATGTATATTTGACTCTAGCAGCAATGAGAATTTTCCTTACCTCGGTGTCAGCCCATAGTCCTCAAAGCCTTCGTTTCTGAAATTAGTGGGTCCAGTCCACTCGATTTATGCCTCCGAAATTTTGAATAACTATTTTCGACCGTCTCCTCTCGGGTTTCCCAAATTCTTTATGTTCTCTATTCTATCTCCATTATATATATATATATATATATATATATATATATATATATATAATATAAAAAAATACTTTCCACTTCTTCTACTTTTTCCTTTTTTTTTCCTTCCTCTTTTCTTCTTCTTCTTCCTCACTACTCGAGCTCATTGTTCATCACCTCCCAACTCTGCCATCTCCTTATCAATCTTGTTCGGCCACCATTATTGCCACATTTTTTGCTTCCTTATCCTTCGACCTTTCCTTGCACCGTCCTTCACTTATTTTCCCTCTCGGTTGAAACAAATCAGATTAGAGGCTATGCCTCTGTTTTCATCTTCGTTCCCTTCCTCGCTGGCCATGCTCTCCCCCCTCTTCTCTTCACTAATCCTCTCTTCTTTCTTCTCTTCAACAGGCTACGTTCCTTTTTCCTCCTACACTCACATTGTCGCCAGCTAGCAGCTTTACACGAGGCCGGAAAGGGCCTCTGTTCTTCGACTTCAGCTTGCAACAAAATGGAGAAGGTCGAGGAGCTCTGATCACCACTTCCTGTCTCACCTACTTTGCTCCAGTCATTCAAGCCTCTCGGTACAACCTTGGTCTAGCAGCTATTCCTCACGCGTCACACGCCTCCAATCAGCCTCCTCGCCTCTGCTTCAAGCTTCTCTTAATCTTTTCGAGTACCAAGGAAATGAATGAAGACAAAAATTGCTTGCTGCACACTGCCTACTCTCTCTTTAACCCAACTGGACTTGCTCTCGGTTTCTTCAACTACCGACCTCTCTCTCTTTTCACTTTTCCTTTCGTTTCTGCTTCTATACTGTCTGTTTATATAGATATATTTATACAAATGTTTCAACACTTGATTTTCCCTGTACACCGACTGCTTCCACTGCTGCTATGTCCACTGTTATCGATTCTCTCTCTCCCACTGCAGGTTTTGATGTCAGGAACGGCTAAGAGCTGGGATTGGGTATGATGGAAATAGACAAAGGGAGGGGTATGGATGTGGCAGGAGGTTCGGTGTGCAGAAGAAGTTGGTGAACAAGGCGTGGTGCTTCAGTTTCTATGCTGCCTTCATCCCTCTTGTACATTGTTTACTACTCTATTTATGTTTTTATACTTCATCTCCTCTCCACTGACAGCAAACCTCTCAATTGTCATTCCATGTACTATAATATATTTTCCTTAAAACCTACTAAGTCTCTCATCCGTCTTTCCCCCACCAAGTTTCCCTCCTTTCTCTATTACTTTCACCTGTAGTCATCCTCGGGATTGGCTTCATTGTTTTGAAGCCAATCCATAGTTAGCACATATGTTTATGTATATACTTTTAGATGTACAGTAATATATATATATATATGTACACACATATATACCTTGTTTCCTTATTCATAGTTATAGTATATATTTATATATATACCTATATATATGTTTATATTCCCTATATCACATAATATAAATATATTTGGATGTATTTTGCCTCCAACCTTGTACATATACATACTTATGTCTTTCATACATCTTTTTTTATATACTTTTGTATGTGTATCTTATTTATACACGTCTACCTTTATACTCGTGCGTACAATTATAAATATATACCTAAAATATGCATAATTGCACTCATGCATGTATTGTATATGTGCATGCCTACATTTTTTACTTGAAACATTTAATTAATTAAACCCTATCTCGGTTCTTTATATTATCAGAGGTTAAATCGTTATTCACTGCCAAGCCAAGTACATGAAAATTTTATGGTATTTACAGGTCTTCCCTCATTTTCTTTCTTCTTTGGCCAAATGGTCTTCTTCTTTCTCCTTTCTCTCTTGGCCAAATATGGCCTTCACTCTTTCTCTTCTCTTTTGGCCGAGATGGCCTTCCCGTTTCTTTCCCAAAATCTTCCTTAAGAAGCTTTATCCAAATTCCTATGGAAATTTGCAAAGAATGGCTCATTTCATGGTTATAATTTTGGGCCTTCATATACCTATTTTCACATTATTTCACATTTGCATGGTAGAAATATATTTGGAGCATTTAAGCCTTAACAAATTTCTTTTAATCAAACAAATACCCATCCCCAATAGCTCATTTTTAATATAGTCCTTAAATCACCATTATAATTAAATTTCCATCTTTTAGCACCAATTTAATTAAATTAGTCCCATGCAAACTCATAGAATTCCTTACTTCACTTAGTCAGTCTGTATAATTTACTAAAATATGCTCCTTGATCAATTTTCAAATTAATTTCCATAATTTTAATTCAAGTAATTTTCTTCTAATTACTTCATTTCAAAATATTTAATTGTAAAACCATAATAGCTACATTATATACTCAATTCTTGTAATTCTCAATAATTCAAATAAATTCAATAACATATTCAATTATTTACCAAAAATCTCTCACTTGATAACTTGATCTTAATTGAATAAATTATTGGAACCCAAAATTCAAGCTTTCCTTGAGATCTTCAAAGTTGGTCTTCGATTCAATGGTTTTGATGTCCTAATTTTGAATTGAATACATTTGAACCTAAAATTTAGACTTTTCTATTTTTGGTTAAAAGGGAAATATTTAAGTGGGGGTAGGGATAGGGTTGCTTAAATTCAAAGCCAAGATTTATAATATGTCATAACTTTTCTTTAACTACTGGATTAAGAGGTTGTTGGCAAATTTAGACTTTTCTTAAGATTTTGAAAGTTGGATTTTGCTTCAATGGTGTTAATGACTTGATTTTAAATTGAATATATTTAGACTCAAAATTTAGAGACTATTGAATTTTCAAACTTTAATCCTCAAATCTTTATCTGTTTCTCTATCTTTTTTTTTTTTGAATTATGGGTGCTTAAAAGAATATTTAGTTTTACGAACTTTGATTTTTCAATCTTTTTCTTTGGCTTATGGAAGCTTCAAAGAAAGAATTTAGCTCTTCATATATTCTTCTCTTTTTTTTTCTTGGTTTATAGGGAGGTACAAGGAGAAGGAGGATTTAAACCTTGGACCTAATCATCTTAAAGATTGATAACAACCGTTAAACCAAGTTTTGGTCGTTAGTATTCTTTTTATTTCAATTATCTTTAAATTCTCTTTCCTCAAGGATTTGCATATTTAGTGCAAGGCAAGAAAGTTCTTCGAGAACTTGATCTTTTAAATTTTATCTCTAAATTATTTTAATTTAATTAGAGATAAATAAAATAAATCATTGATAAAATTTGATTAGCTAAAATTTAATTTATTTCTAAGGGTGTGTTTGGATGAAAGATTTCAATAGTGAATTTCATTTCAATTAAAATATTTAAAAATCGAAAATTTAATTTTTTTATTTCGTAAAAAAAATTTAAAGAGTTTCAAAATTTAGGAGGAATTTAAAAGGAAATTTACGATATTCAAATTACTTCTTGAAAATCCACTTAAAGAGATGATTTTTCAAAAGAATTATTATCCAATTCACTATCAGTGAAATTTTTATACTCCACAAACGGAGTTGAGATGATAACACTTACCCCTATTTCAAAAGCTTTTATTTTTTAATATGTGTTATCATTTGAATAATACTTGTGGAGTCTAAAAACTTTATTTACAGTATATTGGATAATAATTCCTTTTAAAATTCCTCATAATATTTCGTTTTTCCTTTACACATGACCCACTATTAATACAAAACTAAAAAAGAAAAATATTATTTTAATTAAATATAATATATTTTTATATTATTAATAATAATATCTATAAATTTTTACAAATATAATGATACTCATATTGTATATTTTTTAGTATTTTTCTTTTATAATTATATTTATTTCACCAAATTCTAGTCTTTAAAATTCTTTTTAGAAAATATTTATCCAAACAAAACAATTATAAATACTAGTATTCAAAATAATGAATTTTGAATGCTTTTATTTTGAAATACTTCAAATTTTCAAAATTCATCATCAAATGTACTCTAGATTAATTTAATTTATCTAAAGATAAAATTTGTGATTCATAAAAGAATTCCAATTGAAAAAATTTAATTGGTTACTATATATAATTAACAAAAATAAATTCTAAAGAAATGTATACCTTGATAAATTTTTTTTTCCTTCTATACATATATTATATTACTTACAACAACAATGAAATCAACTATCAAGATTTGACCTGGTAAGTATTATCACTCTTTAAAAAATTAGATCTAAATTTGTTTTATCTTTTTTATCTCTTTATAAAAAAATGGATTTTTTTTCCCTGTCGTAGGATAAGATTTTTGCTTGGAATCTCACCTATTAGTGTTATACGTTACGGTTTTCGACTACAAGAGGACAACAGCCGCTCCAGAGGTACAGTTGAGCACAGCACAACAGAAATTTCAGGCATCATGGAGAAGCACATGTTAAAAAAAAAAAAAAAAAAAAAGAGTTGACTCCTCCCTTGGGCTTTGTGAGGAATCTTTGTAATCAATTCCAAGCCTAAGGGAATCAGCCTCATCACCAAAACCCCGACGTGAAGTTTTGACATAAATCAGCAATAGACAGTATACAAATTAAACAGAGTAGCAATACGTATGTGTCAATTAAAAAATAACATTTTTAAATGTATTACTATTTTACTTATACAACGATATTTTTAAAAAAAATAATTAAACAGAGTAGCAATACGTATGTGTCAATTAAAAAATAACATTTTTAAATGTATTACTATTTTACTTATACAACAATATTTTTAAAAAAAATAATTAAACAGAGTAGCAATACGTATGTGTCAATTAAAAAATAACATTTTTAAATGTATTACTATTTTACTTATGCAACAATATGTTTTTTTAAAAAATATAGTTGTAAGAGGCAAAAAGTTGTTGTACTTAGAAACTCTAGTTGAGTAAGCAAATTTTCTCCATAAAATCCCTAAATTGCCCATGTAATTCTTGGAAATTAACTTCTTGAACCTTTCTGTGGCCTAAGTTGTCACCGTTCGAATGGTGAAAATAACAGCAAATTATACATTATGTCATTAATTACTATTTTTTATTTTTAGGTAATTATTTAATTAGTCACTAATACATTTTTTTGAACCTTAAATTTTTTCCAATTAATTCATATAATCTCTTTAAAAAAATGATTTTCAATAGATTTAAAATTCGACTATCAACACTTGTAATCATTCCTCACACTACAAAAAAAAAACACGTTTAGAAACGGAAAATTAGAGACGGAATTTTTCCGTTGCAAAAAATGTTAATTTGTAACGGATTTGTAACGGATTTTCGTCACTAATAATGGTACATTTACTATTATCAAAAGGCAACGGAATTTATAACGGAATTTCGTTACAATTGACCTTCGAAATGACGCAAATTTTTAACGACGGATTTAGCGACGGATTTGTAACGGATATTCGTAGTTGATGCAATAATTTTTTTATTTTTATAGAAATTAATATAAATTAAAAAAAATTCCGTTACAAAAGGAATCGGGAATGGAATTCCGTTACTGATACCCAAAAGAAAAATTCCGTTACAAAAAGATATTAGCAACGGAATTCCGTTGCTGATGCCCTATTTTTTAATGTTTATAAGAAACAATATAAAATTTACAAAAATACCGTTACAAAAAGATATCAGCAACGGAATTCTGTTGTTGATACCCTATTTTTTAATATTTATAAAAAACAATATAAAATTTACAAAAATTCCGTTACAAAAGGGCATCAGAAACCGTTACAAAAAACATCAGCCACGGAATTCCATCTCTGATGCCTTATTTTTAAATGTTTATAAAAAATAATATAAAATTTACAAAAATTCCGCTACAAAAGGGCATCAGAAATGGAATTCCGTTGCTGATGCCCTATTTTTTATTTTTTATAAATTAAACAATATCAAATAAATAAAATTCCGTTACAAAAAAGTATCAGCAACGGAATTCTGTTGCTGATGCTCTATTTTTTAATGTTTATAAACAACAATATAAAATTTACAAAAATTCCGTTACAAAAGGGCATCCGAAACGGAATTCCGTTGCTGATGCCCTATTTTTTATTTTTTATAAATTAAACAATATCAAATAAATAAAATTTCGTTTCAAAAAAGCATCAGCAACGGAATTCCGTTGCTGATGCTCTATTTTTTAATGTTTATAAAAAACAATATAAAATTTATAAAAATTCCGTTACAAAAGGGCATCAGAAACGGAATTCCGTTGCTGATGCCCTATTTTTTATTTTTTATAAATTAAACAATATCAAATAAATAAAATTCCGTTACAAAAAAGTATCAGCAACGGAATTCCGTCTCTGATACCTTATTTTTAAATGTTTATAAAAAATAATATAAAATTTACAAAAATTCCGTTACAAAAAGGCATCAGCAACGGAATTCCGTCTCTGATGCCTTATTTTGTGATTTTTCTCTCTCATTTTTCTATCTAATTTTGTGATTTTTGTAAATAATAATAATAGTACTAATAATAATAATAATAATAATAATAATAATAATAATTCTTCACAATTTATATGAAAATGAAAACTTTAAGTTTAATATATTTTATTTTAATAGTGTTTAATTGTTCTTTTGTTGATTAAAATTTTCTGCTATAATATGTTATCAAAATGACATACTTATAAAATATTATTTGGTAAAATATCGCAATTGAAAGCTATGTATATTTTTTAAAAGAAGCGATCACATGTATAAATTACTTCATCTAAAAAGAATTTGAAATTTGAATTCCCTATTAATTTTTTTATACATCAAATTTTAAGAGATTTGAATTTTGACCATCAAAAGTAAAAGTTCTATATTTTATCAACGGGATGGTAGAGAATTCACATTTTAACTTGCTAACACAAGTAGATAAAAAACACCTTTATAAAATTTTAAAAAATAGATAACTACTGCAATTTTGATATTTCAATATCTTGAATTATGAATTAAAAGTTTATTATTCTTCGAAAATTTTGACGTTTTATAATAAACTATAGAAAGATTTTATTTGTCGTCTTCGCAATTAATGAATAAAATTCCTGCTTATGCAAATGACATATTACAATTAAACAATAATTCAACACTCCTGTCGTTTTTTTATAATATTATATCACGTTAATATTGATATAGATATTCAATTATTGCATTCTAATTTAGATACATATAAGGTTTTCCTAAATATTTTATTTAATGGAGATTCATTGAGTTTTATGATATAAAAAGGAAATAATTTATGAACTTGAGATTTAATTAATTGATTCATGTAAATTTGAAATTCAAATTTTAGTATTTATTTTTTTAAAAAAAATTCAAAATATGATTTTCTTTAATTGTACAAAAAAGTATTAGATCTTCATATTTTATATGAAAATGATTTATACGAATATGAAAACTATAACTATAAGTTTAATGTATCTCGCTTTAAGTGGTTGAAGTTCATTCCACGGAAGTTTCTCCTTAAATATTGTAATTCTTTTTAGTTTATATTATATTACTTTTAGTTTAAAATAAAATCATTTACCTCTTTTTTTTTATTCTTATGTGGTACGATAAGGATTTTAACTTGAAATCTCACTGATTAGTATACTTTACACAACGTTTGAAACGTACACAAATTTCTAGCATCACGCGGAAGTACAAGGTATAAGCTTTTCGCCAGGTCAAAAAAAAGGTTCTCGTGCATGCATGCCTTTGTGGAATCTTTGGCATTAATTCCAAACCGACAGGAATCTGCCTCGTCACCAAAACGTTGGTTATGGAGTTATTTTGACGTAATCAGCAACATAAAGTATACACTAATAAAACAACAATTGCAATAAGTACCTATCAATTGAAAAAAACAAAAAGTTTCCATTAAATCCCTATATTGCCCGTGTAATCCTTTAAAATTGACTTCTTTAATCTTTATCGGCCTTGACTTGTTACCATTAGAATACTGACAATAACTGCAAATTCTCAATATGTCATTAATTACCTTTTTTAATTTTTTTTTTAGTCACAAATTTTTTTGGCTTATAAAATGACTTTATTTTACTTAGACATGCAAGGCAAGCAAAGAGGGGTAGCCAGCCTGGGATTTGTTTCCAAATGAATAGAGTAAAATAATAAGTTCAAAAAGGCTTTAAAGAAACAGTGCCTTTGCTGCTCAATTTTGCAAATTTTCTTCATGACTACTGATCCAGAAACCAAAAATATAAACGAAGCAGCCAAATGTCAAGTGACATACGCTAAACGTAGAAGCTGCCTCATTAGGAAAGCAAACGAAATCTCTGTTTTCTGCGACGTTGATGTTGCACTCGTCGCCTTTTCTCCTTCAGGCCGCGTCAGCAAATTTTGTAGCCGGGAAAGGTAGGAAATTTTAACAATGTTCATTAGTTATTTAATTACTTACCTCATATTATAATTTTATTTTGATCAATACCTTACATTTTAATTGCAACGACAACTTAAATTTATTACTTTTCTTTATTTATTTATTTTTTTTGTTTGTGATTTTAATAGGATTGAAGATGTGCTTGAACGTTATGTCAAGCTAGCACCAGATAAAAGATATCAGTATGAAATTTTCTATTAACATTTATTTTTGTTCATTTGATTATATATTTAATTTTTATCTTCTTACTTCCAATAATGTTGCCAATCGGTTTGATGGGTACGTATTTCAAAATGGATGGTGAAACAGACAAGTAAGGTGTCTCGAGGTAATTTCTTTCTTTATTTTTTGTAATTTTTTCATCATTTTTATTTTTATTTCTAATTACTATAATAAAATATTTGATTAATTTTGCTTTAATTTATGATTTTTATAATTGAGAGAAATAATGCGATATTATGCAGTGGAAGTTACAGAAGCTGAAGCAGCTGGACCATGTCGAGGGAGATGAAAACAAGCTGCTTTATCTCGATAATCAGTTTGTTTAGTTCTATCTGTTTTTTCTCCTTTTTATCTTACATCATTGTGTTTGTCCATTTAATATAATCCGGATAAAATTAAGTCAGCTCCTCATTTTCTTTTTAATTCTAGATATAGTTTTTTTTTTCAAAGAAATTAAGGAAATAAAATTAATTTTGGCTGTGTAAGCTGCATGCTTCGAACTGAACAACTATTATCTCTTTGTGGGTTTGTATTTTTTTTTTTAATATATAAAATAGGTTTGCAAATATCAGTTGTGGTGTTTTAGACTAGCGTACAATATATTTGATTTAATAATTAATATATGTACTAATAGAAGAGTTAAATTTAAATTCTCTTCTCTGAAAATCACGAAAAAAAAACGATTCTCTTACTAATTATTTGTATGAAGTATATATATTTAAAAAAGAAAAGTAAAATTACAGTTATATATAATATATAAAAGCGGTAAAATTTTAAACTCATCAAACAAAAACGTAAAAGATTGACACGTATTTTATTAAAGTCTTTATTTTTTTAACTTGATAGATAATTTTCTGTATGATATTGCTTGAATCGTATAGAGTGATTATTTATTAATCCTAAATAAATTTCATTTTGTTTTTGATGTATGCACTAACACATTCTTTATCTGGTCCACAACCCCCGGCCGATCGTCTGCTTGCGCAGAATCAAAGTAAATATACAAGTTCTTGAATCTCTTATAAATTGAAGGTTCATTAGCTTTGATTATGTTTTTGTTCTTGGCTACCATCAACTTTTTTTTCTTTTTTTTTAATTCAGAATCTGGAGCTACAAGTCAAGAAAGCTACAATAGAGTTGGAAATCTTGCAAACCAATCTCAAGTAATTAACTCTGCCATGGCAAACCTCTCCATACACTAACCTGTAACTGTTTTACCAGGGGAATGTATAATTTCAAGTTTTGGAGAATTTTACAGTAATATCAAAACTTTTTGATTTTGTTGTTACGTTAGCGTAAACACATATAATTAAACGTAAATTTAATGTTATTAAGCATAGAATATGTTAAAAATATCCTAAACACAAGAAAATAATCATAAACATATCTTGTAGTAAAATAATTATATGTTTATGTCTATCAATTTTAATTTTTTTCTTATGTATATATGATACTTCTAATAAATTTACGCTTAATGACACTAAATTTACGCTTAGTTATGTTTGTTTACATTAATCTTACAATAAAGTAAAAAATTTTGACCATACTATAGAATTTTCCGGTTTAGTACTATTCAATTAATTAGTGGTGTTTTTTTTTTCATATTATAATTTGGCTTTGATCTTGAAGGGAGTATGAGGTGGAGAATGAAGAGGATGCTTCACTTACTCAAATCTTGTGGTGTGAGAAAAACCTGAAAAATGCTCTACAAAAGATGAAGGATAGGAAAGTGAGTTAATTCTAATACAATATATATTTCCATCCTAAATACGCACTTTATATATTTTAGCAAGTAATGAGAAACTGCCCTTGTTTATTATGTTTTTCACAGAAAAGGTTGGCTAATGAAAGGTATCCGCCACTCGGGGAAACAATGCTTCAGGTATGAATTATTGAAGACAAGTGTATGAATATTATAGTTTTAATGGAAAAACACTACATTTTTTTATTATAATTAATATGCATAAGATCAGAGAGATTAATAAAATGGCGATGCAGAGAGCACAAGGACAAATACCATATGCATACAACTTTAACGGGAATCAAACGCTAAACCGAGCAAGGCAAAACCAGACTTCCAGCAGCCAATATGTAATGCAATATGATCCTAGGACATGGCCCTACAGGTTAATCCAATTACCACATCTTCAACATTGATCAATCAGTGTTATCATTATTCGAAATTGAACTGTCCGATGCAATCTTTTTTAGTGGGAATAACTTTTCATCTAGCTACTAATGATTTGCTGAAGCCTTTTGTGAGATTCTGCTGGTTAATTAATAATCAACTTATAGTAATATGGAACACATTCATTATTACTGTGGTTTCCTGCATATTGGAGTATTTATAAAGAATATTCAACCAAGAAAACCAAATCAAAGCAACAATATGTTCTATTGTTCATTGAAAAATCAGTAGAATATCAGCATCAATCAGACAAATATCTTTGCAGTTTCAGGGTTCATAATGGTCTACCAGACCAGCTACATCAAAGTAGAGGGATAGTTGGTGTCCCTGGTGCATCCAGCAGCTATGCATTCAACCCTGTGGCCGGTGGTTTCCCTGCCATTTACTTCCCCGGACATCCTTCTTTAACTCGGCAAACTGGAATCCGACCTATTTACACTCCAATCCAGGTAAGAATTGCGTGCTTAGAATTCAAAGTTAACTTAATTCTCTATCACCTACTTATCCTTAATCCAGGAACATAATTCATGCTATAAGAAGTGAAGTGACAAACTTCTAATTACCACCTACTTTTATGGCAAACTTTGTAGCATCAAGCTTTTTATTGGGGTCAGACTGCTCCTAGTTTTCAAAATTTGCAGTTAGGGGTGTTTGGAAACTCATCTATGGTAAGTGGAACTTTTCGATAAGTGAACATTTTACAGTCTTTAAATTAATTCTCCATATGACTGATAAAATGCTGTCAAATTATAGTATCAACCAATCACAGCCATACCCTATGTTCCCTATCAGCCTATGGGAGCATTAGGAACCTCAAATCTGGTATGTTACGACACCCTATACTGTTATCAGACTACCAAATTTGCAACTGTTGAAAAGTTTATCTTATACTTTAATCTATCTGTAATTACCACAAACTGTTTGGAATATCACAGCACCAACCAATAATGCCCGCTATTTCGGATACGAAGCTGGGAGTGGTTGGAAGCTCAACTTTGGTATGTAGTGACACCCTAACCAGTTACTAGTTCATGTAAAGACTAAATAAGTAAAAAAAAAAAAATGTAACGATTATGGTAATAATATTATCAAAGTGCACCAGTTACTACTACTTTCAACTGAATGTATGGAAATTTATAGCCGCAGCTGACGAGGGAGGATCACAATCACATAGCACCTGGTATATCTATTCAGCAGCAAGGAGCTTTAGCTCACTCATTTCTGGTATGTAATGGCAATAGGAACTCTTAATGTGTCACTTTCTGAGAAATAGTGAGCTAATTGCAAGTTCATCGATTAAAATATACTTTGCATTTCAGTCCTTCCCTTAACCACTGATCTACCAATGCATTGTAGGATCAATCTTTGATGGTAGACGGCATGACACATAATGTTCAATTCCAGGCCCAGCAATCGGGAGTTTTAGGCAGCACAACTGAGGTATGTGATGGCATTCATTCCAGATTGTTGTTTTCTGATTCTATGTGAAGCGTTGTATTTTTAATTCATAAGTGCTTTGAACATTCTTACTTCAGGGAGGGCATGCAAGCGATGAGCCTCCAGGAGCTCAAGAAAATTCAACACCAACTTCTTACCATAACGACGTAAGTATTTAATTTCAACAAGATCGACCATATAAATTTGAGTTCTTCTCAAGGTTCAGTCTACTTCTCTGGACGATACTGTATTTTCTGAAAGCAGGACTGTTCCAACACGCAGAATGATGCATCACTGCCACCGATGTCTCAGCTTCAAGTCGATCCTGACGAAGTGAACTTCTTATGCAGCCCTACTCAGGATTTTGATGTTACAATCTTTTTGAACTGTGAGATGTATGTCATCCGAAGATCCACAATTAGCATTTTAATACACATTGAAGGTAGTTCATTTGATTGATCTCCGATTTCCTCTACAATTGTATTTTCAGGGATTCCTCTGAACCTTTCTTTACCAACAATAATGGATCCATTACCACTCCCGACCACGGAGATGGTGACAACATAAACAAAGGCATCAATGGCGGTAATAGCAACAGCAATTACAGTGACAACATCCTTGAAAACAGTGACACAAATGACAAACTTCCGGCAGACCCAACTCCAGAGAATCCACATCCAGAGTCCCCCACAGACTCGATGTTTCTTAGTAGCCTCATCGATGAGGTGAGAACAGAGCTGAATAAATTAGATATAAACGGTTTACTTATCCAAAAGCTTTCAAAGCCTCTTTTAATAGCTTACTTGCCGCAATCTAAAGCCAATACAAACCTTTAGCTTTCTATAAGTATGCTTTATCTGCAAAACACGTTGTCTTAATTTTAGTATAAAGGTTTTTCATATGGAATCTGAGCATAACTTTTTGCACAGGCTATGCTGGCAACTGCCACATCACAAACTGAAGGAAACCAGGAGGACACCTATATGGATTGGGATTGCTTTCTATTGGCAGAAAACTTGGACTTGGAAGATCTTGGTATTTTATTTTGAGCTATAACAAAGTTTAGGACTCGGACTTCAGTTGTTTTCCTTCGAATTTTCTTTCCCAACGGAACTCTAGTCTCCGAATTGGGAAATGAAAATTATGAAATAAGATGATGCATGAAATAATTATGTAGACTCATGAACTTGATCTCCGTGAGATGCTTGTTTCTCATCAGTTTCTTCTGTAATTCAGTTGATATTGACTTTCCAAGGATGAAGGCTAACCATCAATTTTCATTGATTTTATCATTGCCCACCAAACTTTAAGTGCTCTCTGTGATTCTAGTCTAGGCTCCAAAATGGCGAATTTGGAGTAATTTTGGAAATTTTAGACATCATGATACGAAAAGAATATAAAAAATATAAAAATGATATAAATTAAAATTTAATAAAAATTATAAATAAGCATAGTAAAGAAAAATTGTATTTGGATTATTCTCATAAAACTTTTGTATTTTCTACTACACGAAAGAAAAAAAAGAAAGAACATATATATATATATATATATATATATATATATATATATGTTTTCGGATCTAAATTGGAGTCTACCCATTATTGCAAAAGCAGGTTAATTTCTTTGTATTTGCTATTAAGAGAGAAGTTGATATTAGGTTTATTTTTACAATACGTACTTTGCAATAATTTATCTTCTTAATTCTCTAACACATTTAGCAAGATTTAACTCATCTTTCAAACGATTTAACTCTTCTGTCAAACTGTTAACTTTTAACATGTGTGGTTTATATTTTCTCATCATCAAACACCAAAGTTTATTTTCATTTATAGCTAAATTCTGGATTTAGTATCTAACTTTAGGATCATTTCTCAATTCAGAATACAATCCTTATTTAAATCAATTAAATACTAAACGTATGTGGGACTAATTAATTAAAGGTTTGTTTATTGCATTGAGAGCCACATGCCGTATAGTATAGTAAATGATCGCCAAGTCATAAATAAAAGAAGTAAAAAGGTAAGTTATTCAAGGGAAAAAAGGTAAAAAAAAAAGTTTAAAATTATACAAAACTTTTTACAAAAATAAAAGAATTTTGGAAAAAATAAAATAAAATGATAAAATAAAAAAGTTAAACAAAAGTTATGAGTAGTCATATTTAGATTTAGGTTCTTGGAACAAAATTTATATTTGATAGAAATTGAGAAAAACTAAAATTTGTTGAGAAATTGCAAACATCTTTACGAAGCAATAATTGTTCGTGATTTTCAATTTTCTTGATTTCAAATTTTGATGTTACAGAACGAAGCAAGTAAAGGGATTTATTGATTTCGAAATCGTCAATTACATGTTAGCTTTAAGATTTCATCAAAACTGATTTTTATGGGGGCTTTTATTGAAATGAACTAAATTTTGTTACAATTTTTATGTTGTTATTGTTTTGGATTATTAATTTCGTGAATTTGGTTATAATGCTATAATATAGTTATTGATATTGTTGGTTTATTATTTAAGATTACTAATTTTGTGATGCGTAAGAGACGTAGATATTCAGATTTTTGATATTTTTGTTACTGATTTGGAGATGCTTTGTTTATTGATTTGGTGATTTCTTTGTTACTGATTTTGTTAATTTTCTGATTAGGTTTCCTGATTTGGGTTAATATGATTTTTGTTGGCAATATAGATGTTTAGGAGAGATTTAGGGTTACTAATATTGTGAATATTGAATTTGTAGCATTAAATTTCTTTGTTGATTGATTAAAAATGGTTAATGACTATGTTTTTCATTTTGGGTAGAGATGACTTTTGAATTGTTTATAATAAGGTTTCATTATGTAAGACAACTAGTTGGTAAAGGTCTGCAGGGGCGTTCGTCAATCCAAAAGGCATCACTAAAAATTCATAATGGACATATCTTGTCCTGAAGGTCGTCTTTGAAATATCTTCTTCCTTAATACTCAATTGGTGATAACCCGATATTAAATCAATCTTAGAGAAGATTGAAGCCCCTCTCAACTGATCAAGTATGTCATTAATCCTGAGCAATGGATATTTATTCTTCACCGTGGCTTTATTCAATAGTCGAGAGTCTATACATAATCTGAAACTATCATCCTTCTTCCTCACAAATAACACTAGTGCTCCCCACGGTGAGACACTGGGTCTAATAAATCCTTAATCCAATAACTCTGGTAGTTGCTTCTTCAATTCCTTAAGTTCCACTAATGTCATCCTATATGGAGGTCTAGAGATAGGTTGAGTATCTGGTACCAAATCAATAGTAAACTCCAGCTCTCTCTCTGGTGGTAAACCTGACAACTCATCTGGGAAGACATCCGAAAATTCACACACCACAGGTATATCCTCAATCCTCGGATGTTCCCGTTTATCATCTGAGATGAGTGTTTCATAACCTTCACATGAACAATCATATTTAGTACTCTCAAAAGCAACATCAAAATTTTAATTTGATTACAAAAATTTCACACATTTATTTCCTCAATATTTCAAACTTACACTGTAAGGTTCAGGTAGGGAGAAAGTTACAATCGTAGTGTAGTAGTCTAAACTCACTCGATTGGTTGCCAGCCAGTCTATTCCCAAAATTAAATCAAATACATGTATATTTAGCATCATTAGATCTGCTAACATCACTCTATCTCCCACCTTTATTTCACACCCTCTACATATTAAATCAGTTCTCTAGGACTCACGCATAGGGGTATTTACATGTAGTATGTACTCTAGAGGTTCAAACTTCAAATTTAATCTACATGTAAAATGCTCAGAAATTAATGAATGCGTTGACCCGGGATCAATCAACACATGAGCCTTATGATTACAGATAGAGAGTGTACCTCTTATAGTTTCTACTGAAATGTCTGTTGTTTCCTTATCCAGAGCAAACACACGTCCCACTGTAACGGGTTTCTTTCCTTTCTCTACAGTAGTGGCCCGTCTTGGGGAATTCACTCTCTGAGGCTGCTGTCTAGTAGGCTCCGGAGCATGTGGTCTCTGAGGTTGAGGGCAGTCTTTTACTCTATGACCCATGTCTCCACGTCTAAAACATCTATGGATCAACCCAGTACAACTTCTCTCATGCGATCGGCCACAATTCCTGCAAACTCTTATCTCAGACCTGACATTTCGAGGGGTCTCCCTGATGATAGGATAAACTCTGGGTCTCTCCAATCTGCCATTCTGTACCTCAATCATTCCTCTTCTGAAGGAACCTCTCCGAACATCTGCTTGAGAAATCACTGACCTTTTGCCCTTATCCCGAGTCACTGCACTGAACTCATTCTGGGATTGTACAATTTCGATTCCTTTCTCAATCTATTGTGCTCGTCTCAGAGCATCTCCAAACTCAGTAATACACAGCCCTATCAATCGATCTTTGATGATGGGCTTCAATCCATACACAAATCTCTCTGTGCAGAGCTCTTCATTTTTGAAGGTCTCTGAATCATATCTTAATAGAGCGGTAAATCAGCTCTCGTAATCATCCACAGACATATCGCCCTGTACCAGATTCAAAAACTTTGTCTGCTTCCTTCTCTGAGCAGCTCGTGGTACATATTGGGCTTTAAATGCCGTCTGAAACTCTTCCCAACCAATCACATCCTGGCTGGACATCAGAATACCTTAGGTAGTACCCCACCAATCTCGAGCTCTCCCTTTCAACAAATAAGCGCCCATACTGACCCTCTTAGCATCTGTTGATCCCAAATAGTCAAATATGATTCTCAACTCAGTCAGCCACTCCTCAGCCTCAGCGGGATCCTTTTTCCCTTTGAATGCGGGCGAATTTATTTTCAAAAAGTCCTTCAGTCGGACTAAACTTCTATCATCAGGCTGAGTGATGGGAGGCACTGAGTCTATCTGTACTGGGGGTACGGGAGGTCCTTGTGGTGGTGTAGGAGTAGTACCCGAGGCATTAACTCCAAAATGTTGCGTGAATAGCGCTGCCATTTGCTCAAAACCTCGCTGCACATCTTGCTCAATCCGGTTAAATTGAGAGCTAAGACTCTCCGGTTATGGGGCAGGTGACGGATGGGGTTCTGCCTACCTCCTCGAACAACCTCGTCGTCCACTCATTCTCAATCTCAATACGTTTCCTGCGCGTACACATCAAATTCGATTGAAATCTCAATCCTCAATTTTAGTTCATGACTAGACTTATACAGACAATTGGGATGTATTCTATTCCACCTGACTGACACTGACAGTATTAAACACCCTAAGCTCTGATACCAAGACAACTTTGTGACGCCCCGGAAGCGCTGAAAACAGGAAAAATTTAAAATTTATTTACATTATTTTACAATTTTATGTGCATTCTTGTGCAGTGTCATGCATTATCATATATAAATTATAATTTACACTTCAGGATCTCATCATCCAACATCTATATATTACATCATATTCATTCTTCAATTCTGAATTAATTAATCATAATACATCTCATATATCACTGTTCATCAAGTGTCTGTAAATACAACTTTAGTCTGGGTACATGAAATATTAAAATATACCTCAAGCATAATATGTGGCCTAGAACTCAAGTCCTCCACTAGCCACTACTCCATACGTCGTAGGGAAACTCTCTTCACTTGAAGAAATCTGGGGGGGAGATAAAATAGGGTGAGCTTCTAAATCGCTCAGTAAGGGGGTAAGGGATTCGTTAACAAAATAATGATTTGCACAACACAATCATTTTATCTTGTGGGTGAAAACTCAATAAACTCAGTAGAAAAGTGTAGCATGAATAATCAAACCGCCATCTCAACTCATTTCTCAAGGCTCATGCAGAAACATGATAATAAATGGCTTAGTCCAAAACCATAGTTACAAGCATGTAGAAAACAAGATGCGATAATGGCTTTTCTCAAAAACGTGATAAAATCACCACAATAGTAATGCACGTGACGCAGCCACCAAACACAATCTCATGTGTAAAATGAGACTAGGCAAATAAAACTCATATAAAAACTCGTCATGGCACATCAAAATGATTGAACTTATCCCCTAGGCAGACATCCCCAATCGAGGGATTTCGTCGACAATAACACACCCATGGCCATGGTTCGTTGTAGACTTGATCAGAGTTGTACAGTCATCAGTCTTACATGCTATCAAAGCACGACCCGATCTTACATGCTATCAAAGCAATGCCACGCATTGCTACCGCGGAGCGGGGTCATCTTGCATTATTGGAACAGAGGAATCGGTCTTACGTGCTACTAGAGCAGGACCCGACCTTACATGCTACAAGAGCAAAGCTCGATGTGTATTCAACATGACATGCCTAAGTCTCAGTAATAGCCATTATCATATAAAATCATTTTTCCTTCACGTAGCGCTCATAATGGTTTTTCTCATAAAATTCATCTCAAAACTGTTTTGTACTCAACACAAAACATGTCAAAACTCAGCTTAACCAGCAAAACCACACACACATTTCTCAAATCTCAGTACGCCTTAACGTAGAGCCCAAATCACTTTTCACTTTTTAAACTCAAAACGGTTGTAAAACAATTTCACATTTAGTTTACAACTCATAAAAATTGGGCCCCAACTGGCTATAAAACCATGTGCAACAACTCATTCAAACATGCTTGTTTTCTCAAATCACATTTCATGCTACAATATCATCACCAAAATCGCATACACAAATGAGTTTAAGTTTTTCTTACCTTGTTGCACCTCGTATAGTGCAATCGTTCCCCAAACAACGGACTAGCCTCACATTCCTCTCTGGAACTTTCGAGCTGTCCAAATGATGCTAAAATATCAATAATTCATCTCAATCACATCATCGAGCACATACTTGCTCATATTCTTGTTAAATACTACAAACTTCATTTTTCTCATATTCCTATCATAATCCACATTCTCATCTACTACATTTCAAATCCTACATTTTTCATGCATAATATCCATGCTAAAATCACCTCATCGCCTCGATTCCAATTTATAGTCAAAATCTCAAAATTACCACAAATTGTATAATATCATCATCACTCCAACAAAATCACAATTTCATCAACTCTAATCATTTCCTAGCTATTTTATCACAACACACATAGTCACAATCACCAAAATCACCTCAATATCAAAGATTAAAGCTTAGAAATTTACCCAAAACTTATGGAGAGCTCTATTCACACCTTGATTCGATTCGTCATTCGATTTCCAAGTATGTTGTTCTCCTTTGGATGAGGAACAACTTTCCTTCTTGCCTTTGCCTGAGATTTGGACGAAAATTGAGGTTTTAGAGGAGAGAGAAAGCTAGGGTTGCGAAAATGGTGATTTGGGGAGAGAGAGAGATCGATTTCCAGAAAAATAAAGGGGTCTTTAAATAGGCCAACGGTAGGAGATCGATCAGGTCCTTGATGAGATCGATCTCTTTTTGAATTTGGGAACAAACGTTTGGGGGTAATTTTATGCTTAGGAGATTGATCTATCGTGGGGTGAGATCGATCTCATAATTGCTTCATGAGATCGATCTACTCCTTAAGGAGATCGATCTTCTGTTTACAGAATACTTCATAAGATCGATCCGCTCCTTGAGGAGATAGATCTTCTCTTTACAGAAAGATTTTGAGATCAATCTTCTTACCTATGAGATCAATCTGCCTATCAGTTCTTACACATTTCCTGCATTCTAGAGCCATAAGATCGATCTCTCATCCTTGGAGATCGATCTGGACCACAGATTGTACTGCTGCTGCATCAATTTACAGAAAACTCAATGTAAAACTTCCCAAAATCTACCCCATAGTCCATATTTCAGTCCATACACATTTAAGACTTAGAAACCTCATCTTCTTATACCTTATCATATTTAAAACTTGTGTGTACATTAACATGTCACAATTACATACACCAAATTACAATTCTCATAAATGAGGTATACAAAATTCATAGTTCTCACAAAGGGGTAAGAGACAAAGTTGTTCCTCTTGATAAGGAGAACAACATACTAAAAAATCAAGGGTTGGATTGAAGAAAGGAAAGGACAAGCACTCTACAAGTTTGGTCAAGAGGAGATAAGCTAGGTGAGCTCACAAGATCCTTGTTTTTCTTAAGCATTATCATTTTATATATTAGTGATTGGATATATGTGTGAATGTATGTAGGTGAGCACCACCTTTTTTAGGTTGTGCCTAAAAAAGGTGGAATGACATTAGTTCGTGACACCAACGATGAAATCATATCCACCAGAACAGTAACAGGTTGGAGAGTCTGCATCAATTATAGGAAGCTGAATAAAACTACTAGGAAAAATGACTTTCCGCTTCTGTTCATTGACCAAATATTAGACAGACTAGTCGGGCATAGTTATTATTACTTTTTAGATGGCTACTCGGGCTATAACCAGATTGCAATAACCCCAGAAGATCAAGAGAAGACAACCTTCACTTGCCCATATGGAACCTTTGCATATAGGAGGATGCCTTTCGGTTTGTGTAATGCCTCAGCAACCTTCCAGAGATGCATGATGTCGATCTTCGCTGACATGGTTGAAGAGATAATGGAAGTATTCATGGATGACTTCTTGGTATTTGGTAAGACTTTTGACCAATGTTTATCTAACTTGGCACTTGTTTTACAGAGATGTGAAGAGACGAATCTCGTCTTAAATTGGAAGAAGTGTCATTTTATAGTGCAAGAAGGAATCGTCCTTGGACATAAAATTTCAGCTCACGGCATTGAGGTGGATAGAGCTAAAATCGCTGCTATTGAAAAGCTTCCCCCTCCAAAATCAGTTAAAGTCGTGAGGAGCTTTTTGGGACATGCAGGCTTCTATCGCAGATTTATCAAGGATTTTTCAAAAATCTCAAAACCTTTATGTAACTTATTGGAAAAAGATGCTGACTTTGTCTTTGATGATTTTTGCTTGCAGGCGTTCGAAAAGATCAAAAAGGAGCTTATTTTTGCACCTATTATGATCGCACCTGATTGGACAGAACCATTTGAACTAATGTGCGACGCGAGTGATTTTGCAATTAGAGCAATCCTTGGGCAGAAAAGAGACTAGATTTTTCGGGCTATCTATTACTCAAGCAGGACTTTAGATGAAGCTCAGAAAAATTACACAACAACGGAGAAGGAGATACTTGCAGTTGTACATGCATTTGACAAGTTCAGACCATACTTAATTGGGGGCAAGGTCATTATCCATACAGACCATGCAACCATTCGATATCTATTTGCGAAGAAGGACGCCAAACCCAAACTTATTAGATGGATCTTGCTTTTGCAAGAATTTGATTTTGAGATCAATGACAAAAAGGGATTTGATAATGTTATAGCTGATCATTTGTCTAGGTTGGAGTAATATGAAATTCAGCAAGAACAGCCTATTCAAGAGGAGTTTCCAGATGAGACAATAATGAAGATTGATGCAAATCTGCCCTGGTTCGCAGACATAGTGAATTACTTAATAGGAGGATTAATGCCAAGTGGTTCAACTTATCAACAGAGGAAGAAATTCTTCCATGATGTCAACTCGTATTTTTAGGATGACCCTTTGCTGTTTAAGAAGTGTCCAGACCAGATTATAAGACGATGTGTGCTGGAAGATGAAGTTCAGGAAATTCTGCACCACTGTCATGCTGCAGCATATGGAGGCCATTTTGGTGCAGAACGTACAGCAGCAAAGGTGCTGCAATCAGGCTTTTATTGGCCTAGTATGTTTAAAGATAGCTACATGTTTGTAAAAACATGTGACAGATGTCAAAGGGTTGGAAACATTTTAAGAAGGCATGAATTACCTTTGACAAATATTCTAGAAGTGGAAATCTTTGATGTATGGGGTATAGATTTTATGGGACCGTTTCCTCCATCTTTTGGGAAGTTATATATTCTCCTTGTTGTTGATTATGTCTCTAAGTGGATAGAGGCAATAGCAACACCAACAAATGATGCAAAAGTGGTGATTCGGTTTTTACACAAGAATATATTGACAAGATTCGGTACTCCAAAAGCCATCTTGAGTGATGAAGACACTCATTTCTGTAACAAAGTCTTCAATGGTTTGATGTCAAAATATAGAATTCGACATAAAGTAGCTCTCGGTTATCATCTGCAGACAAATGGTCAAACTGAAATTTCAAATTGAGAAGTGAAGTTGATATTGGAGAAAACTGTAAATCTGAATAGAAAAGATTGGGCTAACAAGTTAGATGATGCGCTTTGGGCATACAGAACAGCTTATAAAACTCCAATTGGGATGTCTCCCTATAGGTTGGTATTTGGTAAGGCATGCCATCTACCTGTAGAGCTTGAACATCGAGCTTACTGAGCCATTAAGAAGCTCAATTTTGACTATAATAAGGCTGGAGCAAATTGGTTACTCCAATTGAATGAGCTTGATGAACTGAGAAATGAGTCCTATAACAATGCAAGGATTTATAAGGATAGGACCAAGAGATGGCATGACAAAATGATAATGAGACGAGAATTCAGTCCTGGACAGCAAGTTCTATTGTATAATTCACGACTCAAATTATTTCCTGGCAAATTGAAGTTAAGGTGGTCAGGACCGTTTGTGATACACCAAGTTTTCCCATATGGTGCAATTGAGTTGAAGAAATCGGATGGGAGCTTGTTCAAGGTCAATAGGCAGCGTCTAAAGCATTATTATGGAGAAGGGGAGCAAAAATTAGACAGCATTCCCCTTGGTAAACCGAATTAAGGAGACTGAAAGCAGTCTGGCTGAAGACTTGAAATTTAGCGCTTTTGGGAGGCAACCCAATTTAATTTTCTAAGATTTTTAGTTGTTAATGTCATTCTATTATTATTTGATTTTAGTAGTCTGTTTTTATTTTTAATTTATTTGATTAGTTTGTGTTTTATTTTTCAGGCATATGCATAAAAAAACACTGTTTGGAAGTCTAATTGTCATGTTTTTTTCAAGAAAGCATGCATGGGTGTGTGAATGGTGAAAGGAAAAGAAAAATTTTGCAAGGGCTTTAATAGCTTCAGAATGGACGATTGGACAAGGAAAGAAAAGAAAATGATTTTTCAAGAAAGAAAGCGAAGAGATACTTGAATAGTAATTAATCTGGAAGACTACATTTTTTTCAATAGAAGAAGTGAGGGCCGAATAATGTCAGCAATGGTAAGAAAAAGAAAGTCAAGAGTAAGAAAAGCCTGAGACGAAATTCTATCAAAATAGGAAACAATTGTCTACAATATTCAAAGATGAGGTGAATGGAATACACATGTTAATGCTTTATTGGAAGACGGAGTCCCTTATCTAGTCAACCCCACTTACTATTTGGTTAAGGAAATAACCCTACCAAACTAATTAGAAAGAGGCAGCCGAACCTTTTACCTACTCAGACTCTCTCTTTTTCTGGTTATTGCATCTTTATTTAGTTTCTTGAAAGTACCCCGACAAACCCCACTACCATTATTTTTCTCTCTTCCGATCTTTTTTTTTGCTGATTTGGTAGTTTCGCCAACAAATTTTCATGGGTTAGATCTCTTGGTGGTCCCGAAACTCTTGGGGGAAGAAGAAAGTGTTTTCTTGTCGGATTATTTCTGTGATAAAACGTAAAGTGGTCCAACTAAATCTTACGTGATTTCAGTTCTGGGTATTTTCCTTCTTTCTTCAATCATTTTCGATCTTTCAGCGGCTATCATTTTGTCTTTTTATTTTTTATTTTTTTATAATTTGGATTTTTAAAACCCTTCTCGGTTTGATAAATTTTTATTGGAGTAATTCTGGTTGTGAAGCGATTGTTGGGTCTATTTTGTGTGCTCGTCCGATTGGGTTAAGCTAAAAATTATTCTTGTTAATTTGTGATTCCATTGGTGGATAATGGCACCCAAAGCCCGAGCCAGATGAAACCTGAAAAGTTCGAGTCAAGCCACTGATAGCTCAGCCCCATCTCCACAGAGGGAAGAGCCAGTCACCGATTATGATCCCTCTAGATTTGTGAATAGCCAAGCAGCAAAAAATTTCAAGAAAATCATGGGTAAAAACATGATTATCGAGAGGAGCTTTCGGCCTGACATTGGTGTCAGGGATATGTATTCTGAGTTTTTGAAGGACTTCGGGTTGTTGAAATTAGCAGGGCAACCTGAAGATGCCATCCTTGATGTGGTCCGAGAATTTTATGCCAATGCCATGGAGAGCACTCATTCGACTTCAGAAGTTAGGGGTGTTCTTGTTCCTTACAATGCCAATGCCATTAATCTGTATCTGGACTTTCCACAAGGGGTGCAAGATGAGTATACCAGCTATGTCGTAGCTCTACACACTGATTATGATGAGCTGATCCGGGTCATTAACGAACTAACAGTCCCATACACCCATTGGCAGAAGAGGCCAGAAGTTGAAACTATGGCATTCCCTTCCAATTGACTTCAATATGGTCTTCATGAATGGTATGATTTTATTTGTTCTCGAATCATGCCTACCACCCATAAAAGTAGTGTCGATGTGGATAGAGCTGCTCTCCTTTACTGTATTCTGACTGGAAAGATTATTGATTTTGGAGCCATTATTTTTTCGGTCCATGCAAGAGTTCATACGCAGGGAAAATAGAAGGGGTTTACCTCACCCTTCATTGGTTTGTGGACTCTGTAAGAAATATGTAGTATATTGGACTGAGCTTGAACCAAGATTGACAAGGAAATCTGCAATCAGTTTAAAAAATCCTTGAGTACCTCTGACTCAAAGAGAAGCTGCTACTCCTGCTGCACCACCACCACCTTCTGTTGGTACTTCTGCTGGCCCATCAGCTGCACCTTCCACCACTTTCGGCTCCATTGAAACTGTGCTTAATGAGATTAAAGAGTTGCGGATGGAGGTGCACAATAATGATCGAGACTATCGGACTTTTTGTGCGTATGTTGCCTATTACAATCAATCATTGATACAGTACTTAAATATGAGGGGTCGTGAAGGAGAGGTGGAATTTCCCTTGCCACCACAATGGTGTATGCCACACCAGGGAACTGCAGCTGATGATGATGATGATGATGATGACATGGAAGAAGATGCACCAGAGGACGCTGATGCTGAGGTTGGCTCAGAGGAGGATGAGGACAACTAGACTACCTCAGGGAAATCCTCTTTAATACTTTTTCCTATTCATTGCGGACAATGAAAATATTAAGTTTAGGGGAGTTATTGGTTGTGATTGTGTTTTATCTGCCTTATGCTTTGTATGCCTGTTTCAATATTTTTAGCAGTTTTTATTTATTTCGAATTCATATGTTTGTGTGACAATTATACTCAATTTAAAGATTAGTTTTCTAGATTATGGCCGAAGATGGATATTGCAAGGAAGTATCAACTTTTGCTTAAATTAATGATTTTATTGTTTGAGTATTGACATGTGGATAGAAAGCTTTACTTGAATCTTTTCACTTAGATTTATGCACCAATCATATTCAGTTTATGTACTTACTGTGTTGATTTGTGAAACCAAAAAGACTCTAAAACTTGATTAGTTATTACTTAAGGCGAAATTGATAGACCATGCATAATTAGAAAAATGATCTAGGCCATTTTTATTTTGAGATTGAGCCTTTCAAGCTTACCTAATTATATTAATCCTTTAGAAAACCCTTTGAGCCTAATTTTTTCATTTTTTTTGTTATCTAACCATATTACAAGCCATGGCCTAATTGTTTAATTATCTTTTTCTTTTGGTCCCTTACTTGAAGTACTATTAATCAAAATTTTTGGATTGGGGGATGAGCTCAAAAGAAAACAAGGGTGGTTTGTAAATTGTTGGTTTGAGAACTTGATTATGACAAACATGGGTTTGTTCTCGAGTCTTGATGAAAATTTAGTGTCATATGCAGTTACAAGTAGTGAAAAAAAAATCTTCAGTTCAGGAGTATGACACTTAAATCTAAAAAAAAAGAAAAAAAGAGAAATCAAACTCGAGAATGAATAAAGTTGGGTAGTGATTCATGAGCTCAAAACAAATTAAATCCAAAGGCGATTATAGTGCTTTAGGTGGATTAAACTTCATATTATATCCTTTATCCCACCTAAACCCGAGCCTTACGTTACAACCCTTGAAAAGTCCTTTTGATTCTTGGTTATGCATGAGTCTTTATTAATGGAGAGTAGTAGTTAATTCAAGCATATGAAGTCTTGTGTTTAATTCTTATTTAGGTTTTGCATTAACACTTGAGTGCATGAATTTGAGTAAATGATTGTACACACACATACAAGTGAAAAGTGAAGAGTGAAGAGTGAAGGGAGATTGGTTTGTTTTGATTGGCTTGAACAATATAAATCTGAAATTTGTCTTAAGTTGAGAACCTTGTGAATTCTTGAGGAAAATCCCAATTTAGTATAACAAGCATGTGACTGAGTATGGTTGAGAGTCTTTAATGGTTCTATTTCTAGTATATCTTTGCCTGAGGACAAGCAAATTTCTAAGTTTGGGGGGATTTGTTAGCACCGAATTTTATATATGTTTAGGACCCTTTATACTTAGTTATTTGATTTGTTCTTTGCAATATTAGGTATGTTTTATGTGTTTTGTGCACTTGTGCATGGAAAAGAAAATTTGGAGAAGTTAAAGCTTTTGGAGCTGGTTCTGATGATTCTGTGAAAAATTGAAGTTACAGGATGCTGATCGTGACTTATGCTGCAGCAATAGAAGAAACTGGATAGTGCAGAGCAGATATGAGGAATTAATACCATTGCCGCAGCATAGCAGTCTGATTAAAGCAACACTGTTTTTCCACGTATCCTTCCGCGTTTTAGTGCTTGGAAACCGTATAAATAATCTTTTTATCAGAATTTTGAGAGGCTGCGGCAGAAGACTTCAAGAATTATTTTAGCTCCATTAAAACTCCATCTTTTACATTTTTTTCACCAATTTTGTTCTTGGATGTTAAATTGGAATTCTTGGATGTTTATTATGATGTCTAAGAACTAAACTCCATTTTCCTAGAATCGATGTAACCAACTTTGGGTAGATTGCAATTACTTTGTGATATTGTTTGGATGATCTCTATTATGTTTATTTAATCTACTTGTTCTTAATGCTCTAGATGATTGGCCACCAATTAGATGAATTAGTATAAGAATCCGGCACTCGGGAGAGGGGATTATTTATATGCACAAGGGTAGATTAACGTAGGACATTGTTGAATCGGGAGGTTGACAATTCTTATAAGTCATACAGAAACGGATTATTATTGCTTAATGAACTCTATTATTTAATTCTGAATCAGGAGGTTAGGTTTAGGTAAATTTGGTATGACTGTTTAAAACTCGGGAGAAATAAACAGGAAATAGTTTTGACTATAAACAAATTGAAATCAAAAGAACAATTGATCAAAGGAATTGCATAAACCCTAGTTAGGTGAAATCGGTTTCTAGGAATATTTTGCTATTGATATTTTCATTCGTAATTATTGTGATTTGTTTTAATTAAATTGTTCCGTTGTTAATAATTAAAATAATAATTAGGATTTTAACCAACATTCATTAATTTTCTAAATAAAACTCAAGGTTGTTGATTACAGTGATTAGCGGTAGACACAGTTCCCTGTGAGACGATACTAATATTTACTCTATACTCGAAGTAGTGTTCCATTTAAGGACAACACATATGGGTCATGTGATCAGTTGCTCCTAAATCCAAAACTCATAAATTAGCAAAGGTGCCATCTGAGACATTTAATCCAATGGAAATAGAAAACTCACCTAAATATGCTAATAAACATGTACCTGAGGGTTTCTCTAGGGATCTCAAAAGAGCTCTTAACTTCAAAATCTCATTTGGATTGAATTTTGCTGTAGTGGCAGCTTCTGTTATCTTTGACATGGTTATGAGACTAAAAACAAATGTTAAGGATGAAGAAAAGATTGGGGTGATGAACAGAAACAAATCTTGGTGATAGAGGCTAGATGAGAAAATGGCTATGAAGGCCTTAACAAAAATCGACGATGAAGACTCTAGGAAGAAAAAAATCAGCAATGAAGCCTGAAAAACAAACTGCAAAAAAACTCAATAATGAAGGTTGAAAAGGAAATTGCAGAAAAATCTGCAATAAAGGCTGAAAAAGTAATTGATTTTCAAGAAAAACCTAAAACTCTTGATACCACGTGAAAAATAAAAATATTGTATTAAGAAGAACTTATCAATGATACAGAACTCCTTGAGATTATATACAACTGCTGTGAGTAGTAAATAGGAAACTAAAAATCTACCTAAATCTAATTCCTATGATTTAGGGATTATCTAACCTTAATTTTAGGGATACAGATATTTATAGATTTTTTATAGATTTCCTAAATTTAATACTTTTTCACAACAACAATTAAAAAAAGGCGTTTTGATGCGAAATTAATTCTTTCTAGTTAGTTATTGATTTATTCATTAATCTATGTTGCTCACCTTCTTGAAGACTATCTACATAAATGGATTACCAGTCCATAGAAAAAGGTTTGTTTTAACTGGTTATGTCTGTGCGCGCACACATGCATAGAATGATAACTAGACGTTTGGAAGGAATTGGATGTTGGTGTTAGCTTGTTTATGTTTTTTTCATTGGCATCACACCGTTCTCCTGATTCCTAGCTACCATATTTCATAATGTCCCCTCTTTTTATTTTTTATTTATTTTTATTTTTATTTTTACAAGAAGGGTTTGCATTTGCTCATTGCACAACCTGTAAAGCTCCTTATCATTTGAGGGTTCATGTTGCCGCTGATAGGAAATGGCGAACTTTGAAATTCCAATTTTTTGTGACTGGGGACATTTTATCCATATTCCTGGCTGTTCAACTAGTATGTTGTCGGTCCTTGATTGTTACTTCTTCCATTTTTAGTTTTCGTTTCCTATTGTAAATATGTTTCTTAGGTGTAATGCCCGGTTCTTTTGTTCATTGTGTTCAGGTCATTGCTTCACTGGCATATTTGGTCTATTTATTTGATGGTTACAAACAGTCATGGTTCCGTCTTGCATGGGGTTTTGATAGTTAGCTTGGTTTCTATTACTTATGAGGTAAAATCTCAAGAACCTGAAGTGATATCTTGATTAAGTGTCTTACAAAAATACAGTTTGTTCTAGTTTCCTTCTTAATTCATTTTTTGGATTGCTGATTGATATATAGGAAAGAATGGCTTTGTTGTATCTAAATTTGATCATTGATTGTTTAAATATATCTTTCAAACAATTGTTAATTAATGCAACAGAGCAGAGCAACTTGAGTAATATTTCGCAAACTTTATTTTGGGACAGTGTCGCTTCCCATAGAAAACTTTGGAATGCTTTCTTACGGAATTGACTATCAAGTTCCTTTAGTTTGAGAAATAAACTTATGTAATTCCCAATGTGTATATACTAAACTTAGCAATGTTAAGGAAAGCTTTATCGATTTAGTTTTTGAACCAAGGAAAGAAGCTTTGGAAGTTGAGATCTCAACCAATAAAAAAAAGCTTTATAGTTTTGAGCATCTCAACCAAGAAAGCTTTATAGGTTAAGTTTTTAAGTCGAAGAAAGAAGTTTTATAGGTTGAGTATCAACTTATAGGTTGGACTAAGTTCAATGTTAAGCTTGAATATCTAAGCTTTTCGAATTAGCAAGATATTAAACTTGAAACTCTAGCCTCTAAGAAATTTCGGAACTTCAATTAAGTTCTACAAGTTATTGAGTTTAAAAGGCTTGAACCAATAGAAAAAGTTGAGCATTGGCCAAAGTTGAAAGAAAAAGTGAAGGGACATTCTTCCTTTTGCTAGAAAGCATTTGTCCAGAAAGGCTAAGATATTACTAGGTTATATAAGTTGTCCAAGGAGAACTAAAAGGGATATTATCTTTGATTAACTGGTGTTGCACAAGTTTAAGCATCTTGTAAAGGAATAATTAGGTAATACTGGACTGAATTTATGGTCTAAAGAAAGACAAAGGCAACTACAAGCTAACTAAAGCGAGCTAGGCAAGCTATGCTTGACAATTTAAGCATCAACATTACTAATTTAACTTCCTAAACATTACTCGCTTTCATAATACTCAACCTACATAGCTTCATTTCTAAGTAGAGATAATCAACCTATAAAGCTTCCTTTCTTTGTCGAGGTATACTCAACTTTTAAAACTTTTTTCCTTCTGTTGAAATATTCAATCTATAAAGCTTTCCTTCCTTGGTAGAAATGCTCAACCTACAAAATTTCTTTTCTTAGTTGAGATATTCAGCCTATAAAGCTTCCTTTCTTAGTTGAACTACTCAACGTATAAAGCTTCTTTCCGCGTTGAAAAACTCGACCTATAAAAGTTTTGATTGGTTGAAATACAAAATCTATAAAGACACTTTCCTTGGTTGAAAAATTTAACCTATAAGGATTTCTATCTTGATCGACATCCTGAACTTATAAGCTTCTTTCCTTGGTCAAAATACTCAACCTATAAAGCTTCCTTCTTTGGTTGGGTAATATAATCAAGGACAAATATTAACAATTTATTTTGGTTAAGATACCTTCCCACTTTATTAATAAAAATTTTGAATCTTCATGTAACATTGTAGGTGAAGGTATATCTGAACTTTTAAATTTACAATTTATAACGATTAATTGCTTGATTAATTTCTTAACTTAACCGAATTAGAAATTTTAATTGGTTAATTTTTTTTCCATGTTTGAAAATGAATCTCAACACCATGTTAAAGCATTTGTAGAAATCATTGCCTAGGCACTAGAGTCCCCCTAATGATGTATAATGCTGAAAGCTTTGAGTTCACTGCAGAAAAAATGAAAAAAAAAAAAATTGTAATAGCATTTAGGAAGCTTATGAATTATCTGTTGGAATTGAGCTCAAAGTGGTGGAAAAGGCCTCAGTTAGGTCTTTAGTGGTACAATAGTAATTTGATATCTGTAAAAAACTAAAAATTTCATTTATGACCTGAATTTTTGAAGCAACTATCAATCATCGTGGTGTGAAGTTTTCTGCACTAAATTTTCGTTTCTGCTCTAAGTTGGTTAAAGTACCAAAGTGAGCAAACTTTTGAGATTGCCTGTTGATCTTATTTTTATTTTTTTTTATAGGGATGTACAAGGGGAGAGGGGAAGAATCTTGGAATTAATTCCTCCTAAGTAAGGGCAATAACCGAGGTCAAATCTTGGTTGTTTTGAGATTGCCTGTTATTTTCATGGTCTTTTACATGACACCTAGTCATTTTCCAAAACTTGCTATGTACTTCTTTCTTTGAAATTTGCCAAACACATCTGAATATGACTAGATTGCTTGAAGAAAATATTTTTATTTTTCTGGTTTTCATGCTTTAATAATTTTACTTGTGTGAAATGTTCATTATCCCTACTTGGATGCTGTCTCTTTTGCTGATAGTTTACAATATTATTGTTGAATACAGGAGCATTACTATTTTTTTCTTTGCTGGGGCTATCAGGGTGCTTTATCACACGCTATGATCGAAGAGTACATAATGATTTGGCTCAGCCTTGTCGAGAATTATGCCTCTCTTGCTGTCAGCTGGGGTATAACTCTACTTGTAAACTTCGATGGACGCTGTCAAGTTTTACTGGCAGTTCAATCCATTAGTTTTCATCATTACTTTTACTAAAACTTCGTCAATTACATATTGTTTATATATTAAAGGAGAATGCTTACTTTACTTAAACAGGTCAACTGCTGCAATTTTTCATCATCTACCTCATCTGCTTTTTCTCTTCCCCTACCCTGCCTCTGCCGAATTTTGTCTCATGATTGTATAGAAGAATGCATTTCATGCTTATCTCTATCGTTACACCTACATATATGTTTGTATATGCTAGTGTGCAAGCCCACACCCAACACATGCACTAATATGTGAAAAGGAAGTGGCAGTTTGCATCAAATTCTTCATAATCATTGTAGTCTGCAAAACTTTTTGCATGTCTTATACTATTTCCATCTCTTTAGTCTATTACAATGCTGTACAATATGCAATCTACTTACTCATTGCATGGGAACTGGTTTGCTTCCGTCAATCTGAAAGGCAAATATATGCTCAAACTGTTAATTTCTGTATATTTGGAGGCATCAAATGAATTTATAATCCTGCCCTCGTTCCCCCCTTTCTTCACTGATATGACATGTGCCATTTATTTGTCCACGGATTCAAGATAAAGAGGAATACTAGCAATCCTTCCTAAGCTCGCAAATAGTTGTTCTCTAACTCAAAAAGGAACTCCACTTTAACCCTTTCACCTTTTTTTATATTAGCATCCTCTATATATGATCAAATCAATGTTCTATTTATTTATCCTTCTAATGTGTACTGTGCTGAATGAATGCATGTTTTCCATTGGAGCATATAAGATAGCTCAAACTGATGATGTCTTTGGATGTTCTTCGTGTAGTTATTTCTGTATCTCTGATGCATTTGCAGTCACCTTTTCCCTATTCTCCTTGAGACTTGTCACATCATGCATCTTTGGTTTGCTTTCCTTATTCATTTTGGGATTGTTATTTACTTATCGTGTGCCATCTGCACAGTTTAGAAGAATATCCTGTGTCGCACTGCATGTCTGAAAAGTCTATTGGCTTCATTTTGCTCATTGTATTATTTATCTAATTCTAAGCCTTCCACTTCTCTTCCTCCTTCCCTTTCCAGAGCTCCTCTTGTCAGTTAATCCTTGTGTTATGGGGGTGCCATTGTTGTCGCTGCTATTCTGGACTGGGTTACTGGGGAAACGTAGTATAACTTCCAATGGGCTGAAAAAGTTTTTAGTAATGATTCATGCTATGATATGATTTATTTTACAGCAGGCTGTATTTCCTTTTTATTTATTTCATATACTAAGCTATTGAAGTGGTGCCGTTGATGGGGATTAAGTACATAAATTACTACTGGGGAAATGGAATATAATTTTAAATGTTTGAAAGATGTTTTTTGTATTTGATGGATACTAGGATCTGATTTATTTTAAAACAGGTTATACTGAGCTAGTGAAGTGATGCTAATCATGGGGATGAAGGAGTATGTATCATTCACTAATTAATTTATGTGAGTATACCGGTCAAAATTATTAATTTGTTTATTTTCTAATTGCAGAATGTGTGCAGAGTGCCATTTACCTGGCACTCTTTGTATGTGGACAGACTGTACTACATGCTTTGAAAGCTGTGCTAGCGCTACTACTGAATGTGGTTGCCTAGGGGGTGCTGGTGAAGCAGGGCTGCCATTACTGTTCATAATGGCATTGATTGTGCTCGGACTATTTACTGTGATTGGCATATTTTACAATGTTTTAGTGACTACAATGGTTGGACAAAGGATTTGGCAGCGGCACTATCACATGCTAAAAGAATGCTGACAACAGTATGTTGCACTGACATGTCTTCAGCTTTGGTTCCTGTACTAATTTCAATTCTTTGGGGCAGTGGGCCGGCCATCGAGGTCCAACTGAACTAGTTGAGGAAGTTAATTTCTAGGTGCTAGTTTTTAGATGAATAGGCCAGGCCTCCTCTATAAGAAATGAAATGGTGAAAGGACTGAAAATTATCATCCTGTCCTATTTTAGGGGTGTCAGGAAAATTTGGCGTTTAAAAATAAGCATGCTAAATTTGGAAAAAGAAGATACATTACATTTCTCTTTGCACTTAGCAAGGATACTCATAGAATTTAGGTTCTTTTTCTATATTCAACTTGTTTCCGTTCATTTGAAGTATGCCAACAATGCTTAGAGGTCCACCTGTGCTGGTAACTTATGTACTGTTCATTTTGCAAAACTAAGATGAAGTAGATTCTGAGAGCATGATGTTCTCCATTCAATTCTCAGCCTTCTTATTGGTTCATCTGTTTGTTATTTATAAATTAGCTCCCAAAATATCATTTGTACATTCTGCATCACTTTTTGTTTCTTTAAAGATTTGGCCTTTTTTTAGGTTGTTTCTAAATTGCTATACAGTTTAACATAATTCAGGTTTATGTGTACTTTATTAGGAATACGTTGTTGAGGATGTTGATGGTGAAATGACTGGATCTGACTGGTCTCCTCCTCTCCCACCAGAGCATGTTCAGGAGCTGAAAACACTTGGCCTTCTGTGAGTTTAGAATTATATTTTGTCATTGACAAAAACAACATAACGTGAAAATGGACTGGCTCCATATTTTGGTAGGTCAGTCTTCACTACAGGCTTATGAATCCACTTACTCCTGAGAAAACAAGTTTTATGCAGTTTTCAATTTACAAAGTTTACAAAGATTGGCAATATCTTTCAGTTAGAAGTCTGTGCACTGTGGGAGCCTTTTTTTTTTTCTTAAATGCATTCCTGTAAGGTTTACTGTAGTTTCACTTCCGTGAGGAAATTAGAACATCGAAAGATAACAACTAATAACATGTATTTCAATGACATTTCGTGCTAATGGTTTCCTGCCAAATATTAGCAACCTTGTAGAGATCCATTTTTCTTTTCCTGAGATTGGTTTCTTATGTAACCTATTTCATCTGAATTAACTATGTTTGCTGATTCTTTGTTATATGTGTACCCCTTTTTTTTTTTTAATGTACTAATGAAACTTGAATGTGCTGCTTTGTTTGTTTACTGATACCTACTCTCTCCTCTTTTCATTTTGGTTTTGTGTGTGTCCAATATTTACACTCTCTTCCATACCTGTTATAACTGTATATCTACTTAATATGTTAGTCTTCTGCATAAACCATGTGACCCTGCATATACATATAGATAAACCTGAAACCTAGGTATTTTTTCCATGTTTAGAAGTGCTAGAAGGAAAGATTCGGGCAGTAATATGATCTACAGCTCATGGCTTTTGATCCTGGGTTTAGTATTTAGTCTTTTTGAGTGTGTTTGGGTCGGGTGAATTGCATTTGTTTAGGTTTGGTTGATATTTTGCTGCTTGTACTTTGAGAGGACAATCGAATTTGGGTTTGATCTCTTCAGTAGGATGCATCGGTTCAGTTCAGGTATGAATTATTTACTTCTCAAGTTAAGTCTGATTGGATTCGAAAGAGTTTCGGCCCAGTTTTGTCGCATTGCAATTTGCAAGTTGAAGCTATTGCAATTGTATTTCCTAATTCCTGCCTGTTTTTGTTATTGAGAACACATTGTTGATCGATGTTGGGAATCTTATGATCAAATATAGCGATTGCAATCAAATGCAGCTCAAACGGCAATCGCAATGCCAAACAGGGGGATTATTTCCACATGGTTATGCCTATGCTTATGGTGGATATGGAATTGTTATTATTTTCCTTGGGATTTAGAATTCCGTGAGAAGAACCCAAAATGCCAACCGTCCACGGCATGTTGCCCAACTGCCCAAAGCAGCCGACAAGAGTGACCAATCATGTGGCTGCCATGTGCAAACACGCTAATAATATGTTTCACGACAAAATCAAGAACCCAAGGAGGCAAGGACAAGGACATTGAAAATTTAGTTTATTCCACATTCATCCATGAATCATGAATTGTTAGGTCCCTGTCCTTATTTTATCCTTACATATGATTCAATCTTGGGTTCGGTCCTATGAATTTGGTTCAAAATGCTGGTTGAGCCCTGAAGCTTATTGGGAAACATAGAATTAATTGTTTCTCACCTCTTAACAAAATTTATTTGGTTCACTTAAAACGTAAATTTTACCAATAAGTTTACTTCAAAAGTACAAAGTTCAGTGTCCTTGGAGGATTAAGCATTTTTAGAACCTTGGTGCTTTCTCCGAACTCTCTTTGGTTGCTTAATTATACGTAAAAAATCGATAATTGGTTGCTGATGTATATTAGCTTAATTTGATTTAATTAAAAATATACCTGAATTCGAACTACTACTGCAATAAGCAATGTTACTATTTAATCATTGTAAAAGGAAGCCTGCCTGCATGCCTTTTATAATTGTCAACAATGTGTTGTAACCTGTCATTTGTTGCGACATTGAAACCCAAAATAAACCCTGGAAAAGGCAGTGTGTCACATGGTCGTTCTCTCATATAAAACTTTTCTCAGTGATGATCTAAGTTTCCCGCAACTTAGTACAGTCAATTTTCACACTAATCCAAATCCCAGTCAATACGCAGCACTAATCCAAATCCCAGTCAATACGCAGCACTAATCCAAATCCCAGTCAATACGCAGCGATAACACTCGAGCAGAAGGATGACTCGACAAGTATACTAATAAAGGAAAGAACACTCAAGCTTTAGAGAAAATAGCCTTTCTATTAATCCGCAATAAAAAGATTACAAACTTAGCCAAGAAGACCGCTCTTAGCTATCACTCTCTTTCTCTCTGAATGATTCTCTCAATGAATGATGAATGAATACATTCTACCCCCTCCCTTGGGGTTTATATAGGTAAGTGAGGACATCCCTCTCATGTAGGCAATTGAGTTTGATTACAACAGAAACTCTATAGGATTAATTCCTACTAAAATAAGGACTCTTCGGATGATCGCCACCTCAATGCTCTTTAGAATTTATATCTGTGATAATCTCTACTGATTCGATCTTCTAAGACTTCTCCGCTTATCTCGGCTTATGACCCGTATTCATCCTTATCCCGATTTTCAAGGATTCGCCTTAGCTCTCGCGCCCGTCTCCCACGATTGCACGATCTTTGCTATGGTCATTGTCAACCACTTGGTTCAAGTTTCTAGAGTGTCGGCAAGTTAGCTCGCCACCCACAAACTCCGATCATCGTCCGTTAGCGTCTCTGTTTCATACTTGGCAATCCGCCCAAGCCAAATGCATGTCTTGCCTGTTTTGGTGCGTGCCCTGTGCAAAGCTTTCCCGCGCTCCACACTCGTCACAGCGCCCCCAGTCGATCCCTTACGAGCTGGGTGCCTGGTCAAGTAGTTAGGGTCTAACAAACCCTCCCCTTGTCGGAGGAAGCCGATGCCCTCATCGGAATGAGCTCCAAATACGCCTTGATCTCATCCTCGAATTGCCACAAAGAAGTGTCTTTCTCCCAAGTAGCTTCTGCCTCATCTTCACCTTCCCACTGCACCAAGTAGTAGGTTCTCCGATTCTTCCTACTAGTTCCCTCAACCTTGCGGTCAAGTATCTTCGCCACCTTCTTCTCGAAATGGCTTCTCACAGTAGGTGAAGCTTTCCTTACCTGTTGTCTCTCCGGATCAACATCTTCGTGGTAAGGCTTCAAAAAGCTCACGTGAAAAGTAGGATGCAACTTCATCCTCTCTGACAGTTTCAGCTGATAAGCCACCGCATCTACCCGCTTTATAACTTTAAAAGGGCCATCGTATTTTTGCACTAGACCTTTGTGATACCCCTTGTCTGTGACTTTTCTCCATATCTGAGGTGTCAGTTTGAGTAACACCTTGTCACCCACCTCAAATTCTAGTTCCCGTCTATGCTGATCTGCATATTTCACCATCCTCCTTTGTGCCTTTTCCAAGCTCGCCCTAGCCTGTTCCCCTTGGGACTTAGTCTTTGCTATCTCCAAAGGTGTAGTAGGCTGATGTCCAAATACTAACTCCGCTGGACTCATACCTGTGGAAGATGATCTGTGCATGTTATAGTAAAACTGTGCAGAATCGAGCAAACTCACCCAATTCTTTTGGCTCGCGGTCACATAGTACCTCAAATACTCTTCCAACAATGCATTAATCCGCTCCGTCTGGCCATCTGTCTGCGGATGATTAGCCGTTGAAAACTTTAATTCTGAACCTATCAACTTGAACAAGTAAGTCCAGAATCTCCCAGTAAACCGAGTATCCCGATCGCTCACTATATCCTTGGGCAATCCAAAGATCTTCATCACATGATTCAAAAACAACTCTGCAGCTTCATGTGCGGTACATGCATGTAGGGCTGCTATGAACACAACATACTTAGAAAAACGATCTACCACCACCATTATAGATTTCATCTTGTTTATCTCCGAAAATCCTGTAATGAAATCCATAGAAACTGATTCCCATATCCTCTCAGGAATAGGCAGTGGTTGAAGCAAACCCGCTTGCTTCTTCCTCTCGGTCTTATCAATCTGGCATATGTGCCATGTACGGACATATAGTTTGATGTCTTCCTCTATCTTCGGCCAGAAATATGTCCTTGACAACAATGCCAACATCCTCTCCACTCCAAGATGTCCTGCCCACTGAGGGTCGTGGGTTTCTTTCAGCAACTCTTTCCTTAGTTCCCCGTCAGATGGAACATAGAGTCGATTGCTTTTGGCATACAACAAATCCCCCTCAAGCCAATACCTATGAACTTTGCCCAACTTTACGTTCTCCCTGAGTTGTTCATAAGTCTTATCTGCTAATGCCTACTGCCTTATCCTGTCAATCAGGTTAGTCTCAATAGCGGATAATGAAGCAACATAAGATTGGACTATCTTACGACTCAGCGCGTCCGCCACCTGGTTCTCCCTTCCTGGTCTATGTACCCAGGTGAAATCGAACTCTGCAAGAAATTCTTGCCATCGTGCCTGCTTCGGGCTCAGCTTCTTCTGTATCTTGAAATAAGTGTTAGCCACATTGTCTATTACCACTACAAATTTCGTTCCCAACAAATAATGCTTCCACACCTCCAAACAATGCACAACGCCGTCATCTCCTTCTTATGAGCTGAATATCGCATTTTCACATCCTTCAGCTTACTGCTTTCATAAGCAATGGGGTGTCCTTCCTAGACCAACACCCCTCGAATGGCTCGATCTGAGGCATCCGTGTGAACTTCAAATGGTAGCTTGAAATCTGGTAGTCTCAACACTGGCTCGAATGTCACTGCCTCCTTGATTTCCTGAAAAGCCCGCTCACATTCATCAGACCACACACACTTCTTGTCCTTTTTCTAAAGATCAGTTAAAGGACTCACCATCTTGCTATATCCCTTGATGAACCGTCTGTAATAGTTGGCCAGTCCTAAGAAAGACCGCAACTCCGGAACCTTTGCAGGGGCTTGCCATTTAACAATGGCTTGGATCTTTCTCTCATCCATTTATATTCTCCCACTGCTAACTTTGTGACCTAGGAACATAATCTCCCACTGGCAAAACTCACACTTCTCCTTCTTCACATAGAGAGAGTGCTTTCTCAAGGTCTCAAACACCACCCTGAGGTGCTCCACATGTTCTGCAAACGTTTGGCTATACACTACAATATCGTCTAGGTATACCACCACAAAGTGATCCAGGTACTCATAAAGGACATCATTCATCAAGTTACAAAATGTCGCAGGTGCATTAGTTAAACAAAAAGGCATAACTAAAAATTCAAAAGAGCCATACCTCGTCACACAAGCTGTCTTAGCTTCATCTCCTTCAGCAATCCTTACTTGCCAATATCCTGATCTCAGGTCTAACTTGGTAAAATATGCCACCTTCGACAATCGGTCAAACAGATCAGCGGCATTTGGAACTGGATATTTATTCTTGACCGTTACCTTGTTCAGGGCTCGGTAATCCACATACATTCTCAGTGTGCCATCCTGCTTCCTCTGGAAGAGTACTGGGGCTCCGTATGGTGCCTTTGATGGTTGGATATATCCCGCATCCAACAACTCACCAAGCTGTTTCCTTAACTTGGCCAGCTCCAAAGGACTCATCCTGTAAGGTGCTCGTGCAGGTGGTCTAGTTCTCGGTTCTAACTCGATCTTATGATCAATGGCGCGCTTAGGTGGTAGCACCTTGGGTAATTCTGGGGGCATTATATCCTTGTAATCGTTCAGCACCGCCGCTACTTCATCCGGTACCTCAACAACCTTGTCTGGTTTCACCTCAACTAGGGCAGCAAGTATGGTTGTCTCCCTCTTCTTCAACCTGGTGTTTACTTGTGAAGCTGACTGCAGCAACGACTTCCCAGCACATTGTCTTCTCTCCGCAGGGATAAAGTTTGGACATGTCTCGTCAGATATCATCAATCCACCCAAGTGTGGAATAGCAAATGCCTTTACTTGCACAAAGAATTCAATGTCCATAATCACATCAAAATCATCTATAGGTAAAGCCAAGAACTTACAATCCTGTTGCCAAGTTCCTATCTTCACTGATGCGGTAGCCGTTCCCTGGATACCTTGGACTTTAGAATTGACTGCTTTCACCTGATTGTTACTCCTCGTGACTTTTAGGCCAAGATGTTCAACTGCGTTCAATGAAACGAAGTTGTTGGTCACTCCTGTATCAAGCATCGCTCGAATCGGTCTCCCATTCACCTCAGCTTTAACATACATTAGTCCCTTATGAGGAGTTTGTTGCTCAGTCCGAATAGCGTTGTGCAACTGCAACGGGGCAACTCTTAGACATTCGTCATCCGGATCCTCCTCACTCATGAGGGCCGCCAACTTGGTCCGTCTAAGGCAATCTCGTGCCTTGTGATTCCCATTACACAAGAAACAACTCCAATCTCCCTTACTTTGGGGTGGATCTCGTCCCCTCGGTTTAGAAGACTCAGCCTTCTCATTGTTTCTCTGGTGCTTCTTCCAGTCCTTCTTGCCTTTCCCCTTATTTCTATCAGGATGGTTTTTCTTCCTTTCCCCAATGTTCAAAGAAGAACCCAGTTTGTAATCTGCCAAACTGTCTGCAGCCGCAATTGCCTGTGGTAGGTCCTTCACGTTCTGCCTACGTAACTCAGCCTGAGCCTATGGCTGAAGTCCTGAGAAAAAATTGAATAGCTTAGTCTCCTCTAACATATTCGTGACGTCCAACATCAAAAAGTTAAACTCCTTGACATACTCTCGCAGAGAACCCGTGTGCTTCAATTTCTTGAGTGCCTCTCTCGCGACCCATGCCTCGTTCAAGGGAAGGAATTGATCTCGTAACTCCTTCTTCAGCACATCCCATGTTTCAATCCTCGGACGACCAGCACTATCGTCATCGGCCAGTATGCTTCGCCACCATAGCTTAGCATCACCCGAGAGGTACATGCTAGTGATTGTAACCTGGTCTTGCTCTGGTATTCGGGCAACTTTGAAGTACTACTCCATGTCCCATAGAAAATTCTCAAGCTCCTTCGCATTGCGAACTCCTTAGGTTTAGGCACCTTGATCTTCTTCTGAAGATCGCTACTATCATCCCTTCTGCTACTACTAGACGCCTCCCCATGATTTGTAGCAGTCATTGCGCGTTTCATCAATAAAACGTAAGCATTCAAGGAATTCAACTGCACCTCAAATTTATCCGATAGATCGCGAACATACTGCATGATGTTGGTGTAGCGATTAGCATGCTCCTTCTGCATGTCGAATGCCAGCTGTGTCAGCTCTTGGACACTGCCTGCCATGGCCTGAATCTGCTCAGTCATTGTACTCGCCTCCTCTTACGGTACGCCCACCATTGCTTCAAGTACAGTAACTCTATTAGCCAACTCGTGTGCCATGATCCAAAACTCGGCTCTGATACCAAATTGTCACAGGGTCGTTCTCTCTTATAGAATTTTTTCCAGTGATGGCCTAAGTTTCCAGCAACTTAGTACAACCAATCTTCACACTAACCCAAATCCGGGTCAATACGCAGCGATAACACTAGAGCAGAAGGATGACTCGACAAAGTATACTAATAAAGCAAAGAACACTCAAGCTTTAGAGAAAAGAGTTTTTCTATTAATCCGCAATAAAAAGATTACAAACTTAGCCAAGAAGACCGCTCTTAGCTATCACTCTCTTTCTCTCTGAATGATTCTCTCAATGAATGATGAATGAATACATTCTACCCCCTCCCCTGGGATTTATATAGGCAAGTGAGGACATCCCCCTCACGTAGGCAATTGAGTTTGATTACAACAGAAACTCTATAAGATTAATTTCTACTAAACTAAGTACTCTCCGGATGATCGCCACCTCAATGCTCTTTAGAGTTTATATATGTGATAATCTCTAGTGATTCGATCTTCCAAGACTTCTCCGCTTATCTCGGCTTATGACCAGCATTTATTCTTATCCCGATTTTCAAGGATTCGCCTTAGCTCTCGCGCCCGTCTCCCACGACCGCACAATCTTTGCTATAACCATTGTCAACCACTTGGTTCATATTTCTAAAGTGTCGACAAGTTAGCTCGCCACCCGCAAACTCCGATCATCGTTCGTTAGCGTCTCTGTTTCATGCTTGGCAATTCGTCGAAGCTAAATATCTGTCTTCCTTGTTTTGATGCCCGTCCCGTTGCGCCCTGTGCAAAGCTTTCCCCTGCCCGCACTCGTCACAGCACCTTCAATCGATCTCTTGCGAGCTGAACGTATGATCAAATAGTTAAGGTCTAACACAGTGCATGAACCTGAGGGTTGCGCTCGAAGGCCCGATTTCATGTTTTTCAAGTTCAACAAGCCCTGTAGTGTTTTCTTTTTTCGCTTTTAAAAATATAAAAACAGTAAGTCGATAGGAATTCAGAAACCGACTACGGCACCGAGTCACGTCCGGAAACCACCGAACAAAGAAACCTTGAGTTCCACAATAAAAATTTTAAATATATACCCACCAAAACTCACCGCCACCTGTCAGCCTTATCCATTCCTGTTGACTGCCCACTTCCAAGGTCTTTCACCTATAAGTACTTCCCTGATCAAGGTCTTTGTCCATAGTTTCATCCAGGTTTTCACAGTATTTTTTTTCTTCCAGGACCTTGGATCAGAGAGCAAGAGATGGCAGATATTGCTATGCTTGTTGCTGAGGAGTACGGAAGGAGGGTCAGGATTTGCAGAAGTAGAGTTGGGGCTGAGAAACAAGAGATTAACTTGGTTTCTTGTGTAGCGATTGCGGCTCAGAAGGTGAGGAGCAAAATTGGGCAGGAAAGAATTGAGGTTGTCAAGTTGGCTTTAGAACCAAAAAGCCAGATTGGTGTTGCAGCTTTCGAAGGAGCCTTATCTGCTTGAAAAATTTTCTCTTCTTTCTTTCCAAAATCATTTTTCCAGCAGAGTTGTAGATGACAGCCCAATTTCATTCCGTGTTTTTGATTTGTAAATTCTGGTCTTTGTTTAAGAAGCAAAATTTCTGTCTATGGTGATATGATCCTGGATTCCAACCTCGATTCCAAATATTGCTGGCTGTATTAAATGGCTTATCTACACTAAAACGATTCTACTATCTGAGCTGTATTCTCAGAAATTACTAGGGATCTGTTTGTTTGGTAAAATAATTAACGAGATTTTTTTCCAATGTTTTCCGTGATTGGATGTAAGAAAATGAACCGAAAATTCATAGCCCCATGTTAACATCCAAATCCAGCCTTCGTGCTGTGCACTGTGCAGTTCAGAATTGAGATACATCTAATGAAGTCAAGTAACAAAATGATTTTCATTTTCAGAACTGAATTAAAACGATAAGCAAAATATTATCATTTGAAATATAGAAGAAAAAACCCAAAGTTTTCAGAATTGGTTTTTACAAAAATTAACCAAATTTGATTGTTTTTGTTTTTCAAAAAGAAAGTGGTGGAGTTTTTTCCTTTTGCCTTTTCAACCAAATTAAAAGATTCGAAAGGGACAATTTCAGCAATCAAAGCTAGTTCGGGCGGAAAAAACGCGTGTTACAAAAAAAAAAAAAGGTTTGCCTAGTTTCATAAAAATTAATCTTCAGAAAATTATTTTTTGTATCTTTAATATTTGATTCTTGAAAATTATTTGGCCAACATAAAAATATTTTTTATCTATTGAAAATAACGTTACTTTTTTAAAAAAATTATTTTACACTTTTGGAAAATAGAATATATTTTTCAAAGAGGAACCCATTTATGTATAAAGTCTTCATTAAAACCGTGAGCGTTGTTTCATTCAAACCAAAAATTGGATATAATTTTTTAAATGTGACTTTAATTTGACTCTCCTTAAAATATTATTATATTAATAAAATATTGTTGATTTAATTTAAATTAAAAAATACTAAAATATCAACAATCAAAATCTATTGATATTTTAATTTTCAATACTTTCATTTTATATTATTAAACATGAAAATATTTTCAATATTTCAACAATAAATAATATTATATTATGAATTTAATATTAAATATTAAATATTGAATATTAATATAATAACTAATACTTTTATTATTTAAATAATTAATGTTATTTATTGTATTAAAATTATTGTTATTATTATAAAATGAATATTTTTAATCATTTCTTAATATTTTTAATTAAAATATATTGTTTTATATTTTTTTGACAAATGTATTTATATTACTGTTTTAATAATAAATATATATAAATAACACTTTTGTAATAATTTAATAATAAATGCTTTCAATATAAAATACAATTAATTTAATGGTATAAATATTTTGTAAGAAATTAATGATATCACTACTATTAAAATATTATAATTGTAATAATATAACACAATTTACAAAGCAATGCAATAAGTATTCAAATCTCAAGTTTAGTGTTCTCAAAACAATTACAAAATTTGAGATTCCATACTAAAATGTATAAAACCGAAGTATTAAAGTCATTAGATAAAATATCAATCACTAATAAGCAATATAACCACAATATATGTATGGTAGCTAGCCATGGTCCACACTCCATCAATAAAGGCACACTATCTATGATCGTAGACCTTCCCAGTGCTTTTAATCAGCTGGCCACTGGTGTAACTTGTCTCGATTAATTGTTAGACAAGAACTTTACCATCACGCAATTACTCCACCATCTTCGAATCACCATATATATGGGTCCAACCACATAGGTAGTCATTCAACCATATATCTAAACTTGCCCTAAATGTCACTCAGACATATAATATTAGGGTACCATAACTCACAAAACAAAATCCTTTAACAAGATAGCCTTTACAATAACAAATGATTAAAAGTATAAGAAGTCCTAAAATGCATGGTAAGCCAAGAACAATATGGCTACATTGCAACAAATTTAGCAATTTGAAACGCATGAACTAATGTCACAAAATATTAATTTTTCGTCACCAATATATTTCTATGACGAAAATTATATTGTCACGACGTTCGTCACCTTTGCCACGTCGCTAAAGGTCAAATGTGACGATATTATTATTTCGTCACCTATTCACGAATCTAACGTGACGATAATAAACGTCATGGTATAATTACTTTTTTGTGACGTCCGAGTAAGTCATAAATTAATACAAATATTCGTCACTAAATACCGCTAACGTCACATAATATGTGATAAAATTATAAATATTAGTGACGTCACACTTGAGGTGACATATATTATCGTTACTTATGATAGTAAGGTAACGTCAAAAAATCTCTCAAATGTCACTAAAGATAGTGATAATTATAATTTTACGTGACGAAATGTTAAATCGTCAAACTATAAGTGACATATTTTTGTCACATATACTAGTAAAAAACTTCTCAAATGTCACTAAAAAAATTAAAATTTATTTTAAGGTGACGAAACATCACTTTGTTACAATATAACTAACGTCATAAAAACTTTTAAATGTCACTAAAGATGATTAAAAATTTAATTTTAGGTGACGAAATATAAATTGTCACACTACAATACGTCATAAAATATTTAATGTTGCAATAATATTGAAAAATTTCTTTAAATTTAAATAATGTTTATATTTTTCTTAAATAATCAAATATAAATAATATTGCTCATGCAAAATCCAGTTTAACTAGTATTGCAAAGTAAATAATTGATCTAAGATTTGCAATGAATCTCAAATGTAATACCTTGAACAAAATATGTAATCATAATCCAATAATACTACTGTTCCAAATGTAATAAAACTAATATAATCCACATTGTCTAAATCCAAAAGCTCAAAAAAAGTACGATGGTCACATTTGAATTTTTGAAACAAAATATACCAGATATAGGAAATCACTGGTACAAGTTCATCTCATAGCTCTCAATCTAAATCTTGTGTAGAGGGTGTTTGTGTTGATGGTGAGTTTGAGTCACTTGAAGCTGCAATAAACAATTATTAACAAATGACAAATATAATATATTAAATAATAAATAAAATTTAAAAATATTATTTATGAAAGACAATAAGAAATTAATAGCAAAAAATGATGAAAAAACAACCTATCAAAGGATTATAAAGAGAGAAATTAATTTATACGCACAGGATGCATTACTCATGTGTGAAGACAAGTTACACAAAAATACATACTAAGTCATCTAGCAATCAAAAGTCAGAAACAAAAACCTTGAAAGATAGGTGTATAAGTAAACTCATGCTCGTTTTTGCCAAGAAACACGGTAAAAAAGAACTACAATATGAGATAAAGACACAAATAGTAACAGATGCAACATTGGCTTATCATTGATGGTGTCAATGGCTTCTACAGTCAGCATTACAAGTGATAAGAGACAAATGGACAAGCTCTAATATCTTCTATAAACATTTACAAGTGATAAGAGATTAGCTGATATCAATACAGTCAACATCACAAAAAGCAAAGAAAATATTCAAGATTAATATATCAAAGATCTCAACAAAGATTAACTAGTACAATCCTATAGCAACTTCAAGCAGATGGTTTCTAGATATTGCAGTAAAGTTTCCATCCCAGATAATAACGCAACCTCTAGATGTAAAAGAGACATGAACCCTAAAAGAGAAGTCAGAAAAAGAAAGAAAACAAAGCATTTCCCTTCTGACGTACTTATCATTTCAAACCTTAAGAAGAATTAAAGAGAAAATCCCATGTAGGTAATTAATAAGAAGACATGAAAAGCCATTTTGTCACGTTCTGGACCTAATATGCAAACCAAACTTCAATGGAGCTGATTATAGGATTGAGTTTGTGGCATTAATGTGAACAACTACATGATATCTAGCTTAGTTGAATAGATAAGAGTCTAACTTTGTTACCCTACTCAAATGTTGGTTTCATCTATCAAATTTACCTTGAACAATAGAGCTAACAGGTAATGATATCTATATAATGTTTCCTCTATCCAAATATATGTGGAAATAGAAGCCAATAGAGTAATTCATCCAGCATGGCATTTGTCTCAAGAAACCATGTAATTAACTGCTAAATCGCACCAAGACAACTTATGAGCTTGTGATAGTTACTTCCAGATCACAGATCATCCCCTTGAGCACAAAAAGAACCACAATCACAAACACCTATGGTCATTCACTATCTGATGCCAAACCCCTAGGAATGATAGAATGGATGAATGGAAATGTAATTATGAGTTATGGAAATGTAATTATTATTAGATTAAGTGTCCCAGATTTTTCAGTAAAACCGCAATAATGATTCAGTAAACACACCATTTTAGTTAAAAACTCAAAATTGTCAAATAGATAGAGGGGAAAGGGCCAAACATTCATCAAAACGACCAAAACTTTTACTGCTTAAAACAAAACGTTTAGTTCAGTTAAACAAATATACCTGTCACCTTGCTCACTATGCTCTGTGAAGTCTAGATTCCATTGAGAGACTCTCTACATGGCTTCATACCCTCCAGTGGCAAATGCACGCAAATGGTTCAAAGTCGCCACTGATTGGCAATAGGCCCTGATCATCCTATGGGGATCTGGAACTCTTGTTTTCTCATCAAAAGAATCACCATTTATATTGTCACCTCTATAACTTGGGATCTTCACCCCATTCTTCTCTTCAAATGGATCTGACCTCGACTTTGCAAACTGACCTACCATTCTTCCCACCTAAACAATCATAAAAACAAACTTAAGTAGATTATCCCACTGCCATTGTACATCATAATTTGCATTGTCAGAAAGGAAGGCCTGTTGTTTTAAATAACTCAGTCTCGCAACCAAGTTTGTAATTAACAATAACCTTTCGGTTGATTAATAATCTTAATATCAACAAATTAATCAACTTATTCAACTGCAAAATAAAAAAGGTTCCAATATTTTGCAGTAATCTTATAATCTGATTCCACTACATCTCTCCAGTAACAAATTACCTATTAACCAACAATAAGAGTAACCAAATACTATATATCTAGATATGAGCATCCAATTACACATCGAAACAATTCCCCACAAATGCAATTGTTGGTCAAATCATAAAGAATATCAACACAAACAAGATAAGCTAATAAAATTCAAACTACAAATACAAATTAAAAACAAACCCCTAATAAAAGGGTATGATTTCCAATTCTAACTTCAAATAAATAAATAAATAAATAAAAAGCAGGGACCTTGATAACAGGTATTTGGCCACCAAACATGAGGACGACACCCATCTAGAGAAGGACCCTGAAAGTGTCACGAATGTTATTAGCATTGAACTCCTTGAAGCTCTCCGCACAGTCACCACCTTGTAGCAAGAAAGCATTGCCAAGAGCAGCCTGTCCTAGCTTCTCTTCAAGGCTCCTCGCATCCCCAGCAAACACAATTGGAGGGAACGTAGACAGCGTCTGGAGGACAGAGTCGAGATCATTTTGATCAGGGTACTCTGGAAGTTGGAGAGCATTCTTAGACTTCCAGCTGTCAACGCTCCACTTTGTGGGGATTGATGGGGAGCTGGTGGAGGCCGCCATTGTCATGCCCCGGAAGCGTGGAAAATAGGGCTAATTTAAAACTTTTTGCTCATCAATTCACAATTAATGGTGCATTCCTGTGCAGTGTCATACATCATCATAATTATCATGCCTCAGGATCTCATCATAATATAGTATATATTGTATCATATACATTACTCAATTCTAAGTTAATTAATCCTAATACATCTCGTACATCATTGTACAATAAGTGTCTGTAAATATAACTCTAGTCTGGGTACATGAATATTAAATACCTACCTCAATACACAAAATACGGCCTAGAGCTCAAGTCCTCCACTAGCCTCTAACCCGTACGCCGCAGGGAACTCACTTCACTTGAAGCGATCTGGGGGAAGAGAAAACAGGGTGAGCTTCCAAATCGCTCAGTAAGGGGGGTAAGGGAACTCAGTCATATAAACCATAGCACACATCACAAATATGTATTTGTTTATGAAGCTCATTTGAAATCGTAGAATGAAAGTTCTCAAAACATCATCATCTCATAACTCATAAATCATGTGAAAACATGAAGATAAAAAGGCTCAATATCGAGCACTCATAAGCATGTGTAAATATATGCGATAATGGCTATTCTCAAAATACGTGATAAAAATCACCTCAGTAAATAGCACGTGACAAGGTCACAAAACACAACTCATGTGTAAAACGAGACTAGGCAATAAAACTTAATTAAAACTCGTCATGGCACATCAAATATGTAATCTCCTCTGGGTGCGCATCCCAGGCATCCTCGTATAGAGGGAACGTCGACAATATGGTCATATGCATGATATATTGGACTTATATGTTACCAGAACAAGGCCCGGCCTTACATGCTACCAGAGCAATGCCTCGCCTCATGCACACTATCACGTGGTCCCTGGGTCGGTTCCCAGGCGGCCCACTCTCTCGGTCTTACATGCTACCAAAGCAAGGCCACCCAACGTTACCAGAACGGGGGTTATCTCACGTTGCCAAAACGGAGGCATCTCTCGTTACCAAAACGGAGGAATATCGGACTTACATGCTACCAGAGCAAGGCCTCCCAACGTTACCAAAGGGGAGGAATAATTGGACTTACATGTTACCAGAACAAGGCCTGTGGTCCCTGGGTCGGTTCCCAGGCGTCCCACTATATCGGTCTTACATGCTACCAGAGCAAGGCCCAATGTGTATTCAACATGACACACCTAAGTCTCAATCATTAGCCATTATCTTATAAAACGTTATGCCTTCACGTAGAACTCATAATGGTTTTCTCTCATAAAACTCATTTAAAACATTTGTGTACTCAACACAAAACATATTAAAACCGAGTTCCAACCGGCAAAACACGCACACATTTTCTCAAATCTCAATATCGCCTTAACATAGAGCCCAATTTACTTTTCACGCAAACTCAAAGGTTTATAAAGCAATTTCACACTCAGCTTATAAACTCATAAAATAATGGGCTCCAACCGGCTATAAAAATTGTGTGCAATTATATCACAACACAACACCAAACATGCTTGTATTCTCAAATCATGGTTCATGCTACAACAATTCATCAAAACACATACACAAATGGTTTAGTTTTCCCTTACCTCTTTGCACCTCGTATAGTGTAATCGTTTCCCCCGTATCACGGACTAGCCTCGCATTCCACTCTGGAACTCCCGAGCTGTCCAAACGATGTTAAAACATCAATACTCATTATCACATTAACCTCAATTCTCAAAATCGAGCATAATTGCTCATAACACCTCAAATTTTTTGATTCTCGTAACTCTACCCCAAACTACAATCTCATTCACAACATCTCAACGTTCCATATTTCCTATGCCACAATATCTATGCTAATACACCACATTGTCTAAATCTCCATTTATAGCTCAAAATTCCTAAATTTACCAAAGTTGCTAAATATCATCATCACTCCAACTACATTGTAATTTCATCAATCCCTAATCATTTTTCAGCTATTTCAACACAATGCCAACAACTATCATCACCAAAATCATCTCAAATATAAGGATCGAGGTTTAGAAATTACCCAAAGCTTGTGGAGAGCTTATCTCTTGCCTCGATTCAATCCGTTTTACGATTTCCAAGTATGTTGTTCTCCCTTTGATGAGGAACAACTTTCCTTCTTGCCACAGCCTCTGATTTGGACGAAAATGGGTGCTTTGGATGAGTGAGAAAGCTAGGGCTCGGTGAAAATGAGGTTTGGAAGAGAGAGAAAATGAAATTGCAGGAGAAAGCAAGGATTCCTTATATAGACTGAGGGTAGGAGATCGATCTGGCTCTTGATGAGATCGATCTGCATTTGAATTTGGGGATGATTTGGGGTAATTTATGCCTAGGAGATCGATCTGTCGAGGGGTGAGATCGATCTCTTTATGGCTTTATGAGATCGATCTACTCCTTGGGGAGATCGATCTTCTCCCAAACAGAAACATTTGGAGATCGATCTCTTCCTCATGAGATCGATCTTCTCTCAAACAGAATCATAAGGAGATCGATCCTCTTCCATTGGAGATCGATCTGCTCCTTAAATTCCTCCTTCCTTGTCATTTTTAACTCACCAGATCGATCTCTCCTTCTCCCAGATCGATCTGTCCTCATAGCTTCACACTTATTTTAAACACTTAACATATAAATCTCTAATTATCATTCCCACAATTCACTTAGCTCAATAAATTATACTTCAAGTTCATATTACATAATTGAAATATGTCTGAAATTCTCATATATCACGCCATTGATTTGGTGGACTTAGTTGGGTCGACGGAATGGATGACTGTGATGGGTTTGAGTTTGGCGGGGAGGAGAGGGTGACGATAATGGTGGCGGCAGAGAAGAGGAGATTTAGATGTGAGAAGGGATTGGGATGTCAGGCTCAGCCATTTTTTATTTTTCCAGAAAGTCAATGGTTGAAGGAGAGGAGAGCCAATATAAATAAATAATTAATTAATTCAATAAATGGCAGAAAGATTGTCAGAATCCTGTACTACTTCTCTTGGTATGGTCAAAATTGCAGTACACATCAAAGATATTCTATAACTGACAATCCAGCACCGGAACCGCCCCATCAAACGTCCTCAGGCTGCAATATATTGCAGCCAGAATGTGCAAGCTCATCGCCAGATCCAAGCAGGGCTCGCCTTCTATGGCACATCTCTCAAATGACTTAGTGGCTCGAATCGCATAGTCCAAATCTTTACTAGGACTCTCGCCAGAAGCGATAGTGTCTCAGGCCAATTTAAGTAAAAAAGGGCTGAGATACAGATTATCGAGTGAGGAATCATCCCAGTTGGGTGACTCGGGTGGAGGTTTCTTGGCAGAGCGGGGTGGGGAAGGCTTAGATTGGGAAGGGGAAAGAGATGGAAGCTTTTTATTTGGAGTCCTCGATGGATTAAGCGGTGGTGGCTCAAGAACTGAAATTTGTAGCGGTGGCGCGTCGGGTGGAGATTTGACAGAGACGAGACCCGACATTGTATGAAAAATAATTTAGAAATGCTAAATTAGAAAAGGAAAGAGGAACTTAGATGATTTGATGAATGAGAGAAATGGATAAAAAATAATAATAAAAGAGAGATTTAAGATTAGAACAGGCCACCAAGGGGCATGGGAACGGACTTTCTGTCTAGGTATGCGCTCAAGGGGCGTGGGAACGGACTTTCTGTCTAGGTATACGATATGATTCAATTTATTACAAAATCAATATATATAGTCGATTTTTAGTATAATTAATGGATTTGTTGATAAATTTTCAATCATATATATTTAGTGATAAATTTTGAAGCCAAATAATTAGTGACGCTTTTACAAAAAATGAAACGTTTAGTAATTCTTCACATTTGAAGTGCTTATTTTATGATGAAAACAAAAATGTCACCAAAATTAAAAAAACGTCACGAAATATTAAAGTATGTATATTTGGGGACAAAACTTAGCGTCAAATATTTAGTGACGTTTTTACGAAAACGTCTTGAAAAGTAATTCGTCACATAAAATGTGTTTTTTTAATGATGAAAACACAAACATCACCAAAAAAAAAAACCGTCATAAAAAAATTTCCCACAAATTATATTTCATTATAAAATTTGATGTCAAATATTTAGTGACGCTTTTATAGAAATGAGACGCTATATAATTTGTCACATATAAAGTGTTCATTTATGACAATAAATTAAATCATCACCAAAAATAAAAACATGTCACAAAAAAGTTTCCCTCTATTTATGTTTAGTGAAAAAATTTGGCGCTAAATATTTAGTAACACTTTTATGTGACGATTTTTTATATCGTCATAGAAAATATTAAAATAATAGAAAACTGTGACGAATTATATTATTCGTCACGTATGATATAGGTTACGTGACAAAATTTAATACGTCACATAGAACAATCGTCACAAATTGTCAAATTTGTTGTAGTGATATTTGTAAATCCCATCATGGCATAGAAAATCATCAACAATCACAGCTGTCAAAGCATGATAAATCATTATAATGTATTGAAAGGATTATGATGCATTATGTTTAAAACAATGCTATCACTTTAAAACATATGGATAAGTCTTATGTTGTGCATGATTAAGCAAAATGCATAATGTGTACTTAGGCTAACACTATGAGGTATGCCTAGTATGATCTCAAACCTCAACCCTACATTAAAGCGATATAATGAAATTGGTCAAATTATGCAATTGATCCCTGTACTATCTCAAAATTTGAAAATTGATCATTTCACTATAATTCATAAAAATTGAGTCCCAATAGTATTATGATTTGAAAATTTTACTCCAATCGATAACGACAATTACATTCTCCGTTAAAAATGCTAACGTGGTGATTGACTTAGCTAATTCTTGTTGACATGGTGTTGACTTCGTTGATGAAACACTTTTTGTCCCATGTAATTCATCCATAAAAATCAAGCCTTTTTACCATTCTGATTTACAAATCCTAATCTAATCGATAACATTGATAAAGATCTTCAATACATTGAAAATAATGATGTAATTTTAACTTTTTGCTGATGTAATTTTAACTTTTTGCTGAGGTGGCTCTTTATTTGGACTGCTTGTACACCTAATTGCTTACATTGCATGACGTAGCTTATCTTAGTCGATATGGAGATCATGTGGTCTTTTTTTTTTCTTTTTTTCTTTTTTCTCTCAACATCACAATCGAGAGACCAACAAAAGTATTTGATTTTTAGGGATTTGTCATCGCTCGCTAACTATGTTTTTACTTCCAAAACTCGCCCTCTTCTTCATATCAATATCCTCTTTCTCATTATCCAATTGGGTTTTTTTTTCTAAAAATTTCTCAAAATTTCTAGATTTAGAAAACTAACCTGCGGTTTTAACCTTCAAAAGCCCTAACCTCTTTATTCTTCCATCTCCCTTCATTTTATTTTCTTTTTTTCTCCTTCTTACTAAATTATGAAGGGGATATATTGGTATGAAAGCCTCATTTTGTCACACTTAGAGAAAATATTGATGCTATTTCCATGAAGGTTGTAAGACCCACTTTGTATGTATCTGTTGCTATATTCCTTATGATTCATGCGATGTACACATATATATTCATTGAATCATAAGAAGAGTATTGACTAAATTAAATTTGTAAAGAAGAATAAAATGGAATATCGGTGAACGTCGGAAGTAATTAAATACGAGCTGAAATGGCCATAGGACAAACAAAAATGATCAAAATGAAGTTAACCGAAAATACGAAATTAAAATAAGAAAAGATGGGGGATGTATGAAGGAAAGTCAGGTTAAATTGATTTTCGAAACAAGAGCAGGGGTAAAATGGTCAAAATACCGAAATCCGGTATTAGGGCGATAAGAAAATTTTAATTAAAAATAAGGATGTATGATATCTTGATCGATAATGAGGAAATTATATAATTTTGAGTCAATTGATCAAGATCCGAAATTTTTATAAAAAAAAATACCGAAAAGTCACCCGGAACAATATCTCGGAAAATACGAAAGAATAATATCGAAAGATGGAGAAAAATGAATTTAATAAATTAAATTAAATTAAATAAATTAAATTAGAATAAAATAATGTAAGTTGTAGATATTTTGGAATATTGTAGAGTATTTTAATGAATAGTATAATAATAAAATAGTTTATAAATAATAATAATAATAATAATAATAATAAAGAGAAGAAAATCGGGAAAACCCGAAACATAAAATCGAAGGAAAACCGTGAGGGACCCGAAACCACCGAAGGAGCACTGGCAACCCTTAACCGTCTACGAGCAGCCGAGGTGTAAGAGGAGAGACCGGCGACCTTCAGGACGCCGGAAACGCGCCGTGTAGTGGCCGGAGGACGTCGGTCGGAGCGAAGGAAGATCCAAGAGGAAACGGGCTGATTTTCGACGAACCACCAAGACTGGGCTGGAACGGAAGTGTCACGCCCCGAAAATGCGAAAAATAGGGCTAATTTAAAACTTTTTACTCATTAATTCACAATTTAAGAGTGCATTCCTGTGCAGTGTCATACATCATCATAATTATCATGCCTCAGGATCTTATCATAATATAGTGTATATTGAATCATATACATTACTCAATTCCAAGTTAATTAATCCTAATACATCCCATATAATGTAATAAATCAAGTGTCTGTAATTACAATAATAGTCTGGGTACATGAAAAGATAAAATATACCTCAAGATACAATATATATGGCCTGGAGCTCGAATCCTCCACTAGCCACTACTCCGTACGTCGCAGGGAAGTCCTTATTCACTTGAAGAACTCTGGGGGGAAAGAAAAACAGGGTGAGCTTCTAAATCGCTCAGTAAAGGGGGGGTAAGGAACTCATTTCATAAACCAAAATACACATCACAAAAGGTTTATTTGTATGTGAAACTCATTTGAAAACCATAGCATGAAAGTTCTCAAAACAATATTCTCATATCTCAAATCATGTGAAAACATGAAGTAAAAAGGCTCACTCTAGAGCATTAACAAAGCATGTGAAAATAACGCGTTAAACGCTTTATCAAATACGTGATAAAATCACAGTAAAAATAATGCACGTGGCACAACCACTAAACACACGTGGCAAAGCCACTGATTTAATTTCTCGCGTGGCATAGCCACAAAACACACGTGGCAAAGCCACTGATTTAAATTCTCACGTGGCATAGCCACAAAACACACGTGGCAAAGCCACTGATTTAATTTCTCGCGTGGCATAGCCACAGAATAGGGTTTCTCAACGTGGCACAGCCACCAATGGGGTATAACGTGGCACAGCCACCAATTTTACGTGGCATAGCCACAGAATAGGTTATTCTCACGTTACCAGAACGGAGAAGAATTCGGGCTTACATGCTACCAGAGCAATGCCCGGTGTGTACTCACAACTACACACCCAAGTCTTATCACATAAGACAGGTTTGCCTTCACGTAGAACTCGTAATGGTTTTCTCTCATAAAACTCATTTGAAATCGTTTTGTACTCAACACAAAACGTAATAAAACCGAGTTTCAACCGGCAAAGCACACGCACACATTTCTCAAATCACAATATTGCCTTAACGTAGAGCCCAGTTATAAACTCATAAAACATTGGGCTCCAACCGGCTATAAAATCGTGTGCAATTTAATCTCAACACAAAACACTCAACATGCTTGTTTTATAAACCACAAATCATGCTAAAACAGTTTGCAATTCACATACACAAATGGCTTAGATTTCCCTTACCTCTTTGCACCTCGTATAGTGCAATCGTTTCCCCCGTATCACGGACTAGCCTCGCATTCCACTCTGGAACTCCCGAGCTGTCCAAACGATGTTAAAACATCAATACTCAATATCACATAAACCTCAATTCTCAAAATCGAGCATAATTGCTCATAACTCCTCAAATCTCTTGATTTCTCGTAACTCAACCCTAAACTACAACCTCATTCACAATATCTCAATGTCCTACATTCCTCATGCCAATTATCTAGGCTAATTCTCCACATTGTCTATATTTCCATTTATAGCACAATTCTCAAAATTACCCAAAATCGCTAAATATCATATCACTCTAACCACATTGAAATTTCATCAATTCCTACTCATTTCTCAACTATTTCAACACAATGACAACCACCAATAACATCAAAAATCAGCTCAAATATCAAGATCGAGGTTTAGAAATTACCCAAAGCTTGTGAGACGCACAACTCACGCCTCGATCCGATTCGTCCTTTGATTTTCAAGTATGTTGTTCTCCTTTTGATGAGGAACAACTTTCCTTCTTACCACAACAGCTGATTCGGTCGGAAATGGGTGATTTGGAGGAGTGAGAAACTAGGTTTTCGGTGGAAATGGGTTTTGGAAGAGAGAGAAAGTGAAATTGCAGAGAAAACACGGGTTCCTTATATAGACTGGAGGTAGGAGATCGATCTGCCTCTTGATGAGATCGATCTGTGTTTGAAATTTGGGGACGATCTGGGCAATTTTATGCATAGGAGATCGATCTGTCGAGGGGTGAAATCGATCTCTTTATGGCTTTATGAGATCGATCTGCTCCTGAAGAGATCGATCTTCTCCCCAAACAGAATCATTTGGAGATCAATCTCTTCCTCATGAGATCGATCCCTTCTCAAACAGATTCATAAGGAGATCGATCTCTTCCATTGGAGATCGATCTGCTCCTCAAATTCCCCCTTCCTCGTCATTTTTAACTCACCAGATCGATCTCTCCTTCTCCCAGATCGATCTGTCCTCATACTTCATGCTCATTTTACACACTTAACATATAAATCTCCAATTATAATTCCCACAATTCACTTAGCTCAATAAATTACACTTCAAATTCTTATTACATCATTAAATATGTCTGAAATTCTCAGATCTCACAGGAAGCCACCGACGCATTCAGGGGGAGGAGCCGGTTCTTTTGAGACCGGTATTGGCCGGCAAGACCGTCGGAAACGCCGGCGACGGCAAGTGGCAGGAACGGCACTGTTTGGCCGAAAGGAAAGGGAAGGAAAAGGAGGGAAAAGGAAGGAAAGAGGAAAAGAAAAGAAAAGAAAAGGGAAGAAAAGAAAGGAAAAAGGGGGAAAGGAAAGAAAATTTACCGGGGACGACTCGAGATTCGGGTAAGTCGACCGAGGGTCGAGATTGACCTACGGGTAAATTTCAAAAATTTAATTTAATATTATTTTAATGGAAAGTAACCTGGATTTACCTAACTGTGCAGCTTTACGACAGAGACCGAACGAGAGCCGATTGAGCTCTGATTTTTGTACCCCGCATCGTATCGGGTAAGCACATTTTAATTTCGGCGATATGAGTTCTTTAAATACAGAGTTTGATTATTTTATGAAATTATGGATTAATTTCGATAGAAACGAATATTTTTCGGAATTGTAATGTAATTCCCATAAATGGTATACGGGCTATCCAATGAGTTTGGATACGAAGCCCGATAATTATTAGTAAGCTGCATAAGCCCGGTATACCCGAAGAAGGGAATTTATAAATATAAAAGGGCTGAAAATGGGCTGAGACCCAATAAGGTAGATAGGGCCCAATACTTTAAAGTTGGTCAGTAAATGCGATATACTGATCAAGATAATTGAATTGACCTCAACTGTGTGGTTATATGCAGTTACGTACATTTGGTTGGCGCGCATTTGGGCCGAGAGGTTCGGTATCATCGAGACAGGTTAAGTCTGCGTGCGATTCCAGATAAGGAAATTTTACGAACTGCTAGAGATAGCTTTACGAATTTTCGACGCCATTTACATACCTTTAAATTGTCCGAAGGGTCTAGATTCGAGATAAAAATTTTAGGACCTTGGATGGGCAAATTACCAAAATACCCTCGTCAAGGGTAAAATTTTAAATTTTAGAAAAAAGTATAAGGAGCAAGAACAAAGGGTTCCTGCTAGTTTTCGAAGTATTTTGGTACATGCATGAGTAGGTCGGCTAACTTTTAAATGAAATTGCATAGCATTTCATATTTTCAACAAATGTTGATTTTCGTTGAAATCGATTTGAGAAATGTAGCCGCCTACGTGACTTTTTAGATATGTGACGTGCTAGAGCTCAGCTCACACGAGTTTTGATTTGTGCAATGATTACATTAGTGCTGGAGCGAGAGCTCGCACTAGAGTTTTACGTGATTTTCATAACACGGTGCCGGAGTCTAACTCGCACCATAGTTTTATATATGATTTTCGTGACAGAGTGCTAGAGCTTAGCTCGCACTAGTTTTACTTGATTTAATGAAAGTGTTGGAGCACCGCTCGCACTATTTTTCTGAGATCATACGATAAGCCGTGCTTGGAGCAGCGGGTAGACTGTGTGTCACTGATTAAATAGGCTCGCACGTGCGTCTTGAGACATGGCATGAGTATAGAGACATGATATGGGTCCACGGAGTACGATGTACTGTGCAAGTAGTATGGAGTACGATGTACCGTGTGGTATCTTTAGATACGTGGTATCTTCGAATATGGCATCTTCGGATGCGGCATCTTCGGATGCATGGGATGGGATAAGACCGACGAGATGGATTGACCCACCTCTCGGGCGGTTCCCGATCATGGTGAGAACCCGCACACTAGGATCCGTGTAGCAGAAGAACTCCCGAGGACACATGGCCATAGTCCTGGTTATTACCGATATACAGATATTGCTTAGTCTCGTATCTCGTATATTTATGTTTTCGGATATTGATGTTTTCGAGAAAACACAATTTCACGGATTTTGTGTGAGTCAGGGCGACCCGAGGGAAGGGTTGAGTCCTGACCTTATATGAAATTTTAACGAGAAATAAATGATTTAAAATATATGCATGTTAAGTTTTCATGCTTTTTGGGATTTCATATGAGTTATTTTACATGACATCATAATATAGCATCCGTTTTGGAAATGTGTGGAGAAAGGGTGGTTTATGCATGGCACTACGTTCATGTAGGTTGTATTGTTATCTACTTGTTCGTAGAATTGCCTTACTGAGCTTGATGTGCTCACCCCTTTCACTTTCTCACACAGATTTCTTCCAGTAGATTGGGAGGCGACTGGGTACGGCATTCTAGTTGTTCGCTGCTGCCTATCTTTTTGAGGTATATATATACACGTTATATATGTTTCTTGTATCTAAATAAGATGAGCACAGTATTATATTCTGTATGACACTGGGATGTATAGAGTAGGTATAAATATGTAATGAAATGGAAGAAGTTTAGTGCAGAATATATGAACTTGTATTTAAATTAAATTGTGCACTAATTGTAAATGTATGGAGATGACATGGGCACTGACATACAGCCCAATTATTGGTTATGGTTGGTCACGATTCGAGGTAAGTATGAAACTAATAAAACGCGAAAAAATTTACTCTGATTTTTGGGTAGTTTGGGTCGTGACAATAAAGGTGGTATCAGAGCGAAATTGGTCTGATGCATGTCAGTGTCAATAACTAGGAATTTCATCCCTGTGTTACTGTGCTTGGTTAGATACAATCGTGTATATTGAGATGGGTTTTAATTAAGAAATGGTTGTGAATGCAGGACTATAGGCAAGATGCCTGTTACTCGTCGTGGTAGAAGAGGTCGGGCACGAGGCAGAGGTCGTAGAGGTAGGCCTACGACTGATAGACGTGCCGAGTTACCTCATGAGACTCAGGAGGAGGCTGAGGTAGAGACCGGGGTGGAGCATGCCCCAAAGGGTCCTACAGAGAGAGATACTACAGAGCAGGGTACTGCAGAGAGGGGTACTGCAGAGAGATCTGCTGAGGCAATTGAGGAGCGTTTCGCTGGGATAGAGCTGAGCCTTGAGGTGCTTATGGAGTCGGTTTCGTAGTCAGTACAGGGAGTTAGAGGTGGACAGGGTGATACTGGACATGCAGCTACTCCTGATACGCCTGCTCAGCCAGTACAGGAGACAGAGACTCCTACACCCCCACCGGTCCAGGACATGGATTCTCCTGTCACCCCACACCAGAGTATTAGAGATTGGGGTTACAGTTGTGATATGGACAGACTACGACAGTTCCAGAAGTTCAGACCGTTGGCATTCAGTAGGGCGAAAGACCCAGTGGTAGCTGAGGATTGGTTGAGCGAGATGGAGAAGCTATACGGGTTCTTCGAGTGTACCCCTACGGAGATGGTGGCATTCGCGATTTTTATGTTTAGGGGATCGGCGGAGCATTGGTGGAAGTCCACCAGACAGATTCTCAGAGCTAGACATACCTTGATTAGCTGGGAGATATTTTTAGAGGCCTTTCGGAGGCAGTAAGTTCCAGATACAGCGCAGCGGAAGCTGCAGTCTGAGTTTTTAAACCTGACCCAGGGGAGTCGATCGGTAGATGAGTACGAGACGAGGTTCATCTCCCTGGGCAGTTATGACCCGGATACCATGAGTAGTGAGACTAAGAAGGTTCGGAGGTTTATAGATGGATTGAGGCCAACGATCAAATCTAGATTGGTCCCTTTGGCTATTCCGACTTACGAGGAGGCAGTGAGTAGAGCGCAGCTGATTGAGCAGGATTTTGAGAGGACTACCTCAGAGTTTGGGAAGACTAGCAGCAGACATAGAGAGAGGAAGAGATCAGTGGGAGATAGAGGGTCTGGTTATAGAGGGGGCAGACAGTTGATTGGGAAGAGGCCGAGGATAGAGGAGATTCGAGAGAGGCCAGCTAGACCTCCAGTTCATCCAGCCATTTCATCTGCTCCACAGAAGGGCATTGTCATAGGTGGGCCATGACCTACTACTGAGAGATGCGGTAGGTGTGGTAGATATCATGGAGATAGACCCTGCTTTATTCCTACAGTGGTATGCTATAGATGCGGGAAGCCCAGACACGTGAGCAGAGATTGTCCCGAGATAGTCGAGAGTGCCCCTCAGAAGGGCAAGGGTTCAGAGAGGGCTTCTGGTGATACATCTGCGCCGTGGAGGAAAGCGGCAGCGGCAGAGAAAGGGAAGCAAATGGTTGGTACAAGGCGAGTGCATGCTCTTGACTAGGATACAGCGGATCAGTCCTCAGATGTGGTGAAAGGTACTATTCTGATCCATGATTTTGAAGCATATGTGTTAATAGATCCTAGTTCTACGCATTCATTTGTATCACCCTTGTTTGCATTTAAATTGTGTAATTATGTGAAACCTACCCCTCTGAGTAGAAAGCTATCTATAATGACACCCATGAACACTAGCCAATTAGTGGAGTATGTATTGAGCGATTGTGAGCTGAAATTAGGTGGTAGAGTGATGACAGCCAATCTAATCTTGATGCATATGAGAGATTTTGATGTAATCCTAGGAATGGATTGGTTGGTTGCTCATCGACCTGTTTTAGATTGTTTTGCCAAAACAGTCACGTTTCATACTCCAGAAAGATGTATTGTGCAATTTCCTTGAAGTAAATGAGAATGAGAATTTTATAAGAGTATGAATGAATGACGTACTAATTTAGTGGATAATGTTGTGAAGGTTATATTGCGTACGTGGTAGATACGGCTGCGGCACGTCCGGAATTGACAGACATTCCAGTAGTCAGAGAGTTTCCAGATGTCTTTCTGGATGAGTTACCAGGGTTACCGCCAGTGAGGGAGACAGAGTTCAGTATTGATATGACACCCGGTACAGAGCCGATATCTAGACCGCCGTACAGGATGGCTCCAGTTGAGTTAGAGGAGCTGAGGAAACAGCTACAGGAACTGTTAGAGAAGGGGTTCATCAGACTGAGTGTGTCACCATGGGGAGCACCGGTTCTGTTTGTTAGGAAGAAGGATGGGAGCTTTCGGTTGTGTATCGACTATCGATTATTGAACAAGGCTACCATCAAGAATAAGTACCCCCTTCCGAGGATTGATGATTTACTGGATCAGTTACGGGGAGCACAGGTCTTTTTCAAGATTGATCTGAGATCTGGGTACCATCAGTTGAGAGTTCGGGATGGAGATGTACCCAAGACAGCTTTTCGCACCCGTTTGGTCACTTTGAGTTTACAGTTATGCCATTCGGGTTGACGAACGCTCCCGCAGCTTTTATGTCATTGATGAATTAGGTGTTTCGACCTTATTTGGATCAATTTGTGATTATCTTCATCGATGACATCCTAGTTTATTCGAGGTCCAGAGAGGAGCATGAGTAGCACCTGAGGATTATATTGCAAACCCTCCGTGAGAAGCGATTGTATGCTAAGCTCAGTAAGTGTGACTTTTGGCTTGAGCAGATCTCCTTCTTGGGACATATTGTGTTGAGGGATGGTGTGTAAGTAGACCTATCCAAGATTGAGGCAGTAGTACAGTGGCAGAGGCCTCAGACAGTTACGGAGATCAGGAGTTTTCTGGGTTTAGCTGGATATTATAGACGGTTTGTGGAGGGGTTTTCAAGATTGGCTGCTCCGTTGACACGTCTCACTCGAAAGAGTGTTGCATTTGAGTGGGACGACAGATGCGAGGAAAGTTTTCAGGAGCTGAAGTGTCGATTGATCTCTGCTCCGATTCTCAGCATTCCTACCAGCTCAGGAGGTTTTTCTGTTTACACAGATGCTTCTTACCAAGGACTGGGCTGTGTATTGATGCAGGACGGGAAGGTAGTCGCTTATGGATCCAGACAGCTGAAGGATCATGAGAGGAACTACCCGACCCATGACTTAGAGTTGGCGGCAGTAATGTTTGCATTGAAGATATGGCGCCACTATCTGTATGGTGAGAAATTTCAGGTATTTACCGATCACAAAAGCCTCAAGTATCTGTTCTCGCAAAAGGAATTGAACATGAGACAAAGAAGGTGGCTTGAGCTTCTGAAGGATTACGACTGTGAGATCTTATACCACCCGGGTAAGGCGAATGTAGTGGCTGGCGCGTTGAGTAGGAAACATCTCGGGTTGGTTGCTTATATGATAGTACGGAAGCACGAGTTATTAGAGCAGTTTGCGAGCCTCAGTTTGGATGTGACCCCGCCTGATACTGATAGTGGTTATATGATTGCTAGCCTGCGATTGGAGCCGGATTTGATGGATCGGATTCGACAGGTTCAGCGTGATGATCAGCAGTGTATTGAGATAGTCAGGCAGATGCAGAAGGGTATTGAGATTGAGTTTGAGTTGAGTTCAGATGGATTACTGAGGTTCCGAGACAGGATATGTGTTCCCGAGGATCCTGAGATCAGGAGATTGATCTTGACAGAGGGTCATTCGTCGAGGTATACCTTGTATCCGGGTAGTACGAAGATGTATCAGAATCTCCAAAAGGTATACTGGTGGTTGGGGATGAAGAGAGATATAGCAGAGTTTGTTGCGAGATGTCTCATCTGTCAGCAGGTGAAGGTAGAGCATCAGAAGCCTGCAGGGTTATTGCAGCCTGTACCTATACCGACTTGGAAATGGGAGCATGTCACCATGGACTTTGTGATAGGCTTACCGAGGACTCGTAGAGGGAATGATGCCATATGGGTGATAGTCGACAGATTGACGAAGTCGGCACATTTCCTAGCGATGAGAGTCACCGATACTCTGAGTAGATTGACGGAGCTCTATGTGCGCGAGATTGTGAGACTGCATGGTGTCCCAGTGAGTATTGTGTCGGATAGGGATTCCTGCTTCACTTTTCGTTTCTGAGAACACTTTCAGGAAGCTATGGGGACCCAGTTGAGATTCAGTACAGCTTTCCATCCTCAGACAGATGGGCAGTCAGAGAGGACTATACAGACCCTCGAGGATATGTTGAGAGCTTGTGTACTTGATTTTGAGGCTCCTGGGATGATCACCTACCACTCGCAGAGTTCGCCTATAATAATAGTTATCATTCGAGTATCAGGATGGCACCATATGAGGCCTTGTATGGCCGTAGATGTCGATCTCCTGTAGGATGGGAGGAAGTTGGTGACAGGCAGATATTCGCTCTCGATTTGATAGTCAGGCCTCTGAGGATGTCCAGTTGATTTGTGAGAGGTTGAGGACCGCTCAGAGTCGACAGAAAAGTTATGCTGACAAGAGACGTAGACCGTTGGAGTTTACAGCAGGGGAGTCAGTATTTTTGAAAGTTTCTCCTTCCAAGGGTATTACGAGATACGAGAAGAGGGGGAAGCTGAGCCCTCGCTTCATAGGACCTTTTGAGATACTCGAGAGAGTGAGAGATCGAGCTTACAGGCTAGCGTTGCCACTAGAGCTAGCAAATGTCCATAATGTCTTCCACGTCTCCAAGCTTCGGAAGTATCAGCCGTATCCGTCGCATGTGATCAGATACGAGCCACTGGAGCTCAGTGAGGGTATGTCCTATGTTGAGAGACCGATTCAGATTGTGGATAGGAAGGAGAAGGTATTGAGATCGAAGATGATTCCTCTGGTGAAAGTACTGTGGCAGCATCACACTCCGGAGGAAGCGACTTGGGAGTTAGAGAGTTTGATGAAAGAGAATTACCCGGAGTTGTTCAGAGACTGATTTGTTCCAATTTGGAGGACCAAATTCTTTTAGTGGGGGAGATTATGTAAGACCCACTTTGTATGTATCTGTTGCTATATTCCTTATGATTCATGCGATGTACACTTATATATATTCATTGAATCATAAGAAGAGCATTGACTAAATGAAATTTGTAAAGAAGAATAAAATGGAATATCGGTGAACGTCGGAAGTAATTAAATACGAGCTGAAATGGCCCCAGGACAAACGAAAATGATCAAAATGAAGTTAACCAAAAATATGAAATTAAAATAAGAAAAGATGGGGGATGTATGAAGGAAAGTCAGGTTAAATTGATTTTCGAAACAAGAGCAGGGGTAAAATGGTCAAAATATCGAAATCCGGTATTAGGGCGATAAGAAAATTTTAATTAAAAATAAGGATGTAAGATATCTTGATCGATAATGAGGAAATTATATAATTTTGAGTCAATTGATCAAGATCCGAAATTTTAAAAAAAAAAATACCGAAAAGTCACCCGGAACAATATCTCAAAAAATACGAAAGAATAATATCGAAAGATGGAGAAAAATGAATTTAATAAATTAAATTAAATTAAATAAATTAAATAAGAATAAAATAATGTAAGTTGTAGATATTTTGGAATATTGTAGAGTATTTTAATGAATAGTATAATAATAAAATAGTTTATAAATAATAATAATAATAATAATTTAAAAAAAGAGAAGAAAATTGAGAAAACCCGAAACAGAAAACCTAAGGAAAACTGTGAGGGACCCGAAACCACCGAAGGAGCACCGGCAACCCTTGACCGTCGAAGAGCAGCCGAGGTACAAGAGGAGAGACCGGCGACCTTCAGGACGCCGAAAACGCGCCGTGTAGTGGCCGGAGGACGTCGATCGGAGCGAAGGAAGATCCGAGAGGAAACGGGCTGATTTCCAAAGAACCATCGCGACTGGGCTGGAACGGAAGCCACCGACGCATTCAGGGGGAGGAGCCGGTTCTTTTGAGACCGGTATTGGCCGACAAGACCGTCGGAAACGCCGACGACGACAAGTGGCAGAAACGGCACCGTTTGGCCGAAAGGAAAGGGAAGGAAAAGGAGGGAAAAGGAAGGAAAGAGGAAAAGAAAAGAAAAGAAAAGGGAAGAAAAGAAAGGAAAAAGGGGGAAAGGAAAGAAAATTTACCGGGGACGACTCGAGATTCGGGTAAGCGACCGAGGGTCGAGATTGACCTAAGGGTAAATTTTAGAAATTTAATTTAATATTATTTTAATGGAAAGTAACCTGGATTTACCTAACTGTGCAGCTTTACGACAGAGACCGAACGAGAGTCGATTGAGCTCTGATTTTTGTACCCCGCATCGTATCGGGTAAGTACATTTTAATTTCGGCAATATGAGTTCTTTAAATACAGAGTTTGATTATTTTACGGAATTATGGATTAATTTCGTATAGAAACGAATATTTTTCAGAATTGTAATGTAATTGCCATAAATGGTATACGGGCTATCCAATGAGTTTGGATACGAAGCCCGATAATTATTAGTAAACTGCATAAGCCCGATATACCTGAAGAAGGGAATTTATAAATATAAAAGGGCTGAAAATGGGCCGAGACCCAATAAGGTAAATAGGGCCCAATACTTTAAAGTTGGTCAGTAAATGTGATATACTGATCAAGATAATTGAATTAACCTCAACTGTGTGGTTTTATGCAGTTACGTACATTTGGTTGGCGTACATTTGGGCCGAGCGGTTCGGTATCATCGAGACAGGTTAAGTCTGCGCGCGATTCCAGGTAAAGAAATTTTACAAACTGCTAGAGATAGCTTTACGAATTTTCGACGCCATTTACATACCTTTAAATTGTCCGAAGGGTCTAGATTCGAGATAAAAAGTTTAGGGCCCCGGATGGGTAAATTACCAAAATACCATTGTTAAGGGTAAAATTTCAAATTTTAGGAAAAAGTATAAGGAGCAAGAACAAAGGGTTCCTGCTAGTTTTCGAAGTATTTTGGTACATGCATGAGTAGGTCGGCTAACTTTTAAATGAAATTGCACAACATTTCATTTTTTTAACAAATGTTGATTTTTGTTGAAATCGATTTGAGAAATGTAGTCGCCTACGTGACTTTTCAGGTATGTGACGTGTTAGAGCTCAGCTCACACGAGTTTTGATTTGTGCAATGATTACATTAGTGCTGGAGCGAGAGCTCGCACTAGAGTTTTACGTGATTTTCATAACACGGTGCCAGAGTCTAACTCGCACCATATTTTTATATATGATTTTCGTGACAGAGTGCTAGAGCTTAGCTCGCACTAGTTTTACTTGATTTAATAAGAGTGTTGGAGCACCGCTCGCACTATTTTTCTGAGATCATACGATAAGCCGTGCTTGGAGCAGCGGGTAGACTGTGTGTCACCGATTAAATAGGCTCGCACGTGCGTTTTGAGACATGGCATGAGTATAGAGACATGATATGGGTCCACGGAGTACGATGTACCGTGCAAGTAGCATGAAGTATGATGTACCGTGTGGTATCTTCGGATACGTGGTATCTTCGGATACGCATCTTCGGATGCGGCATCTTCGGATAAGACCGACGAGATGGATTGACCCACCTCCCGGGCGGTTCCCGATCATGGTGAGAACCCGCACACTAGGATCCGTGTAGCAGAGGAACTCTCGAGGACACATGGCCATAGTCCTGGTTATTACCGATATACATATATTGCCTAGTCTCGTATCTCGTATATTTATGTTTTCGGATATTGATGTTTTCGAGAAAACACAATTTCACGAATTTTGTGTGAGTCAGGGCGACCCGAGGGAAGGGTTGAGTCCTGACCTTATATGAAATTTTAACGAGAAATAAATGATTTAAAAGATATGCATGTTAAGTTTTCATGCTTTTTGGGATTTCATATGAGTTATTTTACATGACATCATAACATAGCATCCGTTTTGGAAATGTGTGGAGAAGGGGTGGTTTATGCATGGCACTACGTTCATGTAGGTTGTATTGTTATCTACTTGTTCGTAGAATTGCCTTACTGAGCTTGATGTGCTCACCCCTTTCACTTTCTCACACAGATTTCTTCCAATAGATTGGGAGGCGACTGGGTACGGCATTCTAGTTGTCCGCTGCTACCTATCTTTTTGAGGTATATATATACACGTTATATATGTTTCTTGTATCTAAATAACATGAGCATAGTATTATATTTTGTATGACACTGGGATGTATAGAGTGGGTATAAATATGTAATGAAATGGAAGAAGTTTAGTGCAGAATATATGAACTTGTATTTAAATTAAATTGTTCACTAATTGTAAATGTATGGAGATGACATGGGCACTGACATACAGCCCAATTATTGGTTATGGTTGGTCATGATTCGAGGTAAGTATGAAACTAATAAAACGCGAAAAAATTTACTCTGATTTTTGGGTAGTTTGGGTATTGTTTATTTTAGGAAATGACTTTATTTTCATCAACTAGCATTCTTTTGTTGGGTTTTATGAACTTATAGTTAAGATAAAAATACTAACTTAAATAACAATCAGTGTAAAAGGAACCTTGGTTAACTATGAGCACTAGTAGTTGCTAGCATGTAGGGTTTGAAGGAAAAAATAGTAATTGAACATTAAGATTCTCTAATATAACTACTTCTGGTTTTTAGGCTTGAATAAACCGACTAAAGTAACTGACCACTTAAAAGAAAACGTCACATTTTAGGAAGTCACACATAAAGTTTCTATTCATGAAGCAGCTAAAGGGTTTGACATCTTCTAGTATCTACTACTACTACGAAGTTTGATAATAATTTATTACTATATGAACTCGGATTTAATAGTAAAAATGAATTCAATTCTTTAGCGATTTCAAGCCAAACCCAACTTTCACCTTCCTAGCTATATCCCACTCACTAATTTAGTTAACCCATTAGTCTTGCATTCTAAACTTACATAATTTTTATCACATAATTTAATTGAACAAGAAAATCTTTGAAACTTGTTTATTATGCTAAATGATTAAGTAAATGACGCAGGTTCATTATCTCAATGGGAAAATAAGATTTCTAGAAAATGATGGCATACCTACCAAGCCTGGTAACCTTCTTGTAGTTTTAAATATTTTATGGATTATATGATTGAAAATGTTATTATTCTGTTATATTTGTTATTTATATTTGAATATTAATTAATATGGATGTGAATAAATGTAAGTAAAATTATTGAAGTAAATCTAATTTTTTTCATTATGTTTTATATTTAATCGTGTCATATATGTCGTGTCCATTTGTGCCAATCATGTTTAATCATGTCTGTTGTGTCTAAACGTGTTAATCGTGTCATGCTATGTTACACTGACGATTATAATGTGTCAATCGTGCCGTGTCACATATAGCGTGTACAAGATATATATTTTGTGTTTGTCTTTGCTATTCAAATAAATTTTATAATTTGTGTTGTGTTTGTGTTTTAATATTTCGTGTCATGTCGTCATTGATGTCTGACATGCAACACGACACAGAGACATGGATTCCAAGTTTTAATGCTTAGGGTTTGATTTTGGTTTATAAGTTAGCATTTAGTTTTAGGGTTTGTGGGTTTGGGGTTTGGTTTTAAGGTTTAAGATTTTAGTTTAGGGTTTTAGTTTGGGGCTTAAGGTTTAAGGTTTGGTTTTAGTTTTAGCATTTTGGTTAAGGGTTTTATGGTTTTGTGTTTAGTTTTAAGGTTTCAAATTTAGGGTTTAGGGTTTGATTTTAGTGTTTAACATTTAAGGTTTGGTTTTAGGGTTTATGGTTTAGTGCTTAGGGTTTTTGGTTTAGGGTTTTAGTTTAATGCTTAAGGTTTAAGGTTTGATTTTAGGTTTTAGCTTTAGTTTTAGTATTTTGGTTAAAGGTTAAAGGTTTATGGTTTAGGGTTTAATGTTTTTGGTTTATTGATTGATTTTAGGGTTTAGGATTTAAGGTTTTGATTTTGGGTTTGGCTTTAAGGATTACCATTTAAGGTTTGGTTTTAGGGTTTATGTTTTAGTGTTTAGTGTTTAGGTTTTGCTTTTAGGTTTGTTTTAGGGTTTAATATTAAAGTTTAAGGTTTAGCTTTTGATTTTTGAGTTTAGGCTTTGGTTTTAGTGATTATGGTGTGGGATTTAAGTTTTGGTTTTAGGGTTTGATTTTAGAGTTTATGGTTTTATTTCAAGGTTTAAAGTTTATGGTGTGGTTTTAGTGTTTAAGGTTTGGTTTTAGAGTATATGGTTTAGGATTTAGTTTTTGGTTTTAGCGTTTAAGGTTTAGATTTAGGGTTTAGGGTTCGGTGTTAGGGCGTAAGTTTTGGTTTTAGGGTCTAGGGGTTAGAGTTTGGTTTTAGAGTTTATGGTTTACGGTTTAGTGTTTGGTATTGGTGTTTAGGGTTTTGTTTTAGTATTTAAGCTTTAATGTTAGGGTTTATGGTTTGGTTTTAGGGTTTTGGTTTTACTCTTTTTGATTTAGTGTTTGTGATTTTATGTTTATAATTTATTGTTACGATTTATGGTTTGGGTTTAGTTTTAGGGTTTAGGGTTTAAGGTTTTATTTTAGGGTTTGGTTTTAATGTTTATGGTTTAGTATTTAAGGATTGGTTTTATGGTTTGGGTTTGGCATTTTGGATTTAAAGTTTGATTTTGAGGGTTTGGATTTAGGTTTAGGGTTCGATTTTAGAGTTTAATGTTAGGGTTTGGTTTTGTTGTTTGATTTTACGGTTTGTTGTTCAGTTTTAATGGTAGGGTTTTTTGTTTGGGTTGGTTCTTAGGGTTAGTGGTTTGTGCTTATGATTCTAAAGAGCCTGAATTCAAATGAGAAAGGAAAAATATAGTTAGTTACATGTGTCAGACTTAGTTGCAATTTACCAAGTCTATGTTTTGTGTGTAAGGGCTTAGCAAAAGTTGACTATATACATAATAATTTTTTCTTTTTATGCAAGGTTAGCGTGAGCGATGCTAAATTGATTTTTACATTTTTGTCCAGGGATTACGTAATTGTTTGTTAACTTTCTAAACAATTTTTTTGACATCTGCTAGGATGCAGTATTACAGGTTTATGCTTGGCAACCAATTGTCCTAATTCATAATCTTAGTAAAGATCTTTGGTTACTAAAATCGAACATAAAATTAAGAACATAAATGAAGAACAACAAGTTTTTAGTCTCCCGTTTTATGCGTACTGCACGGTCGAGATTACAATTAACTTGTATATTGTGAAACCCAAAATTTTTCATTTCATTATTTATTTAGAAACTAGAAAGTAATTAAGATACTTAGAATAATACTATGCAGGCCCGGAATAACCGAAGCACTCAGACTAGTGGCATGGAGCTCGGGGCACGAAAATGGAGGTAAGGCTTTAAGTTTAAGTACCTCTCAAAGATTGTAAATATAAGTATGCTTTGGTGATTAGAAGGTGAAACTAAGGTATTGGAAGTGAAACGTTGGTAATAACTCGAGTTAATGCTAAATCGAGAAATTGAGCCTAGTAAGAGAAATAAATTTGAAATAAATTTTATAAGGTTGTAAAAACTATTCCGAGGCCATAGGAAATTAACATAAGGTATAATTTACTTGGGGAATGAAAATTGAGTGGAAATCTTGAGGTCTCGGTAGTCAAATTAAATTTTAAAGGAAACCAAAAACCTTAAGCAATTTTAATCGGTAATGACTAAATCGAGCAAAATGGGCTCAAATGGCGAGCTTCTCTTAAACAAGGGGGCTCCAAATTCTTATGGGACATAGTCGAGACTTATTATAACACTTGAGGAGTGGAGATTTAGATGGAAATGAGTTGAAAATAATTTTTATGGATTTTACAAAAACAGTATTGTTGGAAGGCCCAACATCTACTGGCCCAACAAAATGACCCAATTTGAAGCCCATCCAGAAGGATTTTGAGCTCAATATTCTCCAGAATAAAAGAGCACTTCATGCTCTTTCTGGAATAGCCAAGACCTCCTCCAACCGACCTAAAACCTGAGAGAATTGCCCCTCCAAAGTTGCCGCTGATGACATTCTTAGGCTAAGCTTGTGCGAATTTTCTAACCACCTTTTGGCCACTTTTAGTGTTTGGTCAAGAAGGATCAAATATTCCTTCCTAAGTCTTATACAACATATAAAAAATGTAGCCTTAAAAAAGCTCGTTTGCTAGGTGAAACGTTAGTGAGAATAACAAGGGTAGAATCTGTCTTGTTTCTAAGGTGAGAGAAACTTGAAATTTATAGTTTCTTGATTGGTTTTTGAGCTTGCTTTTGATGATTCTAAGTTGTATAGATGTTTATCTACAACTGAGAATCATTTTTGGAGGAAGAATCTTGGGTCAAACCCGAGGTAAAGTTGTTGGAAGATGATGAGTTTGATATATGTTTATGTTTGATGAATTTGCTTAATTTTGGCTAAAGTAGAAATTGATGAAATAATTTCTAGTGATAGGTATAGGTTTGGCCAGCCATGAATTGTTAGGAATATGGTGAAATTTGTTTGTGTTGTATGTTGTAGAATGTTAGATTAATACCGAAAAGTTTGGTTTGTAGCTCAGTTTAGTGGAGAACTGTAAAATTGTGAAAGTTTGATAAATTGTGATGTGTTGATTTTAGGCTTGGATAAGTGTTTGAATCATTAAGTTGGTAAGTTGAAAGTTAAAAGAAAAGAAACTATCAAAATTGCTTAAACTAGCCCTTTAACCATTAAAACCGAGAAAGTCAGAAAAGTTGACAAAACATCAAAGTTAGTGAAGTTATGGAAGTGGATGTATGTTTAAGCATACAAAGATGAAATTGAGCATAATCTAATGATTTTGGAACTGTCTTGGGCAGCTCGGGGTATTGGCATGCAAATCGAGGCAAGCCCAATACCTGGTGATTTTGTGCTGTCCCACGATTCAATAGGTAAAAGATGTAGTTTAAAGGAGTATTGTATCTTGTCACCTTATTTTTAAGATAAAAATATGTTTGAAGTAAGAATTCATATGTAGAATGCACTCGATAGCCGAGAAAGCACTATTCATAGATAACCCAAAAATCGAAAGAAAAACCAACTTTACTAAGCCCTCTGAATATACTTTCTGGCAACTGTAAAATGTTTTGAAAAATGCAATTTTTGTTATGGAAACAAGTTTTATGAATAAGTTTTCATAAATACGCAGTTTTGAAATATAAAACTTGGTTTTGCTAGTATGCAGGTCAACAAGCCTGAAAAAGAGTTTGTAAGTTCCGTTTTGAGACTAAGGCAACATGTAGTCCATGATATCTGTCATGCATGGCCCGTGTAGAGTGTGATCCTTCGTGGTGCGTGCCTTATACCACATCGTGCATGTTCAGTCCTTCATGGTGCATGTTTAATCATGTTGTGCATGTGTTGCCCACTCGGTGCCTTATCTTCCACCACTTCGTGCATTGTTCATTTTGGTCTTTAGTGGTGTAAAGCGCTGTATGACCCCGATCTAGTCTACAGTCCCCTTACCATGGCCACGGTACTCTGTTTGTTTATCTCCCTCTTTGGAGGTTGAGTTTGTATGAACATGACTTATGTTTGTTATGTGTATTTGCCTAGTCTCTATAATATATTTTGTATGACTTCGAAAGAAAAGTGATAAGTTTTTTATAGTGATTTATGTGATTTGAAAATTGTTCGACTTACTTTTAAGTAAGCATATTTTGATATATATATATATATATATATAAATATATATCTAGTTTACAGTCCCCTTACCATGGCCACAGTACTCTGTTTGTTTGTCTCCCTCTTCGGAGGTTGAGTTTGTATGAACATGACTTATGCTTGCTATGTGTATTTGCCTCGTCTCCATAATATATTCTGTATGACTTCGAAAGAAAAGTGATAAGTTTTTGATAGTGATTTATGTGATTTGAAAATTGTTCGACTTACTTTTAAGTAAGCATATTTTGATATATATATATATATATATATCCAAAAACTTGGTACACCCTAAAGGTATACTCCGCAAGTGCATAGGCTGTACAAGTAATAATGGGATTTGAATCCCGAGTTATCGTCTTCAGAGAAGTTGGTTAGCCTAATTAACTACCGGTTAATCTTACCCTAAGTATATTCTAGCAAATTATGAAATTTAAGGTGGGTGATCTTCTAAGTCTAAAATTAAAATTACTGGAAAGCAATAAAATGATAAAAACTAAATAAAATCGAGCAAAATTACTTACAGTGCTCCACAAAATTAAAATAAAAAACCTACAAAAATAATTAAAACAGTTAAAATTAATTAACGCAATTAAAATAAAATGCAATTATGAAAATAACAAAGCAAGATTAATTAAACTAAAATTAACAAACCTAAAATGCAATTAAACTACTTAATCAAAATGCAATTTAAACTAACTTAAGATTTAATGAAATAAATTTACCCCTAATCTAATTCTAAATGAACATTTAATTAACTATCATCCTAATTAAAACTAAGTTTTATACCACTAAGCAAGAATACTAACATGCAATTTAATTAAAGACTCTAAACTAAGCTAACAAATTAAATTGAAATTAAACTATACTAAAATTGCATGAAAATGAATTAATTAGCTATTATGCACTAGCCAAACAAAGCCTTAGATTTAAATCAGCCAAGAGATCCCTCAATTCACTGTGCACGTCTTCACATGGTTTGGTTTGTCCAAGCGTGTCCGGCTGCATGTTCACGGGTCTATCCTCAAACCAACTCTACTTGGTTTCATGTGCTGCATCATTCCTGCTCTACATAGCATCTCACGTTACCAACCATCAGCAACCAAGCTCCAACACGCTAGGCTACCCAGACCTACTCTACACGTTTTACTTCTGCTCCCGTATGCTTTTTTGGTGCATTGCACTGCTTCCGTTACTTGCACTATCTGATGTACTGCATCTCTATCTGTTCACTGGTGCTGCATCCAGGTGCCATGATGATCTCGGTTTTGCCCGGCTAATTGGCAACGTCTTCCTCACTTCAGTTGCAATGCTTCAACAAGCCTTCCATGCTTCAATTGTCCAGTCCATGGCAGCAAGCAGACCAGTCGTCCCGCAAGCAAGCAACACACCACATCTCCTTTTGTTTCACGCAGCAATCAGTGAAAGCTAAGGCAGAATACACATTCAGCAAACATGATCTCTACCTTGCAGCCACCCAATAATTACAGGTAATCAAACTGTGCAGTATAGACAGGAAACAAAAAATGAACAGTAGCGGGAACTAAGAACAGAGCAGAACAGAGTGGACTGTGTTGTTCTCGGTTCTTTGCAATATCATAATAACTATGCTATAAACCATAAAACATACATCTAATAAAAAGCTTAGAGCTGCAAACAACAATGTGATAGGCAACTGAAAATGCAACCGAGAGGAAGGGTGTAGTCCCTCTAAAGCTCAAAACGAAACGAAAGAAATCAAGAAACAGAAAAATAAGAAACTCCAATGACCTCGGGTTGCTTCATTTTCTTCTCCAACCATGTTCCACTTTGCTCATGATGTGGACAAATGCTCAGCATCAATCCACATCAAGGCAACAGAACCATAAGGTGGAAGAATGAATGAAATATTTATGCCACCCGAATGCACCAAAAAAAAAAATCTAACTGAGAGCTACACTAGGAGTTAAGCTATGTAAAACTTGAAAAATAAAAGACTAGATTTAACATAATCGAGAAGATGAAATGATACATTGCTTGCTATGAAATAGAAAATATCCAAGTTTAGAAGATGAAGAGCATAAACATGGAATGAACATTAAAAGTAAATGGAAGCTAACAGAAATTGCAAAGTAAAACAAACGGGAAAGAAAAAAAATACTAGAAAGGAAATAACTCTAAAAACTACTCTACCTACACTACTCCTACTCCTAAATTACATTACATTGCATTCCATTTCAATTGCCATTGATGTCTTATTTATACACATAAAAGGGGTATAATTGTAATTTCTACATCCTAGATGAGTTGGCATTATTTGGCCACTTGTCTTCACACCATTGGCTCCTTGAAAAAAAATATTTCCATGTCATCTGTCTTCTTATCCAATTGGATGTGTTAGGTGGCATGGCTCGTGTTGTCCACATGGCTCAATCTCGATTTTAGCCCAATTTCGATCCATTTTCTACCGAAATATTCAAAATTCATTCGGATTTAATTTATCTGCAAAGATGAAAATTTTAATTAAATAAAGGGGATAATTAACAGAATAAATTGGGGATTTAAATAATTAATTAGGAAATTAAGCACAAATAATTCTAAAAAATATAGAATTATCAATATATATTTGTTTACCAAAGGTTTGTATAAAGGTATTTGATTTTATCATACTATCATATTGAGATTGTTTTAAATGATGTTTTACTGGGCTTGAATAGCTCATGGCTTTCTCTACTTTTCCAGATTACTTAAGTGATCGTTTTCTATGCCTGCCATGTAGTTGACGTAGACTGGTGGACACCATACTCTCCATAGGCTACCTCCAATATGCAAATATGTATACTCTTATGTTTATTGTCAGACATCTTGTATATCATAGACAATGGATTGTAAAGAATATTTTGGGATGTAATCTAGGCAAGTATGTATGTAAAGTTATCAACTTACAATTCGTATAAAAAAATGTAATGGTTACGAGAATCACTGTTAGTTATGAAAAGAGGTTAAAATCAACTGGTTGCAGATACAAACTATGTTTTAAACATTGTAGGGAGGTAAGTTTATAAATAAGCCGTTATGCCGGTGAATTTTCGTAAAATGAAAGGTTAAATAATTGGTACTATAGGAATGCAACTTAAATAAAGAATTAAGAAAAGAAAAATTAGCTCATATTTTCACATTTTCGGGGCGTGACAGTTTATGTGGTATCAGAGCAAAAATTATCCAGTACTATTAGTGTTGACTAGTCGAAGTTAGATTACATCTCAATTCTCTATGCTTGTCTTGTTATAAAGTGAGTATATATGTTAAATTTATGACTAAAACCTTGGTTTACACTTAGGTAACTGATCACTAAATAATAAGCGGGAGGTGCGGTCGTCCACAGAGGCAGGTACAGCCCCCTCCACCATCTCCCTCTCAGCCTGAAAGCCTTAATACCAGAACGATGAGGCTCGAGCAGGATATGCAAAGTATGAGAGAGGGGCTTAATGCACTCACCGCTATGTTTGCCCAACAATTCGAGGTAAATACTTCTAGTACTGGTGCTACTACACCCGCACTTACTGCCCCACCTCTTCCACCACATGCTTCTTCGACAGCCCCAATTCCTCAGCCTGTAGTCCCACAACCTAGAGATGATAAGGATACTCAGAGACTACAACACTTTCTTAGGATGAACCCCCTAGAGTTTATAGGGGTTAAAGATTCGGTTAAGGTCAAGGGATGGTTACTGGATATCAAGACAGCCTTCTAGTATTTGGGGTGTACAGATAAAGAGAGGGTGACTATGGCTATCTATATGTTGAGGGGCCAGACCAGGTTTTTATGGATGGCTACACAGACAGTTTTAGCAAACAGTCAGTCAGATATTTCTTGGGATGCCTTCCTTAATGCATTCAGGACCAAATATGTTCTGTGAATGGCTCAAAAAAAGATGCAAAAAATTTTTTTGAATCTGGTTCAGGGTAACATAACGGTAGATGAGTACAAGAACCAGTTCACCATCCTGATGAGGTACGACCCCGAGATAGTTAGGGACTCTAAGCGTCGTACCGAGAGATTTTTGTCGCGTTTGAGATCAAGGATTCGTGATAGATTGCTGGGACTCCTGGTCATAGATTTTAAGGATGCCCTAAGACAGGCTCAGGAAATTAAGAGAGGCTTGAATGTGACTCAAGAAGAGTATGAGGCCAGAAGTAAAGACACAGACAATAGAAAGAGAGCAAAGGCATCCCGATTTGAACTGAGGCGGGGTTCGCCCAAAAGACAGCAGGTTGACGAGTCACGAGCGAGGGTTGGTAAGCCCAAGACCCCTATTGGTAGTACCGACACCACCCGAGGCTCCGAGATTGAATTTCGACGATGTACGAACTGTGGCAGGCCACATAGTGGGTCTTGCCACTGGGTCACGAGTGCTTCCTTTAGATGTGAAAAGATGGGCCACCGGATTAAGGATTGTCCTCAGATGAGACCCACTGAGCTTCGAGAGCAGCTAAGGTAAATCGAGCAACAGGCTCCCCAAATACAGGCCCCACAGATAAGGGTCGCAACCATGGACAAGGGCAAAAAACCTGTCTCATAAGGATGTGTGTTTGCCATCGACAAGAAGACAACTGACACCTCCTCTGAAACTATTAGAGGTATACTCATTGTCTGTAATCATGAGGCACATGTTTTATTTGACCCACGTTCCACACACTCTTTTATTTCTTTACAATTTTGCACATAAATTGCATCTAGAACCTGAGCCTCTAGAGCACATGTTGCGCATAAGCACACTCATGTATGAATCGCAGATGACTAATATGGTGTATAAAAATTATGAAATAAAGGTAGAAGATAAGATAATGTTAGCAGATTTAGTTTTACTAAATATGTATGGCTTCAATGTAATTTTGGGCATGGATTGGCTAGTTGCCAATCGGGTAAGTCTAGACTGCTACACTAAGATCGTAACCTTCTCCTTACTTGATAAATTTGATGTATGTTTTGTTAATAAGAAATGAAACGTATGGTATGAAGTTCTGTAAAGTTATAAGGTGTCGATATGTTTAAAAATATTTCTGATGACATAAATTTTTATGAAGGTTACATTGCTTTTATTTCTAATAATAGTCAGGAACTGCCAAGTATTCATGATGTTCCTATAGTATGTGTGTTTCCTGATGCTTTTTCGAATGAATTGCCAAGGTTACCACCGGAGAGGAAAATTGAGTTTACCATTGATTTGGTGCCCGACACTCAGCCTATCTCTAATCCAACTTATCGAATGGCACTGGTCGAATTGGAAAAACTGAAGAAATAGTTGTAAGAACTGCTCGATAAGGGGTTCATTAGATCGAGTGTGTCTTCGTGGGGTGCTCCGGTATTATTTGTTAGAAAGAAGGATGAGAGTCTCCGTCAGTGTATTGACTACCGACTTTGGAATAAGGCGACGATAAAGAATAAATATCCCCTATCAAGGATAGATGATTTGTTTGATCAGTTGAGAGGGGTTTCAATGTTTTCCAAGATAGATTTGAGATCGGGTTATCAGCAGTTGAGGATTAAGGAAGCTGATGTACCAAAGACAGCTTTCAGGACCTGATACAAGCATTTTGAGTTTTTGGTGATGCCTTTTGGACTAACTAATGCCCCTGCTGCTTTTATAAGTATGATGAATGATGTCTTCTAGGAGTATTTAGACAGATTTGTTATTATCTTTATTGATGACATTTTAATCTACTCTAAGTCTCGAGAGGAGCACAAGCAGTATTTGGGAATTGTGCTTTAGATCCTCTGTGAGAAGAAATTGTATAGGAAATTTAGTAAATGTGAATTCTGGTTCGATCAGATTTCTTTCCTCGGGCATATTGTATCTAAGGATGGGGTGTCTGTCGATCCGTCCAAGATTAATGCAGTACTGAAGTGGGAGAGACCGAGGATAGTGATAAAGACTCAGAGTTTCCTGGATTGGCATGCTACTATCGGAGATTTGTTGAGGGGTTTTCCCAGATTGTAGCTCTATTGACTAGATTGACATGTAAGAGTGTCCTATTTGAGTGGTCTGATCAGTGTGAGCAGAGCTTCCAAAAGCTCAAGAATCGGTTGACTACCGCACCAGTCTTGACTATCTCAAGTGGATCAGGAGGGCTTACAGTATACAGTGACGCCTTCCATCAGGGTTTGGGCTGTGTGCTGATGTAGAATGGTAGAGTGGTTGCTTATGATTCCCGTCAGCTTAAAGACCATGAGTGAAACTATCCCATTCATGATTTGGAATTAGCCGTAGTGGTTTTTGCTTTGAAGATATGGCAGCATTATTTATATGTTGAGAAATTTTAGATCTTCATGGACCATAAGAGTCTTAAGTATCTTTTTGATCAGAAGAAGTTGAATATGAGACAGAGAAGATGGATAAAGTTCCTGAATGATTATGACTGTGAAATTTTGTATCATCTGGGCAAGGCGAATGTGGTAGCAGATGCCCTCAATAGAAAGGGTATGATGTCTTATATGGTGGTCAGAGAATGGGAATTGTTAGGACAGTTTATCAAGCTCAGTATCAATGTTGAGGAAGTTGATGATGGATTTATGGCTAGCCTATAAATTGAGCCTAATATCTTAGATCAGATCAGGTCAGAGAAGAGAAATGATCAGAAGTTATTGGATATGGTTAGCCAGGTTGAAGAGAGATCGTAATCAGACTTCTCGGTCAGTGATGATAGACTGCTAAGGTTTCGAGGTTGCATTTCTGTGCCACATGATGACATCCTAAGACAGAGAATTTTGAGAGAGTCCAACTGTTCTCGATTCACCATGCACCCAGGAAGTACTAAGATATACCATGAGCTATGTAAGGTATATTGGAGAATTGGAATGAAGAGAGATGTGACAGACTTTGTGGCTAGATGTTTAGTCTTCCAGCAGGTTAAGTTTGAGCACCAGAAGCTAGTAGGGCTGCTTGAACCATTACCGATGCCTATATAGAAATGAGAGCATATTTTTATGGATTTCATTATGGGATTACTGAGGACCCAGAGGGGTCATGATGCAGTCTGGGTGATTATGGACAGACTGACTAAGAGTGCCTACTTCCTCTTCATCAAGAGCATAGATTCCCTTAATGCTTTGGCAAACTTGTATGTTTAAAAGATTGCACGATTGCATGGGGCTCCTGTGAGTCTTACATTTGATAGGGATTCCAAGTTCATGTCTAGATTTTGGACTCATTTTTAGGAAGCTATGGGATCCCAGTTACATTTGAGCACTGCCTACCATCCTCAAATCGACGGTCAATCCGAACGGAGTATTTAGACCCTAGAAAACATGTTAGGGCATATGCATTAGATTTTAAGGGCTCATGAGATGATCATTTGCCTCTCGTAGAGTTTGCCTACAATAATAGTTAGCATGCTAGTATTAGGATGACACCATACAAAGCTCTATATGGCAGAACGTGTAAATCCCTTATAGTGTGGGAAGAAGTGGGTGACAGAAAAATATCTGCTCCCAATCTTATGGAACAAGCAACTAAAGGTGTTCAGGTAATTTGTGATAGATTGAGGACAACATAAAGTAGACAGAAGAGTTATGCTGATGTGCGAAAATGTCCTTTAGAATTTCAAGTTGGGGACTCTGTATTTGTGAAAGTGTCTCTAATGAAGGGTGTCATGCGCTTCGAAAAGAAAGGAAAGCTGAGTCCTCATTTTATTGGTCTATTTGAAATATTGAAAAATAAGTGGAAGACGTTGCCTATAAACTTGCTTTACCTCACAGCTGTCTGGGGTACATGATGCCTTCCATGTTTCTATGTTGAGGAAGTATCATTCGGACCCTTCTCATGTTATTGAGCATGAACTGTTGGACATACAAGAAGATATGAGATATGTTGAGCAATCGGTCTGGATTCTCGACAAAAAAGAGAAGGCACTTCGATCTAAGACAATTCCCTTAGTGAAGGTTCTTTGGCAACACCACTTGACAGAAGAAGCTACGTGGGAGCTAGAGAGACACAATAGAGAGAAGTATTCTCAATTGTTAAATGGACCAACCTGAATTTGGTGGACTGAATTCCTAAAAGGTGGGGAGAAATGTGAAACCAAAAATTTTTTATTCATTATTTATTTAGAAACTAGAATATAATTAAGATACTCGAAATAATACTATGCAGGCTCAAAATAATCGAAGCACTCAAAATAGTAACACGAAGCTCAAGATATGAAAATCAAGGTAAGGCTTTAAGTTTAAGTACCTCTCAAAGATTGTAAATATATGTAAGACCCTTAATTTTCTATGTAATGTATATGATTATTGGATGTACAATCAAGTTGAATTATGTATGAATCATAAGAAATAAATGTTTTTAAGTTCTAAGTGTGAATGGATTGAAGAATGAATGTGGAAGTGATTAAGTATGAGTTTGAATGAAGAAATTGTAGCAAAAAGGGTGTTGGATGAAGGCCAGATCGATCCCATGCAATGTGAGACCCCGTATATGTATAAGGGTATATATGTACATAGAAGTGTAAATAGAGTTGTACTATGAATTCATGAGTGAAGTATATGTGATGTAAGTCCACAAGTAATGTACACACTTGTAATGAGAGTGATAATCGTACATACAAGTTTCATTATATATGAATGTGTAGTAATGGACTTAAACATGTGGAGAATGTGTGAAGAATGGATTTTGAATAGCTTGGTAAAATGGAAGTATAATTGCCTAAGATGTGCACTTCCATTTTAGTTTATATTAAGTACCATTGGTCATACAAAGATCCTACATAAGTTTTAATGTGTATGAAGTGAGGATGGATGCCATCTTCAAGTCTCAAAGATGAATGAATGAGGAAATGATCATGGTAGCAAATTAAGGATGTTTGGTAAGTGTTGTTGCAGAGGAAATCTGGAAATTTTGAAGGGCAGATCGATCTCATGGGATGAGAGATCGATCTGGAAGAGCCAGAATGCTCTTATTTGGGCGAGAGAATAGAACAGATCGATCTCCAATGGACCAGATCGATCTCCTTAGCTCTCTGTTTGGGAGCAGATCGATCTCATGCTTCGACAGATCGATCTCATGCCTCAACAGATCGATCTCATGCTTCGACAGATCGATCTCAGGCTTAAAAATGCCGTGAAAAAGAGGGATTTTAAGGGACCAGATCGATCTCCTCTTGGACCAGATCGATCTCCTCAAGCTATTTCTATATAAGGAGTGCTGGAAATCAGAAAATTTCGGAAAAAACACAAACTTTCCACTTTCAACCCAAAAACCTAACATTCTCTCTAAAAAATCAGCCATTTTCAGTGAGGTTTGAAGAGAGACCATTAGAGACAAAGTTGTTCCTATCAAAGAGAAGAACAACATAGTTGGAAAGCATTTTCCCATTGTTGGTATTGGAGGAGTTAAGGGCATTGCCATTGGAGCAAGAAGAGAAATCAAATTTGGTAAGATTCTAACACTCCAACTATGGTACATTGGTTATGTAATTGATTTTGGAGTTGTTTGGCATGAGTATGGATGGTTAGAAACTATCTAGAATGCATTGGAATGATTTTGACCTAGAAATGGTCTAGTGTGAGAAAGTGAAATTGATGGAGATTAATGATGAATGAGATATGTAGAAATCATTAATAGTGATTGTGGTATGATTTTAAGATGTGGTTAGTGGATAAATTGTGAGGTTTACCTAAAAGAGGTAAAATGAGGGTTAAGGCATTTGTAAAATGCATAAGTAAATAATGTTGACTAGTGAGGTCAATTATGGGTTAAATACGTTAACTCAATCGATTTAATGAATGAATCGCAGCTTCCGAGGATACGCCGAGGCGAGTTGAGCCAAGAGCGTGAGAAGCTAAAAGGAAAGGAGTCACACCAAGTAAATCGAGGTAAGGGAATTGTGTGGACTCTTAGAGATATTGTGCGCAATTTGGGTGCATAAATGTTTTGCTAGAATGCATGAGATTAGGAAATGTTGTTGTTGGGTGATTGAAGGGTAAAAGTTGGGAGTTTGAGAAATGTGCATGAAAACAAAAGCATATTGCTTTGAAAATCATGTTTTATTGCTTTTTAGCAAATGATTGGTAGGTTGGCTAACATTGAAGTGATTTGCAAAAGAAATGAATATGTTTTGGTTTTGTCAACCATATTTTGCAAGTTTTGAGCCACCTACATGATTTCGTGAGTATGAAAGAGTGCATGAGGCACTAGTTTTCACATGGATTTCATATTGTTTTGGCATTGTGCTTTGAGTTTGTCTCGCACTGGATGCCCACCTTGCATGTTGCCGTGTTTGGAGCTTCGAATAGACTTGGTGTCACATCGATTAAATAGGCTCACACGTGCATTGTCTTGAGACATGGCATGTTAAAACAACCTGATGAGCCCGAACGAGGGATAAGGGTTGGAGATCCACCTGATGAGCCCGAACGAGGGATAAGGGTTGGAGGAACAGCTGATGAGCCCGAACGAGGGATAAGGCTGGGGGTCCACGGAGTACGTTGTACCGTGCATGTAGCATGGAGTACATTGTACCGTGTTGTGATGTGATGTGCCGTCTTCGGACGAGATCTGCTATGGACCGGCGGGTAGGATTTGACCCATCTCCCGTGTGGAAACAGATGGTGGTGATATCCCGCACACCTGATCCGTGTAGCCGGTATCACAGGTTATGTACATAAGCATTGAGGTTATTACCTATTGTTGAACTGCCTATCTCACATGTCTAATGCTATTTGAGAATAAATCCATGTTTGAAGTGATTGTGGTCAGGAAAGCCCGAGGGATGGGTTGGGACCTGACGTTGAATTGATTTGTTAATGGTTTTTAAAGTGCACGGATGCATGATGTTTAATGCCATGCCTTATTGTGAAAATGCATGATGTTTAATGCCATGCTTTTATTGTGAATTATGCATGATGATTTATACCATGCTTTGAGTTGAAATGTGCACTGAATTTTAATAGCATGAATGCTTTACATACCATTAACACAATCATACACTCATGTTTTGAGATAAACAATGAATTAAATGCTTTTGAGCATGGCATCACGATCACGTAGATAGTACAGTATCTACCTGTTCGCATGATTGCCTTACTGAGCGTGTGGTTTGCTCACCCCCCTTATTTTCCCCCTCTCTACAGAGATTTGAGTATAGATTGAGCGTGACTGGAGGCGTTCCCTTTTTGGTAATCCGCTGCATCCCATCGCTAAAGGTATACACACTTGGATTATTTTGTATCTAAACTAGACATAGCACAGTAGCATTTTGTATGTAACTACTGGGGATGTAAAACAATGTAAACACATGTAACAACTCTGATATATATACATTTATACAAGTGTTTACTCATAAATAATGATTCAAATTGAATTGGTATGGTGGAGTGAGTTAGACGTCGACACACAGCCCAACTGTTAAGTGTGTGATTGTTCACGATCGAGGAAGGATGATTAAGGATTGATGCATGAAAATGCGAAAAATTTATACGTATTTTGGTAAGTTGAGGGTCGTGACATGCAAGGAGAGATCGATATCATGGCCTGAAGAATGAAAAATCAAGCATGCTGGAAGAGAGAGATCGATCCCCCACTCAAGCAGATAGATCTCCTTAACTCTTGATCTGAAGCAGATCGATCTCCCCTTAAGGCTAGATCGATCTCCTTAGCTCTCTGCCTGAGACAAGTCAATCTTGTTCCATTAAAGCAGGTTGATCTCATTCACTGAAGCAGATCAATCTCAAGCCTTCGACAGATCGATCTCATGCCTTCAAAGTATCGTGAAAATGAGGAATTCAAGAGGACCAGATCGATCTCCACCCTATGTAGATCGATCTCATCAAGCCAATTCTATAAATATGGAGCAGTTGGATCTACATTTCATGGGACTAAACCATTTTCTCCCATTTCAATCTTAAAGCCTAACTTTGTCACTCTAAAATCACCCAATTTTAGTAAAGATTTGAGGAAAGATCATTAGAGCAAAGTTATTCATCTTAAAGAGAAGAACAACATAGTTTGGAATCAATATCCCATTTGTTGGATTGAAGGAGCAAGAAGAGTTCTCATTTAGAGCAAGAAAGAAATCAAACTAGGTGAGTTTCTAACACTTCAACCCAATTACATTTGTGTAGTTATTGATTTTTGGAGTTGATGGGTATGTATATTAATGATAGAAACTACCTAGAAAACCATGGAACCATTATAACCTAGAATGAGTCTTGTGTGAGAAAATGTATTATGGATGAATTGATGATAAATGGAGTATGCTAAAGTGTCTATGAGTTAATATGCATGATTTTAGAGAGTTGAATGAAGCCACATTGTTAGATTGGCCTAGTTAAGAGAATGAGTATATGGGGTGTTTGACAAAATGCCATAGTGAAGTAAATGATGAAATAGAAACACTATGAGCATTAAATATCGATTTAGTAAGAATTAATAGATCTAAAAGAGTCCAATAGACCCTTGAGATATTAGTAAAGCGATCAAAAGGGGCTTCACAAGTGATAATGGAGACTATAGATTTAATTGACTATAATAAACACAAGAGTTGTGTTATATTGAACTAAATTGACCTGAAACGAAATCTCGTATAGTTCCGAAGAGTTCGTTAGAGACGAAGCAAACCACGCAATCAAGCAGCTTTAAGGAAGTGGAATCACACGACGCAATTCCAGGTAAGAGAATTCTGTGGGTATATAGATATAGCTGCTCGTAATTTGTGGGTATATAGGGCTTTGAAAAAATGCATGAGTATCTAGAAAAGTATTTGATGGTGTATGGAAATAACTACAATTGTGTATGTATGTGGTTTGATTTTTGAGGTGATTCTTAGAAAAAGGGATAGTAAGGCTAATAATTGCATAAATCGCATGTTTTAATGCTTTTACGAAAACTCATTGCTTTGGTTTAAGTTAAATGAGGGATAGACTGGCTATTTGATTTCTATGAATTCTTGAAATAGCACGAGGCATGTGCTGGTTTTGATTTGAAATGGGTTGTATTGAAATAGAGTCGCTTAGCGTATTTACGTGAATTAAATCGTGCTAGTGCATCGTTCGCACTGGATTTTGGTGTTTTCACATATATGAAATGTGCTGGAGCTTAGCTCACACCTTGATTTGATCTGTGATGATGATTTATAAACCGTACTAGAGCTTCTGCTCGTACATGGATTTCGATTGACTATGTTATGCATATAACCGTGCTTGAGCTATGCTCGTACGTGATTTCTTCATGATTTTATGCATAAAGTCATACTAGAGCATTGCTCGTACGAAGAGATTTATTGATGATGCATGAATCGTGCTGGAGCTTAGCTCGCACAGGTTTTCACACTGTGGTATGTATGATGTCGTGGTGGAGTTGGTAAGATCCTCAAGCTCTACATCCTTAAGCCCGACGGGGTGGGAAGGCTCTGTTCGGTGGGGAGGCTCTCTTACGGTAGGATCCTTATGTAAGACCCCGTATATGTATAAGGGTAATGTGTGTACTTGGATCAAATAATATGAATGGACTTGTGATGTAAAATATGATTGATGTAAGTCCATGGATTCAATGTATGTATGTGTAATATAAGTTGTAACGTACATACAAGTTTCATTGAGTATGAATACAGAGAAATGTGTTCTAGCAAGTGATGGATGTGATTGAGACTCAAAATGAGTAGTGTGGTAAAATGGAATGGAGTTATGCCTCCATTTGGTTTTATGTTGCATACCTTTGAATATACAATGAATGCACACAAGTTTCAATGTGCATAAGGTATGAATGGATGCCATTTTCAAGTTATAGAGGTGGATGGATGAGGAAATGGCCATGGCAATAGATTGAAGGTGTGTTGGTATGAGTTGCAGCAATGAAACTGCAGGAAATCTGGAAAACATGAGGTCCAGATCGATCTCCTAGGATGAGAGATCGATCTAGAAGAGCCAGAATGCTCTTATTTGGGCGAAAGAATTGAGCAGATCGATCTCCAATGGAGCCAGATCGATCTCTCAAGCATTCTGTAGTGGAAAGATCGATCCCCAAGCACCCAGATCGATCTCCTTAGCTCTCTGTTTGGGACCAGATCGATCTCATGCTTCGACAGATCGATCTCATGCCTCAACAGATCGATCTCATTGCTTCGACAGATCGATCTCAGGCTTAAAAATGCCGTGAAAAAGAGGGATTTTAAGGGACCAGATCGATCTCCTCTTAGACCAGATCGATCTCCTCAAGTCATTTCTATATAAGGAGAGCTGAAAAAATCTGGAAATCTCGGAAAACACTTAACCTTACAATTTCAACCCCAAAAACCTAACTTTCCCTCTCTAAAATCAACCATTTTCAGTGAGATTTGAAGAGAGATCATTAGAGGCAAAGTTGTTCCTATCAAAGAGGAGAACAACATAGTGAGAGGGCATTTTCCCATTTTTGGAATTGAAGGAGTTGAGGGCATTATCAATTGGAGCAAGAAGAGAAATCATATTGGTAAAATTCTAACACTCCAATCTAAATGCATTAGCTATTTAATTGATTTTGGAGTTGATTAGTATGAGTATGGATGGACAAACTACCTAAGAATGTAGTGGAAGTGGTGTGACCTAGAAATCTAAAATGGGTATAATGTGAGGATATGTGGGATTGAATGAACTTATGGTTTATGGCATGTTAAAGTTGTCATTGGGATAATGTTATGATTTAGATGGTTAGATGAAATTACATGGTGGGTTGGAAGGAATTGTGAAAATGGATATGTATATGATTGATAAATGCCATAGTGAGGGAATTCATGGAATATGAACACTATGAGCTTAATGTCGATTTAACATCGATTTTGAATAAGTTAATAGGCCTAAGAAGGTCCATAGACTCGAGCTATGGGTAAAGTAATGAAACGAGGCCAAATAAGCTTTAATAGAGGCTATAGATTAAATTGACTATAGCAAGCACAAGGGTTGCAATTATATGGATCGAATATAATGCGGGATACGATTTTGTGCAGTCCCGAAGAGTTCGTTGAAGGCGAACCGAATCGTACGAGTAAGCAGCTTAAGGAAGTGGAATCACGCATCGCGATTCCAGGTAAGGGAATTTTGTGAGTATATAGAGATAGCTGCTCGTATTTTGAACTGGGTGAATATTGGGTGTTGTATGAAATGCATGAATTGCTCAAATAAATGTTGATGGTATTTGTGAAAGATGATGGGTATATGCGTGGTTTTGGTTTTGAAGTGGATGTTATGAAAAAGGGATAGTAAGGCTAATAATTGCATAAATCATGTGTTTTGAATGCTTTTACAAAACACAATGCTTTGATTTGAGCAAATAAAAGGATAGGCTGGCTGGTACTTGAATGATGTTGTGAAATAGCCCATACGAGGCACTAAGCATATTATGAGATGTTTTGAATGCATGTAAGCCGCCTATCGCGTGTATGTGATATAATTCGCGTTAGAGCCTCGCTCGCACGAGATTTCTATGTTTTCACTTGTGTGAAACGTGCTTGAGCCTAGCTCGCACTTTGAAATTGAATTGTGATGATGTTTATAAACCGTACTGGAGCTTCTGCTCGTACGTGGATTGTGAATGGTTATCTTATGAGTATAACCGTACTAGAGCTATGCTCGTACGCGCCTCTTTATGAGAAGATGCATGATGCATGAGTCGTGCTAGAGCTTTGCTCGCACAAGCTTGTACAATGGGATTCGTATAGGGTTGTGAAAGTGGGTAAGATCCTTAAGCCTTACATCCTTAAGCTAACATCCTTAAGCCCGAGGAGGCAGGGAGGCTCTGTTAGGCGGGGAGGCTCTGTTTGGTGGGGAGGCTCTCTTACGGTGGGATCCTTAAGCCAACATCCTTAAGCCCAAAGAGGCGGGGAGGCTCTGTTAGACAGGGAGGCTCTCCTACATGGGTATGGTAAAGGTAAGATCCTTAAGCCTTACATCCTTAAGCTAACATCCTTAAGCCCGAGGAGGCAGGGAGGCTCTGTTAGGCGGGGAGGCTCTGTTTGGTGGGGAGGCTCTCTTACGGTGGGATCCTTAAGCCAACATCCTTAAGCCCAAAGAGGCGGGGAGGCTCTGTTAGGCAGGGAGGCTCTCCTACATGGGTATGGTAAAGGTAAGATCCTTAAGCCCTACATCCTTAAGCTGACATCCTTAAGCCCGAAGAGGCAGGGAGGCTCTGTTAGGCGGGGAGGCTCTGTTCGGTGGGGAGGCTCTCTTACGGAAAGGACCCTTAAGCCCTACATCCTTAAGCTAACATCCTTAAGCCCGAGGAGGCAGGGAGGCTCTGTTAGGCGGAGAGGCTCTGTTCGGCAGGGAGGCTCTGTTAGGCAGGGAGGCTCTGTTCGGCAGGGAGGCTCTCCTTCACGGAATATGGAAAACTCTTGGTATGGGGTAGATAAGACCTAGGAATGGCACCCCCAATCATGATATGAGTTGCGGAGTACGATGTACCGTGTATATCACATGGAGTACGATGTACCGCATGATAGTTATGTGATGAGAAAGTCTGGCGAGGGATAATTCATCTTCGTGCCAGCATGATACCCCGCACACCTGGATGCGTGTGGTCTGGGATGATTTATGATGTAATGATTCACATAGGCACTTCTGATATAGTGACCTAGATTTATACACATGCGTGAATTGTGGAATGTAAATGTGGTTGTGGTTTGTGAGTTGATATGGTGGTGTTATGTTGTTGGTTCAAAAAGGAAGTTTCTAAATGAATTGCCCTTTTATGAATTTAAATGAGATTGAGCATGAGATGTTTTATACATGATGTCTCTACCATGTTTTATATGCCAATGCACATGATTTGATACATGATATATATGTATATTCACATGGCATAGTTTTATTCCTCATGCTCCTACTATAAACGATTTATGCATAACACTATCAGCATGTAGATAGAGTAGTTATCTACCATGCTTGCATTATTGCCTTACTGAGCGTGTGGTTGCTCATCCCACTCTATTTTTCCCCCCTACAGAGCGTGCATAGTAGCCCAGTGAGGACTGAGGCGTATTATTTTGAACTCCGCTGCATCTCCATTGCTGAAAGGTATATACACAGTGATTCTTTTTGTATCTAAACAATGTAAAAGCACAGTACTCTTTTGAGTTGTAATTACGGGGATGTGATGTCAGTAAAACATGTATTCGTATAAGTACACGATTAAATGCACATGTATGACATCGTTTTAATTAATTGAGAATGAATGAGATATGGTATTTATTATTGGCTCACAGCCCAACAGTGTGTGGTGAGTTTAGTTCACGACCGGGTAAGGTAACAGTAAAACGCGAAAAATTTTCAGTGATTTTCGGTTAAGGAGAATGGAATTGGGTCGTGACACCTTAAGCCAACATCCTTAAGCTCGGTGGGGTGGGGAGGCTCTGTTAGTGGGGAGGCTCTCTTACAAGATGAAAAGCTCCCACGTGCACTTGAGACTATACAGGTCAGACATGGTATGGGGTAGATAAGACCTATGGCTAGCACCCCCAATCGTGATATGGGTTCGCAGACTACGTTGTACCGTGTATATCACATGGAGTACGCTATACCACATGGTTTTGACGATGATTTGGAAAGTCTGGAGAAAAACTAACCCACCTTCGTTCCAGCATGATGCCCTGCACACCGGGATCCATGTGGTCTGGGATGATTATGACATAGTTGGCCAACATAGTTTTTGAGATATAGTGACCGCCTGTCTCACATAATATTACATAGTACCACATGGTTTTATACACTGAGTGTGATTGTGTTGTCCAAGGTAGACCCGAGGGAGGGGTTGAGCCTTGTGGGATTTGTTTAAAGAAATGATGTTCTTTTGTGATGAGATTGGTGCGTTTTGAGAAAAGGATGAATTGAGATTTGATGTGTTTGAGAAGATGAAAAATCTTAAAGGATGTTTCTTAATGAATTTCCCTTTTTATGATGAGATTTAACAATGATGAGCATGAGAGGTTTTACATGTTGATCTTACCATGTTTTACATGCCTATTTCTATGTTTTAGTACATAATATATGCATATACATGCTGCATAGTTTTATTTCCTCATGCTCCGATTATAAATGATTTATGCCATGACATTATCAGCATGTAGATAGAGTAGTTATCTACCATGTCTGCATTATTTCCTTATTGAGCGTGTGGTTGTTCATCCCTCTACTTTTCCCCTCTACAAAGCGTACATAGTAGCTTTGAGAAGGACTGAGGCATTTCATTTTGGACATCAGTTGCACTCCATCGCCGAATGGTATACACACAGGATTCTTTTTGTATCTAAACATGTAAAGGCACAATAGTCATTTTGAATTGTGATATGGGGGATGTAAATGTCAGTAACCATGTCTTGTATAAGTGTATAACTTGACTTTAAGTGTATGACATGACTTTTGATTTATCGAAAATGGATGGTAAATGATGATTATTATTAATTCACAGCCCAACTGTGTAGTGGTGAGAAAGTTCACGACGAGTAAGGTAATGGTTAAATGCGAAAAATTTACAGTGATTTTTAACCAAATTGGATAAATAGGGTCATGACAATATAAGTATGCTTTGGTGATTAAAAGGTGAAACTAAGGTATTAGAAGTGAAAACATTGGTAATAGCTCGAGTTAACGCTAAACCGAGAAATTAGCCTAATAAGAGAAATAAATTCGAAATAAATTCTATAAAGTTGTAAAAACTATTTTGAGGCCATAGTACCTTAACATAAGGTATAATTTACTTGAGGAATGAAGATTGAGTGGAAATCTTGAGGTCTCTGTAGTCGAATTAAATTTTAAAGGAAACTAAAAACCTTAAGCAATTTCAATCGGTAATGACTAAATCGAGCAAAATTAGCTCAAATGGGGAAATTTTCTTAAACAAGGGGGCTCCAAATTTTTATGGGACATACTAGAGACTTAGTATAACACTTGAGAAGTGGAAATTTGGACAGAAATGGGCTGGAAATAATTTTTATGGATTTTACAAAAAGAAGGCAGCTGGCAGAGCCAGGCCCAGGCCCAGCATCTGCTGGCCCAACAAAATGGCCCTATTTGAAGCCCATCCAAAAGGCTTTTGAGCACTTCATGCTCTTTTTGGAACAGCCAAGACCTCCTCCAACCAACCTAAAACCCGATAGAACCACCCTTCCCAAGTTGTCACTGACGTGATTCTCAAGCCAAGCTTGTGAAAATGTTTCGACCACATTCTGGCCATTTTTAGAGTTTGGTCAAGAAGGATCAAATCTTCCTTCCTAAGTCCTCTACAACATATTAAAAATATAGCCATAAAAAATCTCGTTTGCTAGGTGAAAAGTTAGTGAGAAGAACAGGGATAGAATCTGCCTTATTTCTAATGTGAGAGAAACTTGAAATTTATACTTTCTTGATTGATTTTTGAGCTTGTTTTTGATGATTCTAAGTTGTATACATGTTTATCTACAACTGAGAATCATTTTTGGAGGAAGAATCTTGGGTCAAACTTGGTCAAACCCGAGGTAAAGTTTTGGAAGATGATGAGTTTGATATATGTTTATGTTCGATGAATTTGCTTAATTTTGGCTAAAGCAGAAATTGATGAAATAATTTCTAGTGATAGGTATAGGTTCGGCCAGCCATGAATTGTTAAGAATATGGTGAAATTTGGTTGTGTTGTATGTTGTAGAATGTTAGATTAATACTGAAAAGTTCTATTTGTAGCTTTGTTTAGTGGAGAACTGTAAAATTTTGAAAGTTTGATAAATTGACAAGTTGTGATGTGTTGATTTTAGGCTTGGATATATGTTGGAATCATTAAGTTCGTAAGTTGAAAGTTAAAAGAATAGAAACTATCGAAATTGCTTAAACCGACCCTTTTATCGGTAAAATCGAGAAAGTAAGGAAAGTGGACAAAACAATCAAATTTAGTGAAGTTATGAAAGTGGATGTATGTTTAAGCATACTAAGATGAAATTGAGCATCATTTGATGATTTTGGAACTGTGTTGGGAGGCTCGGGGTACTGACACGCAAATTGAGGCAAGCCCGATACTCGATGATTTTGTGCTATCCAACGTTTCAATAGGTAAAGGATGTGATTTAAAGAAGTATTGGTATCCTGTCACCTTATTTTTAAGATCCAAATATGTAAGACCCGAATTTAATTAAAATACGAAATAAATGAGTATTCGTGAAGGGAAGTCGGGTTAAATTAATCCCGAACACGTGTAAGGGTAAAACGGTCAAAAGACCGAAAGCCGGTGTAAATTCGATAAGAAAATTTAATTAAAAATAATGGATTGAGAAATCTTGGTCAATAAAGGTGAAATAAATTTATTCTGGATTAAATTGATCAAGATATTAATTTATTGGAATTCATCAGGATTAATCGAAATTTTTAGTTCAGAAAAATAATCTCGAAATAATCGAAAAATATACCGAAAAGTCATCCGGGACAATATCCCGAAAATACGAAGAAATTATACCTGAAAAAGGGTTAAAATATAATAAATAAATTAAATGAATTAATTTGAATAAAATAATATAAGTTGTAGATATTTTGGATTTTTATAAAGTATTTTAATAAATAGTGTAATAATTAAAATAAATAATAATAATAATAATAATAATAATAAAATAAAAAAAGTGAATCTGAAAACAAAAAAAAAAGAAACTGAAAACGAAAACGCGAAGCAGGAAAGGAAACGGAAAGTCGAAGCCGAGACCGAGGGCCAACGAAGGAAGCCCGACGCCAGGTGAGTCGTCTGCCACCGGTGACGGGCGCCAAGGACGCCGGAGAACGCCGAAAAACGTAGGAGAAGGCCGCAGGAAAGAAATGGTCACCGGCGACGAACGGCGGCGATTCGGGCGGAACTAAGGCCCGATTCTGAAAGCCCAAGCGACGGCGGTTCTCTCTGCACTAGTAGCAGTCGATGAAACGGCGGGAATCACCGGCGACGTCGAAGAGAAAGAAATGGGTTTCGACGGCAGAAAAGAGAACAGTCGGACCGGCGACTTTCTGGCTGACTTGGGTGAAACCGAGAGCTGATCTGTGATGCGGACGACCCAGCAGAGCTGCTGGCGGTGGAAGCCGGTGGAGAATCGGCAGGCAAGGCGGTGAACCGGAGTGAACCGGGGTGAACCGGTGGTCCGAACCGGACTGAACTGGTTCAGCCAAGAAAGAGAGGAAAAAAGGAGAGAAAGGGAAAAAGAAAAAGAGAAAAAAATTGGAGAAATTCTAGTGATGCAATAAGTCGCTAAGTGGTCAAATTGACCGATTTAAATTTTAGAATATTTTATTTAATTAATTTTCGATTGAAAATTTACCCGAAAAATTATGAAATTGTGTAGCTCGATAATTGGCTGAAATTGTGTAGCTCGATAATTAGCATCCAACGAGAGCTCGAGATAGCCTCGATTTACGTACTAGCATGGAATCTCGGGTATGTAACGCTTATTTACGACAATTACCTCGTTATGCGTGATATGAATTTAATTTCTGCATAAATTGAATTAAATTCTGAAAATTTAGATAAATTGTCGTAAATACTAAATTGAGATATTCGAGGGTTAGAACGAGGCTCAATAAATTATTGGTGGGCCCAATGAGCCCAATAGGCCTCGATAATGTGAAAATTAAGTGGAAAACGGGCTTAAGGCCGATTAAGGCCCATTAAGGTGCAATCGGGCCCAATAGGGGTAAATGGGCCCAATGATTTAAATCAAGCCTAAAAAATAGGAAATACAATTAAGTTGTATAATATCTGACATGAAGAATATTTATACGCAGTTCCGGAGGTTTGATTGGGAGCATATCTGACTGCGCGACGAGACAACAGTGGAAAAGGAAAGGTCAAACTCGACAGGAAAATAAGGTAAGGGAATGCTGCGGACTGCTAGAGGTAACTTTACGAAATTTCAAGTTCATATGCAGTCTTTAAAAATTATCTGAAGGGTCTAGAGGTCAAATAATAATTTTAGTGCCCCGAATGGGCAAATTACCAAAATACCCTTGTTAAGGGTAAAATTTACAAATTTAGGAAAAAATTGGGAGGAGCAAGAACAAAAGGTTTCTGCTCGTTCTGGAGGCATTTTAATGCATGCATGAGTAGGCTGGCTAACCTTGAAAGAAAAATGCACAGCATTGCATATTTCAACGATGAAATTGTTTTGGAAATTGTTTTGAGGAAACAGAGCCGCCTACGTGTTTTCATTGACATGTGACGTGTTAGAGCTCAGCTCGCACGATGTTTGATTTGTGTGATGCATGCATTAGTGCTGGAGCGAGAGCTCGCACTAGAGTTTTACATGCACAGGTGCTAGAGTATAACTCGCACCAGATTTCACATGCTTTTTCGAGACAGGGTGCTAGAGTCTAACTCGCACCATACTTTTATATGATTTTTGAGACAGAGTGCTAGAGCCTAGCTCGCACTAGTTTTACTTGATTTGATGAGAGTGCTGAGCATTGCTCGCATTGATTTTATGAGAACATGCGATGAGCCGTGCTTGGAGCATCGGGTAGACTGTGTGTCATTGATTAAATAGGCTCGCACGTGCGTTTTGAGACATGGCAATACGGTTTAATGTTAAAACAACCTGATGAGCCCGAAAGAGGGATAAGGGTTGGAGGTCCAGCTGATGAGCCCGAAAGAGGGATAAGGCTGGGGGTCCACGGAGTACGATGTACCGTGTAAGTAGCATGGAGTACGATGTACCGTGTGGTATCTTTGTGATACGGTGGCATCTTCGGATGCATAGGATCGGATAAGACTGACGAGATGGCGTGACCCACCTCCCGGACGGTTCCCAATCATGGTGAGAATCCGCACACTAGGATCCGTGTAGCAGAGGAACTCCCGAGGACACACATGGCCATAGTCCTGGTTATTGCCAATATACAAATGTTGCCTAGTATCGCATGTCGACGATTTTGATGAGATCAAACTGGGTTTTAAATTAAATGTGCATGATGCTATTTCCATGCTTTTTAAACCCATGTGTGATGTAAACCGATTTTCATGGTTTTGTGTGAGTTAGGATCACCCGAAGGAGGGGTCGAGTCCTGACTTTATTGTGAAATTTTTAAATGAGAAAGAAATGATTTGAAATAATTGCATGTTGAATTTTCCGTGCAAACTTGATTTACATAACATCATAACTCATATCATCTGTTTTAAAATGTGTAGAGAAAGGGTGGTTTATGCATGGCACCACGTTCATGTAGGTAGTATGGTTACCTACTTGTTCGTAGGATTGCCTTACTGAGCTTGATGTGCTCACCCCTTTCATTTTCTCCCACAGATAATCTCCAGTTGAAGTTGAGGCGACTCAGTACTGCATTCCGGATATCCGCTGCTGCCCATCATCTAAGGTATATATACTTGTATAAATTGTATCTAAATAAGCATAGCACAGTAACATGTTTGTAAGTAACTTTAGGGGATGTATAATTAATGTAAACAATTATAAATGACTGGAGAAGAAATAAGTTAGATTGTAATTGAATGGTGGGACTGGCATTGACGCACAGCCCAATTATTAGTGGAGTGTGGTCACGATTCGAGGACAGGTAAGAATTTAAGTAAATAAACAAAACGCGAAAAATTAACTCTGATTTTTGGGTAGTTTGGGTCGTGACATATAAAGGTGGTATCAGAGCACAATTGGTCTGATGTGTGTCAGTGTCAGTAATTAGGAAATTACATCCCCGTGTTACTGTGCTTGGTTAGATACAGTAGTGTATATCGAGATGGGTTTTGACTAAGAAATGGTTGAGAATGCAGGAATGCCTAATATGAGTCCCGTTAGATGAGATAGTGCACGAGGCAGAGGTCGTAGAGGTAGACCTAAGTCTGCTAAGTCATGCTGAGTTGACCTATGAGAATCGAGATGAGATTGAAATAGAGGTTAATGTTGAGCATGCCCCACTGAGTCCGACAGAGTGATCGGATAATATTGAGACACGCTTCGCGAGATTAGAGCGGAGTGTGGAGATTATTTTGAGGAGCTAATTGCTCAGATTATGAATGAGATTCGAGGGCACAGCGGAGCATTGGTGGAAACCACTCGACCCATTTTAAGTGTTAAACAATCCAGAGCTAAGATGAGAAATGTTTCTGGATGTATTCCGGTGATAGAATATCCCGGACACTGTTTAAAGGGAAGGATAGATAAAATCCTTACTCTGACCCAGAGAAATTGATTTATTGATGAGTATGATTTATGAGTATGAAACTCGGTTATATTCTTGGACAGATATTACCTCAACACTATGAACAAGTGATAGTCGAGATGTCTAAAAGTTCATGAAATGGCTCGACTTTTCAATTAGAATCCGATTGGCCCGTGAGATATTACTTATACCGATGCAGTGCGCAGATTTACAGTTGGGTAAATAAGAACATGAATTGCACGCCTCTGAGATTGGGAAAGGTAGTGAGGGCTGAAATAGAGACAGAAAAGAGAATCGAGAAATGACAGAGATGTTAAAATGGAAAAATGGTAATTGGTAAAAGATTTAATTTGACGAGTCATGGAGTAAGATAATTGGTAAGGCCCCAGTGCATCCAATTTTGGCACTCTTGGGGGGCATTGTGATTGGAGGACCCCGACCTACTACGAAGCAGCGTAGCAGTGTAAGCAGTGTGGGATGTGTGGTGGATACCACGGAAGGAGGGTCTATACCTACACTGTATTGATGAAAATGGCCGTTAAGTGTGGTAAGACGGACCATTGATATTGATTGCACAGAGTTGGGCGAGATCGCCCCACAGAAAAGTAAAGAGACAGAGAAAAACTTCGTTGGTATAGCTACAACGAAAAGGGAGGCCATAGCCGAAAAAAAAAAGGAAAGTAGGCTGTTGGACGAAGGCGAGAGGATGTCTTGGACCAGGACACTATTGATGTTTCATGGATGTGGTGTAAGATACCATACTTGTTATGAATAATGAAGTACATATGTTCATTGATCCTGGTGCCAAACATTTATTCATACCGCCTTCATTTACATATAAGTGAGTAAAAGGCATGAATGCATACATCATTGGGCACAATACTAATAAATGAGTACCCCAATAGAGGAGGATTAATTAACGGAATATGGATATAGAGATTTTAAGTTGAAAACAGGGGTGAAAACATCACTAAAAAGTATACTGTAAGTGTTGACAAGTGATAAAAAGGGGTGCAACAGTTGAAATTAAAGGAGTAAAGGATTGTACTCACGGAATGAATAATGAAAGAGTTTTGTCATGAGGGATATACGAAAGGAGATAATCTTTAAGATAAGATAGATCCTAAATACAAGATGTATTGGAGTAAGAATGCGTATATGAAGTCATTAGGATTAAAGCAATTAATAGCGAATATAAATTGTGACCACATGGACTGATATATAAAGTAATTGTGGTTAAGTCTAAGAGTTAATAAAGGTATTTCAAAATACCTCCCCGCCTGAAGACTTGACAGCGTCTAAAAGTATATATATAACCTATAACGTGAAATCGATCGTCGTAATAAATACCTTTAGCATTAGGATACCTTTATTAAGACGATAAGAATATTAAAATTCGACAAATCATAAGGGTTAACATAGTAAAAATTTAAAAAGAGCCGTTAAGATAAGAAAAAGAAATGACGCAGGTTAGTACCTGAAAACGTAAGCGATTTTGAAGGATCTTATACGCTTATGCGTAAATAAGTCAAGGATATGGACCGATTTGAAATCATCATTATTGATGATATGATGGGTGTAGTTAAAGCCCAGGGCAAAATTGTAAGAAGTAATTGAAAATGGCTTTTACAAATGGGTTGTTGGGAGTTCTCAATATGGTCTACTTGGTTGACACGTATAACTAAGAAAACGTGGTCTTTGAATGAGATGATAAATAAGATGATAGATGTGACATGAATTTCGGTGTAGTGAAGTACGAACTGACCACTGTGATTAATTTCACCATACCCAACAGCTCAAAAGGTTCTCAGTGAGTATGGATACCTCAAAATAATGAAGGAGCTGTGTATTGATGTATAATGGGAAGATAGTCAATTATGGAGTCAGACAACTCCTTGATCACGAAATAAACTATCTGACCCATGATTTAAAATTGGCAACGGTAGTGTTTTACCGAGGATATGGTACTATTATGTACACGATGAGGAATTGTGGATATGCACTGATCATAAAAGTCCCAAGTATCTGTTTTCACAGAAAGAGGCAAATAATAGATTTCATAGTGGGTTAGAGCTTCTGAGAGATTTTGATCGTGGAAAAATTGTACCACCCAGGAAAGGCTAATGTGATGGCTGATGCCTTGAGTAGAAAGAGCCTCGGGATGGTACCACATATGATGGTCAGGGAGCGTGAGCTGCTAGAGCAGTTGTGAGCCTCAGTATTGATGTGATCCTTTCTGATGATGACAGTGATTGTGTGACAGCTAGCCTGAGATTAGAACCGGATGAGAGTGTCCGGATTTGACAGGCTTAGCGTGATGATCGGCATGGTGTCGATAGTGTGGGTCAGATTCAGAAGGAGACAGTGACAGAGTTCACAGTGAGTGATGATGAGTTACTGAGGATTTCGAGACAGTATAAGTGCTCCCCAGGACCACAGTTGATGAGATAGTAATATTGTCAGAAGCTCACTCTTCGGGATATACAGTGCATACGGAAGTAAAGAATATATCGAAATCTCGAAAAGGGTATGGGTGGTCAGATGTGAAAAGAGATATTATAGAGGTTGTGGAAAAGTGCCTTGTATGTCAGCAGAATATGGTAGAGTATTAAAAGTCTGCAGAGTTATTGCAGCACCTACCTATATCGACACGGCACGAAAAAATGAGAGCAAGTCTCCATGAATGTCGTGATGGGTTACAGAGAACCCAGGTGAATTACGAGGCTATTTGGATGATAGTCGATAGATTGACTAAGTCTACCCACCTTCTGGTTATGAAATCCCCAAATACTCAGAGTGTATATGAGGATTTATGTGTAAAGAAGATTGTGGAACATTAAGTAGCGTTCCAGTGAACATGGTATCATATAGGGATTCCCGCTTCACTTCCCACCTTTGAGGATATTTTTCAAGAAGCTATGGGGACCCGACTGAGTATTAGCACAGCTTTCCGTCCTCAGATAGATGGTCAGTCAGAGAGGACTGTACAGGTTCTGGAGGATCCGATGAAAGCGTGTGCCCTTGATTTTTATGCTCCTGGGATGATCAGTTATTACAAATCGAATTCGCCAATAGTGACAGTTGCCACTTGAGTATCGGGATAACAAGATATGAGGCAGTGTATGGCTGTAGGGGTTATTCCCCAAATTGGATAAGAAAAAGTGGGTGACAGATAGAATTATTTTCGACTTTGGATAATAAGTTTCTGAGGATGTTTAGTTAAGGATGAGAGATTAAGAACACCTCAGAGCAGATAGAAAAGTATTGGAATTCACCGAGGGTGAATTAGTATGGTTGAAATGTTTCTTGTCCTAAGAGAATAAAGACATAGCGAACTCTTGGAAGAAGGTAAATTGAGTTTCGCTGGATTGAATCTTTTGAGAGATTGGACAAGTGGACGATAAGACCTGTAGGTTGTCGTGATCACTTAAATGAATAGGCATCCACAATGTGTCCCATCTTTTGAGGCTTCGGGAATACTATCCAGATCCAGCATAGGTGATAGGATATGAGATCCAACCGTTCAGCTTAATGCAAATATAAGTATATTGAAAGTTGATTCGGGCATTAAATAGGAAAGAGAAAGTATTGAGATTTAAGATGATCTCCCTAATTAAAGTCCTTTGGTAGTAATACACTCCGGAGAAGGTCACATAAGAATTTAAGAGTATGATACGATCGATGTACCCAGAGTAGTCTATAGACTCATATGAATTGGTTCTAATTTGGAGGACCAAATTCCTTAAGTGGGGGAGATTTGTAAGACCCGAATTTAATTAAAATACGAAATAAATGAGTATTCGTGAAGGGAAGTCGGGTTAAATTAATCCCGAACACGTGTAAGGGTAAAACGGTCAAAAGATCGAAAGCCGGTGTAAATTCGATAAGAAAATTTAATTAAAAATAATGGATTGAGAAATCTTGGTCAATAAAGGTGAAATAAATTTATTCTGGATTAAATTGATCAAGATATTGATTTATTGGAATTAATCGGGATTAATCGAAATTTTTAGTTCAGAAAAATAATCCCGAAAATAATCGAAAAATATACCGAAAAGTCATCCGGGACAATATCCCGAAAATACTGAGAAATTATACCTGAAAAAGGGTTAAAATATAATAAATAAATTAAATAAAAAATTAAATGAATTAATTTGAATAAAATAATATAAGTTGTAGATATTTTGAATTTTTATAGAGTATTTTAATGAATAGTGTAATAATTAAAATAAATAATAATAATAATAAAAAAATAAAATAAAATAAAATAAAGTGAATCTGAAAACAGAAAAAAGAAACTGAAAACGAAAACGCGAAGTAGGAAAGGAAACGGAAAGTCGAAGCCAAGACCGAGGAAGCCCGACGAACCACCGGCAGCCAGGGACCCCAGGCGAGGGCCGACGAAGGAAGCCCGACGCCAGGTGAGTCGTCTGCCACCGGTGACGAGCGCCAAGGACGCCGGAGAACGTCGAAAAACGGAGGAGAAGGCCGCGGGAAAGAAATGGTCACCGGTGACGAACGGCGGCGATTCGGGCGGAACTAAGGCCCGATTCTGAAAGCCCAAGCGACGACGGTTCTTTCTGCACCAGTAGCAGTCGATGAAACGGCGGGAATCGCCGGCGACGACGAAGAGAAAGAAATGGGTTTCGACGGCAGAAAAGAGAACAGCCGGACCGGCGACTTTTCGACGGACTTGGGTGAAACCGAGAGCTGATCTGTGATGCGGACAACCCAGCGGAGCTGCTGGCGGTGGAAGCCGACGGAGAATCTATCGGCAAGGCGGTGAACCGGAGTGAACCGGGGTGAACCGACGGTCCGAACCGGTCTGAACCGGACTGAACCGGTTCAGCCAAGAAAGAGAGGAAAAAAGGAGAAAAAGGGAAAAAGAAAAAGAGAAAAAAATTGGGAAAAATTCCAGTGATGCAAACGAGCTTCGGGTAAGTCGCTAAGCGGTCAAATTGATCGATTTAAATTTTGGAATATTTTATTTAATTAATTTTCGACTGAAAATTTACCTGGAAAATTATGAAATTGTGTAGCTCAACAATTGGCATCAACGAGAGCTCGAGATAGCCTCGATTTACGTACTAGCATGGAATCTCGGGTATGTAACCCTTATTTACGACAATTATCTCGTTATGCGTGATATGAATTTAATTTCTGCATAAATTGAATTAAATTCTGGAAATTTAGATAAATTGTCGTAAATACTAAATTGAGATATTCGAGGGTTAGAACGAGGCTCAATAAATTATTGGTGGGCCCAATGAGCCCAATAGGCCTCGATAATGTGAAAATTAAGTGGAAAACGGGCTTAAGGCCGATTAAGGCCCATTAAGGTGCAATCGGGCCCAATAGGGGTAAATGGGCCCAATGATTTAAATTAAGCCCAGAAAATAGGAAATACAATTAAGTTGTATAATATCTGACATGAGGAATATTTATACGCAGTTCCGAAGGTTTGATTGGGAGCATATCGGACTGCGCGACGAGACAACAGTGGAAAAGGAAAGGTCAAACTCGACAGGAAAATAAGGTAAGGGAATGCTGCGGACTGCTAGAGGTAACTTTACGAAATTTCAAGTTCATATGCAGTCTTTAAAAATTATCTGAAGGGTCTAGAGGTCAAATAATAATTTTAGTGCCCCGAATGGGTAAATTACCAAAATACCCTTGTTAAGGGTAAAATTTACAAATTTAGGAAAAAATTGGGAGGAGCAAGAACAAGAGGTTTCTGCTCGTTCTGGAGGCATTTTAATAAAAGCATGAGTAGGCTGGCTAACCTTGAAAGAAAAATGCACAGCATTACATATTTCAACGATGAAATTGTTTTGGAAATTGCTTTGAGGAAACAGAGCCGCCTATGTGTTTTCATTGACATGTGACGTGTTAGAGCTCAGCTCGCACGATGTTTGATTTGTGTGATGCATGCATTAGTGCTGGAGCGAGAGCTCGCACTAGAGTTTTACATGCACAGGTGCTAGAGTATAACTCGCACAAGATTTCACATGCTTTTTCGAGACAGGGTGCTAGAGTCTAACTCGCACCATACTTTTATATGATTTTTGAGACAGAGTGCTAGAGCCTAGCTCGCACTAGTTTTACTTGATTTGATGAGAGTGCTGAGCATTGCTCGCATTGATTTTATGAGAACATGCGATGAGCCGTGCTTGGAGCATCGGGTAGACTGTGTCACCGATTAAATAGGCTCGCACGTGCATTTTGAGACATGGCAATACGGTTTAATGTTAAAACAACCTGATGAGCCCGAAAGAGGGATAAGGGTTGGAGGTCCAGCTGATGAGCCCGAAAGAGGGATAAGGCTGGGGGTCCACGGAGTACGATGTACCGTGCAAGTAGCATGGAGTACGATGTACCGTGTGGTATCTTTGTGATACGTTGGCATTTCGGATGCATGGGATCGGATAAGACCGACGAGATGGCGTGACCCACCTCCCGGACGGTTCCCGATCATGGTGAGAACCCGCACACTAGGATCCGTGTAGCAGAGGAACTCCCGAGGACACACATGGCCATAGTCCTGGTTATTGCCAATATACAAATGTTGCCTAGTCTCGCATGTCGACGATTTTGATGAGATCAAACTGGGTTTTAAATTAAATGTGCATGATGCTATTTCCATGCTTCTTAAACCCATGTGTGATGTAAACTGATTTTCATGGTTTTGTGTGAGTCAGGATCACCCGAAGGAGGGGTCGAGTCCTGACTTTATTGTGAAATTTTTAAATGAGAAAGAAATGATTTGAAATAATTGCATGTTAAATTTTTCGTGCAAACTTGATTTACATAACATCATAACTCATATCATCTGTTTTAAAATGTGTGGAGAAAGGGTGGTTTATGCATGGCACCACATTCATGTAGGTAGTATGGTTACCTACTTGTTCGTAGGATTGCCTTACTGAGCTTGATGTGCTCACCCCTTTCATTTTCTCCCACAGATAATCTCTAGTTGAAGTTGAGGCGACTCAGTACTGCATTCCGGATATCCGCTGCTGCCCATCATCTAAGGTATATATACTTGTATAAATTGTATCTAAATAAGCATAGCACAGTAACATGTTTGTAAGTAACTTTAGGGGATGTATAATTAATGTAAACAATTATAAATGACTGGAGAAGAAATAAGTTAGATGGTAATAGAATGGTGGGACTGGCATTGACGCACAGCCCAATTATTAGTGGAGTGTGGTCACGATTCGAGGACAGGTAAGAATTTAAGTAAATAAACAAAACGCGAAAAATTAACTCTAATTTTTGGGTAGTTTGGGTCATGACAAAATATGTTTGAACAAAGAATTCGTTTGTAGAATGTACTCGATAGCTGGGAAAGCACTATTCATGCATAACCTGAAAATCGAAAGAAAAACTAACTTTACTAAACCCTCCGAATGTACTTTCTGGCAATTGTAAAATGTTTTGAAAAATGCAAGTTTTCTCATGGAAACAAGTTTTATGAATAAGTTTTCATAAATACTCAGTTTTGAAATATAAAACTCAGTTTTGCTAGTATGCGGGTCAACAAGCCCGAAAAAGAGTTTGTAAGTTTCGTTTTGGGACTAAGCCAACATGTAGTCCATGATATTTATCATGCATAGCCCGTGTGGAGTGTGGTCCTTCGTGTTGCATGCCTTATACCACATTGTGCATGTTCAGTCCTTTGTGACGCATGTTTAACCACATTATGCATGTGTTGCCCACTTGGTGCCTTATCTTCCATCACTTCGTGCATTGTTCGTTTTGGTCTATAGTGGCGTAAGGCGCTGTACGACCCCGGTCCAATCTAGAGTCCCCTTACCATGGCCACGGTACTCTGTTTGTTTGTCTCCCTCTTCGGAGGTTGAGTTTGTATGAACATTAATTATACTTGCTATGTGTATTTGCCTAGTCTCCATAATAGATTCTGCATGACTTCGAAAGAAAAGTATAAGTTTGTGACATGTGATTTATATGATTTGAAAATTGTTTTACTTACTTTTAGGTAAGCATATTTTGATATATATATATATATGTATATTTATATATATATATATATTTGTTTACCAAAGGTTTGTACAAAGGCATTCGGTTTTAGCTTACTGTCATACTGAGATTATTTTAAACGCAAGTCTTACTGGGCTTGAAGAGCTCATCCCTTTCTCTACTTTTCTAGATTACTTACAACGATCATTTTCTATGCCTACTGTGTAGTTGACGTAGACTGGTGGACACGATACTCTCCCTAGGGTACCTCTGGTACACGAAAAGCTATACTCTTGTATTTATTGCTAGACATCTTGTATAGCATAGACAATGGATTGTAAAGAATATTTTAGGATGTAATCTAGACAAGTATGTATGTAAAGTTATCAACTTACAGTTTGTACAGTAAAATGTAATGGTTAGAGAATCACTGTTAATTATGAAAGAGGTTAAAATCAATTGGTTGCAGGTACAGACTGTGTTTTAAACATTGCAGGGAGGTAAGTTCATAAATAAGTCGTTATGCCGACAAATTTTCGTAAAATGAAAGGTTAAGTAATCGGCACTGACAGGGATGCAACTTTAATGAAGAATTAAGAAAAGAAAAATTAGCTAATATTTTCACGTTTCTGGGGCGTGATATATATCTTTAAAAAAAGTTATTGATGCGCACTAATAAGGATGAAATACATTTGAATAATTTATAGAGAACGAAAAACAAAAAGAATGTAGACATTATGTTAAAAAGAGGAATTTTAAATGGTACAACTGAAACAAAATCAATCCAACGAGTTAACTTCTTGAATAAAAAAAAAAATCATAACCCAAAACTTCAAGTGTCACGACCCTTTTTATCCATTTCATCTAAAAATAACCATAAATTTTTCACTTTATTTGTGAACTTACTCGATCGTGAACAATCCTCACAAATACAGTTGGGCTGTGAGTCAGTAATAATCATCATTTGCCATCCATTTTCCAATTAATTACAAACAATTTCATACATTTGAAAGTTATGTCACATACTTATACATGACATGTTTGCTAAAATATACATCCCCCATATTACAATTCAGAATGATTACTGTGCTATTACATGTTTAGATACAAAAAGAATTCTCATGTGTATACCTCTGGGCGATGGAGAGCAGCGAATATCAAAATATAACGCCTCAATCCTTCACTAGGCTACTGTGCATGCTCTATAGAGGAGAAAATGAATGGATGAGCAACCACACGCTCAGTAAAGCAATAATGCAAGCATGGTAGATAACTGCACTATCTACATGCTTCTAATGTCATGGCATAAATCATTTATATCTAGAGCATGAGGAAATAATAAAACTACGCCACATGTATGTACATATATCATGTACTGAAAAACATGGAAATAGACATGTAAACATGGAAAATCATCATTTGAAAACCTCTCATGCTCAATATAATAAATGTTTATCAATTTCATCTCAAATCATAAGGTTCATCATAAATCATTCCGTCAAAGCGTAACACCTTGTCAAAACATTAACAAAACCCATCAAAACAATGTATCATTCATTTAAAACATACCACAAGGTTCGACCCCTCCCTTGGGTCTACCCTGGACAACATAAATCATCATCGGTATCTAAAACCATGTGATATCATGTGAGACAGGCGCTCACGGTAAACTAAGGACTCTATTGGCTAACTATGCCATAATCATCCCATACCACATGGATCCCGGTGTGCGGGGCATCATGCTGGAACGAAGGTGGGTTAGCCATACGCCAGACTTTTAACTCAACATCACAACCACGCGGTACAGCGTACTCCATGTGATCTACACAGTACAACGTACTCCGCGGACCCATATCATGGTTGGGGGTGCCTGCCGTAGGTCTTATCTACCCCCTGCCATGTATAACCTACTTAGTCTCAAGTGCTCGTGTGAGCATCTCATCCGTGTGACTAGCAGTCTACACGAGGCATCCAACATGGCTTGTGCGAGCATCTCATCCGTGTGACACAATGTCTACACGAGGCATCCAGCATGACTCAATATATATCACAGTGTGAAAACTCAGTGCGAGCAAAGCTCTAGCACGATTTCATGCATAATCAAAAAATACCCTCGTACGAGCAACGCTCTAGTATGGCTTTATGCATGTCAAATAATAAAGAAATCACGTATGAGCATAGCTCCAGTACGGTTATATGCATAAGTCAAGGAAAACCCACGTATGAGCTATCAGCTCCAGTACGACTTTTAAAACATCACTGACTCAAAACATGGTGAGAACTAGGCTCTAACACGTCTCATACATATTGAAAACATCAAAATCCAGTGCAAGTAAGGCTCTAGCATGATTTAACTCATATAAGTACGATATGCGGCTCTATTTCAACAAAACACTCTCAAAACCAAAGTTAGCACCTCACTTGTGCTATTTCACAAATCATGAAATCACTAGCTAGCCTATTCGTCAATTTTGCTTAACCCAAAGCAATGTATTTCGTAAGAACATCAAAACATGTGATTTATCCAGTTATTAGCCTTACTATCCCCTTTTGTAAGATTCGCTTCCAAAACCAAATTCATTTATATCGGAAGTTAGTCATGCAATCATCATTTCTCCTTTAGATAATCAAGCATTCACAAAGCCCTATAACACCCTCAAAATACGTGCAACTATCTCTATATACTCATAAAATTTCCTTACCTGGAATCGGGTCGAGTGATTCCACTTCCTCAGAGCTGCTCGATTGTGCAGTTCGATTCACCTCCAACGAAATCTTTGGGACTACACGAAATCATATATCACATCAATTCGGTCCAGTATAACACAATTCTTGTGTTTACTATAGTCGATTCGACCTATAGTTTTCATTAACACTTATAAGGCCTCACTCCCTCTTAAGTCCATTTTGATCGATTTATTAATTTTTCGAGAGTCTATTGAACTCTTTTAAGCCTATTGGTTCACACTAAATTGATATTAAGCTCATAATGCCTTTAGTCCACCATTTACTTCACTATGACAATTTATCAAACACCTCATATACTTATTTTCTTAACTTAACTAATCTCACAATGTAGCTTCATTCTACCATCTTAAAGTCATACATATCACCTTACTAACACTTTAGTTCAAGCCATTCATCATCAACTCAACCACATCACATTTTCTCACATTAGACTCATTCTAGGTTATACTTATCCCTTTACATTCTAGGTAGTTTCAATCATAAATACACACACCAATCAACTCACAACAACAACTAGATAAATATACTTTAAGTTGGTGTATTAGAAACTCACCTAGCTTGATTTTCTTCTTGCTCCAAATAAGAACACTCCTTTGCTCTTTCTATCAAACCAATGAAGTGTTGATTCCAAGCTATGTTGTCTTTCTCTTTATAATGAACAACTTTGCTCTAATAACTTTTTCTCAAATCTTTATGGAAATGTGATGGTTTTAGAGTGAGAAAGCTAGGTTAAGGTTAAAAAATGGAGGAAATGTGTTTACTCCAGTGAAATACAGATCCAACTGCCCAGTTTTTATAGGAAACACCTTAGGAGATCGATCTGTATAGGGTGGAGATCGATCTGGCCTTGCTTGAATCCTTCAGTTTTTTGACATTTTGCAGGCGAGGGATTGGTCTGTTGAATGTATGAGATCGATCTGCCATGTTGCATGAGATCGATCTGCTTAATGGAATAAGATCGATTTGTTTCAGGCAGAAAGCTTAGGAGATTGATCTGGCCTTAAGAGGAGATCGATCTGGCCTATTTAGAGACCAATGGAGATCGATCTGCTTGAGTGAGGGATCAATCTCTCTCTTGTAGAATGCTTGACATTGTGTTCTCCAGGCCATGAGATCGATCTTTTCTCGTATGAGATCGATCTGGCCTTCATCCTGCATCATTTTTGCTGCAATTTTCCTAGTTAAACTCATATTCAATGACTCCAACACTCATTTTTCAATCCACTCACACTTAGAACTTAAAAGCGTTTATTTCTGGTAATTGATATGTAATATAACTTGTCTGTACATCAATTAATCATATACATTATATAGAAATTTATGGGTCTTACATCAAAAAGGTAGATGATACAAGTTATTATGAATAAGCTATTAAGAATTACTGAAAATGCCAAGAATTACAGATTAAACATTTAATCATGATAAAATAAAAAACTTCTCTATGTTTTGCAAATTAACCAGAAACCTTGTAAGACTAATGTTTAATATGCAAATTCCTCTTATCTTACAGTAATTTTATGCGTAAGATTGCCAAATTCAAGCAAGTGTACACAATTTTACATAAAAAACATAAATTTTAACAAAAAATGAAGACCTATATTTAAATAAAGACCTGTATCATATTTGATTTAAGTGTAAAATTAAATCATATAGGAAAAAATGAGGGGAATAAGAGAAAACCATTGTGCTTAGTATCATAAACTAAAGTAAAGAATTCTATCTAACAAAATAAAATGTGTATTTAGCTAAATTTCAAAGAAAAGTAAAATAAAAGCATAAGTTAACATATTTGCTTAGTATTTGCTCCAGTCAAGAAAAAAAATCAATAAATCAATGAAATCTCAATTGACTAATACACCAAATCAATCCATAAAACCACAAAGGAAAAAAATGAAAAAAAAAAAAAAACTAACTTTTTCAAGGTCACCTCCTATATCAGGTGGTTCTTAGTAGAAATTTTTCAATAAGCTTTCTTGAAATCATCTTTGGGTGGCATTTCTCAATATGCCAATATTTAACTATATTTTGATATTATCGCTTTTCGTTGGCGCTCTCCTAAATCTCTTTTTTTTGTATTTTTATTTGATCAAATCCTAAAAGAAAAAAATCGCCTTAACTTAACAATTGAAAATTACTTGAACTTTGTTATATGAATTTGATATGAGTGGAAATTATTTTGTTTTCATGTTATATGAATTAGTGGAGTGGGAGCACAAGAGGTTCCTGGAAAATTGCACACTTGTGGTCATGATGCTCAAGTTGCTATGGTTTTAGTGCTGTAAATATTTTTAAAGAGAAATGAATTAATTTGTTAGTTCTTGGCTTTATTCCTTCTATTGATTGAAATAATTCTATGCAAAATATTAACTTTTAGATAGGGACAAGAGAGTGAATTTTGTAAGTGAACTATCACCGACGAGTGACGGTTGACTACCAAAAAGTGGATTCTCTGAGGTTGACGATTGTAATGTAGAGAGAAAGAAGAGAAAAGAACGATGAAAAAAGAGAAAGAGAAAAGAAATGAAGTAAAAAAGTAAAAAAAAAAAAAAAAACACATATCGCCAAGCGAACATAAAATAAGTCATGTAAACAAATAACACCATACCAACAAATGTCAATACCATGTCAACATTTTTTATGGAGATCTTTAACAATGTTATTGATTAGACTAGAATTTGTGCATCAGAATAGTAAAATTACTTGATATTTATGACTTATAGTAAAGGGACTAAAATTTAAATTTCATCAAAATACAGGGATCAATTACATGGGACAAAGAATGCCACATTAGCAAAGTCACAAATGCCACGTTAGCAAAAGTCAACTACCACATCAACATATTAATGAAGAATGCAATCGGTGTTATCGATTAGACTAGAACTTTCAAATCTTAATACTTAAAGACTTGATTTTTATGAATAATAGTGAAGGGACTAAATTTCAAATTTTGTGATAATATAGGGATTAATTACATAATTTGACCAATTAAATTCCACCACTATCATCACATCCTCATAGGCTACTAGCCTGTACTACATCCATATGCACTACATAGGCTATAATGCCTTCATTAGCTACAAAATCACATACTTGGATATATACTTATATAATCATCATCATTATAACTCAAGACATATTTCCTAATAATTATCATCATGGTCGAATGTCATCTCTTTGGCATAACATTATTCCATTTCTCATAATTAGTTCATACACATATGACACATCATATACAATAATATGTTGTCACATTTCCATTAAATAAAACTCATGGCCAAACCATCATGTCCTTAAGCACTAAGTATCAATCTCGATTCATTATTTTGATCCAGTATGATCCACTGATATAATAGGATGAGGTTTGAAACACAATTATTAATGGATGAGACCCTCCATCAGAGACAGATTGTCAGCTCTGCACATTGTTTCATTTTCTAATTTCATCTGACAGGCTTAATTTGTCATGCAGGACCTTAATAAGTCCTAGACTCAGCATGAGACGAGAAGTAAAGGTAAGGGGAAACAATCTGTTCAGAGTGAAATAGCTCTAAATAAGTTTAAGAGCAAAAAGAAGAGGCAGAAGACAAATGCACCTCAACTAAAGGCTAGTAAGCCTAAGACTAATCACACTTGTTTTAGATGTGGCAAGAATCATAGGATAAGCCGTGTCACTATGCGACTGGCATCTGTTTTTGGTGTGGCAAGACAGGATATCTGATCAGAGATTGCCCTCTATTAAAAACTTACTAGAAGGGATCAGAGAAGCTAGCCACAACTAGTAAAAAGGCGAAATCGACAGATAAAGGCATGTAACTAGTAACTTAGGGCAAAGTTTTCACCCCGACCAGAAGGTGACATGTGCATTTGGCTTTGTAGTTAAGGGTAAGCTTCTGATTTCTTACTGTTAAGCTTTATGTTTGATAGATCCTGACTCTACACATTTATTTATTTCACCTTTATTTGCTAACAGATTGAAAGTAGAGCTAGAGTCATTTGGATACATGCTACACATTATCACACTACTCAAAGCTCTCAGATGGTAGAGCCTGTTTGTAAGAAACGTAAAGCGAAAGTAGGAGAGAAAAAGTTAGAGGCTGATTTAATTTTGCTACACATATACGATGTAGATGTAATTTTAGGTATAGATTGGCTAGCCATTAACCATGCTAGTGCAGGTTGTCATAACAAGAGTGTAACCTTTACTCTCCTCGAACCAGTTGTAATCAATTTTGCTAAGTAAAATAAAAATGAATATTTTTTACTTGAAATCTTATATGAATGCATTGTTACATGTTGTGAAGGTTACCTACCATTCACGGAGGATGCAACTATTGAAGATCTAGAGCTATTTGATATTCCGATAGTCAGGGATTTTCTAAATGTCTTTTTTGAGGACTTACTGAAATTACCACTAGAGCGAGAGACTGAGTTTTCCATAGATCTGCTGCCCAGCACTCAACCTATTTCTAAGCCCCTAGACTGAATGCCTTTAATGGAGCTAGAGGAATTGCAGAAACAACTCTAAGAATTGCATGATAAAGGCTTCATACGCCCTAGTGTTTTACCTTGGGCATTTCAGTTTTGTTTGTCCGTAAGAAAAATGTTAGCCTTCGACTATGTATTGATGACAAATTATTAAACAAAGCTACAGTTAAAAACAAATATCCTCTATCTCAGATAAACAATTTATTTGATCAATTGCAGGGTGTGCAAGTATTATCTAAAATTGATTTAAGGTTTAACTATCATTAGTTGCAAGTCAGAGGTAAAGATATCCCTAAGACTGCATTTAGGACCCAATATGGGCACTATGAGTTTCTAGTTTTACCTTTCGGGTTAACCAACATACCTATAGCCTTCATGAATTTGATGAATGAGATCTTCAAGTCTTACCCTGATCAGTTTGTTGTAGTCTTCATCGACGGTATCCGAGTTTATTCCAAGTCTTAGGAACAATGTCACGAGCCTTTTTATCTATTTCGTCTAAAAATCACTATAAGTTTTTCGCATTTTTCGTTTTTCTTACCCGGTCGAACAACCCTAACCAATAACAGTTGGGCTGTGAGTCAATATTTATCATTATTTCTCATTCATTTCCAATAAATCAAAAACAATGTCATACATGTTTATACTTGACATGTTTCCTAACATTTACATCCCCCCATATTACAATTCAAAATGACTACTATGCCTTTACATGTTTAGATACAAAAAGAATCCATATGTGCATACCTCTCAGCGATGAAGTGTAGTGGATGTTGAAATATAACGGCTCAGTCCTCACTGGGCTACTATATGCACTCTATAGGGGGAAATATAGAGGGATGGGCAACCACACGCTCAATAAGGCAATAATGCAAGCATGGTAGATAACTATCCTATCTACATGCTGATAATGTCATGGCATAAATCGTTATAATCAGAGCATGAGGAAATATTAAAAACGATGCCACATGTATATATATATATCATGTACTGAAAACATGGAAATAGGCATGTAAAACCTCTCATGCTCATCGTTATTAAAACTCATCATGAAAAGGGAAATTCAATGTGAAACATCCTTTAAGATTCATCACTTTCTCAAAACACATCAAATCTTATCACAAAGAGAATATCATTTCTTTAAACAAAATACCACAAGGCTCGACCCCTCCCTCAGATCTACCCTGGACAACACAATCACACTCAGTGTATAAAACCATATGGTACCATGCGAGACAGGCGGTTACTATATCTCAAGGACTATGTTGGCCAACTATGTCATAATCATCCCAGACCACACGGATCCCGGTGTGTGGGGTATCATGCTGGAACGAAGGTGGGTTAGTTTTTCGCCAGACTTTCAAATCAACATCTCAACCATGCAGTACAGCGTACTCCATGTGATCTACACAGTACAACATACTCTGCGGACCCATATCATGGTTGGGGGTCCCAGCCGTAGGTCTTAACTACCTCATACCATGCATAACCTACACAGTCTCAAATGCATGTGGGAGCATTTCGTTTCCATGTATGAAAGCCTCCCCAGAGCCTCCCTACCCCAATGGGCTTAAGGATGTTGGCTTAAGGGTCTTACCGAACAGAGCCTCCCCACCGCGTCGGGCTTAAGGATGTTGGGCTTGAGGATCTTACCATCTCCACGACATTATACATACCACAATGTGAAAACATGTGCGAGCTAAGCTCTAGCACGATTCATGCATCATTAATAAATCTCCTCATATGAACAACGCTTTAGTACGACTTTATGTATAAAATCATGAAGAAATCACGTACGAGCATAGCTCCAGTACAGTTATATGCAAAAGAAAGTCAATCGAAATCTACGTACGAGTAGAAACTCCAGTATGATTTATGAACATTATCCTATTTCAAATCAAGGTGCGAGCTAAGCTCCAGCACGTTTCATACATGTGAAAGCACCAAAATCCAGTGCAAACGAGACTCCAGCACTATTTTAACTCACGTAAATACGATAGACGACTCTACTTCAACAAAACACTCTAAAAACCATGGTCAACACCTCACTTGCGCTTTTTCACAAAATCAGGAAATCACTTTCCAGCCTATCCATCATTTTGCTTAAACCAAGGCAATGTGTTTTCGTAAAAGCAGCAAAACATGTGATTTATGCAGTTATTAGCCTTACTATCACTTTTATAAGACTCACTTCAAAACCAAATCATATACACATATACCATCAATCGCTTTTCTAAATACCCATGCATTTGCAAAGCCCTATATTCACCCACAAAATATGAGCAGCTATCTCTATACACTCACATAATTCCCTTACCTGGAATCGCGTCAAGTGATTCCATTTTCTTAAAGCTGTTTGATTGCGTAGTTTGATTTGCCTCCAATAAAATCTTTGAGACTGCGCAAAATCATATTCCACGTTAATTGGGTCCAATAGAACACAATCTTTGTGTTTACTATAGTCGACTCGACCTATAGTTTCCATTAACGCCTATAAGGCTTTCATTTGATCGCTCAACCCATATCTCGAGAGCCTATTGGGCTCTTTTAGATCCATTGATTCATATTAAATCGATATTAAGCTCATTGTGACCCTAGTTTATCATTTACTTCGCAGTGATATTTTATTAAACATCTTATATACTTATTCTCATAACTTGCCTAATCTCACCATGTAGCTTCATCCAATCATCTCAAATCATGCATATTACCCAACTAACACCTTAGCACAACCCATTAATCATCAATTCACCCATATCACATTTTCTCACACTAGACTGATTCTAGGTTTTACTTGCTCTATTACATTCTAGGTAGTTTCAATCATCAATACGCATACCAATCACCTCACAACAACAGCTAGATAGATATATCTTGAGTTTGGTGTATTAGAAACTCACATGGCTTGATTTTCTTCTTGCTTCAAGTAAGAACACTCCTTGCTCCTTCAATCTAACCAATGAGGTATTGATTCCTAACTATGTTGTTCTTCTCTTTATAATGAACAACTTTACTCTAATGGTTTTTTCTTAAATCTTTATAGAAATGGAATGATTTTAGAGTGAGAAGTTAGGTTTAAGATTAAAGATGGAAGGAAATAGTTTGATCCCGTGAAAATACAGATCCAACTGCTCTACTTTTATAGAAATGGCACTAGGAGATCGATCTGCATAGGGTGGATATCGAGCTAGCCCTGCTTAAATTCCTCAGTTTCTCGACATTTTGCAGGCATGTGATCGATCTGGTTAATGCATGAGATCGATCTGCTGTGTTGCATGAGATTGATCTGCCCAATGAAATAGGATCGACTTATCTCAGATAGAAAGCTTAGGAGATCGATCTACCTATGGGAGAAGATCGATCTGGTCTAGCTCGAGATTAATGGAGATCGATCTAATTGAGTGAGGGATCGATCTCCCTCTTCCAGAACGCTTGATATTTCATTTTCCCGACCATGAGATCAATCTCTCCTCGCATGGGATCGATCTGACCTTGATCCTGCACCCTTTTTGCTGCGAATTTCCCATTTAAACTGTAAGACCCAAAAATTATATCGTAATTTCTTATAAAAAATTGAAAATGGTCCCAAATTAAATGAAAAGGGATTCGGACTGGAAATAAGGATTTAAAATGCGAAATGAATGAGTATTCGTGAAAGGGAACTCGGTCTAAATTAATCCCAAACACGTGCAAGGGTAAAACGGTCAAAAGATCAAAATTTGGTATAAATTTGATAAAAAAAATTTAATTAAAAATAATGGATTTGAGAATCTTGATTAATAACGAAGAAATAATTAAATTTCGAGTCCAATTGATCAAGATCCAAAATTTTTAAAAATATCGAAAAGTCACTCGGGACAATATCCCGAAAATACGAATAAATTATACCGAAAAAAGGGTAAAAATATAATAAATAAATTAAATAAAATTATTTGGAATAAAAAAATTGATTTTTTTAGATATTTTTGAATAGTTTTGACTATTTTAATGAATAAAATAATAATAAACTAATTTATAAATAACAATAAATAAAAAAATAATAATAATTGTAAAAAAAAAAAAGAAAAAAGAAGAGAGAGAAACGAAAGAATTGGTATGCGAAAGACTGGAAATCGAAACCAGTGAAGAGGCCGAGCCCCTCTGCCTCACCGGACAAAGCGACCGGCGGCGGACCAGGCGATGGGGGGGAGAGGCAACTGAGCCACCGGCGACCCTCCAGGCACCGGGTCCACCGTCAACCGCGTCGAACTCCGGTGAAATCAAGAAACAGAGAAACCGAGAGGAAGAAATGCGAAATCCGACGAACGGCGCCGATCTGGCGAACCCCACCCCCAGCCAAACGTCCCCGAGTCCAAGACGAGTAGATTGGTGGTGGCCACAGCCGCTGAAACCGACGGACGGCGTCTGAAACGGCGAAAAACAAAATGGGTTCCGACAGCCAAGGGAGAACAGGCCAGACCGGTCACTTTTCGACGGCCTTGGGCGAAACCAACCCCAGATCCATGCATCGGACGACCCAACGGAGCTGCTGGCGGAGAACCGGCCAGCGAGGCCCTGAACTGGCCGAACCGGACTGAACCGGACCGGTCTGAATCGGTTTGAACCGGACTGAACCGGTTCAGCCAAGAAAGAAGGGAAAAAAGGAGAAAAAGAGAAAAAAGAAAAAGGGAAAAAAATTTCGGGGATACATCAGACTTCGAGTAAGTCGGTAAGAGGTCAAAAGTGATCGATTTGAATTTCGAGAAATTTATTTAAATTATATTTAATCGAAAAGTAACCTGGGATTAAATATATAATTGTGCAGTTGTACGACAAATCCCGAACGAGAGCCGATTGAGCTCCGATTTTCGTATCTCGCATCATATTGGGTAAGTACATTTTAATTTCGACAATTAGAGTCCTTTAATACAGAGTTTCGATTATTTTACGGAATTTATGGATTAATTTGTATAAAGAGGAATATTTATCGGAATTGCAACGTAATTACTGTAAATAGTGTACGGGCTATCCAATGAGTTTGGAACGAAGCCCGATGATTATTGATAAGCTGAATGAGCCCAATAAACCCAAAGAAGGGATTTAAATAGTATAAACGGGCTGAAAACGGGTTCGAGGCCCATTAAAGTGCCATTGGGCCCAATAAAGTAAAACGGGCCCAGTACGTTAGATTCAATCAGTAAATGTGATATACTGATAAAAATAAGTGAATTAACCCAAAATATGTGGTTATATGCAGTTTCGTAGACTTGGTTGACGTGCAGTTGGATTGAGAGATCGGATATTATCGAGACGAGATAAGTTTACACGTAAATCGAGGTAAAAGAATTTTGTAGGTGCATAGAGATACCTATACGTATTTATTGAGGGGATTTAAAGGGCCTAGAATTTATTTAAGTATCTAGAAAATGAAATAATAATTTTTACGAAAATCGGGGCTTAGATGAATAAAAAAAAGATGATTTTGCCCCTTAGAGTAAAATTTACAAAAAGGGTAGTAAGGCAGATAAATTGCATGATTTTCATGTTTTGATGCTTTATATGAATGTATTGCTTTAGTTTAAGCAAATTTACACATAGATTGGCTGTTGATTTCTTGAATTATACGAAAGGATACCGATTTGTACCGGTTACTATTTTAAAAGATGTTTTATAAAGATTGAGCCACCTATCGTATTTACATGAGTAAAAATAGTGCTAGAGTCTTTCTCGCACTCAAGTTTACTGATTTGTTACTCATGAAAAGCCGTACTGGAGCATTGCTCGTACGAGAAATTTGTGTGTGCACAAAACTGTGCTGGAGCTTCGCTCGCACTAGACGTGAGTTGACATGCATATAGTCGTGCGGAAGCTTCCTGTAGACTGTGTGTCACAGAGAGTTGAGATGCTCGCACGTATACTTTGAGACATAGGTTGGTTATCGACATAGTATTGGGGTGGATAAGACCTACGGTAGGCACCCCCAGACTATGATATGGGTCCACGGAGTACAATGTACCGTGTATGTCACACGGAGTACGTTGTACCGTGCAGTCATGATGACTCGATGATGTTACTTGATATTCTGGAGGGTAGGACTTGACCCCACCTCCCGTTGCAGTTGTGATGCCCCGCACATCGGGATCCGTGTAGCCTGGGATTACAGGGACAAAGTATGGCCATAGTCCTCGATTTTCATACAATAACCTACATGCCTCACATGATATCATACGGTCTGGATAGACCAGGACAAACCCGATGGAGGGGTAAGTCCCGATTTATGTTTTTTAAAATAGATGCGATTTAATAAATCAAGGTATTCCCGAGAGATGGGTTTGGCCTTGATGCAGTGGTTTTATGATAAAACAAATAAGTTTTAACGTGATGAGTTTATGATTAAACAAATAAGTTTTAAAGTGATGAATTTATGATGAAACAAATAAGCTTTAATGTGACGAGCATGAGATGTCATACATGATGATTTTCCATGTTTGATTTATATATCGATTTCATGATTTCTCTTATATGATATATACATACATGTGGCATTGTTTTAGTCATACCTCATGCTCCAAATGTAAATGATTTTATATCATGACATTATCAGCACGTATTTAGTATAGTTATCTACCTGCTTACATTATTGCCTTACTGAGCTGTTTATGCTCACCCTTTCATTTTCCACCCTACAGGGTATATTCAGTAGAAGAGAACGACAGTAGTCATATCCGCTGCTTTTTATCAAAACCAGGTATACACATTTGTATAATTTTTGTATCTGAACATATAGCGGCACAGTACTGTACATGGATGTAATATTGGGGATGTATTTATTTAAAATAAATTGATATGTAAATGGAATATGAAAATGGAATGGTAAATAGGTGAGAGGTGACTAACACCGAATCATAGCCCAACTGTTTAGTAGTGTAATTGTTCACGACGGGTAAGAAAATTAAAAAGTGAAAAATTTACTCTGATTTTTAGGTAATTTGGGTCGTGACATAAACTCACACTTAATCACTTCAACACTCATTTATCAATCCACTCACACTTAGAACTCAAAACATTTATTTTTTATAATTCGTATGTAAAGTAACTTGTCTGTACATCAAATGATTATATACATTTCATAGAAATTTACGGGTCTTACAATCCTCCCCTCCTTCAAGGAATTTGGTCCTCCAAATTAGAACCAAGTTAATCTGAAAATAACTCTGGGTACTTCTCTTGCATCGTACTTTCTAACTCTCATGTAGCTTCCTTCGGAGTGTGATATTGCCAAAGAACTTTCACTAAGGGAATCGTCTTCGACCTCAGCACCTTCTCCTTCCTATCCAACATCTGAATCGGCTTCTCAACATACGTCTTACTCTCATTGATCTCCAATGGCTCGTATCTTATCACATGTGCTGGGTCCGGGTCATACTTTCGAAGCATAGAGACATGGAAGACGTTATGAACACTTGCTATATCTGTGGCAACGCCAACCTATAAGCCTTATCTCTCACTCTCTCCAGAATCTCGAAGGGTCCAATATACCGAGGACTCAACTTTCCCTTTTTATCGAATCTCATAATCCCTTTCAAGGGAGAAACTCTCAAAAATACTGACTCACCCACAGCAAACTCTAGTGGTCTTCGTCTCCTGTCAACATAACTCTTTTTTTGGCTCTGAGCTATTCGTAACCTCTCACATATCAACTGGACGTCCTCAGAGGCTTGCTACACTAAATCAGGAGCAAAAATCTATCTGTCACCAACCTCTTCCCATCCAATAGGGGATCGACATCTACATCCATTTAATGCCTCATATGGTGCCATTTCGATACTCGCATGATAGCTGTTATTATAGGTGAACAAGGCTAACTGTAGGTGATTATCCCAGAAGCCTCCAAAATCCAGTACACACGCTCTCAACATATCCTCTAGGGTTTGTATAATCCTCTCTAATTGACCATCTGTCTGAGAATGAAAAGCGATGCTAAAACTCAGTTAGGTTCCCATCGCTTCCTGAAAATGTTTCCAGAAATGGGAAGTAAAGTGGGCATCCCATTCAGAAACAACGCTCACTGGTACACCATGTAACCGAACTATCTCTCGAACATACAAGTTCGCCAACTGACTCAGAGTATCAGTAGCTCTCATGGCTAAGAAATGGGCTGACTTCGTCAACCGATCCATAATAGCCCAAATGTCATCATGACCTTTACGGGTCCTCGGTAATCTCATCACAAAATTGATGGTGATGTGCTCTCATTTCCATGTCAGTATTGGTAGAGGCTGTAATAACCCTGCAGGCTTCTGATGCTCTACCTTCATTTGCTGGCAGATGAGACATCTAGCTACATATTCAACAATGTCTCATTTTATTCCAGACCACCAATAAACTTTTTGAAGGTTTTGATACATCTTAGTACTCCCCGAATGTATCGTGTACTTCGATGAGTGAGCCTCTGTTAAAATTAACCTCTTGATCTCTAAATCCTTGGGAACACATACTTTACCCCTGAACCTCAACAATCCATCTGTACTCAGCTTAAAATCAGTATCCGCACCTATCTGTATTTGACTCAACCAATCGATACACTGTGATGGCTCTGTTGAGCTTGTCGAATACAACAAATCAACTCCGGCTCCAATCTCAAACTAGCCATAATATCCAATCTCTCTGAACCAGGTGTGGTTACATTCAAACTAAGGTTCGTAAATTGCTCCAACAACTCGTGTTCCTGAACCATCATATAAGACACTAACCCGAGGTTTTTCCTGCTCAAGGTATCGACAACTACATTCGCCTTACCCGGGTGGTACAGGATCTCACAATCATAATCTTTCAGGAGTTCGAGCCATCTTCTCTATCTCATATTTAACTCTTTCTACGAAAACAGATACTTAAGGCTCTTATTATCCATATATACATGAAATTTCTCACCATAGAGATAGTGGCGCCATATCTTCAATGCAAACACTACGGTCGCTAACTCTAAATTATAGGTTGGATAGTTCCTCTCGTGATCCTTCAACTGTTTGGACCCATAGGCAACTATCTTCCCATCCTGCATAAGTACGCAGCCTAGTCCCTGGTGTGATGCATCCGTATACACAGAGAAACCTCCTGAGCTGGTAGGAATGGTGAGAATCGGGGCAGCGGTCAACTGACGCTTAAGCTCCTGAAAACTCCTCTCAAATGCCTCATCCACACAAACTTAACATTTTTTCGTGTGATGCGCGTTAATGGAGCAGCTAATCTGTAGAAACCCTCAACAAATTTTCGATAATAACCTGTCAATCCCAAAAAACTTCTGATCTCAGTAACTGTCTTAGGTTGTTCCCACTGTACAACTACCTCAATCTTGGATGAATCCACTGATACCCCATCCTTAGATACAACATGGCCCAGAAATGAGATCTGGTCTAACCAAAAGTTACACTTACTGAGTTTGGCATATAATTCCTTCTCTCGGAGGTTCTGCAGAACTATCCTCAAATGCTGCTCATGATCTTCCCTAGACTAGGAGTAGACCAATATATTGTCGATGAACACTATCACAAACTAGTCCAGGTATGGCTTAAATATATCATTCATCAATTCCATAAATGTTGCGGGGGCATTCATCAATCTGAATGGCATAACCAAAAAACTCGTAATGGCCATAATGGGTACGAAATGCTGTCTTGGGTACATCTCCACTCCGTATCCTCAACTGATGGTACCCAAATCAAAGATCTATCTTAGAGAAGACCTGTGCTCCCCGGAGCTGATCCAATAAATTATCGATGCGTGGAAGGGGGTACTTGTTTTTAATGGTGGCCTTATTCAACAATTGGTAATCTATACACAGTCAGAGGCTTCTATCCTTCTTCCTTACGAACAGAACTAAAGCTGCCCAAGGTAAGATGCTCGGTCTAATAAACCCCTTTCTTTAGCAATTCTTACAACTACTTCTTTAGCTCTTCTAATTCAATAGGAGCCATTCTATACGGTGGTTTTGATATTGGCTCTGTACCAGGCACTAATTCTATACAAAATTGGAATTTCCCTATCAGGTGGTAGTCCTGGTAAATCGTTCAAAAACACACCAGGAAATTCTGCCATTATTAGAATATCTTCCAATTTCGGGTATGCCTTATCAGTGTCAACCACGTAGGCAATGAACCCTTTACATTATCCTTTCCACCGTTAGCAACACAAGTCACCACTTTAACATTCATAAATAATAAGTAAATTCATCTCTCAAATATGATGGATTAATTTATACTCTTTTCATTTACAATAATCATGTTCCTCATTTCTTTTCAACAAAGCTTACAGTAAGATTATCTATCTCTGGGAACTCAATGTTTTAGCATGGCAATCCATAATAACATGATTTACAACCAACCGATCCATTCCTAAGATTACATCAAAATCACTCATATTTAATAACATTAAATCGGCTGCCATATCCTTTCCTCTTATCCTCAACTTACAATTCCTATATACATGCTCAGTCAATTGACTATCATTCATCGGTGTGGTAATCATTAACATTTTATCTAACAATGTGAGTTTTACATGTTTCGACAATTTATGTGCAAAGGAAGACGATATGAAGGAATGCATGGCACCAGGATCAAACAATACAAATGCTTCTAAATCAAAGATTAGGATGGTACAATTAATCACATTCGTCGATGTGTCTACTGTGTCTTGGTCCAATGCATGCACTCACCCTCTACCAATGCCAACTGCCTGTTTCTTTTTTTCCTAAGCTGTAGCCCTCCTCCTCAGAGCAGCTGTCTCAATTGGAGCTCTCTCTGGCTCATTGCCATTCTGTGGGGCAGTCTTAATCATTGCAGGACAATACCTAGCCATATGCCCTGGCCTCCCACATCTATAACACAAAATAGGGGCTGCCAGACAAGGCCTAGCTCCATGAAATTTGCCACATCTCCTATACTACTCAGTAGTAGGCTGTGGTCTTCCAATGATCATACCCCTCGATGAAGCTAAAGCCGGGTACACAAGAGGCTTAACAGCTCTCTCCTGCACCTCCTCAATCTTTGGCCTTTTCTTAAACAATCTTTAGCCTCCTCCTCTGACCACTCTATCAACCTTGGATCTCTTTCAGCCTCTGTCCTTTTGACCACTAACTTTCCCAAGCTTGGAGGCATTCTGCTCAAAGTCCTGTTCACACAACTGTGCCCTGTGTACTGCCTCTTCGTAAGTATGAATGTCAAATGGAGCTAACTTAGTCCGGATGGCTAATCTCAATCCATCCATAAACTTTTGAACCTTTTGAGTCTCACTGCTCATTGTATCCGGGTCGTATCTCCCCAAAGACATGAACCTCAACTCATACTCGTCCACAGAATGGTTCCCTTGAACCAAGTTAATGAACTCCATTCGTAATTTCCTCTGTGTGGTGGCCAAAATATATTGCCTCCTGAAGGCCTCCAAGAATATCTCCCATGTGATCACGGAGTGTCAGGCTCTCAAAATAGATTCGGTGGATCTCAGTCAGTACTCTTCCTCGCTTTTCAGCATAAATACTACAAAGGCTACTTTCTCAACCGACGTACATCTGAAGAACCTATACAGTTTCTCCATCTCATACACCCAATCCTTAGTAATAATCGGGTCTTTCACTCCTCCGAATATTGGAGGTTTGAACTCCTGGAACTGGCGTAGCCTACTCAGTTTGCAATCATAACCCAAATCACTCTCGCTCTGTTATGGAGCGATCGGAGAAGTGGTATCCTGAACGGGGGGTGTAATAGTGGCAATCTTTACGGTCTGGGGTCTCTCTACCTCTGCAGCTGCCTGTCCAGTTGTAGTAGGCTACACTGCGGGACCTCGTCTATCACTGGCACCCAATACCTGTGTGACTATCTCAACGAGGCTCTCAATACTCAGCTCAATCCTAGCGAAGCGTGACTCGATATCCTCTGGTCTTTCAACAGGGTCCTGTGGAGCCGATCAGTCTGTGGCTCTGCACGGCTCTCAGGCCTACCTCTACGGCCTCTAGCACGTGCACCCGTCCCTCTACCTCGGCGTGTAATAGGCATAATGCCTAACTTCCTACATTCATAATCATTTATTAGTCTCATTCCATCTCGGTATACACAGTTATATCTAAACAAAAGCACAATAATATGAGAATGTAACTTTCCTATTTATTAATACTGACTCACATCATGCCAACTCAGCTCTGATACCAATCTCTGAAACGACCCTTTTTTATCCATTTCGTCTAAAAATCACTATAAATTTTTCGCATTTTTTGTTTTCCTTACCCAATCGTGAACAACCCTCACCAATAACAGTTGGGCTGTGAGTCAATATTTATCATCATTTCTCATTCATTTCCAATAAATCAAAAACAATGTCATACATGTTTATACCTGACATGTTTCCTTAGATATAAAAAGAATCTCTGTGTGTATACCTCTCGACGATGGAGTGCAGAGGATGTCTAAATATAACGCCTCAGTCTTCACTAGGCTACTATGTGCGCTCTGTAGGGGAAAAAATAAAAGGATGAGCAACCACACGCTCAGTAAGGCAATAATGCAAGCATAGTAGATAACTACCCTATTTACATGCTGATAATGTCATGTCATAAATCGTTATAATCAAAGCATGAGGAAATATTAAAAACCATGCCACATGTATATACATATATCATGTACTGAAAACATGAAAATAGGCATGTAAAACATGGTAAAATCATCATGTAAAACCTTTCATGCTCATCGTTATTAAAACATATCATGAAAAGGGAAATTCAATGTGGAACATCATTTAAGATTTATCACTTTCTCAAAACACATCAAATCTTATCACAAATAGAATATCATTTCTTTAAACAAAATCCCACAAGGCTCGACCTCTCCCTCAGGTCTACCCTGGACAACAAAATCACACTCAGTGTATAAAACCATATGGTACCATGTGAGACAGACGGTTACTATATCTCAAAGACTATGTTAGCCAACTATGTCATAATCATCCTAGACTACACGGATCTCGATGTGCGGGGCATCATGTTGGAATGATTGTGGGTCAGTTCTTCGCCAGACTTTCAAATCAACATCTCAATCACGCAGTACAACATACTTCATGTGATCTACATGGTACAACGTACTCCGCGGACCCAATCATGGTTGGGCATGTCAGCCGTAGGTCTTATCTACCCCATACCATGCATAACCTACACAGTCTCAAATGCATGTGGGAGCGTTTTGTTTCCATGTAAGAGAGCCTCCCCACCGAACAGAGCCTCCCCACCCCAACGGGCTTACGGATGTTGGCTTAAGGATCTTACCGTAAAAAAGCTTCCCCACCAAATAGAACCTCCCCACCCCCATCGGGCTTAAGGATGTTGGGCTTGAGGATCTTACCATCTCCACTACATCATACATACCACATGTGAAAACCTGTAAAGCTAAGCTCTAGCACGATTCATACATCATCAATAAATCTCCTCATACGAGTAACGTTCTAGTACGACTTTATGCATAAAATCATGAAGAAATCACGTACGAGCATAGCTCCAGTATGATGGTTATATGCATAAGAAAGTCAATCGAAATCCACGTACGAGCAGAAGCTCCAGTACGATTTATGAATATCATCCTATTTCAAATCAAGGTGTGAGCTAAGATCTAGCGCGTTTCATACATGTGAAAGCACCAAAATCCAGTGCGAGCGAGGCTCCCGCATTATTTTAACTTACGTAAATACGATAGATGGATCTACTTCAACAAAACACTCTAAAAAACCATGGTCAGCACCTCACTTGTGCTTTTTCACAAAATCAAGAAATCACTTGCTAGTCTATCCATCATGTTGCTTAAACCAAGGCAAAAGTAGCAAAACATGTGATTTATGCAGTTATTAGCCTTACTATCCCTTTTATAAGAGTCATTTCAAAACCAAATCATATACACATATACCATCAGTCACTTTTCTAAATACTCATGCATTTGTAAAGCCCTATATTCACCCATAAAATATGAGCAGCTATCTCTATACACTCACAGAATTCCCTTACCTGGAATCGCGTCGAGTGATTCCACTTCCTTAAAACTGTTTGATTGCACAGTTCGATTCGCCTCTAACAAAATCTCTGAGACCGCACAAAATCATATTCCATGTCAATTGGGTCCAATAGAACACAATCCTTACGTTTACTATAGTTGACTCGACCTATAGTTTCCATTAACGCCTATAAGGCTTTCATTTGATCGCTCTACCCATATCTCGAGAGCCTATTGGACTCTTTTAGATCCATTGATTCATTAAATCGATATTAAACTCATAGTGTCCCTAGTTTATCATTTACTTCACTATGGCATTTTATCAAACATCTTATATACTTTTTCTCGTAAATTGCCTAATCTCACAATGTAGCTTCATCCAATCATCTCAAATCATGCATATTACCCCACTAACACCTTAGTACAACCCATTAATCATCAATTCACCCATATCACATTTTCTCACACTAGAATCATTCTAGGTTTTACTTACTCTATTACATTCTAAGTAGTTTCAATCATCAATACACATATCAATCACCTCACAACAACAACTAGATAGATATATCTTGAGTTTGGTGCATTAGAAACTCACCTAGCTTGATTTCCTTCTTACACCAAGTAAGAACACTCCTTGCTCCTTCAATCTAACCAATGGGGTATTGATTCCAAACTATGTTGTTCTTCTCTTTATAATGAACAACTTTGATCTAATGGTTTTTTCTTAAATCTTTATAGAAATGGAATGATTTTAGATTGAGAAAGCTAGGTTTAAGATTGAAGATGGAAGGAAATGGTTTGTTCCCATGAAAATGCAGATCCAACTGGTCCACTTTTATAGAAATGGCACTAGGAGATCGATCTGTATAAGGTAGAGATCGATCTGGCCTTGCTTAAATTCCTCAGTTTCTCGACATTTTACAGGCATGAGATCGGTCTGTTTGCTGCATGACATCGATCTACCGTATTGCATGAGATCGATCAGCCCAATGAAACAAGATCGATTTATCTCAGACAGAAAGCTTAGGAGATCGATATGTCTATGGGAAAAGATCGATCTGGTCTAGCTGAGACTAATGGAGATCGATCTGATTGAGTGAGAGATTGATCTTCCTCTTCCAGAACACTTGATATTTTATTTTCCATGCCATGAGATTGATCTCTGATCGCATGGGATCGATCTGGCCTTCATCCTGCACCCTTTTTGCTGCGAATTTCCCATTTAAACTCATACTTAATCACTTCAACACTCATTTATCAATCCACTCACACTTAGAACTCAAAAACATTTATTTCTTTTAATTCGTATGTAATGTAACTTGTCTATACATCAAATAATTATATACATTACATAGAAATTTACGGGTCTTACAAATAACATGAGCAACATTTAAGAATTGTTCTCTAGACTCTTAGAGACAGACAACTTTATGCTAAGTTTAATAAATTTAAATTTTGGTTATAGCAGATATCATTTTTAGGTCATTTGGTGACTAAAGGTAGGGTATCAATGCATCCATCCAAAGTAGAGGCCATGTCAAGATGAGACGTGTCGAAGACTATCATCGAGGTTTACAGTTTTTTAGAACTAGTCGAGTATTATCGTTGATATGTGATAGGGTTTTCGAGGATTGCTACACCTTTGACACGTATCACACACAAGAATGTTAAGTTCAAGTAGACTGATGTGTGTGAAAATAATTTTCAATAATTGAAATAGAAGTTGACATCAGCATCGATGTTAACCATACCGAGTGGCTCTAGAGGGTTTGTTATGTAAAGTGATACTTTATTCTAGGGTTTAGGTTGTGTGCTGATGTGGCATGGGAAAGTGATGGCTTATGGATCTCGATTGCTAAAAAATATGAAAAGAACTACGCTAACCAAGATCATAAGTCATAGTGATATTCATATTGAAAATCTAGGACTACTGGTGAGAAATTTCATATATTTATTGAACATAAAAGTCTAAAATAGCTATTTTTTCAAAAGAGCTCAACATGAGACAAAAGCGATGGATGAAACTTCTTAAAGACTACGATTGTGAGATCCTATATCATTCAGAGAAAGCTATTGTGGTTGTTGATGCCCTTGAGTCAGAAGAGCATTGGTATGATATGTATGATGGTTCTAAAGTGCAGTTTATGATAGAGGTTCTTAGAGCTAAATTTGAGTGTAGAACCTGTAAATGATTGTCTAATAGCAAGTTTACGGATCCAGCCATCACTTCTTGATCAAATCAGATAGGCTTGGAGAGAGGATCTAATTATAGTTTAATGGGCTCATCAGATAAAGCAATGTCAAAGTGGAGTTGGATGGCCTATTTATGTTGAGTGATATGCTTTGGAGTTGGGCTAATCACGTTAAACAAATGCGCTTCGAGGTAACCCAAGGATGTCAAGATAACGACAAAATTAAAGAAGAATTTATTTTCCCATTTTTTTTATTCTTGTTCTTTTTTATTATGTTTTTTGTTGTGTCTATTGTACTCTTCTTTTCATATTAACATTACATTGAGAACAATGTAAGAATAAAGTATGGGATGAGGTAAAATTCTATTTGTTTTTAATAATTCAAGGGAATGATATTCTTCTTACTTGATGATTAGTTTTAAATTTAACAAGGTTTTATCGAGAAGTTGAGAGTATTTTGATTATTATAATTGTTGAAGTGTATGCTTTCTAAAGATTTTATGCTTATTTATAATTAGATGTGATTGTTCATGTGATGTTTATCTTATAATTTATCCACCGAAATTAGTCCTAAGCAAGGTTCAAGTAAATGAGAGTATATATATATATATATATATATATATATATATATATCTAAGAAAAGAGGTCAAAAGTTTATAAATCTACTTCAATGTTTTCAATTGCTTAGTAACGAGAGGACTTATTCAAAAATGTTAACTTTCACGTAAAATGGTAACTTGAAATACGAGTATGCAAAGAACTCAAAAAAAAGTGCTGACTTGTTGAGTAATCGGGTCTTTTCATCACTAGTGTAAGTATTCGTGTAAAAAAGAAAGTGAATAGTCAGCGAAGAAATTGTTATGACCTCGAAAAGGAAAAAAATTCACAATTTATTGCTTTTACTTATAGTAATGGAGATGGGTAATTGCAAATTTATGTTGCATGTTTCAGTTATATTGGTAATGAATTTTACATGACTTTGTTTAGAGGTATGTAGGGATATGAGAGTAATGATTAGAATGTGATTGACTTGATTATTTGATTTTGTTGAATTAAGAATTAGGATTAAATGTTTGAAAGATGTTCACAACTCGTCCACTATAGGTTACCTAAGGGTTTGAAGGTTTATTGCATACGCTAACTGCAATCGTGTTTCCTATGAAATTGAGTTAGGATTTAGGTATTTAGTTAGTTTAGTTTTACTCGAGGACTAGCAAAGATAAGTGTGGGGGAATTTGATAGGAATTTAAATTGTAATATGTTTAGCCTTTATAATTAATTTTTAAGTATATTTTTTGCCTAAATGAGCTTGCTAAGGTGTATTTTATGTTTTAGATAGCATAATTGAGCTATTGGAGCAATTTGAGCTAAAATGACAGCTTTGAAGTTTTTTGACCAGTCAAGGGTATCTTGGTAATTTTACCTTCTATCAGTTGCGAGATTAAAATGAAGTCTCATGGGAGTTGAAGAGGACGTTCTAAGTTTTCCAAATTGTATTTGATCGCATAAATCTAAGTTAGTTTGGTCGGTCAAAGCTTTATTAAAATTCAAAACAAAAATATGGAATCCTAGTCAAAGTGGAATTTGGAATTCTAGATTAATATTTAAAGACTAGTTATGCATGTAATTTTGGAGAAGATTGTTAGCGAAGATAAAATACAAAGAGAAGAATTTAAATAGAAGGACTACTAAGGATAAAAGTTTGAAGAGAATAATTCAAGATAAAGATAAGGATAAGATAAATGAGGAATTAACCAAAAGGATAATTCCTAAGGAGATAAGGTTGGCAACGAAAGACTTTTACTCTAAGTATATCTTTTATAATTTTAAGCTTATGTTGATTAAGGTCTTAAACAAGATAGAACACCTTCTTCTTTATATTTATATTCTGATTTTTTTTTTTTAGCTTATCTTGCTAGTTCTTTCATTTTTTGTTAAAGGGAATTTGGAACCCTTGGATGATCATTGTGAGATATGTTAGTGATTAATTTCATATTAATTATATAAATTGAGTATATGATGTTCTTCCATGATTACTACCATGACTATATTGTTTGATGGTTAGGATGCATACTATACAATTAGATTTTATAATCTATTACTAGTTTAGAACTCAAGTTTGTAATTACTTGATAATTCTAAACTCGTAATTGCTTAATAATTCTAACATCTAGTAATAAATAGGAATCGATGATTATGGATAGGTTTTCATTCAATTTTTAGAAGAGCAAAGGACTAAAATGAATGAACTGAGCTTATGAGTTTGTTATTATCTTTCTAATTCTTAAAGCTATTGCAAGTTGTATCTAGAGAGCTGGTTCTAGGTAGTTTAGTAGTTAAAGATTAATTAAAGTGCTTGTTTTAGTTAACAACAAAGTAAAGAAAGATTAGCATGACAGAGCTTATTGTTATGCTAGGATTGAATATTCAAATATAAAATTGATAATTCAAAGTCAATGATCAATGATTACTTCTAAGGGTGGATAATGTCTTTTAACCAAAAGCTTCGACAATTATTACAACTTGTGATTTAATTTATTTCTGTTTTAATTTTAATTTTAATATTAGAAATTGTTTTAATATCCCTTTTTCTTTACGTGTTAGTTTATAAGGACTAAAGTTAGCAATAAATTAATTAATATCAATCTCTGTGGAACAACTTCTATTTACCCCATCTACAAATTTGTTAAATTGAGTATTTTAAATTTGGTGCATTCGACATGCATCATTTCGCTTGAGTGGATGAGAATGAGATTGATAAGTGTAAAGTGATATTTGGCCATGGTAAGTTGCTTGCCTATGGTATTGTGATTTTTTGGTATCTTGCTAGATTGAAGTTGGAAATTAGAATTGATGTTTTCATCTTAAGAGATATTGTTGGAATATATATGAATATAGTGTGCTATTGCTAACTAATGAGGGCATTATAGCCCATGTGGCACATGTAGCAATTTGATAAAGAGTGTTATGTTCTTGACTTAATTTTGGATAGCCATAAGATAGCTTGCATTTGGCATAATGCTTGGAAACCGTGATATTGTGATTTTAGACCCATATTCTAGTGCATTTGGCTTAAAGCATGCTTGACATAAACTTAACTATTTGAACACTATTCATTGGTTTAAAAACGTACACATAAGAACATTTGAATCTATTAGATAAATTTTGAAGTGAAATGGCATATGGCATGATGCATGTGCACAAGTAATAGTTTTTTTTTTTTTTTTTAAAAAGCATAATACAGTTTTCATGATTTTTAGAACTTGGATTTATTAGACTTTCAAAACTTTTAAAATATTTGAACATGAGAACTTTAGTTTTTAGAGATTATGGCATTTCTAATAATTTTAATAAAGCATCATTTAGAACTCACCTAATTGGATTTTTAATCACTAACATTTAGGCTTTTCAACAAATGTTAAACAGGTCTCAGTTTAACTTGATCAATGGAACTAGAGCAGTTTTGATTTATGGCCGTAGGTAAAATATCCTTTTCTAGGACAAGTGGCTCACTGATAGTTACAGTGAGGTTGATAAGACTTTATTTATAAAATTGAACGATTATGCCTTATCACGTTTAGAATACAATTTTGGAAATTCTAAACATTAGACCTTGTGCTTTTAGCATTGTTTAAAGCCTTGCTATTAGAACTTTGATTAAACATAAAAAGTTTGAACTTTGATAGCATCAGCCTTTTCAGACATAAACTTTGAATAATTTGAATAAATGTGTAGCACCGCATCTTTGAGATTTTAGAACTGTCATAAGCCTTAATCATTTAAAGCATGAATTTTTTTAATGCATAATTGTTTTAATTCACATTATATGCGCTGTATGGATTAGAACTTTGGTCATGCCACATATGTTAGGTAGGAACCTTGAAATGTTAGATTATGTGTAACAACCCTTTTTCGGTACAATATGGTTGGGCTACGAGTCGATGATTGATCAAAACAGTAAATCTTTGAATAAAACTAATGAAAATATTTTTCGATAAATCAGAATAATTGTTTCAATGCAAAAATGTTCACATTTACATCCCCAGATATACCATCGTTTACATTACTGTACTTACAAAAATTTTAGATACAAAATAATAATGTCCTAGGTATAACTTTAAACGTAGAAGATTACTTTACGGAAGTATGGCTATGCAAAAGAACCCTACTTACAAAAGCGATCCTAGTTACTAACGAGGCTCTGTGGAGGAAAGTTGTCACGACCCAAATTCCCTAAAAATCAGAGTAAATTTTTCGCTTTTTCATTTCCTTACCCGTCGTGAACAGTTACACTACTAAACAGTTGGGCCATGATTCGGTGTTAGTCACCTCTCACCTATTTACCATTCCATTTTCATATTTCATTTACATATCAATTTATTTAAGCTAAATACATCCCCAATATTACATCCATATACAGTATTGTGCCTCTATATGTTCAGATACAAAAATTATACAAATGTGTATACCTGGTCTTGATAAGAAGCAGCGGATAATCGAAATGCAAGACTACTGTCGTTCTCTTCTACTGAATGTACCCTGTGGGGAGGAAATTGAAAGGGTGAGCATAAACAGCTCAGTAAGGCAATAATGTAAGCAGGTAGATAACTATACTATCTACGTGCTGATAATGTCATGATATAAAATCGTTTACATTTGGAGCATGAGGTATGACTAAAACAATGCCACATGTATGTATATATCATATAAGAGAAATCATGAAATCGACATATAAATCAAACATGAAAAAATCATCATGTATGTCATCTCATGCTCGTCACATTTAAAACTTATTTGTTTCATCATAAACTCATTTCATTAAAAACTCATTTGTTTCATCATAAAACAACTTCATCAAGGTCAAACCCATCTCTCGGGAATACCTTGATTCATTAAATCACATCTCTTTTAAAAACATAAATCGGGACATTACCCCTCCCTCGGGTTTGTCCTGGTCTATTCAGACCGTATGATATCATGTGAGGCATGTAGGTTACTTTATGAAAATTGAGGACTATGGCCATACTTTATCCCTGTGATCCCAGGCTACACGGATCCCGGTGTGCGGGGTATCACAACTGCAACGGGAGGTGGGGTCAAGTCCTACCCGCCAGAATATCAAGTAACATCATCGAGTCATCATGGCTGCACGGTACAACGTACTCAGTGTGACATACACGGTACATAGTACTCCGTGAACCCATATCATAGTCTGGGGGTGCCTGCCGTAGGTCTTATCTACCCCAATACTATGTCGATAACCAACCCATGTTTCAAAGAATACGTGCGAGCATCTCAACTCTCTGCGACACACAGTCTACAGGAGGCTTCCGCACGACTATATGCATGTCAACTCACGTCTAGTGCGAGCGAAGCTCCAGCACCACGCTATGCATATCATGATATCTAAAATCTCGTGCGAGCGAAGCTCCAGCACAGTTTTGTGCACACACAAATTTCTCGTACGAGCAATGCTCCAGTACGGCTTTTATGAGTAATAAATCAGTAAAATTTAGTGCGAGTAAGACTCTAGCACTCTTTTTACTCATGTAAATATGATAGGTGGCTCAATCTTTATAAAACATCTTTTAAAATCGTAATCGGTCCAAACCGGTACCCTTTCGTATAATTCACGAAATCAACAGCCAACCTATGTGCATATTTGCTTAAATCAAAGCAATACATTCATATAAAGCATTAAAAACATGAAATCATGTAATTTATCTGCCTTACTACCCTTTTTGTAAATTTTACTCTCAGGGGCAAAATCATCTTTTTCTTTATTCACCTAAGCCCCGATTTTCGTAAAAATTATTATTTCTTTTCTAGATACTTTAAGGAATTCTAAACCCTATAAATCCCCTCAATGAATACGTATAGAAATCTCTATACACCTACAAAATTCTCTTACCTCGATTTACGTACAAACTTATCTCGTCTTGATAATATCCGATCTCTCAGTCTAACTGCGCGTCAACCAAGTCTACGAAGCTGCATATAACCACATATTTTGGGTTAATTCACTTATTTTTATCAATATATCACATTTACTGATCGAATCTAACGTACTGGGGCCGTTTTACTCTATTGGGCCAATTGCACTTTAATGGGCCTCGAGCCCGTTTTCAGCCCGTTTATACTATTTAAATCCCTTCTTCGGGTTTACTGGGCTCATTCAACTTATCAATAAACATCGGGCTTCGTTCCAAACTCATTGGATAGCCCGTACACTATTTACAGTAATTACGTTGCAATTCCGATAAATATTCCTTTTTATACAGAATTAATCCACAAATTTCGTAAAATAATCGAAACTCTATATTAAATGACTCATATTATCGTAATTAAAACATACTTACCCAATATGCTGCGGGATATGAAAATCGAAGCTCAATCGGCTCTCGTTTCGGGCTTTGTCGTAAAACTGCACAATTAATATTTAATTCCGGGTTACTTTTCGATTAAATATAATTTAAATAAATTTCCCAGAAATCAAATCGGTCACTTTTGACCTCTTACCGACTTACCCGAAGTTCGGTGTATCCCCAAAAATTCTTTCCCTTTTTCCTTTTTCTCTTTTTCTCCATTTTTCCCTTCTTTCTTGGCTGAACCGGTTCAGTCCGGTTCAACCCGATTCAGACCGCCTGTTCACTCCGGTTAGGCCGGTTCAGTGCCTTACCGGCCGGTTCTCCACCGGCTTTCATCGCCAGTGGCTCCGCTGGGTCGTTCGTATCTCAGATCTACCCTCGGTTTCGTCCAAGGCCGCCGAAAAGTCGCCGGTCCGGCCTGTTCTCTCCTCCATCGGTACCCATTTCCTCTTTCTGCCGTTTTCGGCACCGTCCACCGGTTTCGCCAGTCGTGGCCACCACCAATCTGCTCGGCATCACGTGGGGAGCCTTCGACGATCAGTGGTTGGGGTTAAATCGATGCCAGTGGCCGCCAATCGGAGCTCTTTCTCCCGCGGCTTCTCTCCCCGATTCGCCGATCTCCGACAAGTTCCACGGCGCGTCGCCAGCGCTGTGCAGTCGCCCAGGGTCGAGCTGCCTTCGCCGGCCCTCGCCTGGTCTCTGGCCGTTGGTGGTCTCCTCGGTTCCTTCTTCTGTTTTTCGTTTCTCTCCTCTTTCTCTTTCCCCGATTTTCCATTTCTGATTCCTTCTTTTTTAATTTAATTTTATTTATTATTTAATTTTATTATTATTTTATTCAATATTATATTATTATTTGGCAAAAATATCTAAGAAAATTATTATTTAATTCTAATTAATTTACTTAATTTATTTAATCTATTTTTCCACTTTTTTGGTATATTTTCTTCGTATTTTCGAGATATTGTCCCGAGCGAAAATTTCGATTAATTCCAATAATTTCATAACTTGATCAATTTAACCCGAAATTTAATTATTTCTTCGATATTGATCAAGATTCTCGAATCCATTATTTTTAATTAAATTTTCTTATCGAATTTATACCGACTTTCGGTCTTTTGACCGTTTTGCCCTTCACGTGTTCGGGATTAATTTAACCTGACTTTCCTTCACGAATACTCATTCATTTCGCATTTTAAATCCTTATTTTCAATCCGAATATCATTCGTTTAAAATTGTGACCATTTTCATCCTTCATAAAAATTTACGATTAATTTTCGGGTCTTACAAAAGTAAGGGGTGAGCTCAATGTACTCAGTAAGAAAAATTATGTGGGAGGTAGAAAAATATGCCAAAAATGGAATTCTCATGCAAATATACAGATAATTTGGCAAATTCAATAATACTAGAGTTAGAAATCGAAAACAGTATCAATATCAATAGTATAAACAGTTTACTGCAGTAAATACAAGATTCTAAAACTTTAAGCAGTAGAATAAACAATTTCCACACAGTGATACAGTTCATACGGTCAATCCAGTAAATCAAATAGACAAGACAAGATAGAACATGCAATATCAAAATCAGAATGACAATTGGCCAATGTCGGTGACTCTGGGTATCATTGATTAGGTGTGCTGGGATGTCAATCATCGTGGGAGTGGTCAGTTACCCTAACGGCTAACAAAACACAGTACATCATACTCACGTGCATGTTACACGGTACATCGTACTCCGTGGACCATAGAAACAAAATCAATACATCAGACAGTAGTATATCATGATTTAACCATCGCATTTGTCTCAAAATCAGTGCGAGTCGGACCGTGCGACACACAGTTAGCACCCGCTCAAGCACATATTTTCAGTATTACTTTATAAACAAATCATTTTCATTAAATTCAACTGTAAATTCAATTCAGTAAAAATATAACATTTCAAAAATAGGCTAGTTCGCCATTTTTCAGTTAAAAATCCCATTAAACAGTTTATGGAAATTAAATTCGAGATTTTCGATTTAAAACAATAATTCAAGCTATATCATTATTTATGCAAACAATTTAAATTTATAATGGTAAGGTTAGGTTATTTATGTCACGATCCTTTTTTATCCATTTCATCTAAAAATCATCATAAATTTTTCACTTTTTCATTTCCTTACCTGGTCGTGATCAACCCTCACAAATAACAGTTGGGCTATGAGCCAGTAATAATCATCATTTACCATCCATATTTTAGTTAAACAAAAGCAATTTCATATATTTGCAAGTTTAAGTCATGTACTTATAAATAACCGGAGTGCTAACATTTACATCCCTCATATTACCTTTCAAAATGATTACTGTGCTATTACATGTTTAGACACAAAAAGAATTCTTGTGTGTATACCTCTGGGCAATGGATAGCAGCGGTTATCTAAAATATAACGCCTTAGTCCTTCACTAGACTACGGTGCGTGCTCTGTAGAGGGGGGGAAATGGAGGGATGAGTAACCACACGCTCAGTAAGGCAAGAATGCAACCATGGTAGATAACTACACTATCTACATGTTTATAATGTCATGGCATAAATCATTTATATTTAGAGCTTGATGAAATAATAAAACTATGCCACATGTATATACATATATCATGTACTGAAAATCATGGAAATAAGCATGCAGACATGGAAAATCATCATGTGAAAACCTCTCATGCTCAATATAATAAATATTTATCAATTTCATCTCAAATCAGAAGGTTTATCATAAATCATTCCCTCAAAGCGTAACACCTTGTCGAAACATTAGCAAAACCCATCAAAACAATGCATTATTCCTTTAAAACATACCACAAGGTTCGACCCCTCCCTCGGGTCTACCCTGGACAACATAAGTCAATATCGGTATCTAAAACCATGTGATATCATGTGAGACGGGAACTCACGGTAAAACAAGGATCCTGTTGGCCAACTAGGTCAATCATCCTAAACCACACACACAGATCCTGGTGTGTGGGGCATCATGCTGGAACGAAAGTGGGTTAGTCATATGCCAGACTTTTAAATTAACATCACAACCACACGGTACAACGTACTCCATGTGATCTACATGGTACAACGTACTCCGCGGACACATATCATGGTTGAGGGTGCCTGTCGTAGGTCTTATCAACCTCCTAACACGCATAACCTACCAAGTCTCAACTGCACGTGCGAGCATCTCATCCGTGTGACTAGTATTCCACACGAGGCATCCAGCATAGCTGGTGCGAGCATCTCATCCGTGTGACACAAAGTCTACACGAGGCATCCAGCACGACACATTACATATCACAGTATGAAAACTCAGTGCGAGCAACGCTCTAGCACGGCTTCATGCATCATCAGCAAATATCCTCGTACGAACAACGCTCTAGTACGGCTTTATGCATAACAAATAATAATGAAATCATGTGTTGAGTTAATGTATTTTGAAATGACAAAACAAGTGAATTCAATAATGTAAAGATGATATAAAAACATGTTTAGAGGTTATCAGTACCAGAACTTTAAGTTCTGTTGATGAGAGATCGATCTGGGTTATGAGAGATCGATCTCCTGGATTTTCCTTGGATGAGAGATAGATCTCAGGAAGACATGAGATCGATCTGCCAAGCCTTGAACCTATACAAAGGTATTGAGGAAGAGTGAGACCGATCTATATGAGTTATGAGATCGATCTGCCTAATACTGGAGTTGAGGAGATCGATCTGATCTAGGAAGATATCGATCTCCCTTAAAGCAAAGATAGTAGATCGATCTGTAAGATCGATCTACACTCAAACAGAGAGCTTATGAGATCGATCTTGTAAGGAAGAGATCGATCTTCTAAAAGTCAGAGAGCTAAGGAGATCGATCTGGGTTATTGAGAGATCGATCTCCCCACTACGAGATTGCATCACAGATCGATCCTGCCTCAAACAGAGAGATTGGAGATCGATCTGCCTATTCGACAGATCGATCTCCCCTAACATTTTCAAATAAGAGATCGATCTACCCATATATGAGATCGATCTCCTTGTGTTATTTTGCTTTGATTTTGCAGGATTTATAACTAAGAGATCGATCTAGCCAAGATGGCAGATCGATCTGGCAGTCTACTGGAGGTACCCAACGGCTAGTTCTGCAAAAATCTCAACGGGAAAAACAACATTTAATGCTCCAACCACCAATCCTTCAGTATTTAACCAAGCATTGAAGACAATGAGAAGTGAGACACTATTGCTGCACATTTCTTACATTCTCAAGAGTTTAATACTTTCATTCCTTGTGTCTTCATTCCTCATCTATTGAGTTTGTTGTATAAGCTTAAGTGCAAAAGCTGAAACTGTCCTACCCACATTAAAAGCTTGGTTTTGTATTCATCCTTACCTTAAGAGAGAAGAGGATTGTTCCTCAGTGAGATAAAATTGTAAGAGGGTGAATACATCTTTGTATTGCAAATAGTAGAGAGGTTATTCCTTAACCTGAAAAAGGAACATTGTAACTTCAGTTGAAGGAGAGAAAGAAAGCACTTGACAAGAAGGTCAAGGAGAGAGGACGTAGGCAAGAGTTTGGCCGAACCTCTATAAACGATTGTGTTTGTTTCTATCTTCCCTATCTTGCATTAAATTGTTCAATTTTATTGTATTGCTCACTATCATTGCTGATTAAATTAGGATTAATTTAAAATTTCCCATTAACGTTAGAAAATCGATTCACCCCCCTCTCGGTAGAGCCAACAATTGGTATCAGAGCTAGGACTCTTTAATCACATAGGAATAACTTCCTAAGAGTTAGAAACGATCAAATGGCTCACAACAATGTAGCAACTAGTTTGGTAGGAGAGGGGCACTCAACGGTTAGACCTCCTATGTTCAATGGAGAACATTATGCCTATTGGAAGACTAGTATGATGTTATTCATTCAAGCAAATGATTATGAGGTGTGGAGGATTATAATTAAAGGACCTCAAATCCCTACAAAGAGAATAGAGGGAAGAGATATCCCTAAAGAAGAAGATGAATGGGATTCAAATGACATTAAATGTACTCAGCTAAATGCTAAGGCTATGCACACATTATTTTGTGCCTTAGGTCCAAATGAATACAATAGAGTCTCTGACTGTGATAATGCCAAACAAATTTGGGACAAATTGGCAATAACACATGAGGGTACAACCCAAGTGAAGGAGACCAAGGTAGGCATGCTCACACATGACTATGAGCTCTTTAGGATGAAGGAAGGAGAATCAATTAGTGATATGTTCACTAGATTCACGGATGTAATTAATGGATTAAAGTCCTTAGGAAAAATATACTATAATATTGAAATGGTCAAGAAAATATTAAATAGCTTACCTAAATCATGGGAAGCTAAAGTAACTGCAATTGAGGAATCTAAGGATCCTCACACATTGTCTTTAGATGAATTAATAGGATCACTACTCACTTATGAGATGAAATTAAGAAGAAATGAAGAGCCACCCAAGAAAGTGGGAGTTGCTCTAAAATCCACTACTCAAGAGGAGATTAAGAATGAGAGTGGTAGTGAAGAGGACCTTGAGATGGCAATGTTTGCCAAAAGATTTAACAAGTTCATGAGAATGAGAGCTAGTGGTAGTAATAGGAGAAACAATAAGAGAGATCAAGAAGAAGTAGGTAGAAAAGAGTCAATTGTGTGTTATGAATGTAAAAAACCAGGACACATAAAATTTAACTGCCCTCTTCTTTAAAGGTCCAATGATAGGTTCCACAAAAAGAAGGCAATGGTGGCAACATGGAGCGATAATGACTGCTCCGATGATGACTCAAATGAGGACATTGCCAACTTGTGCTTCATGGCTATTGTCACGCCCCGAAAATGCAGTGTCATACATCATCATACCTCAGAATCTCGTCATTAGACAGTATATACCACATCATAAACATTAATCCATCTCAAGTTAATTAATCCTAATACATCCCATACAATGTTATACATCAAGTGTCTGAAATTACAATAATTGTCTGGGTACATGAAAAGATAAAACACACCTCAAAATACAATGTATATGACCTGGAGCTCAAGTCCTCCACTAGCCACTACTCCGTACGTCGCAGGGAAATCCTTTTTCACTTGAAGAACTCTGGGGGGGAAAAAAACAGGGTGAGCTTCTAAATCGCTCAGTAAGGGGGGTAAGGGACTCATTTCATAAACCAAAATACACATCACAAAATATTTATTTGTATGTGAAACTCATTTGAAAACCATAGCATGAAAGTACTCAAAACGATATTCTCATATCTCAAATCATGTGAAAACATGAAGTAAAAAGGCTCAGTCTAGAGCAATAACAAAGCATGTGAAAATAATGCGATAAACGCTTTCTCAATGAACGTGATAAAATCACTGAAATAATAATGCACGTGGTGCAGCCACTAAACACACGTGGCATAGCCACTGATTTAAATTCACACGTGGCATAGCCACTAAACACACGTGGCATAGCCACTGATTTAATTTCACACGTGGCATAGCCACTAAACACACGTGGCATAGCCACTGATTTAAATTCACACGTGGCATAGTCACTGGATAGGGTTTCACGTGGCAACAGCCACTAATTAGGGGTTCTCACGTGGCAACGGCCACCAAATGGGGTTTCTCACGTGGCAACGGCCACCAAATGGGGTTTCTCACGTGGCAACGGCCACCAAATATACGTGGCATAGCCACAGAATGGGTTATTCTCACGTTACCAGAACAGAGAAGAAATCGGGCTTACATGCTACCAGAGCAATGCCCGGTGTGTACTCAAAATTACACACCTAAGTCTTATCACACAAGACTGGTTTGCCTTCACGTAGAACTCATAGTGGTTTTTCTCTCATAAAACTCATTTGAAAACCGTTTTGTACTCAACACAAAACATAATAAAATCGAGTTCCAACCGACAAAGCACGCACACATTTCTCAAATCTCGATATTGCCTTAACGTAGAGCCCAATTCATTACTCACACAAATTCGACAGTTTATAAAGCAATTTCACACTCAGCTTATAAACGCATAAAACAATGGGCTCCAACCGGCTATAAAAATCGTGTGCAATTATAACTCAACACAACACTCAACATGCTTGTTTTATAAACCACAAATCATGCTATAATAGTTTACAAATCACGTACACAAATGGTTTAGATTTCCCTTACCTCTTTGCACCTCGTATAGTGCAATCGTTTCCCCCGTATCGCGAACTAGCCTCGTATTCCACTCTGGAACTCCCGAGCTGTCCAAACGATGTTAAAACATCAATACTCAATTATCTCATCAACCTCAATTCTCAAAATCGAGCATAATTGCTCATAACACCTCAAATCTCTTGATTCTCGTAACTCTACCCCAAACTACACTCTCATTCATAACATCTCAACGTTCTACATTTCTCATGCCAATTATCTATGCTAATTCACCACATTGTCTAAATTTCTATTTATAGCTCAAATTCCCAAAATTGCTAAATATCATTATCACTCCAACCACATTGCAATTTCATCAATCCCTAATCATTTCTCAGCTATTTCAACACAATGACAACAACTATCATTACCCAAATCATCTCAAATATCAAGATCGAGGTTTAGAAATTACCCAAAACTTGTGGAGAGCTTATCTCTTGCCTTGATTCGATCCGTCTTTCGATTTCCAAGTATGTTGTTCTCCTTTTGATGAGGAACAACTTCCCTTCTTGCCACAACCTCTGATTCGACCGAAAATGGGTGCTTTGGATGAGTGAGAAAGCTAGGTTTCGATGAAAATGGGGGTTGGAAGAGAGAGAAAGTGAGATTTCAGGAGAAAAATAGGGGTTCCTTATATAGGCTGAGGGTAGGAGATCGATCTGGCTCTTGATGAGATCGATCTGCGTTTGAATTTTGGGACGATTTGGGGTAATTTATGCCTAGGAGATCGATCTGTCGAGGGGTGAGATCGATCTCTTTATGGCTTTATGAGATCGATCTGCTCCTTGAGGAGATCGATCTTCTCCCAAACAGAATCATTTGGAGATCGATCTCTTCCTCATGAGATCGATCTTCTCTCAAACAGAATCATAAGGAGATCGATCCTCTTCCATTGGAGATCGATCTGCTCCTTAAATTCCTCCTTCCTTGTCATCTTTAACTCACCAGATCGATCTCTCCTTCTCCTAGATCGATTTGCTCCTTAAATTCCTCCTTCCTTGTCATTTATAACTCACCAGATCGATCTCTCCTTCTCCCAGATCGATCTGTCCTCATAGTTTCACACTTATTTTAAACACTTAACATATAAATCTCTAATTATAATTCCCCAATTCACTTAACTCAATAAATTACACTTCAAGTTCATATTACATAATTAAAATATGTCTGAAATTCTCAGATCTCACATCCTCCCCACCTTAAAAAGAATTTGGTCCTCCAAATTCAACTCAACTAGTCAAATAGATGGGGGTATTTCTCCTTCATGAGATTCTCTAGTTCCCACGTTGCCTCTTCCCTTGAGTGATGTTTCCACAAAACTTTCACTAATGGGATGCTCTTGGTTCTCAGTACCTTCTCCTTTCTATCGAGAATCTAGACGGGTTCCTCAGTGTAGCTCATATCCTCTTGAATGTCCATCTCGTCATACTCTATGACATGAGAAGGGTCCGGGTGGTACTTCCTCAACATAGACACATGAAAAACATTATGTATTTCGGACATCTGTGGGGGTAATGCTAATCTGTAAGCTACCTCTCCCACTCTCTCAAGAATCTCGAATGGTCCTATGTATCGAGGACTTAATTTCCCTTTCTTCCCAAATCGCATAATACCCTTACTCGGTGATATTTTCAGAAATACTGCATCACCAACCTCAAACTCGAGTGGTCGTCTACGCACATCCGCGTAGCTTTTCTGTCTACTTTATGCAGCCCGTAACCTCTCACATATGAGTTTCACACTCTGTACGGCTTGCTCAACAAGCTCGGGAGCATTTATCTTTCTGTCACCGACTTCTTCCCAAGCTACAGGGGATCTACACCTCCTACTATATAGAGCCTCAAAAGGTGCCATTCCAATACTCGCATGATAGCTGTTATTGTATGCAAACTCTGCTAGGGGCAGGTGATCATCCCATGATCCCTTAAAATCCATCGTACACGCCCTCAACATATCCTCCAGGGTCTGAATAGTCCTCTCTGACTGACCATCTGTCTGAGGATGATAGGCGGTACTGAAACTCAATCGAGATCCCATAGACTCCTGAAACTGGGTCCAAAATCTAGAAGTAAATTGGGAATCTCTATCAGAAGTAATACTCACTGGAGCCCCATGTAATCTAGCTATCTCGCTGACATACAGCTCAGCTAAGGCATCCACAGTATCTGTGCTCTTGATGGCAAGGAAGTGGGCACTCTTGGTCAGTCTAACCACTATAACCCATATAGCGTCACGACCTCTTTGGGTCCTCGGTAAACCCATAATAAAGTCCATAGTGACATGCTCCCATTTCCATGTAGGTACAGGTAAGGGCTGTAGTAGTCCTCCGGGCTTCCGATGCTCAGCTTTCACTTACTGGCATACTAAACACCTGGCCACATACTCTGCCACGTCTCGCTTCATACCACTCCACCAATACACCTTTCTTAAGTCTCGGTACATCTTAGTACTCCCTGGGTGCATGGTGTATCGCGAGCAGTGGGATTCTCTCAGTATCAGTCTCTTTAGGGTATCATCGTCCGGTACACAAATTCGTCCTCTAAATCTAAACAATCCATCCTCACTGATGGTGAGATCCGACTGCGAACTCTGCTCAGCTTGGCTAATCATATCTATCAATCTCTGATCACTGTGCTGCCCAGTTCTAATCTGATCCATGATCCTGGGCTCTATTCGTAAGCTAGCCAAAAATCCAGTCTCTATCTCTTTAACTCTGATCCGAAGTTCGATAAACTGCTCCAGTAAATCCCATTCCCTGATCATCATAGCAGATATCATACTCTTCCTGCTCAGGGCATCAGCAACCACATTCGCCTTGCCCTGATGATATAGAATCTCGCGGTCATAATCCTTAAGGAGTTCCATCCATCTCCTTTGTCTCATGTTTAACTCTTTCTGATCAAAGAGATATCTCAAACTCTTATGATCAGTGAAGATCTGGAATCTTTCCCCATATAAGTAGTGTCGCCAGATCTTCAAAGCAAATACCACAGCGGCTAACTCCAAATCATGCGTGGGGTAATTCCGCTCATGGTCTTTCAACTGTCGCGATCCATATGCGACCACTCTTCCATGCTGCATCAGCACACACCCCAATCCTTAATGAGATGCATCACTATACACCAAAAATCCTCCTGATCCCTCAGGAATAGTTAACACAGGTGCCGCTGTCAACCTCCTCTTTAATTCCTGAAAACTGAGCTCACATTGATCAGTCCATATAAATGGAGTCTCTTTACGCGTGAGCTTAGTCAAAGGGGCGGCAATCCTTGAAAATCCTTCCACAAATCTTCTGTAATACCCTGCCAAACCAAGGAAGCTTCGTACCTCAGTAACTGTCCTCGGTCTCTCCCAATTAAGCACAGCCTCCACCTTGTTTGGGTCCACTGATACTCCTTCCTCTGAGACTATATGACCAAGGAAAGCTATCCGGTTCAGCCAAAACTCACACTTACTAAGCTTTCCATATAATTGCTTATCTCGGAGTATCTGAAGTACTAACCACAAATGCTGTGCATGCTCCTCATACGACTGAGAGTACACCAGGATATCATCAATAAAGACTATCACAAATTTATCCAGATAGTCTCTGAACACCTCGTTCATCAATCTCATAAATGCTGCAGGGGCGTTCGTCAATCCAAAGGACATCACCAGAAATTCGTAATGGCCATACCTCGTCCTGAAGGCCGTCTTTGGAATATCTTCTTCCTTGATCCTCAATTGGTGATAGCCCGATCTCAAATCAATCTTAGAAAAGACTGATGCCCCTCTTAGCTGATCAAGTAGATCATCAATCCTGGGCAATGGGTATTTATTCTTCACCGTGGCTTTATTCAACAACCGATAGTCTACGCATAATCTGAGACTACCATCCTTCTTCTTGACAAATAAAACCGGTGCTCCCCACGGTGAAACGCTGGGCCTAATGAACCCTTGATCCAATAACTCCTGCAGTTGTTTCTTCAATTCCTCAAGTTCCACTAATGCCATCCTGTAGGGAGGTTTAGAGATCGGCTGAGTATCTGGTACCAAATCAATGGTAAACTCCAGCTCTCTCTCTGGTGGTAAACCTGGCAATTCATCTGGGAAAACATCCGAAAATTCGTAAACCACAGGTATATCCTCAATCCTCGGATATTCCCGCTCATCGTCTGAGATGAGTGTCTCATAACCTTCACATGAACAATCATATTTAATATTCTCCAAAATAATATCAAAATTCTCAAATTACTTACTAGAATTCCACATATTCATTTCCTCAATATCTCAATCGTACACTGTAAGGTTCAGGTAGGGAGAAAGTTACAACCTTAGTGTAGCAATCTAAGCTCACTCGATTGGCTGCCAACCAATCCATTCCCAAAATTACATCAAATCCATGTATATTCAACATGATTAGATCTGCTAACATCCCTCTATCTCCCACCTTTATCTCACATCCTCTACAGATTAACTCAGTTCTCTGGGATTCACGCATAGGGGGTATTTACATGTAGTATATAATCTAGAGGTTCAAACTTCAAGTTTAATCTACATGCAAAATGCTCAAAAATAAACGAATGTGTGGATCCTGAATCAATCAACACATGAGCCTTATGATTACAGACAGAGAGTGTACCTCTTATAGTTTCTGCAGAACTGTCAGCAGTCTCCTTATCTAGGGCAAACACACGTCCCTGTGTAACAGGTCTCTTTCCTTTCTCTGCAGCAGTGGCTCGTCTCGGGGGATTCACTCTCTGAGGCTGTTGTCTAGTGGGCTCCAATACATGTGGTTTCTGAGGTTGAGGGCAATCCTTCACCATGTGACCCATGTCTCCACATCTAAAACATCCATGGATCGACCCAGTACAACTTCCCTTATGCATTCGGCCACAATTTCTGCAAAACCTTGTCTCTGGCCTGACATCTCGAGGGGTCTTTCTAATGTTAGGGTACCCTCTGGGTCTCTCGAATCTGCCCTTCTGTACCTCAATCCTTCCTCTTCTGAAGTAACCTCTCCGAGCCTCTGTTTGGAAAATCGCTGGCCTCTTGCCCTTATCTCTATTCACCGCTCTGAGCTCATTCTGGGATTGTACCATTTCAATTCCTCTTTCAATCTCTTGTGTTCGTCTAAGAGCATCTCCAAACTCAGTAATACATAGCCCTATCAATCTATCCCTGATGATGGGCTTCAATCCATACACAAATTTATCTGTGCGGAGCTCTTCATTCTTGAAGGTCTCTGGGTCATATCTCAATAGCGCTGTGAATTGGCTCTCATAGTCATCCACAGACATGTCACCCTGTACCAAACTCAAAAACTCGGCCTGTTTCTTTCTCTGGGCGGCTCGTGGTACATATTGGGTCCTAAAGGCTGTCTGAAACTCTTCCCAACCAATCACATCCTGGCGGGACATCAGAATACCCTGGGTAGTACCCCACCAATCTCGAGCTCTCCCTTTCAACATATAGATACTCATACTGACCCTCTCAGCATCGGTGCACCCCAGATAATCAAATATAATTCTCAACTCCGTCAGCCACTCCTCAGCCTCTGTAGGATCCTTCTTTCCCCTAAACGCGGGTGGATTCATCTTCAGAAAATCCTTCAGTCGGACCATACTTCTATCATCAGGCTGAGTGACGGGAGGTATTGGGGGTATGGGAGGTCCTTGTGGTGGTGTAGGAGTAGTACCCGAGGCATTAACTCCAAAGTGTTGCGCGAATAACGCTGCCATCTGCTCAAAACCTTGCCTCACATCGGTCTCAATCTGATTAAATCGAGAGTTAGGACTCTCTGGTTGTGGGACAGGTGGCGGAGGGGACTCTGCCTGCATCCTCGAACGACCTCGTCGTCCACTCATTCTCTATCTTAACTCGTCTCCTGCGCGTACATATCAAAATCGATTGAAATCTCAATCCTCAATTTCAGTTCATGACCAGACTATTACAGACACTTGGGATGTATTCTATTTCACTTAACCGACACTGACAGTACTAGGCACCCTAAGCTCTGATACCAAGAAAACTCTGTCACGCCCCGAAAATGCAGAAAATAGGGCAAATTTAAAACTTTTTACTCATTAATTCACAATTAAGGGTGCATTCCTGTGCAGTGTCATACATCATCATACCTCAGGATCTCGTCTTTAGACAGTATATACCACATCATAAACATTAATCCATCTCAAGTTAATTAATCCTAATACATCCCATACAATGTTATACATCAAGTGTCTGAAATTACAATAATTGTCTGGGTACATGAAAAGATAAAATATACCTCAAAATACAATGTATATGGCCTGGAGCTCAAGTCCTCCACTAGCCACTACTCCGTACGTCGCAGGGAAATCCTTTTTCACTTGAAGAACTCTGGGGGAAAAGAAAACAGGGTGAGCTTCTAAATCGCTCAGTAAGGGGGGTAAGGGACTCATTTCATAAACCAAAATGCACATCACAAAATATTTATTTGTATGTGAAACTCATTTGAAAACCATAGCATGAAAGTACTCAAAACGATATTCTCATATCTCAAATCATGTGAAAACATGAAGTAAAAAGGCTCAGTCTAGAGCAATAACAAAGCATGTGAAAATAATGCGATAAACGCTTTCTCAATGAACGTGATAAAATCACTGAAATAATAACGCACGTGGCGCAGCCACTAAACACACGTGGCATAGCCACTGATTTAAATTCACACGTGGCATAGCCACTAAACACACGTGGCATAGCCACTGATTTAAATTCACACGTGGCATAGCCACTGGATAGGGTTTCACGTGGCAACGGCCACTAATTAGGGGTTCTCACGTGGCAACGGCCACCAATAGGGTTTCTCACGTGGCAACGGCCACCAATAGGGTTTCTCACGTGGCAACGGCCACCAAATGGGGTTTATCACGTGGCAACGGCCACCAATGGGGTTTCTCACGTGGCAATGGCCACCAAATGGGGTTTCTCACGTGGCAACGGCCACCAAATATACATGGCATAGCCACAGAATGGGTTATTCTCACGTTACCAGAACGGAGAAGAAATCGGGCTTACATGCTACCAGAGCAATGCCCGGTGTGTACTTAAAATTACACACCTAAGTCTTATCACACAAGACTGGTTTGCCTTCACGTAGAACTCATAGTGGTTTTTCTCTCATAAAACTCATTTGAAAACCGTTTTGTACTCAACACAAAACATAATAAAACTGAGTTCCAACCGGCAAAGCACGCACACATTTCTCAAATCTCGATATTGCCTTAACGTAGAGCCCAATTCATTACTCACACAAATTCGACGGTTTATAAAGCAATTTCACACTCAGCTTATAAACGCATAAAACAATGGGCTCCAACCGGCTATAAAAACCGTGTGCAATTATAACTCAACACAACACTCAACATGCTTGTTTTATAAACCACAAATCATGCTATAATAGTTTACAAATCACATACACAAATGGTTTAGATTTCCCTTACCTCTTTGCACCTCGTATAGTGCAATCGTTTCCCCCGTATCACAGATTAGCCTCGCATTCCACTCTGGAACTCTCGAGCTGTCCAAACGATGTTAAAACATCAATACTCAATTATCTCATCAACCTCAATTCTCAAAATCGAGCATAATTGCTCATAACACCTCAAATCTCTTGATTCTCGTAACTCTACCCCAAACTACACTCTCATTCACAACATCTCAACGTTCTACATTTCTCATGCCAATTATCTATGCTAATTCACCACATTGTCTAAATTTCTATTTATAGCTCAAATTCCCAAAATTGCTAAATATCATTATCACTCCAACCACATTGCAATTTCATCAATCCCTAATCATTTCTCAGCTATTTCAACACAATGACAACAACTATCATTACCCAAATCATCTCAAATATCAAGATCGAGGTTTAGAAATTACCCAAAACTTGTGGAGAGCTTATCTCTTGCCTCGATTCGATCCGTCTTTCAATTTCCAAGTATGTTGTTCTCCTTTTGATGAGGAACAACTTCCCTTCTTGCCACAACCTCTGATTCAGCCGAAAATGGGTGCTTTGGATGAGTGAGAAAGCTAGGTTTCGGTAAAAATGGGGGTTGGAAGAGAGAGAAAATGAGATTTCAGGAGAAAAATAGGGGTTCCTTATATAGGCTGAGGGTAGGAGATAGATCTGGCTCTTGATGAGATCGATCTGAGTTTGAATTTTGGGACGATTTGGGGCAATTTATGCCTAGGAGATCGATCTGTCGAGGGGTGAGATCGATCTCTTTATGGCTTTATGAGATCGATTTGCTCCTTAAGGAGATCGATCTTCTCCCAAACAGAATCATTTGGAGATCGATCTCTTCCTCATGAGATTGATCTTCTCTCAAACAGAATCATAAGGAGATCGATCCTCTTCCATTGGAGATCGATCTGCTCCTTAAATTCCTCCTTCCTTGTCATCTTTAACTCACCAGATCGATCTCTCCTTCTCCCAGATCAATCTACTCCTTAAATTCCTCCTTCCTTGTCATTTATAACTCACCAGATCAATCTCTCCTTCTCTCGGATCGATCTGTCCTCATAGTTTCACACTTATTTTAAACACTTAACATATAAATCTCTAATTATCATTCCCCAATTCTCTTAACTCAATAAATTACACTTCAAGTTCATATTACATAATTAAAATATGTCTGAAATTCTCAGATCTCACAGCTATTGAGGATGAAAAGGTAACTTCAAACCTCAATGAATATTCGTTTGATGAATTGCAAGATGCCTTTGATGATCTTGCGTTAGAGTATGAATGCATGAGTATGAAATATAAAAAGATAATATCCAAATTGAGAAAAGAAAATGAGTTGATGCTAAGGGACAAATTAGAATGTGAAAAGAAACTAGAAATTTCAAATCTTGAAATTTGTAACCTTAAAGAGAAAAATGGCAACCTACATAATTCCTTTAATAGGTTCCACATGGGTCAACAAAAGTTAGATAGCATGCTAGAGACCCAAAGGGCATTCTTTGACAAAAATGGGTTAGGATATAATGCAAAAAGTAGAGAGACTCATCTTAAAAGCTTTATTGCTAGAAATAGTATAAATAAACTCTCAACTTCTTGTTCATATTGCAATAGAAAGGGACATGTATCACATAATTGCAATATAAATATGAGATCTCTTAAAGGAAAAATGGTAAAAAGGATATGGATTCCAAAAGAAGTAATTCACTCAAAGGATGTTAATGCATTAGCAAAATGGATCCCAAAGGGATCAAGAATTGCATTCACTAACCTCAAAGGACCCAAGAGAATTTGGGTACCTAAGACTTGAGTTTGAATCTTTTTGTAGGTGATTGAGCATGGCCACAAAGCTAAAACAAAGGAAGCATGGTACTTGGATAGTGGATGTTCAAGGCACATGATGAGAGATAGAAGCCACTTCAACTCTTTTAAATCAAAGGTTGGTGGAGAAGTCACATTTGGGGACAACTCCAAAGGCCAAGTTGAAGGAAGTGGCTCAATAGGTAATGACTACTTTTCATTAGAAAAGGTATTACTTGTTAGGGGTCTAAAGCATAACTTACTAAGCATAAGTCAACTTTGTGACAAAGGTTACAAAGTAATCTTTGATTGCATGAAATGTCATGTTGTAGATCCTAAGTCAAACAAAGTTCTTTTTCTAGGTCATAGGCAAGGTAATATATATATTGTCTATCTTAATGAACTCAAAAATGAAAATATATGCCTAATGGTAGACAATAAATAGGAATCTTGGTTATGGCATAGAAGACTAGGCCATGCTAGCATGCATGTGCTATATAAGTTAGCTAGAAAGGATCTAGTCATAGGTTTACCCAAGCTATCCTTTGATCATGAAGATATATGTGAAGCTTGTGTTAAAGGAAAACACAAAAGGACAACATTTAAGCCTAAGAATATTGTATCCACCACTAGGCCTCTTCAATTACTTCACTTAGATTTATTTGGACCAACTAGAACAACTAGCCTAGGTGGGAAACACTATGGATTTGTAATAGTTGATGATTACACTAGGTTCACTCGGGTGTTCTTTTTAAGAGTAAAAAATGAAGCCTTAGAAAAATTCATAGCCTATACAAAAATTACTCAAAATGAAAAAGGGTATACAATAACTAGCATTAGAAGTGATCATGGCAAGAAATTTGAAAACATAGGATTTGATGAGTATTGCAATGATCAAGGAATTAGTCACAACTTTTCAGCCCCTAGGACACCACAACAAAATGGAGTAGTTGAGAGAAGAAATAGAACCTTGGAAGAAATGGCTAGAACCATGTTGTGTGAGAATAATTTACCAAAGTATTTTTGGGCTGAAGCTATAAACACATCTTGCTATATAATTAATAGAGGTATGATTAGACCCATGCTAAAGAAAACTCCTTATGAGCTTTACAAGGGTAAGAAGCCTAATATTAGCTACTTCCATCCTTTTGGTTGCAAATGTTTTGTCTTAAATAATGGTAAAGATAATTTAGGAAAATTTGATGCCAAAAGTGATGAAAGAATCTTTCTAGGGTACTCATTGAATTCAAAGGCTTATAGAGTATATAACAAAAGAACATTAATGGTTGAAGAATCTATTCATGTTATATTTGATGAGTCAAATGATGTATCTAAAAATTCAACTAATGATGAGGATGTTGGAATATTTGATGAAAACTTGGAGGAAATTCCAAACCTAGAAGATGATTTATTAGAAAAACTTGACTTGAATAAAGAAGATGAAGAAGAAATAGAGATATTAGAGAGAGAGTCTAGAGCACCAAGAGAGTTAGGATATGTAAAAGATTGTGAAATAGTAGGGGATCCAACTCTTGAAGTTAGAACTAGATCATCTTTAAGAAATATGTGTCAATATATAGCCTTTGTATCTCAAATAGAGCCTAGGAATGTCAATGAAGCCTTAGATGACAATAATTGGTTCCTAGCAATGCAAGAAGAATTAAATCAATTTGAGAGAAGCAAAGTATGGAAACTAGTTCCTAGGCCTAGTGATCACTCTATAATTGGAACTAAATGGATATTCAAGAACAAGATGGATGAAAATAGTGTGATCATAAGGAACAAGGCAAGGTTAGTTGCACAAGGATATAGACAAGAGGAAGGTATAGACTATGATGAGACCTATGCACCGGTAGCTAGACTAGAGGCAATAAGAATGTTACTTGCCTTTGCATGCTATAAAAACTTCAAGTTATATCAAATGGATGTAAAGAGTGCATTCTTAAATGGTTTCATTAATGAAGAAGTCTATGTTGAACAACCTCCCGGCTTTGAAAATCATGAATTTTCTGAACATGTTTTCAAATTATCTAAGGCACTCTATGGCTTGAAACAAGCTCCTAAAGCTTGGTATGAAAGGTTGTCAAAATTCTTAATAGAAAAGGGATTTTCAAGAGGAAAAGTGGATACCACCTTATTCATCAAAAATAAAAATAAAGATTTACTAGTTGTACAAGTGTATGTGGATGATATTATTTTTGGTTCAAGTAATGAGTCTTTATGTCAAGAGTTTGCTAAGATCATGCAAGGAGAATTTGAAATGAGCATGATGGGAGAACTCACCTTCTTCTTGGGACTTCAAGTGAAGCAAACAAAAGATGGAACCTTCATCAATCAAGCAAAGTATACTAAGGATTTGCTCAAGCGATTTGGAATGGACAATTGCAAGCCTCAAGCAACTCCAATGGGCACCAACATCAAGCTTGATAAAGATGAAGTGGTAAGTGTGTAGATGCTAAACTCTATAGGTCTATGATTGGCTCATTGCTATATTTAACTGCAAGTAGACCAGATATTCTGTTTAGTGTATGCCTTTGTGCTAGATTTCAATCCTCTCCTAGGGAATCACATTTATTAGCAACGAAAAGGATCTTTAGATACCTTAAAGACACTCCCTCTCTAGGACTTTGGTACCCCAAGGACTCTACCTTTGTACTTCATGCATTTTTAGATGCAGATTTTGGGGGATGCAAAATAGATAGGAAAAGTACTTCAGGTACTTGCCAATTCTTAGGAAATAGATTAATCTCTTAGTTCTCCAAGAAACAAAACAGTGTGGCTCAGTCCATAACTGAAGCTGAATACATAGCAGCAGGTAGTTGTAGTGCTCAAGTGTTGTGGATTAAACAACAAATGAAAGATTATGGTATTGACATGAAACAAGTCTCTATTAAATGTGATAATACCAGTGCCATTAATCTATCTAAAAATCCTATTCAACACTCTAGAACCAAGCACATAGAGATTAGGCATCATTTCTTTAGAGACCATGTGCAAAAAGGGTATATAATTCTAGAGTACATTGACACTTTACATCAAATAGCTAATATATTCACCAAACCCCTTGATAGAGATAGGTTTTGTATCCTTAGAGGTGAATTAGGACTCATGAATATCCCTTAAGATATTTATACTTCAAAATCTTGGTTTTAAGTTGATTTTAAGAGAGTTTTACAAAGATTTTTCTGGGCAACAAGGATGAGAGATCGATCTCCTATCAATATAGATCGATCTCCATACTTCCAACAAGCCTAAAACATTAAGGTTAAGCTAAGCAGATCGATCTTCTATCCATAAGATCGATCTCCTTACGCCTCTGTTAAAAAATAGATCGATCTGTGCATACGACATATCGATCTCTTCAAGCCTCTGTATTCTGAAGATTGATCTATGCATTTGGCATATCGATCTCCCTAAGCCTCTGTCAAACAGCAGATCGACATGTGCATGCGACAGATCGATCTCCTTAAGCCTCTGTTAGACAACAGATCGATCTGTGCATACGACAGATCAATCTCTTTGGGCTTCTGAAAATGACAGATCGATCTGTCGTCTCGACAGATCGATCTCCTGTGCCCTGGACTATAAAATCTGGTGAAAAATCCCCAAATTTCAAAACTCCAAATTCTCAAATCCCTAAACCTTCTTCGCACATCCTCTCTCAATTATTCCTCCAGATTGATCTTCGGTAAGAATCTCGTCTAATCCTCTCATCAATCAGGGTCAAGTAACCTACATTGCTAAATTTTTCTTCAAAATTTGTCTAGTTTTTGTGTAATCTTAGTTAGGGCATTTTTATTACTGTTCCATTGGATAGGTGTCTAGAGAACTAGCCTTAAGATTCAATCTAGTGTCTAGAACCATGCCTAGGCTTAAGAGAGTAGGCCAAAAACCTCCCCGATCTAATGTAGAACAAGGGTCATCCTCGCAATCCATTCCTCCCTCTTCAGTCGCTACCTTCAATCGGTGTTTTAAAACACCTGCCAAAAGGAAGCGATATGAAGAATATTTTTCCACCATGCCAATTAAACATTGGCGCACAATCAATTTCTCTTTCCTAAACCGTATTGATTTTCCGTATTTGTCCAAATTTGACGATTTTGGTTGGATGTCTTTTCTAAAAATCAATACTCCTGTACCTCCAAATATCGTTCAAGCATTCTTTTCCAATGCCGAACTCAACTATGACCCTCACGACACTTGTAAAATTCTCGAGTTTACTACGTATGTCATGGGTAAATCCATTATCATAGACCCTGAAGTCCTTGCCAAAGCATTTGACATACGCGATGAAGGCTTGACAAATGAAGATGAGGAAGTCCCTTTGGAGTTTGATATTCCCAGGGATAAGGCAAGTGATCTCCCGATGCACCCCCGGCTACTCCACCTCATCATATCTTGGAACCTTCGACCATTTGGTACCTGTCACTCCACCGTTAGGCTGTTAGATAGGTTCTGGATTCACCACATTCACTCCACCAGTCAAAAACCCAACCTCGTCCACTTCATCTATCAAGACTGGTTGAAGATTGTACGCGGCCAAGCCACAACAATAGTGTTTCCGCAACCATTGGCGTACTTTCTCCAACAACTCGGAGTGGACAGTAGTTGCAAAACATGTGAAATGCTATCTCCAAAGAGCGTCCTCAACATCGGGACACTCCATCACATGGGCTACTACAAGGACTTCCGGGGCGACTGGAAGAAGAAGAGGGAACAGCAGTCTGCTGTGGCTATGGAGGAAGATCCCTTCGAAAAATCTGTAGATCCACCGGCTGCACCGACTGCGGGTCCATCATCCTCGACTCCTCAGCCCACTGCACCTGCACCTTCACCTGCTGGCATGGAGCTCATTGTGACGATGATGAGTGAGCTCAACAGGAAGATCGATGAAGGCTTTGCAAACCTTCATGCAACCTAGCAGCGGATGTTCGAGGAGCTGAACCGCAAAGTGGATGAAGGCTTTACAAATCTTCATGAGACTCAGGAGGCGATGTTTGATGAGCTTCAAGTCACTCGCACTCACGTTGAGGATCTCATGGATCGATTTCCTCCTTCACCATAGGGCTTATTTACTAGATCTAGTTTTGTTATATGTTTTCATTACTCGTTGTGGTTTGAACTGAATTTGCTTGAATGAACTGCCCTCTGTGTTATTGAATGACTTTTTAATGAAATGTTAATTTGAAATGACCGAGTATTATTTAGATTTTCTTCTTACCATTGATATGACAAAAAGGGAGAGAAGATATAATGTTAAGAACACATACGTGTGTTAAAACATGTTTAAATGACTTTAAGAATCATATCTAATGGTTTAAAAGGAATGTTTAAAATGAGGGGGAGTTAAGAAAGTTTAGAGATCAAAAGCCAAAAGTAAGGGGGAGTTTACAAAAAGGGGGTGTTTGTGCAAAATGAAAATAGGCAACTAAACATGTTGATTGAATAAGTTTTGTCATATCAAAAAGAGGGAGATTGTTGAGTTAATGTATTTTGAAATGACAAAACAAGTGAATTCAATAATGTAAAGATGATATAAAAACATGTTTAGAGGTTATCAGTACCAGAACTTTAAGTTCTGTTGATGAGAGATCGATCTCCTAGGTTTGCCTTGGATGAGAGATCGATCTCAGGAAGACATGAGATCGATCTGCCAAGCCTTGAACCTATACAAAGGTATTGAGGAAGAGTGAGATCGATCTATATGAGTTATGAGATCGATCTGCCTAATACTGGAGTTGAGGAGATCGATATGATCTAGGAAGAGATCGATCTCCCTTAAAGCAAAGATAGTAGATCGATCTGTAAGATCGATCTACACTCAAACAGAGAGCTTATGAGATCGATCTGGTAAGGAAGAGATCGATCTTCTAAAAGTCAGAGAGCTAAGGAGATCGATCTGGGTTATTAACAGATCGATCTCCCCACTACGAGATTGCATCACAGATCGATCTGTAGATCGATCTTGCCTCAAACAGAGAGATTGGAAGATCGATCTGCCTATTCGACAGATCGATCTGCCCATATATGAGATCGATCTCCTTATGTTATTTTGCTTTGATTTTACAGGATTTATAACTAAGAGATCGATCTGGCCAAGATGGCAGATCGATCTGGCAGTCTATTGGAGGTACCCAACGGCTAGTTCTGCAAAAATCTCAACGGGAAAAACAGCATTTAATGCTCCAACCACCAATCCTTCAGTATTTAACCAAGCATTGAAGACAATGAGAAGTGAGACACTATTGCTGCACATTTCTTACATTCTCAAGAGTTTAATACTTTCATTCCTTGTGTCTTCATTCCTCATCTATTGAGTTTGTTGTATAAGCTTAAGTGCAAAAGCTGAAATTGTCCTACCCACATTAAAAGCTTGATTTTGTATTCATCCTTACCTTAAGAGAGAAGAGAATTGTTCCTCAGTGAGATAAAATTGTAAAAGGGTGAATACATCTTTGTATTGCAAAGGGTAGAGAGGTTATTCCTTAACCTGAAAAAGGAACATTGTAACTTCAGTTGAAGGAGAGAAAGAAAGCACTTGACAAGAAGGTCAAGGAGAGAGGACGTAGGCAAGAGTTTGGCCGAACCTCTATAAACGATTGTGTTTGTTTCTCTCTTCCCTATCTTGTATTAAATTGTTCAATTTTATTGTATTGCTCACTATCATTGTTGATTAAATTAGGATTAATTTAAAATTTCCTATTAACGTTAGAAAACCGATTCACCCCCCCTCTCGGTAGAGCCAACATCATGTACAAGCATAGCTCCAGTACGGTTTATAAAACGTCACAGATCAAAATATGGTACGAGCTAGGCTCCAGCATGATTTAACTCATATAAGTACGATAAGCGGCTCTATTTTAAGAAAACACTCTCAAAACCAAATTTAGCACCTCACTGATGCTATTTCACAAAATCATGAAATCACTAGCCAGCCTATCCGCCAATTTTGCTTAAACCAAAGCAATGTATTTCGTAAAAATATCAAAACATGTGATTTATGAAATTATTAGCCTTACTATCCCCTTTATAAGATTCACTTCAAAAAAACCAAATCATATATATACTCATAGTCATTCATATATACCATCAATCACTTTTCTAGATAACCATGCATTTACAAAGCCCTATGTTCACCCACAAAATACGAGCAATTATCTCTAAGTACTTACAGAATTCCTTTCCTTGGAATCGTGTCGAATGATTCTACTTCCTCAGTGCTGCTTATTTGTGCAGTTCGATTTGCCTTCAACGAAATCTCTGGGACTGCACGAAATCATATATCACATTAATTCGGCCCAATATAAAAAAATTCTTGCGTTTACTATAGTCAATTCAACCTATAGTTTTCATTAACACTTATAAGGCCTCACTCCCTCTTAAGCTCGTTTTGATTGCTTTATTAATTTCTCGAGAGTCTATTGAACTCTTTTAGGCCTATTAATTTACACTAAATCGATATTAAGCTCATAGTGCCTTTAGTCCACCATTTACTTCACTATGACAATTTATCAAACACCTCATATACTTATTTTCTTAACTTGACTAATCTCACAATGTAGCTTCATTCTATCATCTCAAAATCATGCATATCACCTCACTAACACTTTAGTTCAAGCCATTCATCATCAACTCAACCACATCACATTTTCTCACACTAGACTCACTCTAGGTTATACTTATTCCATTACAGCCTAGGTAGTTTCTATCATCAATACATACACTCATCTACTCACAACAATAACTAGATAAATGTACTTTGAGTTGGTGTATTAGAAACTCACCCAGCTTGATTTTCTTCTTGCTCCAAATAACAACACTCATTTGCTCCTTCAATCCAACAAATGAAGTGTTAATTCCAAGCTATGTTGTTCTTCTTTTTATAATGAACAACTTTGCTCTAATAGCTTTTTCTCAAATCTTTATGGAAATGGGATAGTTTTAGAGAAAGAAAGCTAGGTTTAAGGTTGAGAACAGAAGAAATGGATTTGTTCGCATGAAATGCAGATCTAACTGCCCAGTTTTTATAAGAAACGCCTTAGGAGATCGATCTGCATAGGGTTGAGATCGATCTGGCCTTGCTTGAATCCTTCAGTTTATTGACATTTTACAAGCAGGGGATCGATCTATTGAATGTATGAGATCGATTTGCCATGTTGCATGAGATCGATCTGCTCAATGGAATAGGATCAATTTGTTTCAGGCAGAATGCTTAAGAGATCGATCTGGCCTTAAGAAGAGATCGATCTGGTTTAGCCCGAGACCAATGAAGATCGATCTGCTTAAGTGAGGGATCAATCTCCCTCTTGCAAAATGCTTGGAATTATATTCTCCAGGCCATGAGATCGATCTCTCCTTGCATTGGATCGATCTGGCCTTCATCCTACAGCATTTCAGCCGCAATTTTCCAAGTTAAATTCTCATTTAATCCATTCGATATCCATTTTGTGATTTATTCACACTCAGAACTTACAAACGTTTATTTCTTGTAATTCATATGTGATGTAACTTGTCTGTACATCAAATAATCATATACATTACATAGAAATTTACGGGTCTTACAATTTAACTAAGGCTAAAAATCTATATTTTTCATTAGAGTTATGAAATTGGCCTAGTATATTTTTATCTACGGTTCAGCGGAACTATGTGCAATTATCTCTAGCAGCACATAGAATTTTCCTTACCTCAATGTCTGTCAGTGGTCCTTAATATAGAGAATTGTCAGTCCGTTCTTGATTGTTTGTTCGTTCCAGAGATGTGTATCCAAAAAAATAATTCATTAAGCTCTTCCTCAATAATTTCTTTTATATATTTATATATATATACACACTTTTTTTTCTTCTTCGCGTTTTTTTTTCCTTCACCGTTCACTGTTCCTCGTCTTTCTTCAGCCCATGTAACCTTTACAATCCTCTCAGTGCCTTTATAAATGGCACTCATTCCTTCCTCAATTAGCAACTTCCACCTTGTACTGACGGCATCACGATCAACCTCAAAACCGAAAGGTTTTAAGCTTTGGTTTTTGCTTCTCTGTTCCAGCTGGGTTTTTTGTCTCTCTTCTCCTCTCTGAATGTTGTCTCACTCTCTAGCTCCTCATCCACTTGCAGAGGAAAGGAAGGCCTCTATTACGACTTCCTTATAATGATCAAGTCCTTTACCGTGGCCCTTCCCTACTTCATCCATAGCTTCTTCTCTGTTTCTAGCTTTTTTTTTCTCCAACTTTTCTTTCGCCTGTTATCACGTAAAGATTGGGTAAAGGTTGAGCAATACTTCCACTACCTTTGTTTCTTCAGTTCACGTCTCCTCCACACAGTCCGAAGAATACAGGTGATGGACGTGATCGAACTCCCTCACAACTCTCCCTACTCCATATTTCTTCCTATGTTCTGTTTCCAGGTTGCTTCAACTGCCCCCATGTCATTCGTTTACCGAACAGTGAGGGTTCAACCAATCATTCCTCTCATTTTGCTCTCCTTTTCTGCCTACTACTATATAGCTTTAGTCTGTTCAATTTCCTTTCCTATCATGCATCATCACTTATGCATCATCACTTATACATATTCATCATTTTTTTTTTGCAGATTTGGAGCAGTAAATCTCTACCTCATACTTCCCAATTCGGTCTTCTCTCTGCTGTACTTCCAGGTTTTCCACCTACTTTGGTCTACTTCATTCCCTGCGTTTCCCATTTATCTATGCTTATTTTCTTTCACCGAATGCTAGCTCTTCCAATAGAATGCACGCTAACCACTGCTGCTTCAATAAATATTTTTACCCTATGTTCAGCTATAGCCTCAGCACCTACTTCCTCCTCTTTGTAGCTTCGGTTTCCAGGCTGTGCCACACCATCCTCTGCCGTCATCCATTTTTCAGTTCAGTCCCACTATACCATTCCCTATATTATATTGATCTTTTCTTCTCTCACCCATAAATCGTCACCATCACCAGTTTCCCCTTGTTTTTTTGCTTCTTTCCTAATATTCCTATTATATATATATATATATATATCTACATCTTCTTTATCACTTTTTCTACTCTTAAAATTAGTGCACTCTAGTTAGTCTGCAGTACCCATCTCATCCTTTCTTACTACTGTAGTTTATAGCAGAAATCATGTGGACCCATAGATTTGCAACCTTCTTTCTTCTCCTAATCTACCTTTATCTTTTCCTTGTAAATCCTAGAGCTCTCATAAGAATCATTCTGAATTTCTTCCAGCTCTTGCAATTGTAATTTCCTTAATTCACCCGCTTCATCCATTCTCATGTTGCATTGTTTAATAGTCTAATATGCTTTATGTTCTAACTCTACTGGAAGATGACAGGGTTTGCCAAATACCAAACGATAAGGAGACATACCTATAGGAGTCTTGTAGGTTGTTCGGTAAGCCTAGAGTACATCTTCAAGTCGTATACTCAAGTCCTTTCTATTTGGCTTGACAGTTTTCTCCAATATAGACTTGATTTCTCTGTTAGATGCCTCAGCTTGTCCACTTGTCTGTGGATGGTAAGCACTGGAAATTTAATGGGTAACATTATATTTCTTCAACAAGGCTTCCACCACTCTATTCCAGAAGTGAGTTTCACGATCACTTATGATAGCTCTTGGTGTGTCGAATTTGACAAAAATATGAGATTTGACAAATTCTACATCAACTCTAGCATCATTAGTTCTGCTGGCCTTAGCTTCTACTCACTTTGACACATAATCCACAACAAGAAGAATATAAGCATTACTGCAAGAGGTAGGAAAACGGCCCATAAAATCAATACCCTAAATATTAAATATTTCGCAGACAATAATAGGGGTAAGTGGCATTTGATCTCTATGTCCTAAATTTCTAGTTTTTGACAATTTTCATAAGTTTTGCAAAACATGTATGAATCATAGAATAAATTGGGCCAAAACAATCCACATTCTAGAACTTTACAGGTTGTTCTCTTAGGACCAATGTGTCCTCCACATGCATAAGAATGATAAAATTTAAGTATAAAAGGAATTTCATGCTCAGGTACACATCTTATAATAACTTGGTCAGAACAATACTTCCACAAGTAAGGGTTATCCCAAACATAATATTTAGCATCTCTTTTGATTTTATCTTTTTAAGTTCTAGATAAATCACCTGATATGTAAGGCCCATAAAATAATATGTACTCTTTATGATTGTGTGATGTACGGACAAGTCACATTTGATATAAATCATAAGGAATGAATGTTTTTAAGTTCCAAATGTGTATGAAATACAAAACGAGTAGTGAAGCAAATTAGATATGAATGTAACAGTGATTTTTTGGGAAAAACTGCAGCAAGAATGCTACAGATGAGGAGCAGATCAATCTCATTAGGAAGGAAGATCGATCTCATGGCTTGAAAACGCAATGCCAAAGCATTTTGCAAAGGGGAGATTAATCCCTCATTCAAAGTAGATCGATCTCAATAAGTTTATGCCAAGGCCAGATCGATCTCATCTCAAGGGCCAGATCGATCTCTATGAAGTTCTGGTTGAAGCAGATTGATCTCATACTAAGGAGCAGATCGATCTCACCTTTTTAATGTCGAATCTTGGAAGAGTAAAGACACAGAGCATATCGATCTCATAGTAAGGAACATATCGATCTCAACTTCTCAGAATCAAATTCTGAAGAGATAAACACAGGGCAGATCGATCTCTCATGGTTAGCAGATCGATCTTTAAGGGTAATTCTATATATTTACTAGACTTTTGCACCTTCATTTCCCCAAGAAATGATAAATCTTTCATTTGAACAAACTGAAACCTAACATTTGTAATCCAAAAATCATCCTTTTCAATCAATTTTGAGTGAGATTTGTTTCAACAAAGTTATTCCTTGTAAGGAGGAGAACAACATAGTTGAAAACTAGAAGTTGAAACCTTGGATTGAAGGAGCAAGGTGAATTTCCCCAATTTGGCAAAAAGAGGAAAAATTTAAGCTAGGTAAGATTCAATACACCAACTTCAAATATGTTAATATAGGTATCTTGGTGAGTTGATTGGTGTATGTTTGAGTTGCTGAAAACATCTTAAATATGTCAAATCTCCTTGACCTAGATTTTTGGCTTGGATATGAGAAAATTAGAGAAAGTTGAGTAGGCATGGATTCAATGATGATTAAAGCATGTAGTGAGGTTATTAAGCATGTATAGATTAATTTAAGATTGTTTTGGTGAAATACATGTATTGGAAAAGGACTTAAGAAAGAATAAGGTCTAATGAGAAGTAATAACGCCAAATGAGTGTAAAAAAGGCTAAAGGCATTGATTTGAGATACATGCAAGTGAAAATTTAGTATATTAAGGTATATTGATGTGAATGGTTATCTACAGCTTCGAAGATTATATTGGAAATTGGTCGGACTGCGAGGTTTAGCAGCACCGAAGAAGTGAGGTCACGTGACGTGATCCGAGGTAAGAGAATTTTGTGAATAGCTAGAGGTAGCTACACGTATTTCGAATAGAATTTCAAGTATTTATATTGTATATGAAATTCTGTGTATAGAAAAGTTTTGGTAGGAACTGATAAGGTAAAATTGTGGTTTTATCCAATTAAGGGTAAAAAGCTTATGAAGCATGTTTGTGACTAGTTTTGACATTGTTGATAGTTGCATAGATAGATTGGCTAATGTTTTCATGTTATATGCGAAAACATGTTATAGTGCCGATTTGATTTAATTGAGTGAAATTCAATTGAAATAAGTCATCTATCGGGTTTGTGTCAAAACCATTGGTACTAGAGTAATACTCGCACTAGATTTTATGAGATATGCATCACATAGTACTTGAGTATTTCTCGTACTTGATTTTAATGCGATTTGTGCATGATAGAGTACTGGAGCATTGCTTGTACTCAGTTTTATTGATTGATGCATGATAGAGTATTGGAGCATTGCTCATACTCAGTTTTACATGACATAGTGCTGGGAGCATTACCTGCACTAGTTTATATGACCTTATGCATGAGTTCGTATTGGGAGTTTACTTGCACGTACCAGTTTTAAAAGAGATAGCATGAAACAGCAGTGTTGGGAGCCTGTGCAGACTGTGTCGCACCGATTACATGCTCGCACGTGTCAAATTTTGAGATATGGCCAAGGGCTATCGAAACTATTATCCATGGTATGAGGGCTAAGACTTATGGCAGGCACCCCAACTATGAAGATTGGGTCCATGGAGTACTTTATGCCATGTATGTCACATGGATCACACTGTACCATGAGTACACTATGATATAGAGTTGTGAGCTGATGATTGAGGATTTGACCCACCTCCTGTTACAACAAATATGAGACCCCGCACACTGAGTACTGTGTAGTCTGGGATTACGAAAAATGAGTTATGATCATAATCTCATAACAAATAGTCACCTATCTCACCTTACAATTATTTCTTGTTTAAATTGTCACATGAGTTTTTATAATTGGATAGACCCGAGGGATGGGTTGAGTCTCGACATGTGACCTTGTGTGTGATATGGGTAACTCGAGGGATGAGTGAGGCCCGGATTTCCATGTTTTTAACATGACAATATGCCAGCATTGTTTTGATTTAATTGAAATGGCATGATAAAATGTGATTTATATTAATTACATTTAAAATGCAATGTTTTGCATAAACTGCTGAGATTATTAAACCAGCATGTTTTCAGTTCATATTGATGATTTGTATCTATATATATATATATATATATTGCATCAATGTTTTAAGAAAGGCACATGCGTTAGATGCGAATCGAAAAGGAAATGATTTCAAGGCATAAGCATTGTATTTTGTAGATAATGTAGTTATCTACTTGCTTTCCTTATTTCCTTACTGAGCGTGAGCTCACCCCCTTTTTATTTCCCCTCTGAACAGAGCGTTCACAGTAGTCTGACACGACTGAGGACCGGTATTCCTTTATCCGTTGCATACCCATCTTACGAAAGGTATACACATTTTAAACGTTTTGTACTGAACAATATAAAAGCACAGTTATATAAACGAATATACCATCGAGGATGTATATGTACAAGTATTTGTATTTAATATATGAGTTTACTTTTTAAAAAAAAGAGTACTTATAGTCAATGAATAATTGTATTGACTTGTATGCATGTTATAGAATGAATGTGGTTAAGGTGACTAATATCGAATCACAACCCAACTGTTTGGTGATTGAATTGTGATAGAAGGAAAGGTAAGTGAAATGTGAAAAATTTGTAGTAGATTTTAGTAAGTCACAGGAGGTCGTGACAGAATGGTATCAGAGCAAAAAGTTTGTCTAATGTGATCAGTATTAGTAATTAGAAAAATGTATATCCTCATATTACTGTGCTGCGAAAAATTTATAGTAGATTTTGGTAAGTCACAGGAGGTCGTGACAGAATGGTATCAGAGCAAAAAGTTTGTCTAATGTGATCAGTATTAGTAATTAGAAAAATGTACATCCTCATATTACTGTGCTTTGTTCAGTTACAATTGTGTATACAATATGGGAATCAGACTAATTAATGGTTATAAATGCAGGAATTGAGCCATTATGGCTAATACCAACCGTGGTAGAGGGGCTAGATGTCACGACCCTCAACTTATCAAAGTACGTACAAATTTTTCGCATTTTCATGCATTATTTATTAATCGTCTTTCCTCGATCGTGAACAACCACACTCTCATCAGTTGGGCTGTGTGTCAATGTCTATCTCATTCCACTATACCAATTTAAATTGCATATTATTTATAAGTAAACACTTGTATAAATAAATAAGAGTTGTTGTTTACATGTGTTTACATTGCTTTACATCCCCAATAGTTACATACAAAATGCTACTATGATATGGAAAGTTTAGATACAAAAATCTCATCAGTGTGTATACCTCAAGCGATGGGATGCAACGGATACCAAAAAGGGAATGCCTCTAGTCGCTCTTAATCTATACTCAAATCTCTGTAGAGGGGGAAAATAAGGGGGGTGAGCAAACCACACGCTCAGTAAGGCAATCATGCGAACAAGTAGATATTGCACTATCTACGTGATAGTGATGCCATGCTCAAAGCATACATTTCATCATTTTCTCAAAATATGAGTTCATGCTTGTGTTAATGGTATGTAAAACATTCATGCTATTAAAATTCAGTGCACAATTCAAATCAAAGCATGGAATATCCATCATGCATATTTCATAAATAAAGCATGGAAAACACATCATGCATACGTGCACTTTAAAACCATTAACAAACCAATATCTCAAAATAATTCAACACTTGTCAGGACTCAGCCCCTCCCTCGGACTGTCCTGACCCACATATCATTTCAAACATGGATTTATTCACAAAGTAATAGACATGTGAGATAGGCAATTCAACAAGGGAAATAACCTCTAGGACTATGGCCATATCCTGAGATACCGACTACACGGATCAGGTGTGCGGGATATCACCACTATCTGCTTCCACACGGGAGGTGGGTCAAGTCCAATTCGCCAGTCCATAGCAGATCTCGTCCGAAGATGGCATAACACAATCTCAACACGATACAACATACTCCATGCTACATGCACGTACAGCGTACTCCGTGGACCCAATCAACACATTATATCACGCCACATCTCAATGCACGTGTGAGCCTATTTAATCAGTATGACCTCTTATCTACCCGAAGCTCCTAACACGGCTATCAATATGTCAAATTCTCAAAAAGCACATGCAAGCCTATTTAATCGGTGCGACACCAAGTCTACCCAAAGCTCCAGGCACGACAACAATAAGGTGGGCATCTAATGCGAGCTATGCTCCAAGCACCATGCTAAAACCAGTATGAAATCCATGTGAAAACTAGTGCGAGCTAAGCTCCAGCACTCATGCGTATAAAACACATCAAATATCATGCGAGTCATACTCTAGCACGCTTTCATTCTCACGAAAACAATGTAGGTGGCTTAATTCTTTGCAAAGTATGGTTATCAAACCAAAACAACTCATTTCTTTTGCAATTCATTTCAAATGTTAGCCAACCTACCAATCACTTGCTAAAAAGCAATAAAACATGATTTTCCAAAGCATTATGCTTTTATTTTCATGCACATTTCTCAAACACCCAACTTTTTTACCCTTCAATCACCCAATATCATTTCCTAATATCTCATGCATTCTAGCAAAGCATTTAAGCACCCAAATTGTGCACAGATATCTCTAAGAGTCCACAGAATTCTGTTACCTCAATTTACTTGAGTGCGACTCTCTTCCTCTTAGTTTCTTGCGCTCTTGGCTCGCCTTGCTCCAGTGAATCCTTAAGAGCTGCGATTCATTCACCCAAATCACTTGAGTTAATGTTGTTAACTCACGTTTTGACCTCACTAGTCAATATAACTCATTCATGTATTTTACAAATGCCTTAATCCACATTTTACCCCTTTTCGGTAAACCTCACAATTTATTCACTAACAAAATCTTATAATCATACTCATAACACTATTATCACTTCAAGATACCCCATTCATCATTAATCTCAATACATTTCACTTTCTCACACTAGACCATTTCTAGGTCATGGTGGATTCATTCTACTTTAGGTAGTTTCTACCATTTCTATGCACACAAAATCATTCCCTACATCAATATCCAAACAATGTACTTGAGTATTTGTATTAGAAACTCACCTAGCTTGTTTTCCTCTTTGCTCCAATGGAAATACACCTTGTTCCTTAAATCCACAAATGAGGAAAATACCTCCAAGCTTAGTTGTTCTTCTCTTCGATGTGAACAACTTTGTGTCTAATAGTCTTTCCTCAAATGTTCTTGCAAATGGCCAGATTTACAGAGTGAAATCTAGGTTTTTAGGTTGGAAATGGAAAAGATTGGTTTTGTCTCAAAAAATTGCAGATCCAATTGCTCTTTATTTATAGAATTTGCTTGCTGAGATCGATCTGCATTAGGTAGAGATCGATCTAGTCCTCTTAAAATCCCTCTTTTTTTCACGACTTTTGAAGGTAGGAGATCGATCTGTCGAGGCTTGAGATCGATCTACTTCAAACAGAAGATTAAGGAGATCGATCTGGTCTTGGAGAAAATTGATCTGCATTTTACAGAAGGTTCAAAAGATCAATCTGGTCTTAGGGGAGATCGATCTGTATTTTATAGAATGTTTAGGAGATCGATCTGGCTCCATTGGAGATCGATCGGTCATGTTCTATAGCTCAAAATAAGAGCATTTTGGCTATTCCAAATCGATCTCTCGTCCCATGAGATCGATCTGACCTTCATACTTCCAAATTTTACTACAGTTTTCTGCAGGTACTTACACTAAAACAACTTCAATTTGTTGTCATAGTCATTTTCTTATCCGATCGTCTTTGAGACTTGAAAATGGCATCCACTCATACTTTATACCTATTGAAACTTGTGTGAAATCCTTGTATAAACAAAGGTATACGATATAAACCAAATGAAAGTGCATAACTTATGCAATCTTCCTTCCATTTTACCACACTACTCACATTCTTCTCATGTTTAAGTCCATTTTCTTCATATTCATATATTATGTAAGTTATATGTACAATCACAACTCTTACTACAATTGTGTACATTAAACTTATGGACTTACATCAGATATACTTCACATTACAAGAATATTTCCATACTCATGAATTCATTTACATATATATACAAGGTTAAACTTATACGAGGTCTCACACTAGAGGTAGGGCTCGAGGCCGTAGAGGTAGACCTGAGACCTGAAATGAGACGACAGGTCCCACTCATGTACCAGAGAGTATCGAGGCACGCTTCACGAGATTAAAGCGTCACCTTAAAACTATAGTGGAGTTACTGGCACAGATTTTTCCAAGAGAACAGGGATAGGATACAGGGACTACGCTTGGATAGGCAACTGCACCTAATACGAATGTACAACCAGCTCAGACACCACAGCATACAGATACTCATACACCCACACCAGCTCAAGATACGCCTTCTCATGTTACTCCATGCAAGGGCGGTAGTGCTTTGGCGTATGGTTGTGAGCTTGACAAATTACGATAATTCTAGAAGCTTGGACCACTGTCGTTTAGTGGGGTGAAAGACCCCATGGTTGCAGAGGATTGGCTGAGAGAGATGGAGAAGCTTTATGAATTCTTTGAGTGTACAACGATCGAGATGGTCGTGTTTGTTACGTTCCTGTTAAGGGATCGACAGAGCATTGGTGGAAGTCCACCAGGGTTATATTAAGAGCACGACACCCAGAGATCACTTGCGATATCTTTTTGGATTCCTTCAGGAGGCAGTATATCCTGGACACAGCGCAGCGAAAGCTGCAGATGGAATTCTTAGGGTTGAGCCAGGGGACTCAGTCTGTGGATGAGTATGAGACACGATTTATATCCCTGGTAGGTATGACCCCAATACCATGAGTAGTGAAACCAGGAAGGTCCGTAAATTTATTGATGGACTGAGACTAGTATTATGGTCTAGATTGGTTCTATTTCATATCTCTACCTATGATGAGGCAATGCGCAGGGCACAACTCTATGAGCAAGACTATGAGAGGAATGCTTCTGAGTTCAGGATAGTTGGCAAGGGTAGAGACCGAGATAGGAAGAGGCCGGTGAGTGACACTGTCAGAGGTTTTGAATATCGAGAAGGGAAGAGACTCTTCGGTGAGAGACCACGGATTAAGAAAGTACAAGAGAAGACTATTAGATCTCCTGCATATCCGGCTATAGCTCAAGCCAGAGGTGTTGTTATTGGACAACCAAGGCCTACCACTAAGCAATGTAGTAGATGTGGTAGATTTCATGGAGGTAGACCTTATCTTATTTCTAACAGATTGTGCTTCAGATGTAGAAAGCCAGGGTATATGGTGAGAGTTTGCCTAGAGGTTATCGATATTACCCCACATAAGGGCAAGAAACCAGAGAGAGCTCCAGCAGACATGTCTACTCCGATGAGGAAAGCGACGACAAAGGAGAAAGGGAAGTAGGTCATTAGACGAGGACGAGTACATGCCTTGGACCAGGCCATGGAGGATGCTTCGTTGGATGCTATTAGAGGTAACATCTTGATGTATGATTTAGAAGCATATGTTTTAATTGATCCTGGTGCCACGCATTCATTTGTATCGCCTTCATTTGCATGTAAGTTAGCAAAACACGTAGAGCCTACACCTTTGAGTAGGATGATGTTGATTAGTATGCCTATGGATAACAGTCAACTAGTTGAGTATGTGTTAAATGATTGCAAGCTAAGAGTAGGGGAAAAGGATATGACATCCAATATAATATTGTTAAGTATGAATGATTTTGATGTAATCTTAAGTATGGATTGGTTATCGTCAAACCATGCTGTGTTAGATTGTTACGCTAAGACAGTTATGTTTCCTAACCCTAAAAATTTTGTTGTAAAGTTTAACAAAAAGAAATGAAAGTAGTAGTTATGGTTAAAAAAAATAATGTACTATGTTGATTGCGAAATGAAAATATTGAAAGTTTTATTGCATACGTGGTTGATACGGATAAGGCACATCTGGTGTTGGCAGATATTCCTATGGTTAGTGAGTTCCGAGATGTCTTTCTGGATGAATCGTCAGGGTTAGCACCAGACAGAGAGATGGAGTTTTGTATAGATTTGGTGCCTGGTACTGAACCTATATCGAAACCACCATATCATATGGCTTTAGTTGAGCTGGAGGAGCTCAAGAAACAGTTACAAGAGTTGTTGGATAGGGGGTTCATTAGACCGAGTGTTTCACCTTAGGGAGCACCTGTTTTGTTTGTGAAGAAGAAGGATGGAAGCCTACGATTGTGTATAGATTACAGATTGTTGAACAACGCTACCATCAAGAATAGGTATGCCCTTCCATGTATTGATGACTTATTAGATCAGCTCCAGGGAGCGCAAGTCTTTTATAAGATTGATCTGAGGTCTAAGTATCATCAGTTGAAAGTTCGGAGTGGAGATATGCCCAAGACTACATTTAAGACCCGATATGGCCACTATGAGTTTATGGTTATGCCATTCGGATTGACGAATGCTCCTGCAACTTTCATGGCTTTGATGAATGATGTGTTCAAGCCATATTTGGATCAGTTTGTTATCGTCTTCATCGATGACATATTGGAATACTCGAGATCTGAGGAAGAGCATGAGAAGCACCTCAGGATTGTGTTGCATACCCTACGAAAGCAGAAGCTGTATGCTAAACTCAGTAAGTGTGATTTTTGGTTGGCACAGATCTCATTTTTTAGGCATGTTGTGTCGAGGGATGGAGTATCAGTAGATCCATCCAAGATTGAAGTTGTAGTTCAGTGGGAACAACCGAAGACAGTCACCGAGATTAGGAGTTTCCTGGGTTTAGCAGGATATTATCGAAGATTCGTTGAGGGATTTTTGAAGTTGGCGGCTCCATTGACACGTCTCACTCAGAAGGGTGTAGCATTCATGTGGGACGATGATTGTGAGAGAAGTTTTCAGGAGCTGAAGCATCAATTGACCACCGCTCAGATTCTCACTATCCCTACCAACTCAGGAGGATTGTCAATGTATACCGATTGTTCGCATCAGGGACTGGGCTATGTATTGATGTAGGATGGGAGGGTAGTTGCTTATGGATCCAGACAACTGAAGGACCATGAGAAGAACTATTCGACCCACGATTTGGAGTTAGCAGCAATAGTGTTTAAGTTGAAAGTATGATGCCACTACTTGTATGGTGAGAAATTTTAGATTTTTACCGACCATAAGAGCCTCAAGTATCTGTTCTCGCAGAAAGATCTGAACATGAGACAAAAAAGATGGCTAGAGCTTCTGATGGACTATGACTGTGAGATACTTTATCATTCGGGTAAGGCTAACGTTGTAGCTGAAGCTTGGAGTAGGAAGAGCCTTGGGATGATATCGTATATGATGGTTAGGGAACATGAGTTGCTAGAGCAGTTTGCTAGCCTCAGTTTGAGAGTTGAGTCTTCTGACATGGATACGGACTATATGATTACTAGTCTACGCTTGGAGCTGGATCTATTGGACAGGATCAAACAGGCTCAACAGACTGATTCGTATTGCATTAATATGATTGGTCAGATACAGAGGGGCACAGTGATTGATTTTGAGATAAGTTCAGATGGACTACTGAGGTTTAGAGGCAGATTGTATGTTCCCTAGGACCCAGAGCTCAAGAGATTGATATTGTCAAAAGCTCATTCTTTGAGGTACACGTTACATTCGGGGAGTAACAAGATGTATCAGAACCTCCGAAAGGTGTACTGGTGGTCGGGTATAAAGAGAAATGTGGCAAATTTCATGGCAAGATGTCTCATATGTCAGCAGGTGAAGGTAAAGCATTAGAAACCTGCAGGATTATTACAGCCTCTACCTATACCGACATGGAAATGAGAGCATATCACCATGGATTTTATGATGGGTTTATCGAGGACCCGGAGGAATCACTATACGATATGAGTGATCGTTGATAGACTGATGAAGTCAGCCCACTATTTTGCTATGAGAACTATCAATACTCTGAGTTCATTGGCAGAATTGTATGTACGCGAGGTAGTGAGGTTGTATGGTGTTCCAGTGAGCATTGTCTTGGATAGGGATTCCCGCTTCACTTCCCACTTTTGGGAACATTTTCAGGAAGCCAAAGGGACACAATTGAGTTTGAGCACTACTTTCCATCCTCAGACAGATGGCCAGTCAAAGAGAACTATATAGACTCGAGAGGATATGTTGAGAGCATGTGTACTAGATTTTAGAGGCTCCTGGAATGATCATTTACCACTAGCTGAATTCGCCTACAACAATAGTTATCATGCAAGTATCAGGATGGCACCATATGAGGCTTTGTATGGTCGTAGATGTCGCTCCCCTATTGGTTGGGAAGAAATGGGTGACCGAAAGATTTTTGCTGCTGACTTTGTTACACGGGCCTCTAAAGATGTCCAGTTGGTTGTTGAGAGATTGAAAACAACTCAGAGTAGACAGAAGAGCTATGCTGACCGGAGACGAAGACCACTTGAGTTCGTGAGTGGTGAGTCAGTATTTTTAAAGGTTTCTCCTTCCAAGGGTATAACGAGATTTGGGAACAGAGGTAAGTTGAGTCCTCGCTACATTAGACCCTTTGAAATACTCGATTGAGTAGGAGATAAGGCATATAGGTTGGCTTTGCCACCGGACTTATCAGGCGTGCATAATGTCTTCCACATTTCGATTCTTCGAAAGTATCATCCAGACCCGACCCATGTGATTCGATATGAGCCATTAGAGCTCAAGGATGATTTGACATGCGTAGAGAAACTGATCCGGATATTGGATAGGAAGGAGAAAGTCTTAATATTGAAAACCATCAAGTTAGTTAAGGTTCTCTGGTAGCATCACACTTCAGAAGAGGCTACTTAGGAGCTAGAGAGTCTGATGCGAGAGAGACACCCCCAGTTGTTTGAAGAGTAACTCAATTCTAATTTGGAGGACCAAATTTCTTTAAGGAAAGGAGGATTGTAAGGCCCGTAAAAAAATATGTACTCTTTATAAATTCGTGATGTACGGACAAGTCATATTTGATATAAATCATAAGAAATGAATGTTTTTAAGTTCCAAATGTGTATTAAATGCAAAACGGGTAGTGAAGCAAATTAGATATGAATGTAATAGTGATTTGTTGGGAAAAACTGCAGCAAGAATGCTGTAGATGAGGAGCAGATCGATCTCATTAGCAAGGAAGATCGATTTCACGGCTTGAAAACGCAATGCCAAAGCATTCTGCAATGGGGAGATCGATCCCTCATTCAAAGCAGACCGATCTCAATAAGTTTCTACCAAGGCCAGATTGATCTCATCTCAAGAGCCAGATCGATCTCTATAAGGTTCTGGTTGAAGCAGATCGACCTCATACTAAGGAGCAGATCGATCTCACCTTTTCAATGTCGAATTCTGGAAGAGTAATGACACAAAGCAGATCAATCTCATAGTAAAGAACAGATCGTTCTCAACTTCTCATAATCGAATTCTGAAGATATAAACACAGGGCGGATCGATCTCTCATGGTTAGCATATCGATCTCTAAGGGTAATTCTATATATACTGGACTTTTGCACCTTCATTTCCCCGAGAAATAACAAATTCTTCATTTGAAAAAAGTGAAACCTAACCTTTGTAATCCAAAAATCACCCCTTTCAATCAGTTTTGAGTGAGATTTGTTTCAGCAAAGTTGTTACTTGTGAGGAAGAGAACAACATAGTTGAAAACTAGAAGTTGAAACCTTAGATTGAAGGAACAAGGTGAATTTCCCCAATTTGGCAAAAAGAGGAAAAATTCAAGCTAGGTAAGATTCAATACACCAACTTCAAATATGTTAATATAGGTATCTTGGTGAGTTGATTGGTGTATGTTTAAGTTGCTGAAAACATCTTGAATATCTCAAATCTCCATGAGCTAGATTTTTTGCTTGGATATGAGAAAATGAGAGAAAGTTGAGTAGGCATGGATTCAATGATGATTGAAGCATGTAGTGAGGTTATTAAGCATGTATAGATTAATGTAAGATAGTTTTGTGAAATACATGTATTGGAAAAGGACTTAAGAAAGAATAAGGTCTAATGAGAAGTAATAAGGCCAAATGAGTGTTAAAAGGGCTAAAGGCATTGATTTGAGATACATGCAAGTAAAAATTTAGTAAATTAAGGTATACTAATGTGAATGGTTATCTACAGCTTCGGAGATTATATTAGAAACTGATCGGACTGCAAGGTTTAGCAACACCGAAGAAATGAGGTCACGTGACATGATCCGAGGTAAGAGAATTTCGTGAGTAGCTAGAGGTAGGCATTTCATGCAAAACAATGCATCTTTATAATTTCATAATGCATTTAAATAAATGATGCCATTTGTATTAAATCACAGTAAATATGGAATTTAAATCATTCACAACACAATAATCGGATTCCGACCCATCCCTCAGGTCAATCCGTATCATAAAATCAAGTGATATATCATGCAAGACTCTGTGGCTAAATGCAATAATATCCTGGACTATGGCCATATCCTATAATGTGATCCCAAGCTACACGGATCCTAGTGTGCAGGGCAATCACTGCAGCAACGGGATGGGGGTCAGTCCACCACACGCCAGCTATCAACTCCTCAACTCCTCATACACATCCTAACAACACATGGTACAGCGTACTCCGTGACATATACACGGTACAATGTACACCCGTGGACCCTATCTCAATGGATAATAAATACCACGTCTCTAAATCTACATTCGAACATCTCAACAGTGTGACACTCAGTTTACACGAAAAAATCAGCATGGTTTTCAACATGTCTTATATATCAAAGTAAAATTACAGTGCACGCCTTTGAATGTGACTCACAATCAACACTCTGCTCAAACATTGTTTCACACATCACAACTCGAACTCTAGCGCAAGTAAACCTCCAGCACTAGGTCATGCATAGTTCATGTTTCAAATCAAGCACGACAATCGCTCCAATACTATGCTATGCATAAAACACATAAACCTGAGTACGAACAATAGCTCCAGCACTCTATCATGCATAAATCATATAAAACTGAGTACGAGCAATGCTCCAGCACTCTATCATGCATGTCATGGAAATCAAGTGTGAATCATACTTCAATACTAATATATGTGGAAAACATATAAAATTAACTGCGAGTTGTGCTCTAGCACGATTTATTCTCACATAATTCGATAGATGGCTCTTTAAAAGGGTTGATTTTTAAAACATAAAAATCAGCACTATAAATTGTGCTATTTCTCATCAACCATGAAAACATTAGTCCATCTACCTACTCTTCTGCTAAACAGCAGTAAAAACACTCATAATTGTGGTTTCCATGCTTTTTACAACTTTTCTCAAAAGTTAACTTTTTTTCTAACTAGGGGCAAAATCGTAACTTGCCACTATCGGGTCGCTTTAATTATTATTCACTTTCTCTGACCCTCAAAGTTTTTAAGTGAATGCAAAAGCAGATGAAAATATATGCAGGTATCTCTAACTACTCGCAAAAGTCTCTTACCTGAAATCACTCGAGAAATTTTACTTTCTCAACGCTGCTCGATCCAGCAGTCCGATTAGCTCCTCCAACAATCTCTAGAGCTGCATATAACCATTCACCAAGTTAATTTTACTTTTCCTACTGTATTTCACATTTAATATAGTCTATTTCACTTAATGGGCCTTAATAAACCTTAATGTGCCTAACTCTGCTTTAAGCTCATTTCCATTTTACAATTCATTTTCGTTGGGCCTATTGGGCTTGTGGGGCCCACCAACTCTTATTGGGCTTGTTCGAGACCCATTACATCACATTGGGTCGAAACCAATTGGGCTTGGCCCATTGGACCTCTCAGCCACATACCATGGCCGAGAACCACGCATGCCTAGCCATGTCGAGCACCACGCCACCATCGACCATTTCACTAGCCATTCACTTAAGCATTTTCACAAACACTTGGTTGGCAATGGTCTTAATCTTAACTTAGTTCATTTAGGCATTTTATCAAACACCTTTATTTCCAACTTAATTCATTCACCAATTGATTAAATTGATTAATTCTAACTATACCATAATCATAAACACATGTATATCAACTCATTCATACCTTAAAATCATCTGGGAATTCATCAATTTACCATTACCCACTCTCGACAAATCCATGTTCATAGTGATTTCATGTGTTTCAATTTTTAAAACAAATACTAATCGACTTAGAATAATTCATACATTAACATATATGAATTTGAAAGCTTGAAATTATACCTAGCTTGCACTTTCACACTTGGCCAAAACTTTGAAGCTTCTCGGTTTTCTCACTTTGGCTCCTTGATAGCCAATTCTAACATATGTTAATTCTCTCTCAATTTGAAACAACTTTCATGAAGATTGTAAGTTCCAAATATGCCTTTTTCCTAGTGATTTCTAGTGAGAGAAAGCTCAACTATGTGTTTGTTAATGGTTTCTTTTCTTTGCCTAATTCTTAAGGAAGAAGATGAAGTTTTGTTGGCTGATTCTATAAGTCAATTACTTAGTCATTAAGCCTAAATTTTCAGCTAACAAGTTTGAATTGAATTGGTTTAGGTAATAGTTACCAATTTGGCTATGGTTACCTTTCACTAATGGGCTTGAAATTTACCAATTTGGACCTAGCTTTTGGGCCTCTCGATTTGGGCCTTCCTAATGGGCTTTCAGCTGAAATTTTTATTACACATCGAATCTTCAATTGTCTAAATATTGGGCCCATAAATCGGTCCAACAATTCGGTCTAATGGACCTAAGAAATTCGATCCACACTTATTATACCTTAATGGGCTTTAAAATTTCCACTTTGTCTCATTACATTTTTACCCGTTAAATTTAATCTGGATTTCGATTAGATAATTTTTCCTACTTTTGGGGATGATTATCTTGTATTCTGACTAAAAATATTTTTCTCCAATTTTTTCTCCATACTTAGGTTAATTTTTTAACCATGGTTAGTCAACTATGGTCAAAGTCCACTTTTCTTAACTATAGTTGACTTTTCTTGACCATTGACCATGTTTGACTTTTTCTCAAAAATCCAAAAGTGTCCTATTTTATGGTTTACACTCTAGTCTTTATGTTTTGGCTGTTTTCGGTAGGTGAATATACCTAAAATACCTTAAACGGACCATTTCGGACTCGTTTAGCCTTTTTTGGCTTTTACTCTTATTCTTTATGTTCGGAACCAATCAAACCGACTTTCCTTCATGAGTTCCCTATATTTTCTCATATTAAGTTCTTCTCTTCAGTTAGAATGATTTAGATCCACTCAGTTTAGCCATGTGGCTTTTATAGCCCTTTTTCGACTTATATGTAGCTTATAAGTGTTAAATCATTTCACTAACACTTAAATCAAGTAAATACTCTTCTTATGATTCCACTAAAGAAATAAAGTATTTGTACACATAGAAATCATAACGAACAAGCTACATAAATTACGGGTCTTACAATCCTCCCCTACTAAGAAAATTTGGTCCTTCAAATTAGAACCAAGTCAGTCATCAAATAGCTGGGGGTGCTTATCTAGCTCCCAAGTAGCCTCCTCTGAAGTGTGATGCTGCAAGAGAACCTTCACCAATCCGATAGTCTTCGATCTCAAGACTTTATCCTTCCTATCCAGTATCCAAATCGGTCTCTCAACATATGACATGTCCTCTCTGAGCTCCAATGGCTCATAACTAATCACATGTGCCGGATCCGGGTGATACTTCTGAAGCATCAAAATGTGGAAGATGTTATTTACACCTGATAAGTCTAGTGGCAATGCCAACCTATAGGCCTTATCTCCCACTCAATCAAGTATCTCAAAGGGTCCAATGTAGCGAGGAATCAGCTTTCCTCTCTTTCCAAATCTCGCTATACCCTTGGAAAGAGAAACCTTCAGAAACACTGACTCACCAACTGCAAACTCTAGTGGCCTTCGTCTCTTGTCAGCATAACTCTTCTGTCTACTCTAAGTTGTCCTTAGTCTCTCTACAATCAAACGAACATCCTCAGAGGCTTGTGTAACCAAATCAGGAGCGAAAATCTTTCGATCACCCACTTCTTCCCATCCAATAGGGGAACGACATCTACGGCCATATAAAGCCTCATACGGTGCCATCCCGATACTCGACCGATAACTGTTGTTGTAGGCGAATTCGGCTAGTGGCAAGTGATCATCCCAGGAACCTCTAAAATCCAGCACACACACTCTCAACATGTCCTCCAGAGTCTGTATAGTCCTCTCCGACTGACCATCTGTTTGAGAATGGAAAGCGGTACTCAAACTCAACTGAGTTCCCATGGCTTCTTGAAAATGTTCCCAAAAGTGAGAAGTGAAGCAGGAATCCCTATCAAAGACTATGCTCACTGGGACACCATGTAACCTCACTACCTCACGTATATACAACTCTACCAATGAACTCAGAGTATCGGTAGCTCTCATAGCTAAAAATTGGGCTGACTTCGTCAGTCTATCAATGATTACCCATCTAGCATCATGATTCATGCGGGTCCTCGGTAAACCCATCACGAAATCCATGGTGATATGCTCTCATTTCCATGTCGGTATAGGTAGAGGCTACAATAACCTTACAGACTTCTGATGCTCTACCTTCACCTGCTGACATATGAGACATCTCGCCACAAACTCTGTCACGTCTTTCTTCATACCTGACCACCAGTATATCTTTTGGAGGTTCTAATACATCTTGTTACTCCTCGGATGTAACTTGTACCTCGACGAATGAGTTTCCGCCAATATCAATCTCCTAAGCTATGGGTCATGGGGAACGCACAGTCTACCCCTGTATCTTAGTAGTCCATCAAAACTCAACTCAAAATTAATCACTGTGCCCTTTTGTATCTGACTAGTCATCTCAACGCAATACGGATCAATCTGCTGAGCCTGTCTGATCCTATCCAATAGATCCAGCTCTAAGCGTAGACTAGCTATCACATAGTTTCTATCCATGGCAGAAGGCACAACACTTAAACTGAGGCTAGCAAATTGTTCCAACAGCTCATGTTCCCTGACCATCATATACGATACCATCCCTAGGCTCTTCCTACTCAAAGTGTCAGCTACAACATTAGCCTTACCCAGATGATAAAGTATCTCACAATCATAGTCCTTCAGAAGCTCTAGCCATCTTCTATGTCTCATGTTCAACTCCTTCTACGAGAACAGATACTTGAGGCTCTTGTGGTTGGTAAATATCTGAAACTTATCACCATACAAGTAGTGGCGCCATACCCTTAACGCAAACATTACTACTGCTAACTCTAAATTGTGGGTCGAATAGTTCTTCTCATGGTCCTTCGGCTGTCTGGATCCATACGCAACTACCCTCTCATTCTGCATCAATATATAGCCCAGTCCCTAATGTGAAGCATCGGTATACACTGCAAATCCTCCTTAGCTAGTATGGGTAGTGAGAATCAAAGCGGTGGTCAATTAACGCTTCAGCTCCTGAAAACTATTCTTACAATCTTTGAAAATCTCTCAACAAATCTCCGATAATACCCTGCTAACCCCAGGAAACTTCTGATCTCGACAACTGTCCTCGGTTGTTCCCACTGAACTACAGCCTCTATCTTGGATGGATCTACTGATACACTATCCTTCAACATAACGTGTCCTAAAAATGAGATCTTTTCCAACCAGAAGTCACACTTACTGAGTTTAGCGTACAACTCCTTCTCTTGAAGAGTCTGTAATACGATCCTCAGGTGTTGTTCATGCTCCTCCTGAGACTTCAAATATACCAAAATGTCATCGATAAAGATGATAACAAACTGATCCAAGTATGGATTGAACACATCGTTCATCAAAGCCAAAAAGTCACAAGAGCATTCGTCAATCCGAATAGAATAACCAAGAACTTATAATGGCTATATCGGGTCCGAAACGCTGTCTTGGGTACATCTCCACTCCGAACTCTCAACTGATGATACCCAGATCTAAGATCAATCTTAGAAAAGACCTGCGCTCCCCGAAACTGATCCAACAAGTCGTTGATGCATGGAAGGGGATACCTATTCTTGATGGTAGCCTTATTCAACAATCTGTAGTCTATACACAATCGGAGGCTTCCATCCTTCTTTTTCACAAACAATACCGATGCTCCCCAAGGCGAAACACTCGTTTGATGAACCCCTTATCCAATAGTTCCTGCAACTGTCTCTTGAGCTCCTCCAACTCAACTAAGGCCATGCAGTATGGTGGTTTCAATATAGGTTCAGTACCAGGCACCAAATCTATACAGAACTCCATCTCTCTGTCTGGTAGCAATCTTGGCAATTCATCTGAAAAGACATCTGAAAACTCACTAACCACAGGAATATCTGTCAACTCCATATGTGCCTTATCTGTATCAACCAGTGCGCAATAAAACCTTCAACATTTTAATTTTTCTCAGTCAGCATCACATATTGTTTATCTTAATAGGAACTACTGTTTTCATTTCTTTTCAGCAAACTTTACAACACATATTTTAGGGTTAGGAAGCATAACTGTCTTAACATAAAAATCTAACACAACATGGTTTGTAGATAACCAATTCATTCCTAAAATTACATCAAAATCGCTCATACTTAGCAATATTAGATTGGTTGTTATATCCTTTTCCCTTACTCTCAACTTGCAATCATTAAATACATACTCTATAAGCTTACTGTTATTTATAGGCGTACTAATTAACATCATCATACTTAAAGGTGTATGCTCTACATGTCTTGCTAACTTACATGTAAATGAAGGCGATACAAATCAATGTGTGGCACAAGGATCAAATAAAACATATGCTTCAATATCATAAATCAGGATGTTACCTCGAATCACATCCGATGAAGCATCAGTTGTGCCCTGGTCTAAAGCATGGCAGAACCCTCGACCAATCACCTGCTTCCCCTTTTCATCTGCCGTCGCTCTCCTCCTCGAAGCAGACGTATCAACTGGAGCTCTCTCTAGCTCCCTGCCCTTCTGTGAGGCAGTCTCAACCATCTCCAAGCAAGCTTTAGCAATATGCCCTGGTTTCTCACATCGAAAACATATTATAGGAGTAATCGGACAAGGTCTACTGCCATGATGTCTACCACATCTACTGCACTGCTCAGTAGTAGGCCTCTATCCTCCAATGACAATACCCTTCACTGGAGCTATGGCCGAATAAGCAGGAGGTCTAGCAGGTCTCTCTTGTACCTTCTCAATTCGTGGTCTCTTACCGAAGAGTCTCCTCCCTCCTCGATAACTAAAACCTCTATCTCTCATCAGCCTCTTCCTCTCTCTATCTCGATTCTGACTAAACTTCTCGAACTCGAAAGCATTCCTCCCATAGTCCTACTCACACAGTTGCGCCCTGCGCACTGCCTCCTCATATGTGGCTATATCCAATGGAAACAATCTGGATCGTAGAGTCGGTCTCAATTCATCAATAAATCTGTGGACCTTTCTGGTCTCACTATACATGGTGTCGGGATCATACCTTCCCAGGGATAGGAATCTAGTCTCATACTCATCCACCGACAAACTCCTCTGGTTCAACCCCAAAACCTCAGCCTACAGTCTCCACTACGCCGTATCTGGAACAAACTGCCTCCTAAAGGCATCCAAAAATATCTCCCAACTGATATTTGTATGTCGGGCTCTTAATATGGGTCTGGTGGACTTCCATCAATGCTCTGCCAATCCTTTCAGTAGGAAGGCTCAGACGTCGTAAACTTGAAGAACCCATATAACTTCTCCATCTCTCTTATCCACTCTTCAGCAGCAACTGGGTCCTTGACCCCACTAAAAGATGGAGGTCTAAACTTCTGGAACTGTCGCAATCGATCCAGCTCACATCCGTACCCCAAACCACTACTACTCTGTCGCGGAGCAACAGGAGAGGCATATCCTAAACTGGTGGGAGTGTCGAAGTATTCGTAGGCTGTGGAATATATGTAGGTTGTGCATGTGTGTCAAGTGCAGCTGTCTGTCCAGTCGCAGTCCCTGCATCCTGTCCCTGTCTACCTGGCATAATCTGTGCCAACATCTCCATTATCATCTCTAGGCTTGCTCTAACCTCGCAAAGTGCACCTCTGCACTCTCTAGTACCTCAGTAGGACTTGAAGTCTCATGGGTAGGTAAGGATTCAAAACCATCTCGGCTCTCAGGCCCACCGCTACAGCCTCGAGCCCTACCTCTAGTCCCTCTACCACTATGGGTATTCGCCATATTGGAATCGAGCCTTAATTCCTGCATTCACAATCATTAATTAGTCCATTTCCCATTTTGTATACACAATTGTATCTAAACATAGCACAATAATATAGGGATGTACACTTTTCTAGTCACTATCACCGACTTACATCGGACCAACTCTGCTGTGATACCATTCTATCACGACCGTCCGTGACTTAACCAAAACCACTACAAATTTTTCACTTTTGACTTACCAACAATTGGGCTGTGATTCGATGTTAGTATCCTCGCTTACCATACCATTCATCCATTATCATACATACATGTCAATATACTATTTACTGACTGTAAATTCTTTTATAACATAAGGGAGTTCATATAAAATCTAATACAAATACATCCCCCATAATTTACATCGTTTACATCACTGTGCTACTTATATTTTTAGATATAAAACCGTACAAAATGTGTATACCTGTCGATCGATAAGGAATGGCAGCAGACAACAGGAATACTATCCCTCAATCGTACTCACTCTACTGTGGATGCTCTGTAGAGAGGTGTAAAAAAAAGGGGTGAGCTCACAACTCAGTAAGGAAATCTGACAAGCAAGTAGACATCTACACTATATACTCAAATTACTGCTATGCCTCGAAAATATTATTTCCTTAACTCACTTTAAAAGCATGTATTTAAAAAATATATATATACTTGTACAGATTAAATCTCATGTACAGAAGTCATGCTTAGTTCTCAAATGTAGGCATTTCGTGCAAAACAATGCATCTTTATAATTTCATAATACCTTTAGATAAATCATGTCATTTATATTCAAATCACAGTAAATATGGCATTTAAATCATTCACAACACAACAATCGAATTTCGACCCATCCCTCAAGTCTATCCATATCATAAAATCAAGTGATATATCATGCAAGACTCTGTGGCTAAATGCAATAATATCCTGGACTATGGCCATATCCTATAATGTGATCCCAGGCTACACGAATCCTAGTGTTCAGGGCAATCACTGCTGCAACGAGAGGAGGTCAATCCATCACAACCACCAGCCATCAACTCCTCATACACATCACAACAACACACGGTACAACGTACTCCGTGACATATACATGGTACAACGTACACTTGTGGACCCTATCTCAATGGGTAATCAATACCACATCTCTAAATCTGCATGTGAACATCTCAATAGTGTGACACTCAGTCTACATGAGAAAATCAGCATGGTTTTCAACATCTCTTATATATCACAGTAAAACTACAGTGCGCGCCTTTGAATGTGACTCACAGTCGACACTCTGCTCAAACATTGTTTCACACATCACAACTCGAACTCTAGTGCGAGTAAACCTCCAGCACTAGGTCATGCAGAGTTCATGTTTCAAATCAAGTACGAGCAATCGCTCCAGCACTATGCTATGCATAAAACACATAAAACTGAGTACAAGCAATAGCTCCAGCACTCTATCATGCATAAATCATATAAAACTGAGTACGAGCAATTATCAAGCACTCTATCATGCATGTCATGGAAATCTAGTGCAAATCATACTTCAGCACTAATATATGTGGAAAACAAATAAAATCAAGTGTGAGTTGTGCTCTAGCACGATTTATTCTCACATAATTCGATAGATGGCTCTTTAAAAGGGATGATTTTTAAAACATAAAAATCGGCACTATAAATTGTGCTATTTCTCATCAACCATGAAAACATTAGCCCATCTACCTACTCTTCTACTAAACAGCAGTAAAAACACTCATAATTGTGGTTCCCATGCTTTTTACAACTTTTTCCAAAAATTGACTTTTTTCCTAACTAGGGGTAAAATCGTAATTTGTCGCTATCGGGTCTCTATAATTATTATTCACTTTCTTTGACCCTCAGAGTTCTTAAGTGAATGCAAAAGCAGACGAAAATACGTGCAGATATTTCTAACTTCTCGCAAAAGTTCCTTACCTAAAATCACTCGAGAAATTTTACTTTCTCAACGCTGCTCGATCCAACAGTTCGATTAACTCCTCTAATAATATCTGGAGCTGTATATAATCATTCACCAAGTTAATTTTACTTTTCCTGCTGTATTTCACATTTAATACAGTCTATTTCACTTAATAGCCCTTAATAAACATTAATGTGCCTAACTCTGCTTTAAGCCTATTTCCATTTTACTATTCATTTTCGTTGGGCCAATTGGGCTTGTGGGGCCCACCAACTCTTATTGGGCTTGTCGGAGACCCATTACATCACATTGGGCCGAAACCAATTGGGCTTGGCCCATTGGACCTCTCGGCCACATGCCATGGTCGAGAACCATGCATGCCTAGCCATGTCGAGCACCACGCCACCATCAGCCATTTCACTAGCCATTCACTTAGGCATTTTCACAAACACTTGGTTGGCAATGGTCTTAAGCTTATCTTAGTTCATTTAGGCATTTTATCAAACACCTTGATTGCCAACTTAATTCATTCACCAATTGATCAAATTGATTAATTCTAACTATACCATAATCATAAACACATGTATATCAACTCATTCATGCCTTAAAATCATATGGGTATTTATCAATTTACCATTACCCAGTCTCAGCCAATCCATATTCATAGTGATTTCATGTGTTTCAATGTTTAAAACATATATACCAATCTACTTAGAATAATTCATACATTAACATATATGAATTTGAAAGCTTGAAATTATACCTAGCTTGCACTTTCACACTTGGCCGAAACTTTGAAGCTTCTCTGTTTGCTCACTTTGGCTCCTTGATAGCAAATTCCAACCTATGTTAATCCTCTCTCAATTTGGAATAACTTTCATGAAGATTGCAAGTTCCAAATATGCATTTTTCCTAGTGATTTCTAGTGAGAGAAAGCTTGACTATGTGTTTGTTAATGGTTTATTTTCTTTGTCAAATTCTTAAGGAAGAAGATGAAGTTTTGTTAGCTGATTTTATCAGTCAATTACTTAGTCATTAAGCCTAACTTTTCAGCTAACAAGTTTGAATTGAATTGGTTTAGGTAATAGTTACCAATTTGGCTATGGTTACCTTTTACTAATGGGCTTGAAATTTACCAATTTTGGCCTAACTTTTTGGCCTCTCTGTTTGGGCCTTCCTAATGGGCTTTTGGGCTGAAATTTTTACTACACATTTCTTAACCATGGTTAGTCAACTATGGTCAAAGTCCACTTTTCTTAACTATAGTTGACTTTTCTTGACCATTGACCACGTTTGACTTTTTCTCAAAAATCTGAAAGTGTCCTCTTTTATGGTTTACTCTTGTCTTTATGTTTTTGCCATTTTCGATAGGTGAATATACCTAAAATACCTTAAACGGATCATTTCGGACTCGTTTAGCCTTTTTTGGCTTTTACTCTTATTCTTTATGTTCGGAATCAATCAAACCGACTTTCCTTCATGAGTTCCCTATATTTTCTCATTTTAAGTTCTTCTCTTCAGTCAGAATGATTTAGATCCACTCAGTTTAGCCATGTGGCTTTTATAGTCCTTTTTCGACTTATATGTAGCTTATAAGTGTTAAATCATTGCACTAACACTTAAATCAAGTAAATACTCTTCTTATGATTCCACTAACGAAATAAAGTGTTCGTACACATAGAAATCATAAGGAACAAGCTACATAAATTACGGGTCTTACAGCACGTGCCAAATTTTGAGATATGGTCGAGGGCTATCGAAACTATTATCCATGGTATGAGGGCTAACACCTATGGCAGGCACCCCGACTATGAGAATTGGGTCCATGGAGTACCTTGTACCGTGAATGTCACATGGAGTAAATTGTACCATGAGTACATGATGATATAGAATTGTGAGCTGACGGTTGAGGATTTGACCCACCTCTCATTACAATAAATGTGAGACCTCGCACACCGAGTACTGTGTAGCCTAGGATCACGAAAAATGAGTTATGATCATAATATCGGAACAAGTAATCGCCTATCTCACCTTACTACTATTTCTTGTTTGAATTGTCATATGAGTTTTTATAATTGGGTAAACCCGAGGGATGGGTTAAGCCTCGACATATGACCTTGTGTGTGATATGGGTAACCCGAGGGGCGAGTGAGGCCCGGATTTTCATGTTTTAATATGACGATATGCCATCATTGTTTTGATTTAATTAAAATAGCATGATAAAATGTGATTTATATTAATTACATTTAAAATGCAATGTTTTGCATAAGCTGCTGAGATTATTAAACCAGCATGTTTTCAGTTCATACTGATGATTTGTATCTATATATATATATTACATAAATGTTTCAAGAAAGACACATGTTTTAGATGCAAATCGAAAAGGAAATGATTTCAAGGCATAAGCATTGTATTTTGTAGATAGTGTAGTTATCTACTTGCTTGTTTTATTTCCTTACTGAGCTGTGAGCTCACCCCCTTTTTATTTCCCCATCTCTACAGAGCGTTCACAGTAGTTGGACACGGTTGAGGACCGGTATTCCTTTATCCGCTGCATACCCATCTTTCGAAAGGTATACACATTTGAAACATTTTGTACTAAACAATGTAAAGGCACGGTTATATAAACGAATGTACCGTCAGGGATGTATATGTACAAGTGTTTGTATTTAATATATGAGTTTACTTTTAAGAAAAGAGTACTTACAGTCAATGGATAATTGTATTGACTTGTATGCATGTTATAGAATGAATGTGGTTAAGGTGACTAATATCGAATCACAGTCTAACGGTTTGGTGATTGAATTGTGATAGCAGGAAAGGTAAGTGAAATGCAAAAAAAATTTGTAGTGGATTTTGGTAAGTCACGGGAGGTTTTGACATGATATTATTCCAGTAACTAAATAATTAGCAATATCAACATACTAGGGCCTTGTCTTTTGAACGGAAATGAGATACTCATATGGGAAGTTATCTTTTAATGGTGAAGGTTCTTCACTTGTGATTAATCTACTTAGATGATCCGCAACCAAGTTTTATGCACCTTTCTTATCGCGTATCTCCAAATCGAACTCTTGTAGCAAGAGTATCCACCGGATGAGCCTCTGTTTCGCTTCCTTCTTTAAGAGCAAATACTTAAGAGCTGCATGATCAGAATAAACAATCACTACAGTACCAAGTAAATATGGACGAAATTTTTCTAGGGTAAACACAATTGCTAGAAGTTCTTTTTCCATTGTCAAATAGTTGCTCTGTGCATTGTCAAGTGTCCTAGAGGCATAATAAATGACATTAGGACCTTTTCCAACTCTTTGTCCAAGAACGACACCAACTACATGGTTACTTTGTCATGACCCATTTTTCCTAAAAATCAGAGTAAATTTTTTCGCTTTTTCATTTCCTTACCCGTCGTGAACAGTTACACTACTAAACAGTTGGGCTATGATTCGGTGTTAGTCACCTCTCACCTATTTCCCATTCCGTTTTCATATTTCATTTACATATCAATTTATTTAAGCTAAATACATCCCCAATATTACATCCATATACAGTATTGTGCCTCTATATGTTCAGATACAAAAATTATACAAATGTGTATACCTGGTCTTGATAAGAAGCAGCGGATAATCGAAATGCAAGACTACTGTCGTTCTCTTCTACTGAATGTACCCTGTGGGGAGGAAATTGAAAGGGTGAGCATAAACAGCTCAGTAAGGCAATAATGTAAGCAGGTAGATAACTATACTATCTACTAGCTGATAATGTCATGATATAAAATCGTTTACATTTGGAGCATGAGGTAAGAATAAAACGATGCCACATGCATGTATATATCATATAAGAGAAATCATGAAATCCATATATAAAACAAACATGGAAAAATCCTCATGTATGACATCTCATGCTCATCACATTAAAACTTATTTGTTTTATCATAAACTCATCACTTTAAAACTTATTTGTTTCATCATAAAACAACCTCATCAAGGTCAAACCCATCTCTCGGGAATACCTCGATTCATTAAATCGCATCTCATTTAAAAACATAAATCGGGACATTACCCCTCCCTCGGGTTCGTCCTGGTCTATTCAGACCGTATAATATTATGTGAGGCATGTAGGTTACTGTATGAAAATCGAGGACTATGGCCATACTATGTCCCTGTGATCCCAGGCTACACGAATCCCGGTGTGTGGGGTATCACAACTGCAACGGGAGGTGGGGTCAAATCCTACCCGCCAGAATATCAAGTAACATCATCGAGTCATCATGATTGCACGGTACAGCGTACTCTGTGTGACATACACGGTACATCGTACTCCGTGAACCCATATCATAGTCTGGGGTTGCCTGTCGTAGGTCTTATTCACCCCAATATTATGTCGATAACAAACCCACGTCTCAAAGTATACATGCGAGCATCTCAACTCTCTGCGACACACAGTCTACAGGAGGCTTCCGCACGACTATATGCATGTTAACTCACGTCTAGTGCGAGCGAAGCTCCAGCACCACGCTATGCATATCATGATATCTAAAATCTCGTGCGAGCGAAGCTCCAACACGGTTTTGTGCACACACAAATTCCTTGTATGAGCAATGATCCAGTACGGCTTTCATGAGAAATAAATCAGTAAAATTTAGTGCGAGTAAGACTCTAGCACTCTTTTTACTCAAATAAATATAATAGGTGGCTCAATCTTGATAAAACATCTTTAAAATCGTAACCGGTACAAACCGGTACCCTTTCGTATAATTCATAAAATCAACAGCCAACCTATGTGTATATTTGCTTAAATCAAAGCAATACATTCATATAAAACATTAAAACATGATAATCATGCAATTTATCTACCTTACTACCCCTTTTGTAAATTTTACTCCCAGAGGCAAAATCATCTTTTTCTTTATTCACATAAGCCCCGGTTTTCATAAAAATTATTATTTCATTTTTAGATACTGTAAAAAACTCTAGACCCTATAAATCCCCTCAAAATTACGTATAGGTATCTCTATGCACCTACAAAATTCCCTTACCTCGATTTACGTGCAAACTTATATCGTCTCGATAATATCCGATCTCTCAGTCCAACTGCACGTCAACCAAGTCTACGAAACTACATATAATCACATATTTTGGGTTAATTCACTTATTTTTATCAGTATATCACATTTACTGATCGAATCTAACGTACTGGGCCCGTTTTACTTTATTGAGCCCAATTGCATTTTAATGGGCCTCGACCCATTTTCAGCCTGTTTCTACTTATTAAATCCATTCTTCAGGTTTACTGAGCTCATTCAGTTTACCAATAATCATCGGGCTTCGTTCTAAACTCTTTGGATAGCCCATATACTATTTACGGTAATTACATTGCAATTCCGATTAATATTCCTTTTTTATACAAAATTAATCCGTAAATTCTGTAAAATAATCGAAACTCTGTATTAAAGGACTCATATCATCGTAATTAAAATATACTTACCTAATATGATGCGGGGTACCAAAATCGGAGCTCAATCGGCTCTCGTTCGGGCTTTGTCGTAAAACTGCACAATTATATATTTAATTTTGAGTTAATTGTTGATTGAATATAATTTAAATGAATTTCCTAAAAATTAAATCAGTCACTTTTGACCTCGTATCGACTTACCCGAAGTTCGGTGTATCCCCAAAATTTCTTCCCCTTTTTCTTTTTTTCTCTTTTTCTCATTTTTTCCCTTCTTTCATGGCTGAACCGGTTCCGTCCGGTTTAACCCGGTTCAGACCGATTCGGTTCACTCCGGTTCACTCCGGTTCGATTGGTTCAGGGCTTCGCCAGCCGGTTCTCCGTCGGCTTCCGTCGCCAGTAGCTCCGCGAGGTCGTCCGCAGCTCGGATCTGGTCTCGGTTTCGCACGAGGTGGCCGGGAAGTGGCCGATCCGACCTTTCTCCTCTTCGGCGTCGGTGGTTCTCCTCATTTCTCGCCGTTGCCGACGCTGGCCGCTGTTTCCCCGACTGTTTTTGCCCTCATTCGGCTCAGCATCACGTGGGGGTCCTTCGGTGGCTGGTGGTTGAGGCCGAATCGGCGTCGATCACCGAAAAAATCCCCTTTCCTCTCTCGGCTTCTTTCCCTCGATCCGACATTCTCCAGCGTCGGTGGGGCGCGTCGCCGGTACCAGGGAGGTCGCACGATTGTCCGCTCTCCTCGCCGGCCCTCACCTGGCCGATTGGTCGCCGGACGATCGTCCGATCTTCTCCTCGTTTTCGGCTTCGTTTTTCATTTCTCTCTTCTTTCTCTCTCCCCGATTTCAATTTATAATTCTTTTTTTTTACAATTATTATTATTTTTATTATTTATAAATTATTTTATTATTAAAATAATCATTAAAATATTCTAAAGTATTCTAAAATATCTACTAATATATTATTTTATTCCAAATTAATTAATTTAATTTTATTTAATTTATTTATTATATTTTTAACCATTTTTCGGTATAATTTCTCTGTATTTTCGGGATATTGTCTCGAGTGACTTTTCGGTATTTTTAAAATTTTTGGATCTTGATCAATTAGACTCGAAATTGTATAATTTCCTCATTATCGATCAAGATATCCTAATCATTATTTTTAATTGAATTTTTCTTATAGAATTTATCCCAAATTTCGATCTTTTGACCGTTTTGCCCTTGTAAGTGTTCAAAAATTTCATTTCAGTCCTTTTCCATTTTTAATTTCGTGTTTTTGAATCCTTATCTTCAGTCTGGATCCCATTCGTTTAAATTTGTGATCATTTTCAATCCTTTATAAGAATTTATGATTTAATTTCGAGTCTTACATACTTGCATCACACATGATCTCAAATGGAAGGTCCCAATTTGGTGGTTAGATAATTAGTGCAGAAGTCAACATTTCTTTCAATTTATCAAATGCAACCTTGCATGTGAGACCCCGTATATGTATAAGGGTATGTATGTACATAGAAGTGTAAATAGAGTTGTACTATGAATTCATGAGTGAAGTATATGTGATGTAAGTCCACAAGTAATGTACACACTTGTAATGAGAGTGATAATCATACATACAAGTTTCATTATGTATGAATGTGTAGAAATGGACTTAAACATGTGGAGAATGTGTGTAGAATGGATTATGAGTAGTTTGGTAAAATGGAAGTAGAATTGCATAAGATGTGCACTTCCATTCTTGTTTATGTTAAGTACCATTGGTCATACAAAGATCCTACACAAGTTTTAATGTGTATGAAGTGAGGATAGATGCCATTTTCAAGTCTCAAAGAAGAATGAATGAGGAAATGATCATGGTAGCAAATTAAGGATATTTGGTAAGTGTTGTTGCAGAGGAATTCTGGAAATTTTGAAGGGCAGATCGATCTCAGGGGATGAGAGATCGATCTGGAAGAGCCAGAATGCTCTTATTTGGGCGAAAGAATAGAACAGATCGATCTCCAATGGACCAGATCGATCTCCTTAGCTCTCTGTTTGGGAGCAGATCGATCTCATGCTTCGACAGATCGATCTCATGCCTTGACAGATCGATCTCATGCTTCGACAGATCGATCTCAGGCTTAAAAATGCCGTGAAAAAGAGGGATTTTAAGGGACCAGATCGATCTCCTCTTGGACCAGATCGATCTCCTCAAGTTATTTCTATATAAGGAGTGCTGGAAATCAGAAAATTTCGGGAAAAACACAAACCTTTCACTTTCAACCCAAAAACCTAACATTCTCTCTCAAAAATCAGCCATTTTCAGTGAGGTTTGAAGAGAGACCATTAGAGACAAAGTTGTTCCTATCAAAGAGAAGAACAACATAGTTTGAAAGCAATTTCCCATTGTTGATATTGAAGGATTTAAGGGCATTGCCATTGGAGCAAGAAGAGAGATCAAATTTGGTAAGATTCTAACACTCCAACTATGGTACATTGTTTATTTAATTGATTTTGGAGTTGTTTGGCATGAGTATGGATGGTTAGAAACTATCTAAATACATTGGAATGATTTTGACCTAGAAATGGTCTAGAGTGAGAAAGTGGAATGTATGGAGATTAATGATGAATGAGATATGTAAAAGTTAATTATAGTGTTGTGGTATGATTTTAAGATGTGGTTAGTGGATAAATTGGGAGATTTACCTAAAAGAGGTAAAATGAGGGTTAAGGCATTTGTAAAATGCATAAGTAAATAATGTTGACTAGTGAGGTTAATTATGGGTTAAATACGTTAACTCAATCGATTTAATGAATGAATCGCAGCTTCCGAGGATACGCCGAGGCGAGTTGACCCAAGAGCGTGAGGAGCTAAGAGAAAAAGGAGTCACACCAAGTAAATCGAGGTAAGGGAATTGTGTGGACTCTTAGAGATATTGTGCGCAATTTGGGCGCATAAATGTTTTGCTAGAATGCATGAGATTAGGAAATGTTGTTGTTGGGTGATTGAAGGATAAAAGTTGGGAGTTTGAGAAATGTGCATGAAAACAAAAGCATATTGCTTTGAAAATCATGTTTTATTGCTTTTTAGCAAATGATTGGTAGGTTGGCTAACATTGAAATGATTTGCAAAAGAAATGAGTATGTTTTGGTTTTGATAACCACATTTTGCAAGTTTTGAGCCACCTACATGATTTCGTGAGTATGGAAGAGTGCAAGAGGCACTAGTTTTCACATGGATTTCATATTGTTTTGGCATTGTGCTTGAGTTTGTCTCGCACTGGATGCCCATCTTGCATGTTGCCGTGTTTGGAGCTTCGAGTAGACTTGGTGTCACATCGATTAAATAGGCTCACACGTGCATTGTTTTGAGACATGGCATGTTAAAACAACCTGATGAGCCCGAACGAGGGATAAGGGTTGGAGATCCGCCTGATGAGCCCGAACGAGGGATAAGGGTTGGAGGAACAGCTGATGAGCCCGAACGAGGGATAAGGCTGGGGGTCCACGGAGTACGTTGTACCGTGCATGTAGCATGGAGTACATTGTACCGTGTTGTAATGTGATGTGCCGTCTTCGGACGAGATCTGCTATGGACCGGCGGGTAGGATTTGACCCACCTCCCGTGTGGAAGCAGATGGTGGTGATATCCCGCACACCTGATCCGTGTAGCCGGTATCACAGGTTATGTACATAGACCTTGAGGTTATTACCTATTGTGGAAACTGCCTATCTCACATGTATAATGCTATTTGAGAATAAATCCATGTTTGAAGTGATTGTGGTCAGGAAAGCCCGAGGGATGGGCTGGGACCTGACGTTGAATTGATTTGTTAATGGTTTTTAAAGTGCACGAATGCATGATGTTTAATGCCATGCCTTATTGTGAAAATGCATGATGTTTAATGCCATGCTTTTATTGTGAATTATGCATGATGATTTATAACATGCTTTGAGTTGAAATGTGCACTGAATTTTAATAGCATGAATGCTTTACATACCATTAACACAATCATACACTCATGTTTTGAGATAAACAATGAATAAAATGCTTTTGAGCATGGCATCACGATCACGTAGATAGTACAGTATCTACCTGTTCGCATGATTGCCTTACTGAGCGTGTGGTTTGCTCACCCCCCTTATTTTCCCCTCTCTACAGAGATTTGAGTATAGATTGGACGTGACTGGAGGCATTCCCTTTTTGGTAATCCGCTGCATCCCATCGCTAAAGGTATACACACTTGGATTATTTTGTATCTAAACTAGACATAGCACAGTAGCATTTTGTATGTAACTACTGGGGATGTAAAACGATGTAAAACAATGTAAACACATGTAACAACTCTGATATATATGCATTTATACAAGTGTTTACTCATAAATAATGTTTCAAATTGAATTGGTATGGTGGAGTGAGTTAGACGTCGACACACAGCCCAACTGTTAAGCGTGTGGTTGTTCACGATCGAGGAAGGATGATTAAGGATTGATGCATGAAAATGCGAAAAATTTGTACGTATTTTGGTAAGTTGAGGGTCGTGACAGAAGTTGGTATCAGAGCTCGAGTTGGTCTGACGTGTGTCGTGTCTAAAATACTTAATAAGTGAAAAATTACATCCCCAAGTTACTGTGCTTGTTTAGATACAAATAGTGTATGTCGATGGGTTGACTAAGTAATTGGTTGTGAATGTAGGGAACTGAGTAAGTATGCCTAATACCAGTTGCGGTAGAGGGATGAGAGCACAGGCTCGAGGCCGTAGAGGTAGGCCTAGGGGTCGTGTTGAGCCGGAAACACACGAGGCTCAGGAGGATGTTGAGGTGGAGGTCGACGTTGAGCACGCTCCACAGGGTCCAGAGGAGAGGCCCGAGAGTACTGAGGCTCGCTTCGCGAGGATTGAGCGGAGCATTGAGATGATTTTGGAATTGGTCACTTAATCTTTACCTGGAGTTGGCGGTAGACAGAGTCCCGCTACACAGGGTGATGCCGAGCAGGCAGCTGCTCCCGAGGCACGGGCGAGGCAAGCCCAAGGACCTCAGACGACAGATACCCCACCCCCACAGGATGTGCATACGCCGGTTGCTACGCCAGGCAGTAGAGGTTGGGGATATGGATGTGATCTGGATAGACTGCGGCAGTTCCAGAAGTTTGGACCGCCGTCTTTCAGTGGAGTAAAGGACCCAGTAGCGGCTGAGGATTGGATCAATGAGATCGAGAAATTATATGGGTTCTTTGAGTGCACTACTACCGAGATGGTAGCATTTGCCGCTTTCATGCTGAAGGGATCAGCAGAACATTGGTGGAAATCCACCAGGCCTATTTTGAGAGCCCGGCATACTGAGATCAGCTGGGATGTGTTTCTAGAGGCCTTCCGGAGACAGTATGTCCCGGATACCGCCCAGCGAAAGCTAAAGATGGCATTTTTGGGACTGACCCAAGGGAACAGGACAGTGGATGAGTATGAGACTGCTTTTATATCCCTGGGCAGATATGATCCCAACACGATGAGTAACGAGGTCGAGAAGATCCAGAAGTTTGTGGATGGATTGAGACCAACCATCAGGTCTAAATTGGTTCCCTTGGATATACCGACCTATGAAGAGGCAGTACGCAGGGCGCAATTATGTGAACAAGATGTTGATAGAATCGCCTCGGAATTTGGAAAGGTTGGTAAGATGAGGGACAGAGATAAGAAGAGACCTATGATGGATAGAGGCTTCAGCTATAAAGGGAGCAAGAGGTTCTCTGGAAAGAGGCCGAGAATTGATGAGATCCGGGAGAGGACAGTTGATACTCCCATGTATCCGGCCATTGCTCCAGCTAAGGGAATCGTGATTGGAGGACCACGGCCTACTACAGACCAATGTGGCAAGTGTGGTAGGTACCATGGTACTCGACCATGTTACGGACCTCAGGTTGTATGCTTCAGATGTGGGAAGCCAGGGCACGTAATCAGAGATTGCCCAGAGATGATAGAGAGAGCCCCACAGAAGGGCAAGGAACCAGAGAGAGCTCCAGTTGGTACTGCTGCTCCGAGGAGGAAGGCTACAGCTGAGGAAAAGGGGAAACAAGCAGTGGGTGTAAGCAGAGGACGAGTGCACGCACTGGATCAGGATACTGCAGATCAGTCTTCAGATGTGGTAAAAGGTACCATCCAAATCTTTGATTTAGAAGCTTATGTACTGTTTGATCCTAGTGCCACACACTCCTTTATTTCGCCATCCTTTGCATGTAAATTGTTGAAGCATGTAAAACCCACGCTGCTTGATAAGATGTTGTTGATATCTACCCCTATGAATGATAGTCAGTTGACTGAGCATATATATAGGGATTGTAAAATGAAGATAGGAGGTAAAGAGATGGCAGCCGATTTAATTTTATTAAACATGAGTGATTTTGATGTGATCCTAGGAATGGATTGGTTGGCTGCCAATCATGTTGTTATGGATTGTCATGCTAAAACCTTGATGTTTCCAAAGATAGACAATCTTGTAGTTAATTTTGTGAAATGAAATTAAAGAACATGATTTTTATAAGTGTGATGAGTATAATCTTGATACATGATGTATGAAAGATAAATTTGAGTTCATTTATGTATGTAATGAGATGATTTATGATACTAATGGTGGAAAGAATAATGTGAAGGATTCATCGCTTTTGTGATTGAGACGGATAAGGCACATCCGGAATTGGAAGACATACCAGTGGTTAGGGAATTTCCAGATGTCTTTCCGGATGAGTTACCAGGGTTACCTCCAGATAGGGAGATGGAGTTTGGTATAGATTTGGCACCTGGTACAGAGCCGATGTCCAAGCCACCATACAGAATGGCTCAAGTTGAGTTAGAGGAGTTAAGGAAACAATTACAAGAGTTGCTGGAGAAGGGGTTTATCAGGCCGAGCGTCTCACCTTGGGGAGCACCGGTTCTGTTTGTAAGGAAGAAAGATGGAAGCCTCCGACTGTGTATAGATTACCGGTTGTTGAATAAGGCCACCATCAAGAATAAGTATCCCCTCCCACGCATCGATGATTTGTTGGATCAGCTTAAGGGAGCGCAGGTCTTTTCCAAGATAGATCTGAGATCAGGGTACCATCAGTTGAAGATACGAGATGGAGATGTACCCAAGACAGCTTTTCGCACCCGGTATGGACATTATGAGTTCATGGTTATGCCATTCGGGTTGACGAATGCTCCCGCAGCTTTTATGTCTTTGATGAATGAGGTATTCCACCAGTACTTGGATCGATTTGTTATTGTGTTTATTGATGATATACTGGTGTATTCAAGGTCTAGAGAGGAACATGAAAGGCATTTAAGGATAGTGCTACAAACCCTTCGAGAGAAGAAGTTGTATGCTAAACTCAGTAAGTGTGACTTTTGGTTGGAACAGATCTCTTTTCTAGGTCACATAGTATCGAAGGATGGAGTATCAGTGGATCCATCTAAGATTGAGGCCGTAGTTCAGTGGCAGAGACCCCAAACAGTGACAGAGATCAGAAGTTTCCTGGGTTTAGCTGGGTATTATCGAAGGTTTGTAGAGGGATTTTCGAGGTTAGCTGCTCCTTTGACACGTCTCACAAGGAAAAATGTAGAGTTTGTGTGGGACAAAAAGTGTGAAGACAGTTTTGAGGAGTTGAAAAGGAGATTAACTACAGCTCCAATACTCACCATTCCTACCAGCTCAGGAGGTTTCTCGGTGTATGCAGATGCTTCACACCTAGGACTGGGCTGTGTATTGATGCAGGATGGGAAGGTAGTAGCCTATGGATCAAGACAGTTAAAGGATCATGAGAGGAACTACCCGACCCACGACTTGGAGTTGGCAGCGGTGGTGTTTGCGCTGAAGATATGGCGCCACTACCTCTATGGTGAGAGATTTCAGATTTATACAGACCATAAGAGCCTTAAGTACCTGTTCTCACAGAAAGAGTTGAACATGAGACAGAGGAGATGGCTCGAGCTGTTAAAGGATTATGATTGTGAAATCCTATACCACCCGGGTAAAGCAAATGTGGTTGCTGATGCATTGAGTAGGAAGCATCTCGGGATGGTATCATTCATGATGATCAGGGAACACGAGCTGTTGGAACAGTTCATGAACCTCAGTTTGGATATGACCCCGCCTGACGCTGATAGTGGATTTATGATAGCTAGCCTGCAGTTGGAACCGGATCTGGTAGATCGAATCCGACAGGCTCAGCGAGTTGATCAGCAGTGTAGTGATATTGTCGGGCAGATACAGAGGGGTATAGAGACGGACTTTGGGTTGAGTTCGGATGGATTGTTGAGGTTCAGAGGTAGGATATGTGTTCCTGATGACGCAGAGATCAGAAGGTTGATCCTGACAGAGGCTCACTCATCGAAGTATACGATACATCCAGGGGGCACCAAAATGTATCAAAACCTTCGAAAGGTTTATTGGTGGTCGGGAATGAAAAAGCACATTGCTGAATATGTTGCTAAGTGTCTCGTTTGTCAGCAGGTGAAGGTAGAGCATCAGAAGCCTGCAGGGTTATTGCAGCCTCTACCGATACCGACATGGAAGTGGGAGCATGTCACCATGGATTTTGTGATGGGATTGCCGAGGACCCGGAGAGGTCATGATGCCATATGGGTGATTGTGGATCGGTTGACAAAATCAGCCCATTTTCTAGCTATGAGAGCTACCGATACTCTGAGCCAGTTAGCGAACCTATATGTGCGCGAGATAGTGAGGCTACATGGAATTCCAGTGAGCGTTGTTTCTGATAGGGATGCCCGCTTCACTTCCCACTTTTGGGAACATTTTCAGGAAGCGATGGGGACCCAGTTGAATTTTAGCACCGCGTTTCATCCTCAGACAGATGATCAGTCAGAGAGGACTATACAGACCCTGGAGGACATGTTGAGAGCGTGTGCATTGGATTTTGGAGGCTCCTGGCATGACCATTTGCCACTCGCAGAGTTCGCGTATAATAACAGTTTTCATGCGAGTATCGGGATGGCACCATATGAGGCATTGTATGGGCGTAGATGCCGTTCCCCTATTGGATGGGAAGAGGTTGGTGACAGACAGATCTTTGCTCCCGACTTGGTTAGACAAGCCTCTGAGGACGTCCAATTGATATGTGAGAGGTTACGGACAGCTCAGAGCAGGCAAAAGAGTTATGCTGACAAGAGACGGAGACCACTAGAGTTTGAGGTGGGTGAGTCAGTGTTTCTGAAAGTTTCCCCTTCGAAGGGAATTATGAGATTTGGGAAGAAGGGAAAGTTGAGCCCTCGATATATCGGGCCATTTGAGATACTTGATAAGGTGGGAGACAAGGCGTATAGACTGGCATTGCCACCAGAGTTGGCAAGTGTGCATAACGTCTTCCACGTATCCATGTTGAGGAAGTATCACCCGGACCCGACACATGTAATAAGATATGAGCCTTTGGAGCTCAATGAGGGTATGACCTATGTTGAGAAGCCAGTTCGGGTATTGGACAGAAAAGAGAAAGTGCTGAGGACAAAGACAATTCCCTTGGTGAAGATACTTTGGCAACATCACACTGTGGAAGAAGCCACATGGGAATTGGAGAGTTTGATGCAGGAGAGGTATCCCGAGTTGTTCACAGCATAATTGGTTCCAATTTGGAGGACCAAATTTTCTAAGTGGGGGAGAATGTGAGACCCCGTATATGTATAAGGGTATGTATGTACATAGAAGTGTAAATAGAGTTGTACTATGAATTCATGAGTGAAGTATATGTGATGTAAGTCCACAAGTAATGTACACACTTGTAATGAGAGTGATAATCATACATACAAGTTTCACTATGTATGAATGTGTAGAAATGGACTTAAACATGTGGAGAATGTGTGTAGAATGGATTATGAGTAGTTTGGTAAAATGGAAGTAGAATTGCATAAGATGTGCACTTCCATTCTTGTTTATGTTAAGTACCATTGGTCATACAAAGATCCTACACAAGTTTTAATGTGTATGAAGTGAGGATAGATGCCATTTTCAAGTCTCAAAGAAGAATGAATGAGGAAATGATCATGGTAGCAAATTAAGGATATTTGGTAAGTGTTGTTGCAGAGGAATTCTGGAAATTTTGAAGGGCAGATCGATCTCAGGGGATGAGAGATCGATCTGGAAGAGCCAGAATGCTCTTATTTGGGCGAAAGAATAGAACAGATCGATCTCCAATGGACCAGATCGATCTCCTTAGCTCTCTGTTTGGGAGCAGATCGATCTCATGCTTCGACAGATCGATCTCATGCCTTGACAGATCGATCTCATGCTTCGACAGATCGATCTCAGGCTTAAAAATGCCGTGAAAAAGAGGGATTTTAAGGGACCAGATCGATCTCCTCTTGGACCAGATCGATCTCCTCAAGTTATTTCTATATAAGGAGTGCTGGAAATCAGAAAATTTCGGGAAAAACACAAACCTTTCACTTTCAACCCAAAAACCTAACATTCTCTCTCAAAAATCAGCCATTTTCAATGAGGTTTGAAGAGAGACCATTAGAGACAAAGTTGTTCCTATCAAAGAGAAGAACAACATAGTTTGAAAGCAATTTCCCATTGTTGATATTGAAGGATTTAAGGGCATTGCCATTGGAGCAAGAAGAGAGATCAAATTTGGTAAGATTCTAACACTCCAACTATGGTACATTGTTTATTTAATTGATTTTGGAGTTGTTTGGCATGAGTATGGATGGTTAGAAACTATCTAAATACATTGGAATGATTTTGACCTAGAAATGGTCTAGAGTGAGAAAGTGGAATGTATGGAGATTAATGATGAATGAGATATGTAAAAGTTAATTATAGTGTTGTGGTATGATTTTAAGATGTGGTTAGTGGATAAATTGGGAGATTTACCTAAAAGAGGTAAAATGAGGGTTAAGGCATTTGTAAAATGCATAAGTAAATAATGTTGACTAGTGAGGTTAATTATGGGTTAAATACGTTAACTCAATCGATTTAATGAATGAATCGCAGCTTCCGAGGATACGCCGAGGCGAGTTGACCCAAGAGCGTGAGGAGCTAAGAGAAAAAGGAGTCACACCAAGTAAATCGAGGTAAGGGAATTGTGTGGACTCTTAGAGATATTGTGCGCAATTTGGGCGCATAAATGTTTTGCTAGAATGCATGAGATTAGGAAATGTTGTTGTTGGGTGATTGAAGGGTAAAAGTTGGGAGTTTGAGAAATGTGCATGAAAACAAAAGCATATTGCTTTGAAAATCATGTTTTATTGCTTTTTAGCAAATGATTGGTAGGTTGGCTAACATTGAAATGATTTGCAAAAGAAATGAGTATGTTTTGGTTTTGATAACCACATTTTGCAAGTTTTGAGCCACCTACATGATTTCGTGAGTATGGAAGAGTGCAAGAGGCACTAGTTTTCACATGGATTTCATATTGTTTTGGCATTGTGCTTAAGTTTGTCTCGCACTGGATGCCCATCTTGCATGTTGCCGTGTTTGGAGCTTCGAGTAGACTTGGTGTCACATCGATTAAATAGGCTCACACGTGCATTGTTTTGAGACATGGCATGTTAAAACAACCTGATGAGCCCGAACGAGGGATAAGGGTTGGAGATCCGCCTGATGAGCCCGAACGAGGGATAAGGGTTGGAGGAACAGCTGATGAGCCCGAACGAGGGATAAGGCTGGGGATCCACGGAGTACGTTGTACCGTGCATGTAGCATGGAGTACATTGTACCGTGTTGTGATGTGATGTGCCGTCTTCGGACGAGATCTGCTATGGACCGGCGGGTAGGATTTGACCCACCTCCCGTGTGGAAGCAGATGGTGGTGATATCCCGTACACCTGATCCGTGTAGCCGGTATCACAGGTTATGTACATAGACCTTGAGGTTATTACCTATTGTGGAAACTGCCTATCTCACATGTATAATGCTATTTGAGAATAAATCCATGTTTGAAGTGATTGTGGTCAGGAAAGCCCGAGGGATGGGCTGGGACCTGACGTTGAATTGATTTGTTAATGGTTTTTAAAGTGCACGAATGCATGATGTTTAATGCCATGCCTTATTGTGAAAATGCATGATGTTTAATGCCATGCTTTTATTGTGAATTATGCATGATGATTTATACCATGCTTTGAGTTGAAATGTGCACTGAATTTTAATAGCATGAATGCTTTACATACCATTAACACAATCATACACTCATGTTTTGAGATAAACAATGAATAAAATGCTTTTGAGCATGGCATCACGATCACGTAGATAGTACAGTATCTACCTGTTCGCATGATTGCCTTACTGAGCGTGTGGTTTGCTCACCCCCCTTATTTTCCCCTCTCTACAGAGATTTGAGTATAGATTGGACGTGACTGGAGGCATTCCCTTTTTGGTAATCCGCTGCATCCCATCGCTAAAGGTATACACACTTGGATTATTTTGTATCTAAACTAGACATAGCACAGTAGCATTTTGTATGTAACTACTGGGGATGTAAAACGATGTAAAACAATGTAAACACATGTAACAACTCTGATATATATGCATTTATACAAGTGTTTACTCATAAATAATGTTTCAAATTGAATTGGTATGGTGGAGTGAGTTAGACGTCGACACACAGCCCAACTGTTAAGCGTGTGGTTGTTCACGATCGAGGAAGGATGATTAAGGATTGATGCATGAAAATGCGAAAAATTTGTACGTATTTTGGTAAGTTGAGGGTCGTGACATTGCATGCTTCATCAAATCCAAATACCGCGTCTTTTTGTAGTAACCTACACAATGGTTACGTAATCTTTGAAAAGTCCTTGATAAAGCGTCGATAGAATCCTGCATGTCGAAGAAAATAGCGAACTTCCCGCATGTTTGCAGGGTAAGGTAAAGATTTAATAACATCTATTTTAGCTTTATCAACTTCAATTCCTTTAGAGGATATAAGATGACCTAGAATAATACCATGATTAACCATAAAGTGACATTTTTCATAGTTCAAAACAAGGTTATTTTCTATGCATCTTTTAAGAACTTATGTAAGTGGTTAGACATGTATCGAAAGAATCACCATAAACTGTAAAATCATCCATGAATACCTCTATGATGTTCTCTACATAATCTGAAAATTTACTAACCATATACCTTTGGAATGTAGCAGAAGCATTGCAAAGTCCAAATGGCATGCGTCGATATGCAAAAGTACCGAACGAGCATGTGAAGGTTATTTTCTCTTGGTCTTCAAGTGCAATTGGAATTTGATGAAAACTTGAATAACCATCAAGACAATAGTAATGAGTTCGACCCGCTAATTGTTTAAGCATTTGATCAATAAAAGGAAGTGGGAAATGATCTTTCCTAGTTGTTGCATTTAACTTCCTATAATCTACATAAACCCACCACCCGTTTTGAACATGAGTGGGTACCAACTCACCATCACATTCTCTATCACTGCTATACATGTTTTCTTTGGAACAACTTGAACAGGACTTACCCAATTACTATCTGAAATTGGATAGATCATACTTGCATGAAGGAGTTTCAAGATTTCTTTATTTACCACTTCCATCATAGGTGGGTTCAGTCTACTTTATGCTTGTCTATAAGGCTTGCACCCTTCCTCCAATAATATCATATGCATGCATGTAGAAGGGCTCAATCCCTTGATATCTACAATAGTCCAACCAATTTCTTCTTTATACTCTCTAAGAGCTCAAATCAACTTTTCTTCTTCTAATGTGAAGAGTTTATCTGAGATTATAATTGAAAAAGTAACTCATTCTCCCAAGAAAGCATACTTCAAGTGGTCTGGCAAGGGTTTCAGCTCTAAAATTGGTGCCTGCACAATGGAAGGAATAAGTTTTGTGTGAGCAAGAGGCAATTCAATATAGGAAACATCATACCTTGCAGGTTGTAGTGACTCTAAATCATGAATTGTATCCTGCAAGTAAAAATTCAACTCAAACTTTTTCATTATTTCCTGCAATCATTCAAAAGTGAAATTCTCTATAAGACCCATACTTTTATATGTATTCCTTTATGATTCCATGTTGTACACACAAGTTACATAATACGTGAATCATAAGAAATGGACCTTTTATGCTCTAAGTGTGAATAGAATGTAAAATGATTAGTGAAGCATTTAAATGCAATTTTTCCTTTGAAATTTTGGAAAAATTAACAGCTGGAAACCTGTAGATGAATGTCGGATTGATCTCCCTTCATGATAGGATCGATCTTGTAATTCCATAATGAAATCAAAAAGGTTCTAAAGGCAAGCAGATCGATCTCGAGGTGATTATGCATAGAGAGGATCGATCTCTACCCAAAAGCAGATCGATATCGAGATGATTCTGCATACAGAGGATCGATCTCTACCCAAAAGCAGATCGATCTCAAGGTGATTCTGCATAGAGAGGATCGATCTCTGCCCAAACACAGATCGATCTCCAATGATTTCTGGCTAGAAAGGATCGATCTCACCCTAGGAGTATATCGATCCCACAGCTTACTTACTGAATATTTGTGTAGTTTAACCAAAGGAAGATCGATCTCTCACCCTAGGAGATCGATCTCACAACATCATTTCTATATAAAAGCGTGACAGACGAGCCTTTTTCCCCAGATTTAACAAATATCTCTCCATAACAAAGTAAACAAGTTTTTCTCACTCTAAGATATCACCACCTTCCAAACAGATTTGAGAAAGGTTGTTTTTAGCAAAGTTGTTCCTTGTGAGGAGGAGAATAACATAATTAAAAACTAGTAGTTGAAGTTAAGGATTGAAGGAGCAAGGTGTTTCCCCATTTTTGGATAAAAGAGATAGATTAAACTAGGTGAGTTTTCAATACACCAACTTCAAGTATGTTAATCTAGACTATTTTATGAGTTGATTGGCGTATGTATTGTTGGCTGAAACATTCTTAAGCATGATTAATCATCCATGACCTAATATGGGCTTAGTGTGAGAAAGTGAGCTATGGTTGATTTAATGATGAATTGATTATACTATGGTGTTAGTGATGTTATATGCGTGATTTTGAGATGGTTTTGTGAAACCAATATGTTTGAATAGATGATGATTTAAAGTAGGCATAAGAGGTGTATGATGAAATGCCTTAGTGAAGGAACGTGATGAACTTAAGGCAAGCACAACAAGTGTTTGCCGAAATAACCATGAGAATTAGGCAACTGTTATGTCAACCATGGCTAGGCATGGCTCACCAAGCGTGATCGAATGGTCAAGTGGACCAAGCGTTGAGTATTCGGCTCAATAAGGCATTGTGAGCCTAAGGTCGTCCCAATAGGAATTAGTAGGCTTGATGGACCTAATAGATTCTCGAGAAATGAATAGTGCAATCGAAATGGACTTAAGAGAAAGTAAGGCCCAATAAGAGTAAATGGGCCCAATAAGTTAAATCGATTGTAGTGAACGTGAAATACAGATAAATAAACTGTATTTAATATGATAAATAATTTCGTGCAGCTCCGGAGATTATATTAGGAGTGAATCAAACTGCGCGATCGAGCAGCTCTGAGGATGTGGAATTACTCTACTCAATTCCAAGTAAGGGAATTTTGTGAGTATTTAGAGGTAGTTGCACATATTTTGAGGGTATTTACAGGGCATTAAATTTGCTTGGTTACCTAGAAAAGAAATAATAATTTTAAGGAAAAAATTTGGATATAGGTGAAAAAGACGATTTTACCTCTGAGATGAAATTTTACAAAAATGGTAGTAAGGCTAATAAATTGCGTGAATATCGTGTTTTGATATTTTTATCAAATATATTGCTTCGATTTAAGTAAATTTACGGAGAAGCTAGCTATGGATTTCATAACTTCATGAAATAACACGAGTCAGGTGCTAACTTTGATTTTGAGCGTGTTTTATTGAAATAGAGCCGTCTATCAGATTTATATGAGTTTAATCATGCTAGAGCTTTACTCGCACTGGATTTTGATATTTTGACATCATAAAATGTGTTGGAGCCTAGCTCGCACCATATTTTGAGTTGAGATGCACGCAAGTCGTACTGGAGCTTTTACTCGTACATGGGTTTTCATTTATTTCTTATGCATATAACCGTACTGGAGCTTTGCTCGTACATGATTTTACCATTATTGATTTTTGCATAAAGTCATATTGGAGCGTTGCTCGTACAAGGATTTTTACTGATTATGCATGAAATCGTGCTAGAGCCTTGCTCGCACTGGACTTTTCACACTGTAATATGTAATCAGTCGTGCTGGATGCCTCATGTAGACTGTGTGTCAATGGATGAGATGCTCACACGAGTCGTGCTGGATGCCTCGTGTAGACTATTAGTCACATGGATGAGATGCTCGCACGTGCACTTGAGACTGAGTTGGTTATACATGGTATAGGGTAGATAAGACCTACGGCAGACACCCCCAACCGTGATATGGGTCCATGGAGTATGTTGTACTGTGTATATCACATGGAGTACACTGTACCGTGTGGTGATGATGTTGAGTTGTAGTCTGGCGGGTAGGATTTGACCCACCACCCGTTATAGCGTGATGCCCCGCACATCGGGATTCGTGTGGTATGGGATGATAGTGACCAAGTTGGCCAACAGAGTCCTTGATTGTATACAGTGACCACTTGTCTCACATGATATCACATGATTTTATATGCACTAAACATGATTTGTGTTATCTAGGGTAGACCTGAGAGAGGGGCCGAACCTTGTGGGATGTTTTTAAATGATGAAATATTGTTTTATGATGAAATTGATAAGTTTTAAAGTGACAAGCATGAGATGTCATACATGATAATTTTTTCATGTTTGTTTTATATGTCTGCTTTCATGTTTCACAGTACATGATATATTTATACACATGAGGCATAGTTTTATCTATTAACTCATGCTCTGGATATAAATGATTTTTATATCATGACATGATAAGCATGTAGATAGTGTAGTTATCTATCTGCTTACATTATTGTCTTACTGAACAAGTTGTGCTCATCCCTTTCACTTTCCACCCCTACAGAGCATCTACAGTAGTTAAGAGCAGGTAGAGGCTGCATTCGTGTTGTTCGTTACTTCCCATCACCAAGAGGTATACACACTGGTATCTTTTTGTATCTAAACATGTAAAAGCACAGTATTGTATATGGATGGAATATCAGGGATATAAACCTATGTAAATACAGTTATGAATGTCATTAGTTTAAGTCAAGGGATAGTAGATCCTAATATGTAAATGTGATATGGAAATGGATGTTAAGGTAAGTACCATGACAAGTGGGACTAATGCCGACTCATAACCCAACTGTTAGTAGTAAAATTGTTCACGACGGGTAAGGAAAGGAAAAAGTGAAAAATTTGTAGCGATTTTAGGTAAAATGGGTTGTGACATTCTCGCTAAGTACAATCTTTAACTTGTTATCATCACTCAAAGCAAGAATCATCTGTGTTAGAGGTTCAATAATATCCATGAGAAAAATAGAAGACACATCACGAGGATATCTCATAGCGTCATAAATATTAAACTTAATAACCTCACCATCAAATTCCATTGTGAGTATACATCATGCACATCAATTTTAGTTTTAGATGTTTTTAAGAAAGGTCTTCCCAACAAAATTAAAGATTTAGATGAATAATCCTCCTCCATATTAAGCACATAAAAATCAGCAAGAAAAATCAATCCATTAACTTGCACTAAAACATCCTTTAGAACACCTTCAAGATAAACGTTAGATCTATCGACAAGTTGAATAATCACATCAGTTTCTTTTAAAGATCCAACATTCAAAGATTTATAAATAGAAAAAGGCATGTCATTAATTGAAGCTCCTAGATCTAACATTGCTCTTTCAATTTTAACATTACCTACCTTGTAAGGGATAATAAACATACATGGATCTTTGCATTTAGGAGGTAACTTTTTCTGGAGGACAATAGAAACATTCTCACTCATGCTTACAAATTCATTACCTTTCAATTTTCTTTTGTTGGTGCACAACTCCTTAAGAAATTTGGCATATCGAGGTACTTGTTTAATTGCATCAACCTTACGAAAGGTGTTAAAAATCTCATTTTCCTCCTCTTCTTTTTTGGATTTAGATGATTTATAAGAAAAAGGAGGGATCGGTGCCAAGACTTTTTGTTGCACACCATTAGGTTCCTTATGATGGTCTAGTTGTGGCTGGTGTGCAGCAACTTCCTTTTCAACTTCTTCCTCTAGATTGCATTTTTTGGTTGTCTTGCTAGGTTCCTTCAACTCGGTTCTACTCCTCAAGGTCATTGCACTAGCATTCTACTTGGGGTTGATAACTGTCTGTAAGGGTAATTTTCCTTGAGATTTCAATCTACTCATAGAAGTGGCTAACTGACTCACTTGATCCTTCAGCTCCTAAATGCTTATCCTGATTTCCTGTTGAAATTGTTATGTGTTAGTCGTAAGTGATTTAACAATTTCCTTAAGAGACATACCTGAACTTGAAGATGATTACTGTTGTTGTGGAGAGGGTTGTCTATGTTGAAAGTTCTAAAATTGAGGTGTTGCTCCATAGCTTAGGTTAGGATGGACCCTCCACCCTAGGTTATAAGTATTTGAATATGGATTATAATTCCTTCGTGGTGGACCTGAAAATTCTCCAACTGCATTGGTATGCTCATAAGGTTCATCTTGAAGTGTGGGACACATGTCAGTTGGATGACCAGTAGTAGCACAAATTCCATAGGCTTTAGCTTGTTGCATATTTCTCATTCCTATGGCCAATTGTTGAACAACATATGTTAGATTAGGTATTTGATTTTCAAGAGAATGTGTACTTACCTCATTTACTCTCATCTGAGATATATCATGTATGAATCCAAACTGCTTGGAATTAGCAGTTATGGTGGAAATCAAATCTCTAGCTTCTCTAGGAATCTTGTTCATTATAGCACCTCCACTTGTTGCATCCATCATTCTTCTTTCCATGGGTAACAATCCTTCATAAAAGTATTAAATGAAGAGTTGTTCGAAAATCCCATGTTGAGGATAACTTGCACAAAGTTGCTTAAATCTCTCTCAGTATTCATGAAGAGTCTCAATATCTTTCTGCTTGATTCCACATATCTCTCTTCTAATGCTGGCAGCTCTTGAAGTAGGGAAACATTTGTCCAGGAACAGTCTCACCATCTCAGTCCATGTGGTTATAAAGCCAGGAGGTAAATAGAATAGTCAATCTTTTGCTCTATCAGCTAGTGAGAGTGGAAAAGCTCGTAGTTTGATTTACTTTTCAGTAACTCTTTTTGTCTTCAGGCTTGAACATACCACATGAAATTCTTTCAAGTGCTTGTGAGGATCTTCATTCTCAAGGTAATGGAACTTAGGAAGCAAATGGATCAAACCCGACTTTAATTGGGTATTGAATGCAGAGGGGTTATTGATTTATAGGTGGTGCAACTAATTGCCTTAAAGTTCGCTCTCCTTCAACCATTATTTCTTTAGTCTCAAGATTGTACAAGACTAGATCATCTGCACAAGAAGAACGGGGCATTAAAATATATCTAATTAAAAACCAATCCCCGACAACGGCGCCAAAAATTAGTGGCTGTCAAGACCAACAATATAAATTCTTGCTCATAAGTAAATTAAAAATGCAGTATAAATGAGCAAGGTCGTTTCCCACAAAGATTGGTTAGATTTATTTCTTTGTAAAAGAATGAAAAGAAAAAACGAAAGATCACTATATAAGACGTTGAAAAGAAAAATCAATAAGTGGAAACATCCAGCCGTAGGAATAATTTTAGAATGGGTTCATAGAATTGATCGTTGATGCAAAGATGGATTCTTTTAATCTTTGCCAAATTGGTTATGGTTATTGGTACGACCTAACAACTTGTTCCTCTTTACTTCTTCGATAATCATGATACGATCTTTAATTATTTCTCTTACCAGTAAATAACCTTAGATACGATCTTAAGATTTAATTTACCAACAACATCAAAAACTAGAGAGGCTACTAATTCTAACCAACAAATACACATGTAGGTTTATTTAAGCTAGATTATATATCCTCATAACATAGAATTGAAAACTTCTCTGTAATCAATTATGTTATGTACCACTAATATTAGAATATTCAAACAATTACGGATTCAAGTTTCTAATTGGTGATATATTATTTTGTCAATTAAACAAAGGGCCATTTTTACATAATCAATAAAAACAATAATTTCAACAAGTACAAAAGATATATAAATAGCAAAGATATAAAAGAATAGAATAAAAACTAATTAGATCTCACAATCCTTGAAGAACCCAAATCTTTAATTATCCTTTGGCTGGACTAAATAATTTAGCAAGCCATGGAGTTGAGAGAAAAACACTAAAGAAAAAGAATCTTCAATTGCCTAAAGAAAAATAAAATGTAGAATTGTGTGTAACCATCCCCTCTAGCCTTATATATATTCTAAATATTAAATATCATAATCCTAGAATCTTTTTTCCAAATGAAACTTCTCTGATTGAGTTTGATTACAAATCAATTTCTTTTCTTCTTCAACCATTAATTGCTTTTTGCCCAAGAAAGTCATGTCATATCTCTCTTAATAATTAAAATCTTTCACTTGCCATCTTTGGACTGTTTAAGTCAAATTCAACTATGAAGCTTGATTTAAATTCACCTATTTGAGTTGCAGTTCTCGTCACTGCCTCAGACATGCCCACGCCTAACACCAAGACATGTTTTGGTTTTGTGTCTTCATCAAAATTTGCAACTTTATTCTATTTTACTCCTATTCCTTCATCTAAGTCAAATCTAAAACTTAAGCATATGAAAAAAATATAAATCATAAAAAAATATGACAATTAATATGTTAAATATGCAACCTATCAAGGATCCACATAACTTTTCCAATTTATTTACCCAGTTTTCATTATAATCGGATTCCTACCCAATAAATGATAGTGCACTATCTTCCAAAAATGTCTCAGTCCTTCTCTAAGTCGCAGTCGTAATTATGCTGTTATCACTTAACCATACAATGTCATTATTGTCTCCATGACTCACTCAAATCTTACAAAGCAAACTTTAAAATTTTCTGTTGAACTATGAAGTGCACAATCAAATAAGGATTTATTATATCTCCTGAGCCTATCTCTACGACATCGAGAAATTATTTCCTCTCGTCTACTTGTATGGTTGCAATACCTATCAGCCATATCTATTAGTTTTTCTTCATTCAATGACACAATTTTTTCGGTAAAACACAGCCAGGTATACCCATTTGTATCTAAACAATGTACAGTAATGTTAGAGATATGAACTTTCCAAATTTTCTAACTCATATCATCGACTCATTTTAGATCAGCCTTACTCTGATACCAACTTCTGTAACGACCCTTTTTCAGTATAATATGATTGGGTTACGAGTCGATGACTGATCAAAACAGTAAATCGTTGAACAAAATCAAAGAAAATATTTTTCAATAAATCAAAATAATTGTTCCTATGCAAAAATGTTCACATTTACATCCTCAAATATACCATCATTTACATTATTGCACTTACAAAAATTTTAGATACAAAATAATAATGTCCTGGGTATACCTTTAAATGCAGAAGATTACTTTGCGGAAGTATGGCTATGTAAAAGAACCTACTTATAAAAAGCGGTCCCAGTTAATGACGACGCTCTGTGGAGGAAAGTAATGAGTGAGCTCAACGTGCTCAAAAAGAAAAATTACGTGACAAGTAAATAAATACACTACTTGTAACGACCTTATTTACGAACGTTTTGGTTGGGCTACGAGTCGATAATAGATCAGAACAATAAATCTAACTGTTCAATTTAATTTCTTAGTAACAAATTTAAACAAAAACAACAGTAATACTTTCCAATTTAATCAGCGAAATTGTTCTTTTACAAAATATTCGTGTTCACATTCCCTAGACACATTTCCCTATACATTACTATACTTACAAAATTTAGATACAAAATGAATGTCTATACTGGGTATACCTTTAACACGGATGAATACTTTGCTGACGTATGGCTGTGCAAAATATTTCAACTTATAAAAGACGATCCCGCTACTAATGAGGATCTGTGGAGGAGAGTAATGGGTGAGCTCAACGTGCTCAGTAAAAAAAATACGCGGCAGATAGATAAATACACTACATATATATATATGCCAAAATCGGAGTTCTCACGAAAACATGCAGATAATTTGGCAATCTAGAAATAACAGTAAAATCAGAGACAAAAGTCGATAATACCAAAATTGAAATTTTCATGAAAAACATATGGATAAAATGTCAAATTCAGAAGGTCGGAATCAAAAATCGCTAACAGAATCAACAACGATAGTAAAATCAATTTACTGTTGTAAATACAAAATTCCAAAACTTAAAGTAGTAGAGTAAACGATTTCCAAATAACACAGTTTATACAGTCAAATCCATAATATCAAATAGACGAGACAAGATAGATAATGCTATATCAAAATTCAAAAATGACAATTGACCAATGTCAGTGACTCCAAGCCTCACTAATCAGGTGTGCTAGAATGTCAATCGTCGTGGGAGTTGTCAGCTACCCCAACGACTCACATAACAAAATCAGAATATTTAAAGATCAGAATATACGGTACATCGTACTCACGTGCGTGCTACATGGTACATCGTACTCCGTGGACCACAGAAACAAAAACAGACAGAAATGCAACATGATTTAATCAATGTCATTGTCTCAAAATCAGTGTGAGTTGGATCGTACGACACACAGTTAGTACACACTCAAGCACATATCATCAGAATAACTTTATAAGCAAATCATTTCCTTTAAATCGCTTATAAATTCAATTCGTTTCATAAAACAATTCAAAAGAAACTGACTAGCCCTTTTTCAAATAAAAATCTCAGTAAATAGGTTATGGTGATCTAATTAGGGATTTTCAACTAAAATCAATAATTAAAACTATATTGATATATATTTAATTAAATTAGATTTATGTTGGTGTAGATAGGCCATATAATCGAAACTAAAGTTTTTTGTAATTTTTTGTACTATAAAATCGGCCTAATGCCTTCTACAATTTCGATATATGTATATCCGACCTATGATGCAATATCTACAAATCCACAGAAAAATACATGAATCTATCTCTAACTGTACATATAATTTTTCTTACCTCGGTGTCTGTCAGAAATCGTCAGTGCCTCAACGCTATGAGTTAGTAGGTCCACTCTATTCGATTAATTTTTCTGAAGCTCTTTCCCTCGTTTTTCCTAATTTTCTCTATGTCTTATTTTCTATCTCCAAATATATATATATATATATATATATATATATATATATATAAATACTACTTTTTTTAACCTTCTTTCCCTTCCCGCCAAATTTCCATTCTTCCTTCTTCTTTTCCTTTTTTTCACAGGCCACGGCTACTGTTCATGCACTTCATCAGCTTTTTTTTCCTTCCCTCGGCGTTGCTTCTTTCTCCTTCAGCCACGCTCATCGTTCTTCTTCTTTCAATTCTGTCAGCTCTGATGTCCTCCTACTGCTATCGGTTCTAGCACCCTCTCCTCCGACTCCCATGTTCATGTTCACCTCTGTTTCACCTTCGTTCTCGGGTTTCCTTCCCGACTGGTGAGAAGCCTTGCGCATCACACTTTCGTTCTGCTTCATCCTCTCTTTTGCACGCTGGTTCAATTCGTTAGCCACCACCAGTGTCATCTTCCTCCCAGTCACCACCGTTTGTCACTGCTCCTGCTGAGGTTCACGTTCTCTGCTTCGGTTTTCAGTCTTCCTCAACTGAACGGCATCCTGTCCTCTACTTACTCCTGTATCTCTTCTTTTATCTCTGTTTACAAGTGCTTAACAGCACCGAATGACCCTGACCTTAACCCCTTTCCCCATTCGCCTGCTCCAGCCTGGTCACCACCTCTCTACTTCTCTGTTTCGTCTGGCTTCACTGTTTCCTACCCTTCCCAAGTTCTGTTTTCGACCACCAAGAATCAAAACTTGAGGAGCTTGGTGCGGCACTGAAAACAGAGAAGAGTTTATAGAGGTTAGCCGAGTAAGATGAGATGATGAATCAGGAGATGGGGGTAGTGTATCCTATTTTCTACCTTTATATTTTCTTCCTTTGTAACTCTCAGTTTCGGCCATTTTCCTGCTCTCACCGACTCCCCCCTCTTCCTGATTAACTGTCTACACTGATTACACGCAACCTTTTCCAGCCTGCCAGCCTCACCACATTTCTTCCTTCGTGCGTTATCCTTCTCTTCCACCTGCTCCCATATTTCTCTCATCAGTACCCTACCTGCCTATATTTTCTACTTAACAATCCCAGATGTCAGGTCGTCACCCTTTTACCCTTTGGTCACAAAGCTTCCACTGTTCCCTCCACTCTTTTCTGATTTCCTTTCCTGCTTCTGCTTCAATTTTATCATTTCACCATCCCATATGTTTCTTTTCACTCAATGGCTCTCGGTCCCGTATATATATATACCTGCTTCTGCTTCAATTTTATCATTTCACCATCCCATATATACACGGGACCGAGAGCCATTGAGTGAAAAAAAACATATGGGATGGTGAAATGATAAATTTGAAGCAGAAGCAGATATATATATATATATATATATATATATATATATATATATATATATATTCATAATTCTATATGTGTATATTTGTATATCGTTGTGTATATATATACATATATCTATACATAAATTTTGAGGAATAAATGAAATATTGCATACATATATAAATATGTATGTCTATATACTTCATTTAAATTTTCCATGTAGCATAAATATAAAGTAAGTCTAATATTTATATTTAAATTAATTCACCCATAATCACATATTTAATTTTAATTGTCTAAATTATTATTTATAGGCAACACCAAGTACATAAAAATTTACGGTATTTACATTACTTATATATATATGCCAAAATATGAATTCTTATAAAAATATATAGATAATTTCACAAATTCAATAATACCAGAGTCAAAAATAGAAAACAGTATCAATATCGATAGTATAGACAATTTACTGCAGTAAATACTTGATTCTAAAACTTTAAGCAGTAGAATAAACATTTTCCACATAATGAGACAGTTCATACGGTCAATTCAGTAAATCAAATAGACGAGACAAGACAGAACATGTTATATCAAAAATCAGAATGACAATTGGTCAATGTTGGTGACTCCGAGCATCACTGATCAGGTGTGCCAAGATGTCAATCGCCGTGGGAGTGGTCAGCTACTCTAACGGCTTACAGAATAGAATGTCCGAAGACTAGAAAACACGGTACATCGTACTCACGTGTATGTTGCACGGTATATCGTACTCTATGGACCTCGAAACAGAATAAATACAGCAGACAGCAGTGTAACATGATTTAACTATCGTCATTGTCTCAAAATCGGTGCGAGTCATACCGTGCGACACATAGTCAGCATGCACTCAAGCACATATCTTCAATATTACTTTATAAACAAATTGTTTTCATTAAATTTAACTATAAATTCAGTTCGGTAAAAATATAACATTTTGAAAAGAGGCTAGCTCGTCCATTTTCGGTTAAAAATCTCAGTAAACAGTGTATGAAAATTAAATTCAAGATTTTCGATTTAAGACAATAATTCAAATTATATCATTATTTATGCAAATAATTAAAATTAATAACGATAAGTTTAGGCTGTTTAACTAATCATGAAATCTATATTTTTCATCAGAATTATAAAATCGACCTAATATATTTTTATCTACAATTTCATAAGAATTAACTGCAATTATCTCTAACAGCACACAAAATTTTTTTTATATCGATGTCTGTTAGTAGTCTTCAATACCGAAAATCGATCATTCTGTTTTCGATCATTTGTTTGTTTTAAATACGTGTGTCTATATATATATATATATATATATATATATATATATATATATATATATATATATATATATATATACACCTCATTTTCTCTTTTTTTTTTTCTTCGCGCCTTCTCTTTTTCTTTTTGCTTCACTGTTCATTGTTCCTCGTCTTTCTTCAGCCCCTGTAACCTCTACAATCCTCTCGGTGCCTCTACAAATGGCAGCACTTCCTTGCTCAGTTAGCAACTTCCACCTTGTACCGACGGCACCGTGACCAGCCTCAAAACCGAAAGGTTTTCAGCTTCGGTTTTTGCTTCTCTGTTCCAGCTGGGTTTGCCGTCTCTCTTCTAGCCTCTGTATCCTTGTCTCACTCTCTAGCTCCTCATCCACTTGCAGAGGAAAGGAAGGCCTCTGTTACGGCTTCCTTAAAATGATCAAGTCCCTTACCGTGGCCCTTCCCTACTTCAGTCATAGCTTCTTCTTTGTTTCAAGCTTCTGTTTTCTCCACCTTTTCTGTCGCCTGCTATCACGTAAAGATTGGGCAAAGGTTGAGCAATACTTCAACTGCCTTTGTTTCTTCAGTTCACGTCTCCTCCACAATGTCCGGAGAATACAGATGATGGACGTGATCGAACTCCCTCACGACTTTCCCTGCTCCATATTTCTTCCTCTGTTCTGTTTCCAGGTTGCTTCAATTGCCCCCATGTCATTCGTTTACCAAACAGTGAGGGTTCAACCGATCATTCCTCTCATTCTGCTCTCCCTAAACCTACTGCTATGCAGCTTTAGTCTATTCAATTTCCTTTCTACAATGGATCATCACTTATACATATTCATCATTTTTTTTTTCAGATTTGGAGCAGTAAATCTCTGTCCCATGCTTCCCAATTCGGTCTTCTCTCTACTGTACTTTCAGGTTTTCCATCTGCTTTGGTCTTCTTCATTCCTCGTGTTTCCATTTATCTCTGTTTATTTCCATTCATCGAATGCACGTTGACCATTGCAGCTATAATAAATATTTTTACCCTATGTTCAGCTATAGCCTCAGCACCTACTTCCACCCTTTATAGCTTCGGTTTCCAGGCTACCCCACGCCATCCCTTGCCATCATCCATCTTTTCAGTTCAGTCCCACTATCCATTCCTAATATTATTTTGATCTCTTCTCCTCTCACCCATAAACTGTCACCATCACCGATTTCCCCTCGTCTATCTGCTTCTTTCCCAATATTCCTATTTTATATATATATCTACATCTTCTTCATCACGTTTTTTGCTCTTAAAATTAGTGCACTCTAGTTAGTCTGCACCACCCATCTCATCTGTTCTTACTACTGCAGTTTATAGAAGAAATCACGTGGACCCATAGGTTTGCAAGCTTCCTTATTCTCCTAATCTTCCTCATTGAATTTCCTATTGTAATTTACAATAATGAATCATGAACTTTTGAGATTGGTTTCATTGGACGCCAATCTATGTACTGTCAGCTTCCCTTAGCCCTTAGTTCTATTAAATTTCCAACTGTACTTCATCTATAACAACGGTTACAATAGCTCCGGATTTGGCATAATTTATTCCAATAATATTAACACTCCATAACTTAATTGATCCTTAATGTAATATTCCATTATACCTCACTTAATATCTTATATTGTTTAGTTTTTTATTCCATATTTAGACCGAATATGAAAATGTTGTGGGTTTTAAATTATGTCCCGAGGTACTAAGGCGGGAAATGAGGTGCTTGAAGCACATTCCTATTTGACACCCATAAAGGCCCTGACCCAATTAGAGTCCTCTAAGATATATGTGGGAGCATTTCATAATGGTGTTATGCTCATTACATGACTTTAGATCCTATATTGTAGGTTTCATGAATTGCATTTAGAACAGTACGATCCTAACTCTACTCTTACATAAGTGATTTATTGAGCCTTAATTCACTAAATTCAACCAATTTTCTTTTTCTAGACTGGGCTTAAGTTAAAATGTTGGATAGTTTTTAAGCTTCGCAGGCTTAGCAGTGTCTCAGTTCTTCAAGGCTCTCGCTTTTGTCTTTTGCAGTATATCTTCATGTGCATAATTTTATTTTCAAGCAGTTTTAGGTATTATTATAGTATGTGATGTAAATTACGTAAATGAACTTTTTGGATGTTAGTGTAAACCCCTTGAAATTTTTATGTGTTTGGTTTCAGAAACAGACAAGTAAAATTTTAACTATACTTGTCGATATTAAATTTCCTAAATGAAAGATTTGAAAGAATTTATTAATTAATAAAATAATAATAATATAATAAAAATAATAATAATATATCAGTTTTAAGAACAAATATTTATGGGGAAAATGGACTAGACTAAGATTATGTTATGTAATTTTTTTAAAGGAAGTTGTCAAGTGCAAGAATATAGCTATGTATACATACATACATACATACATGTGGGTGAGTAAAAGCATGTTCACTAATTTAAATCAAGTATATGGGCATATGTAAGTATAAATATATATAGGTGTATGTATATATATCAATGAATATACATATGTGTATATATAAACATATACATGAGTACAAATATAGCCATTTGGTCGAGAGCCTCTTACCACATGTCCATGTAAGTGTAGTTACATATTTGTATGAGTGCATGGAATTACCGATGGGTAAAAGGCAAAAGCTAAGAAGATTTTGGATGGTTTGGGACAAACCAGAGAAGAAAACAGTGAGCAATAGGGAGGATGTCACATTAAGATGAAAATGTGTGAAGGCAAGATGATGGGTTGGTTGGGTGGGAAAGGAAATGGATAAAGAAATTGGTGATGTTCTGGCAGCATGGGAAGAGAAGTAAGCAATGTCAAACCACTTCCACCTTCCTCCATTTTCACACCATAAGGCACCCCACTATACCTATTCTGCCTTCTAATACACTAACTAAAGAAAGAAAAGGAAAGAAGAATTTATATATATATATATATATATATATATATATATATATATATATATATATATATATATATATATATGCGTTAATGTTATACTGGCAACGACAGTAAGAAAGAGAGACGGACGGGAGATCGAGAAAACCAAATTGAAAGCAGTAGACAAGGGACGCAAGGGAGCTAACTGCCGAGTCATTTCTGTTTTCTCTACACTTTCACGCCATCGGACTTTCACCATCACGTTTCCTCATCAAACTGAAGCAGTAAAGCAGGGAAACAGACGTGAATATTAGGGCTATTATTAAAGCTCAAATTGGGCTGAGTTGAAGCTAGGGGAATGAGCATGAAAGAAAGGAAGAAAGCTGAAGCAGTAGCATGAAACCGAGAGTAGAAATGGAGAGAAGGCATGATATATAGTTGTAGAAATGAAGCAGAAAGGAAAGAAAATGATGATTGGGACAAGTTGACAGCTTCCTAAACACGAAGCAGAAAATATGATGGAAACAGAAACGTGAAACTGGAAATGGTGGAAGTGTGAGAAACCGAGAGCTTAAGGAAAGGTGACAAGGAAAAGAGACAAAGCTGGAGGCAGAGAAATGAAGGCGGAAAAAGATGTGAGGAGGAAGGCAGAAGCAGTAGCGTGATCGGGGAGGCGATAAATGAAGGAAAGGCAGTGGCGAGAATGATAGAAGATGGTGAGTTGTTGGTTGTTGACACACAGCAAGAAGGTGACCAAAACAGAGGTGGTTGGGTTTGTGATAAACAACGGAAAGAAGCATGAAGACAGAGATATAATACTAGATCCGGCAAAAGTAGACACGACACGAGTGACACGACACAAACACGATACAAAAAAACTGTGTACGTGTTTGAAAAATTAATGTTTCGTGTTTAGCCGTATCGACACGAATTTTGGTACGGTAATTTTCGTGTTTAGCCGTGTCAGACACGACTAAACACGTATAAGACACAAAAATACGTTTTCTTAAATCGTGTCACACGAATATACGGTTAATACATACACGACACGAGAAACACGTTTTCTCAAATTGTTATTTCTTACATTGTATTGAGTTGGTATCTGTAAATTTAATGTTTGAATATTTGTTGACTATTTATGTTTTATGACTTAATGTTAACTCTTTATGTTTTGTTTATATATTTTGTAATTTTAAATAAATATTATGAATAATATGGATTGAATATTATTATTATGTTATATTTGTTAATAATATTTGAATGTATGTAAATTAAATTATTGCTATAAATTAATAGATATTATGATTTTATTCATTTTTTATTATGTTTTATTTTTAACCGTGTCATTCGTGTCTATTCATGTCATGGCTATTCGTGTCTTGTCGTGTGACACGGATAATTATAACTTGTCAACCGTGTCGTGTCACGTGTCACACGTATAAAATACGTGTCGTGTTCATGTTTCATAAATTCGTGTCGTGTTTTAATTCGTGTCGTGTCGTGTCGACACGGATTGTCAGGTCTACATAACACCTCTGTCTTGCTTGCTGAAACTAGAACGGGGCGACTGGGAGGAAGATGACGATGGTGGCAAGACGTGAACGATGAAAGAGGCATGAGAAAGAGATAAGGGAAAACTAGGAAGATGAGAAGGAGAAGCTGGAACCAGGAAGTGACTATGTTCAAGGAGTGAAACCGTGAAGCAAGGGAAACAGAGGAAGAGGACGGTGGTCGAAATAGGGGAACCAGGCGGAGGCACTGGAACTAGAGTGAACAAAAGGGACCACTGGCATCGGACAAAACCATCAAGACCAAGGGAGGAACAGCACCAGTAAACGATGAAGAAAGGTGAACAGTAGATCGGGTTGAAAGAGAAGAAGAAGAAGAAATAGGAAAAGAAGTTAGGGAAAAAGATTTTTAAAAAATGAAAAGAGAGAGAGAAGAGGACTATATATATACTTGGAGTAGAAAAGTAGGCCCAAGGAAATTGGGAGAAAACCTGAGAAAAGATGGTCGAAATGTCAGTTCGAAATTTCGAGGAATAAATCGATTAAAACAGATCTGCTGACTCGCACCACTGAGGCATCAAGGACTACGAACAGTCATCGAGGTAAGAAAAATCTTGTGTGCTGCTAGAGATAAATTGCACGTATTTTCTGTCGATTTGTAGATATGAATTTTAGGAAATATTTTACCGTAAAGAAAATTCTCATTGCTGCTATAAATAAATATGCGTAAATTTTCGTATATTTGTAGATATAAAATTTTAGGCTGAATTTCGTAGTACCGAAATTACATAAAAATCTAGTGTGAGTTTTATGGCTCTGAAAATTAGAGGTAGCCTGATTGATCAGCCTAATTTTACCAGTCGAATTTAAGTGGTTTGTATGGATTCTGATATGGTATGAATTCTGTTTAAAACCGAAAATCTCAAAATTTTAAAATTTTCATAGATTATTTTCTAAGATTTTATCCGAAAATGGGCTAGACAAGCTTATTTTGAACTGTCTCGAGAAACAAATGGAATTTATATGTGTTTAAGGCAATGAATTGTTTATGAAAATTATAAATGAGATGTGCTGGAGCGCGTGCCGATTGAATCGCACAGACTGATTAGCACTGACGAGATATGCTTGAGCGTGAGCTGACTGTGTGTCATATGATCTGACTCGCACTGACGAGACGTGCTTGATTACGTGCAGAATGTGTCACACAGACCGACTCGCACTGACGAGATGTGCTTGAGCGCGTGCTTACTGTGTGTTGCACAAACTGACTCGCACTAACGAGACGTTCTTGGGTGCGTACAGACTATGTCAAACGGTATGACTCGCACTGGATTTTAATCTGATGTATGAGAAAAATCGTGTTAGAGCCATCATGTATTTCTATGTGATCTTGCACTGACCTGCTCGCACATGATTTGAGACAAAGGTACTAATTAAGTCATGTTGCACTACTGCCTGAATTGTTTCTGTATCTGTGATCCGCGGAGTACGATGTACCATGCAGCACGCACGTGAGTACGATGTACCGTGTTTCTGATTCTGATTCTGGTCTTCAGACATTCTGATATGTGAGCCGCTTGGGTAGTTGACCACTCTCACGACGATTGACATCCTGACACACCTGGCTTGTGATTGCCCGGAGTCACCGACATTGACCAATTGTCATTTTCTGATATCTGATATAGCATGTCTGCCTAGTCTCGTCTATTTAAACTTCTGAATTGACTGTGTGATTGTATTTTCGTATGGACTAAATATTTTAATACATAAAAGATTGTGGGGGTCATCTCTTGAATCCTGTGGGACCAAAATGTCACACCGTCGTCGCTTTTAAAAGCTGTTTAAAGTTTTAGAAACAGTATTGATTTCAGTTCCATTTTCATACTGAAATCGCTATGAATTTTTCGACTTTGATTTTTCGAAACTGACAGCGCCTCTGTGTTAATTTGAAATATTTTCTAAACTATCTGCATGGATCGGGATATTATGAAAATCTGTTTACTTTGCTACTAGAACTCTGAAATTTTCTGTATTTATCACAGTAGCTAATTTTACTACCGATATATGTTCTGATTTTTGAAATTTATTTTTGGCATCTGTGAATTTGTCAAACTACTTGTATATTTTGTGAAAATGTTTCGGATTTTGGCAAGTACATATGTATATGTGTGTGTGTATATATATATATATATATATATATATATATATATATATATATATATATTAGTTAGTATATTATCTACCTGCTATGGGGTTTTTTCTTTTTAAGCATATTGAGTTCACCCCTTACTTTCCTCCACAGAGTCCCTCTGTAGCACGGTTCACTTCCGTTAGTAAGGCATTCCGCACAGTTATGATTCCGCGGAGCATATTTCTGCATCGAAGGTATACCCAAGTTTAAACAATTCTTTTATATCTAAAATTTTTTGTAAGTACAGTAATAAATACAAGATGTGTCTAGGGAATGTGAATATATTTTGTTTAAAATTTGTTACTAAGAAAGAAAATTAATCAGACTAAGTTATTGTTCTGATCTAATATCGACTTGTAGCCCAACCAAATTGTGTGAAAATTTGGGTCGTTACAGTTAGATAACTTTTAAGCTGTAAATAAATTAAATTCGCTAGACACGTCTTTACAATTTAATAATTGGAGATGCATAGGTTGGATCATTTTTATGGTTATGGGATGAATTTGTAGAGTTCTAAAATAATTAATTCTTATAGTATAATTAGGGCTTTATAGAGAACCATGATCTCTATAAAGATAATCAGACTAAGGCTTTAAGTTAATAGCTTACAACAAGTCAAGCAGTTAACCTACTTGACAACTAAAAACTACAATGTGCATTGATAAACCAATTAGAAAAGGAAAAAAGTTAGCCCACAATTTTATATCTACGTAGTAATTAAAGGGTAGACATGTTCATTGGTCGGGCCAGGCCGAGTTTAGGCTGGGCCTAGGTAAGGTATTAAGGTAGTGGAAGTGTGCCCAAGCCTGGCCCGACCCATTTTTAAGACCTAATTTGCCCAAGCCCGTCCAAACCCGCCCAAATTCTATTAATTTTATTTAAAAAATATTTTAACAAAATATAAAATAGTAAAACACAAAGTTATTAAATATAACACAATAAGTTTGAATAAATTCTTATAAAAAGACTATAAGAAACATAAAAATATAAATTAAAGTATAAAAAAAACAAACTCAAATTAAATTGCATAGGAAAAAGTAAAAGCAATTTTAAAAAACACATTAATATAAAAAGTAGTAAAAAAATGGTCGAATTAGGCCGAGCTTGGATTTGAAATGACAAACCCAAGCTCGACCTATTTTTAAACGGGCTTTGATTTTCAAGCCTAAGCTCATTTAACGGACTTAATATTTTTGTCCAAACCCACTAAAAAAAACGAACAGGCCTTCGGGTTTAGACAGGTAGCTCGACCTTTGAACAGATCTATTAAAGGGTCCTTTGGGATTGTTTTCTGTTTTCTATTTCTTATTTTTGAAAATTTTATTTTTCTTTTCTATAGTAAAATAATAATTAATTATATTAGATAAGAGTTCTTAACAATAATATTAATTATTAAAGTATCATAATTATAATAATGATTATTTAAATATATAATATATTTAATAAATTATTATAAAAATTTAAATTAAATAATATATAGTCTAATATAATTTATATTTAATTGTTTTTTATGTTTTCAACTTTTTCTATATCAAAATAAATATATTAATTATAAACTATTTATTTTTATTTAAATAATATTTTATATTATGAAAATATATTAATATTATATTAATATATAGATACTATTCATTTATTTATGAACAGTACCAACAATAAAAGTATGTTTTCAAAAACAATGGAAACAAAAAATTCTTGATTCCAATAATTTTGAAAATTTTTATTTTCGTTTTCGTTTTTGGAAAACAGAAACATGATAACAAATATATTTTCTGTTGTTATTTTCAAAAAAACTAAAAACAAAATCCAAAAAAAAAAAACTATATCAAATGAACCCTAAGTTTTTAAAAGCCACTTCAAGCTGTCGCATATTTGATTTGACCCATATAACATATCGTAATTGATGAAGATGAAATAAATTTAATATAGCACGAATTAAAATTATTTTCTTTTACTTCGATTTTTGGTTCGGGTCCATTAAGATCCAAGTATAGAGGTTTCAACAACAACAATAACAAGAATCAAGAGCAACATCATTAACATATGATTATTTTATATACTAGTGATTGAATTTTTTAATTTTATAAGTGGCTTTATATAATTGTATTTGTTTATTTAAAATTAAAAATAATTGATTATGTTTTAAAAGTATACATTTCAGTCTTTCATACCTTTTGTAAAATTTAAAAAATATAACTAGTTTATTGAATAATAATTCTATAATTTTTTGGATGAAAATCCCTTCTAAATTTTGTAAGATTATTACCATATGTAATAAGGATAGAGTCTTAAATTAATTAAAATTTCATAAATAGATCTATGATTTTTTTTTTTTTTTACATACAGTATGGAACTATTCAAAGAAAACTAATAGTCTATCATATTATCAAGATTTGAATTCAAAATTTTTAAGCTGAAATGTTAAACATTATTGGCTAAAATGTAGTCGTTGGAAATAATCAAGTATGATATCTTGATAATTTAAAATTATATTTTTAATCGTTTATAGTTAAATAGAATTATGAGTTGTTAATTAACTTAGAAATTTGTGATGATTGTCATGACTCAGGAGGCTATTGATCAATATTATGCATATCTTTTTACCCACAATTGAGATTTTCTTTATCACAAATGTTTGCACCTTTGAGAGAATAATTATTATGTTTTATACAACTCCATCATTCATGGCTTAGCTGCTATGCAAAAGCAAAGGCAGAAAAGTGACGGGAAATGATTGTTTATGTTTTGAAAAAGAATGTTTCGTAATTAATCAGTAACTGAGAGTCAAATCTCAGTCTTTTTTTTTTTTTTCCATTACATCCCCTTCTTTTTTGGTGAGAATAGAAAAAATTGTTTTTTCTCTCTCATGATTATTTAATTACAATTAATGAAGGTGAGAATGTTTTTTTTTTAGTTGGTGAGTTTGTTTGTAACTTTGAATAAATCACATATGATTATATATATTTGTCATTTAATTTGTTAATTTTCAATAATATTTTATAAACATTATTATTTTGATCATTCGATAAAAAAAATCGGATCATTCCATTAAAAAAAAAAGTTTTTTGCTTGATGTTCATTTCTGCATCCACATCAATTATTGTACGGCAAGATTATGTTCACATGATAAGAAAATCTTTTTAAATGCTCCATTTTTTAATTTTTAACCAAAAGGTAGTGATCGATTTTTTTTTTTTTTAACAAATAGATGATTCAAGTACAATTTTAAAAAATTAAATGATAAAAAGTAATGTAGTAAAAAGATGTATCAAACTGCCAACGAGTAACGACCACGAATTCACCTTTCTTAAGGTTGGGTAAAAGTCACCTCAAATATTGAAACAACCCTACAAAAGAAGTGAACAAAAGAGAGAAGTAAAAAATAAAAAATCAGCATCTAATTTGTATATAAAATAAGAGAGAGAGAGAGAGAGAGAAAAAAAGACGAGGAATGATTGTTTTTGAAGAAAAGGCTCATAAAATGTTCCAATTTAGGTGAACAGGTGCGACTGTGACATCAATTATATAGCATTTCCTTTATAAATTTGGCTTGGCTTCATATTATTATTGTTCATCCACCAGCCCTCGGCATTAAATAAGGTCACCCTCTCAGTGTGACCAGACGGGCGCGCAGGCACCCGACACCGGTCCCTTCATAAACTCGCTTACGTGCTGCTGTACTGGAAGCCACAAACAGGATTTCTCTTGCAAAATCAACTCATTTTCCTTTCCTATAAACACTAATTAAATTACGGCTCACTAGCAAACCCTACTTAATTCACATACTGCAATAGATATAAGGCGGCCAGGCCAACTATGTTCAACAAGTTAAGGAATCCATGACCATGAATAACGATGCAACAAAATGTGTTACTGTTACTTCTAGGACCACTGACAGATGCTCTCATGCTCCTCAATCAATGAGCTATGCATATTTTTCAAGGGACTTAAAATAAAGCAAAAAAGAAAGAATATACCTATTTAAATTAAGCTGCAAACCACAAACAAGACGGTCTTGTTAAATCAGATACAACCAGTTGCAAAATCTCCTTTCTCCTACCTTTTTTCTACCAGTAGTTTCCAAAATTTCTACATTTTAACATATTTTGAACAAGTTTCACCTCCGTCAAATATTAATTATTTTTAGTAAAATTTTTAATTTAAATATAAAATTAGTATTTAATAGACGCTATCACTTTAACGGATTCTTGATTGTGAAGATATCAAATTTTATCATTTGATAATTTTAAAAATGATAGTAAGAAAGAATCACAAAATAGAACTGAACTTTAATATTATGTTCAATATTCAACCTAAAACTAAGACAATAAATGAAGAGTTCCAATTGAATGTAAAATTTAAAAAAAATAATAATAATGTTTAATACGTGAGTTATCGCTATTTGAACAGTTAAACTTTTGAGTGTTTAACTTTAAGATATTATAATTACATTCAATTCATTGCCACTTCAATCATGAAAAAATAAAAATAAAAAGCAATATACCCATAGTTGTATTCTTTCTTTCTTTCTTTCTTATCTCTCGTTGGGTGGGGGTGGGGCATTGTATTTTTCAGAGTTGAAAGAGAAATACGACTCTGAATTTGTCAATAACTTAGAAAAGTTGATTTATCAGTGTCAAAGCCTATAGACCCCATTATTCAGAGGAAAAAAAAGAAAAAGAAAAAGAAACCTCCGCTTGTCCACTGTCATCACCTACCAATCTTGTACAGTAAAATGTTATTGGTAATGAAGAAACATTTATAGGCTTTAGCACGCCTACCTGCTGCTGGGTTTTAGAAGTAATTAAGCGTGGGTAGCATAGCAACCATGGAGCTGATTCATAAATTAGATCACCAGGGCTCTGTCTATTATTAATTGTTCCAAGATAAATGAGAACTGGGCTTAATTTCTGGCCGTTTATTATGCCCTTGGAATTAAAGCTAATTGCTAATAAACACACAGATATCAATAGTACTTTGAGAAACTGTCATCCCCAAAACATGGTATTCATATTCTGGCGCAGCATAAAATTCTGTGTATATCTGCAAATCCAGGAATTTGTTCTAGTCGAGGCCAGAAACTTAGGCACCCAGAAACACAATACAGTGAGGCAATTGAAGAAGCCCAAGATATCCAATTGCATAAGATTGCTAATATAGAAATATATATACAGAAAATAACTAAATCTACACCAAAAGTAACCCCGAAAAGAGAGAAAAAAAATTATACATAAATTCTTTCTACTTATATAGAGTAATATTTTACCAAGTATCCGTGCTTCTGTGAGCCAAGTAAATTAAAATTAAAAACTTAGCAGTCCTAGTAGTATAAAAATCAGAACAATCTGTGTAAACTATTACCATGTAAAGCAGATAACAAGAAAATCATCTCTTCATCACTCCCATCATACTCTACCTGATTCTGCAGCCTGTGATAGTTAGCTACAATCTCATCTGGCAAAACTTTAGTCCTGCAAAGTGGGCAAGTAGCCCAATACTGCTGAAGCCACCTATCCAGGCAGTCCTTGTGGAAAGTATGCTTACATTTCAATTTCCTCACTTTCTCACCTTCCTCAAGCTCTGATAAACACACTGCACATTCACTCGACTGATCCACCCTCGATGTTGATCTTCTCGAGTAAGGGATTGTTGGGTTCTTTTCTTCAATGAATTTCAGGTACTGCGTTGTTGTGATGAGGCGTTTTTCAGAGTTACAAACGCCGCCGGTGATGGACCTTATAAGGATTACAACTTCAAGGAGTAAGAGAGTGAAAAAGACTATGGTCATGGTGTAGAGGTGGGAGAAGAATTCAGAGAGAGCAGCCATGATTGGTGGGGGAGCGAAGAGAAGGAAAAAAGAATTATGATACGGAGAGAGTAGGGAGATCACTTTATTCTTATTTTCAATATTTAATAGTGAATATTAATTAAGATGCGGTGACTTAATTTTTTACATTATTTATATGTACTTTATTAATATTATAATATATTTTTATTATAAAAAAAAAAAGGATGTTTTTGACTTGTTAACCCGTACTGCGTTCATAGGACTTATCTCTATGCTGACATGTCTCTAATACAATTATACGGCAACCATTTTTCTTTTTTCTTTTTCTTTTTTGTTTTCTTCTTTATTTTTATAGGAAACCGTGGCTGCAAGATTAGATTAGATTGGGAACTCAAATAGAAATAATTTTTTTTAATGCAAAAGAAAAATTATGCACATATTACCTCAAATTTCACTTATCAGAACCTTGTGTATTGGCAGCTTTTCTTTTGTTTTTTCTTTTGTTTTAATTTTATGATCAAAGTTGAACATTTTTTATTTATAAATAGTTAATAATAATTCACTACCCAATGACTTAATTTGATAAGAATTAATACTCATATTCATTTTTAAATCTCATAATGTGAAAATCTTATATATTGAAATGTTTTTTTAATTAAGAGCAGTACATTTTTAAAAATAAATTTTATTTAAGTCATTAAAATTTACACCTAATTTAATTTTAATCTATTAATATAAAAAAATAGATATTTTATTCCCAATATTTTTATTTTCACAAAATAAGTTGTTAGTCAACAGTTAATTAAACTGTTAAAAATTTAAGTTTAAGACCGTTTTACTTCTTAATCATTTGAAATATTTTAAATACTTAAAATCAAACAAAAATAGAAAAGGAAATGCTAAAAAATTATTGAGTTTTGAAATGTTTATTTTTTTTCTTACTTTTAATTTATTTTTCTTTATTTATTTAAAATTATTTTTATTTATATTTACTGATCAATATATATTAAAAGTAAAGACATCTATTACTGTCCAATTGAAGTTTAATTTTTGCCTAATTGAATGCCAAGTAATTAAAGGAAGATAAGATGATTTTAAGCGTAAGTCTGATAATTTTCTCTTTAACTTTGCCGACTTAACTAATTCTCTTTTCTATATGTGAAATTGTGATGATTTTTAGCTTTCATTCCTTTACAGGTGTAAGATTAGTTTTAATTGCATAAATTACACTTGTTAAAAATATATAAATTTTTTTTGCTTTTGATTGCATTTACTACATATATTTAGTTAATTTGATTTATTTTTTAAGTATAAAATCTATATATATATATATATATATATATATATATATATTAGACATCCATTATTGTTCAATTGAAGTCCAATTTTTGACTAATTGAATGCCAAGTGATCCAAGGATTTTAAGATGATTTAAAGGGTAAGTGTGGTCATTTATTTTTTGACTTTGCTGACTTAACTGCTTCTATTTTCTACATGAGAAATTGTGATGATTCTTGGCTTTCATTCCTTTACATGTATAAGATTAGCTTTGATTGCATGTATTACACCTGCAAAAAATATATATAAAAAAATCTGCTTTTTGATTGCATGTATTACACATATTTAGTTAATCTAATTTATTTTTTAAGTTTAAAATTAATAATCAAATGATTAAATTAATTGATTTAATAATTTTTTAAATATATTATTGTCATAAATAATATAAATTCTTTTGGATAGATTATTGCCATAAATATATATATATATATATATATATGATGTAATTGATTATCCTTTTATTAAATTTTGTACAATGCGTATGAAAATTCAATTGTCAAAATTTTCATCAACGTAAATGGATTGTTTTATAATCAATCTATCTTCTCATATTATTTTAAAAATTTTTGGTCTTTGATTAAATATTTAAATTAATTTATTCATGATTTTGTTAAGTTCAAATAAGTCTAATAAGAAGTAACACTAATGTGAAATTCGAAATTTCTATTTTTATCACATAATTGGAAGCAAAGAAATAATTACTTACTCGGAATAATGTTATGTAGGTCCTAAACCATCGAAGCACTCGGGCTAATGGCGTAGAGCCCAACGACACGAAAATCGAGGTAAAACCTTAAGCCCGAAAATTTCTTAAGAATTTCAAGTATGATCATGAAATGATGTTTAGAAATGAAAACTAAGGTATTGGAAGTGAAAAAGTTAGTAAGGCTCGGGTTTGCACTAAACCGAGCAAATGGACTCTGGAATAGAAATAAATTCGGATTAAATTTAAAAAAATTCACGAAAATTATTCTGAGACCATAGGAAATTAATATAAGGTGAAATTGACTTGAGAAATCAAAATCAAGTGAAAATACGGAGGTTTCGGGGATCAAATTAATTTTTAAGGTAAATCGAAAACTTTGAGCCATTTTGCTCGGTATTAACCAAATTGTGCAAATTGAGCTTAATCGGGAAACTTTTCTTAAACAAGTGACCTCTAAATTTTTATGGACAACACTAGAGATATAGTATAACACTTGGGAAGTGGGAATTTGGAGAAAATTTGACTAAAAATAATTTTCCTACATTTTACAAAATAGAACAGAAAACCGTTCTGCTTCAGAAAACAGACCCCCGAGTAGAAACATTCAAATTTGAAGACCTTCCTGAAATTTTTTGACTCCCAAAATTTTCAAATATAAATTCAGCATCCTAAGCTTTCTGCAGCCATCTAATTCAACCCCATCTGATTTTCCAGCCGAGAGATCTGACTTTCCCAACCTTGTCGCTGATGTTATCCATAGACCTTCATTGTGCAAATTTTTCGACAGCCTTCCGGCCAGATTCAAATAACAGTCAAGAAGGATCAAATCTTCCCCTTCAAGTCCTATATAAAATATAAAAAATCCAGCCACAAAGACATTCATTCTCTAGGTGAAAAACTCGAAAGAAAACAGAGGTAGAATTTGCCCTGTTTCGGGTAAGAAGAAATTTTGAGGTTTTTTATTCTTTGATTGGTTTTTGAGCTAGTTTTTCATTGTTTTAAGCTATATACATGTTGAATTTTAGTTGAGGATCAATTTATAGGAATAAAAACTTGGTCAACCTTGGTCAAACCCGAGGTAAGTTTGATGGATGATGATGAAGTTCAGATATGTTGTTGTTTGATGTTTTTGGAAGGTTTTTGGTTAAGTGAAATTGGATGATTTAATTTCTATGAATGATTTGAGGTCTGGACAGCATGGTTTTGATGTGTTTTTGGTGAAATTTGGATGGATCTAATGTTGTTAATAGTTAAAGTTATACCGAAAAAGTTCGGTTTATAGCTTAGCTTAGTGTAAAACCGAAAAGTGCAAAAAATTGGTGAAATTGGATGATGTCTAGTATGAGTTGTGATCATGAATAAGTATATAGACTATTAAGACGATGAATGTGAAATTAGAATAATGAAATTGGCCAAAACGGCTTAAACCGACACTTAAATATGTAAAACCGAGAAAATCAAAAAAGTTGATCGAAAAGTCAAAATTGATCAAAATTTGAGAAGATAAATACATAATTGAGTATGTTAAGATGAAATTGATTAATATATGATGAATTCGTATCATTTTAGGTAGCTCGAGAATTCGACACGTAAATCGAGGCTATCCTAAGACCCGACGATTGTGCGTCGCCCTAAGGTCTACAAGGTAAGGGGTTTAATTTAGCTTAGTTTTGACCTATTTACATTCATAAAATGATTTATAAAGCATAATTATGTTCATGTAATGATTTACGAAGCATATTTATGTTTATGAATGATTTACAAAGCATATTTATGCTTATGAAACAATCTGATGAAGTATATTATATTTTATGAAATGATTATGGAGTATGAAACACATGGATATTTTATAGTTTTCTATGTAACTTTATATTCATGTTTCAAAGGAACCTTTGATGTTTTTCGAAAGTATTTAAGAAAAGAAAAAGAGATTTGATACTAGAAGGCTATTTGAGACTCCGGCTCCACCACTTGTGGTGCTCGATACGTTGGACCCTTGTACCGCTTTTCTTCACTTGTATGGTGGTTAAATCGCTACTCGTGGTATATGATGATGATTTCTGGTAGTATCTCATGCCCGCGCAGTACGCATGTATGTCTCCCACACGGCGAGTGTCATTGGTGTCCGTGCCCTAGCTATATGCTAGTGTAAGTTATTATGATTCGATACTACCTATGTTTATGATTTGTTGTACGATCCTGATCCAGTCTATAACCCCCACCATGGCCATCGGTATGATTATGACCCTCTACGGAGGATGATGTATGATGCATGTTAGCTACTTAGATATAACCTAGTTTCCACGTTTTGAGGATGATGTCTTTATGAGAGAAAGGATGATGATGTTTTTATGAATGGAAGTATGAATGATGATGATTATGAATGAAAATATGAATGATGATGTTCTTATGAAAGAAAGTATGATGATGTTTTCATGAAAGAAAACATGTTTTACATTTTTAGATGAAAAGACCTATATGATGATTTAACAAAAGAAATCATGTTTTGATGTTTTTATATGGAAAAGACATGTGTTGAGTTAATATATTTTGAAATGACAAAATAAGTAAATTCAATAATAGATATAAAATATAGAAATGATTTAAACATGTTTAGAGCTTATCAGTACTAGAAACTAAGTATTTAAGGTTGAGAGATCTATCTCATGAGATGAGAGATCGATCTCCTGGGTTTTCTAGTATGAGAGATCGATCTCATGAGAATATGAGATCGATCTGCTAAAAGATTGAAAACTCAAAGAAACTGTATAAGATGTTGAGGAAGCAGAGATCGATCTGTAGGGGTTATGAGATCGATCTGTAAATTACAGAATGTCTGAGAGATCGATCTGGTCTAGGAAGAGATCGATCTCCTCTAAGACAAAGGCTAAAGGTAGTAGATCGATCTGTAGATCGATCTATACTCAAACAGAGAGTTTATGAGATCGATCTCCTGTGGATAGAGATCGATCTCCTCAAAGTCAGAGAGTTAAGGAGATCGATCTAGGGCGATTAGAGATCGATCTCCTCTCTACAAGAATACTTGCTAGATCGATCTGTAGATCGATCTTGCCTCAAACAGAGAGATTGGAAGATCGATCTGCTGGTTCGACAGATCGATCTTCACTAACATTTTCAAATTGTAAGATCGATCTCTAAAAATATGAGATCGATCTCCATGCTTCAAGTTGCTTTGTAATTGTAGGAATTTAAACTAAGAGAACGATCTGGTCATAATGGGAGATCGATCTGACACTCTACTGGAGGTTCCCAACGGCCCTTTCTGTAAAATCTTCAACGAAAAAAACAACATTAAATGCTCTAACTAACAATCCTGCAGTATAAAATCAAGCATTGAAGACACTGAAAAAGAAGACACTATTGTTGTAAACTCTGTATATCCTCAAGAAATCTTTTCCAACATTCTCTTTGTCTTCAAACATCATTTATTGATATTATTATAAAAATCTTTATGTAGAAGCTATTTTATCCTACCTTCAAAAGAAATGTTCACTTTGTATTCATCCTTAAATTAAGAGAGAAGAGGAGAGTTCCTCTGTGAGTTAACTTTGTAAAGGATTAATATTTGTCTGTGTAAAAAGGGTAGAGAGGTTATTCCTTAACCTGTAAAAAATGAGTTTGTAACAGCTATTGATAGAGTGAAAGAAAGCTCTTGACAAGGAGGTCAAGAAGAGAGGACGTAGGCAAGAGATTGGTTGAACCTCTATAAACTACTCAGTTTGCTGTTTCCTTCCCTTATCTTCTTTCAATTTATTGCACTACATTATATTGACTATTATTTGATTACTTGCAATTAGATTCAATTAAGTTTAAATTAAGTATTATCTTTAGAAAACCAATTCACCCCCCTCTCGGTAGAGCCAACAATTGGTATCAGAGCAAGAACTCTTTGATCACAAAGGAATAACTTTCTAAAGAGTTAAAAACGATCTAATGGCTCACAACAATGTAGCAACCAATCTAGTAGGAGAGGGGCATTCTACAGTTAGGCCTCCCATGTTCAATGGTGAACATTATACTTATTGGAAAACTAGGATGATGCTTTTCATTCAAGTAATTATTATGAGGTATAGAGGATTATAACTAAAGGTCCTCAAATCCCAACTAAAAGAATAGAGGGAAGAGATATCCCTAAAGAAGAAGATGAGTGAGATTCAAATAATGTAAAATGTACTCAGTTAAATGCAAAGGTCATGCACACCCTATTTTGTGCTTTAGGGCCAAATGAGTATAATAGAGTCTCCGGTTGTGATAATGCCAAACAAATTTGGGACAAATTGGCAATTACTCATGAAGGCACAACTCAAGTAAAGGAGACTAAGGTAGGAATGCTCACACATGATTATGAGCTGTTTAGGATGAAAGAAGGAGAGTCAATTAGTGACATGTTCACTAGATTTACTGATGTAATAAATGGGTTAAAGTCCTTAGGAAAAATCTATTCAAACATAGAAATGGTTAAGAAAATATTGAACAGCCTACCAAAATCATGAGAGCTAAAGTAACTGCAATTGAGGAGTCCAAAGATCCCCACACACTATCACTAGATGAATTAATATGGTCACTACTCACATATAAAATAAAGTTAAGGAGAAATGAAGAGCTACCCAAGAAAGTGGGAGTAGTTCTGATATCCACTACTTAAGAAGATTTGAAAGAGAATAGAAATGAGAGTGGTAGTGAAGAAGATCTTGAAATGGCAATGTTTGCCAAGAGATTTAACAAATTTATGAGAATGAGAGCAAGTGGTAGTGGTAGGAGAATCCACAAGAAAGATCAAGAAGAATTAGGTAGAAAAGATACTATTGCATGTTATGAATGTAAAAAACCTGGATATATTAAATTTAACTGCCCTCTTCTTAAAAGATCAAATGATAGGTATCACAAAAAGAAGGCAATGATGACAACATGGAGCGATAGTGACAGCTCCGATGATGATTCAAATGAGGATACTGCCAATCTATGCTTCATGGCTATTGAAGATGAAAAGGTAACTTCATATCTCAATGAATATTCTTTTGATGAATTGTAAGATGCATTTGATGATCTTGCATTAGAATATGAATGCATGAGTATGAAATACAAAAAATTAATATCTAAACTAAATAAAGAAAATGAGTTATTACTAAAGGATAAGATAGAATGTGAAAAGAGATTAGAGAATACAAATCTTGAAATTCATGACCTAAAAGAAAAAAATAGTAACTTACATAATTCTTTTACTAGATTTTACATGAGTCAACAAAAATTAGATAACATTCTAGAAACTCAAAGGGCCTTCTTCGATAAAAATGGATTAGGATATGATGCACAAAGTGGGGAGACTCACCTCAAAAGTTTCATAGCTAGAAAGAATATGCATAAACCCTCAACTACTTGTTCACATTGTAATAAAAAAAGGGGCATGCATCATATAGTTGTAATGTGAAGATGACTACATTTAGAAGAAAAATAGTGAAAAGAATTTGGGTTCCAAAAGAGGTAGTTAATTCAAAAGACATTAATGCTATAGTAAAATGGATCTCAAAAGGATTAAGAATTCTATTCACTAACTCCAAAGGAACCAAGAAAATTTGGGTACCTAAGATAAAAGTTTGAATGTTGATTATAGGTGATTGAGCATTGCCACAAAGCAAAAACAAAGGAAGCTTGGTACTTGGACAGTGGATGCTCAAGACACATGACAGGTGATAGAAGCCACTTCAACTCATTTAAATCAAAAGTTGGTGGAGAAGTCACATTTGGGGACAACTCCAAAGGCCAAGTTGAAGGAAGTGGTTCAATAGGTAATGACTACTTCTCACTAGAAAAAGTTTTACTTGTTAGGGGTCTAAAACATAATTTGCTAAGTATTAGTCAACTTTGTGACAAAGGTTACAAAGTAATTTTTGATTGCTTGAAATGTCATGTTATAGATCCTAATCTAATAAAGTTTTTTTTCTAGGTCATAGACAAGGTAACATATACATTGTTTATCTAAATGAACTTAAAAATGAAAATGTATGCCTTATGGTAGATAAAGAAAAAGAACCTTGGTTGTGGCATAAAAGACTAGGTCATGCTAGCATGCATGTGTTATCTAAGCTAGCTAGAAAAGACCTTGTTATAGGATTACCTAAGTTGTCCTTTGACTATGACAAAATATATGAAGCTTGTGTTAAAGAAAAACATAAAAGGACAATATTTAAACCTAAACATAGTGTATCAACCACTAGAACTCTCCAATTACTTCACCTAGATCTATTTGGACTAACTAGAACAACAAGCCTAGGTGGGAAACATTATGGGTTTGTGATTGTAGATGATTACACTAGGTTCACTTGGGTGTTCTTCTTGAGAGTAAAAAATGAAGCCTTAGAAAAATTCATTGTCTATACAAAAGTAGCCCAAAATGAAAAAGGTTACACTATAACTAGTATTAGAAGTGATCATGGCAAGGAGTTTGAAAATATTGGATTTGATGAATATTGTAATGATCAAGGAATTAGTCATAATTTTTCAGCCCCTAGGACACTACAACAAAATGGGGTAGTTGAGAGAAGAAATAGAACATTGGAAGAAATGGCTAGAACTATGTTGTGTGAAAATAACTTACCTAAATATTTTTGGGCTGAAACTATAAATACATCTTGCTATATCATTAATAGAGCCATGATTAGACCAATTTTAAAGAAAACCCCTTATGAGCTTTACAAGGGAAAGAAGCCTAATATTAGCTATTTTCACCCCTTTGGTTGTAAATGCTTTGTCTTAAATAATGGAAAAGACAATTTAGGAAAATTTGATGCCAAGAGTGATGAGGGAATCTTTTTAGGCTATTCTTTGAATTCAAAGGCATATAGAGTATATAACAAAATAACCTTGATGGTTGAAGAATTAATACATGTAATATTTGATGAGTCAAATGATATATCTAAAAGTTCAACCAATGATGAGGATATTGAAATATTTGATGAGAACTTGAAAGAAACCTCAAACATAGAGAATGATCTATTAGAAAAACTTGACATTAATAAAGAGGATGAAGAAGAACTAGAAATATTAGAAAGAGAGTCTAGAGCATCAAGAGAATTAGGATATGTCAAAGATTATGAAATAGTAGGTGATCCAACTCTTGGAGTTAGAACAAGATCCTCTCTAAGAAATGTGTGTCAATATATAGCCTTTGTATCTCAAATTGAACCTAGGAATGTCAATGAAGCTTTAGATGACAATAATTGGTTTTTAGCCATGCAAGAAGAACTAAATCAATTTGAAAGAAGCAAAGTATGGAAACTAGTTCCTAGACCTAGTGATCACTCTATAATTGGAACTAAATGGATCTTCAAGAACAAGATGGATGAAAATAGTGTGATCATAAGAAACAAAGCTAGGCTAGTTGCACAAGACTATAGGCAAGAAGAAGGAATAGACTATGATGAAACTTATGCACCGGTAGCTAGATTAGAAGCAATAAGAATGCTACTTGCCTTTGCATGCTACAAAAACTTCAAATTATATCAAATGGATGTAAAGAGTGCATTTTTGAATGGCTTCATAAATGAAGAAGTTTATGTTGAGCAACCTCCCGATTTTGAAAGTCATGAATTTCCTGAACATGTATTCAAACTATCTAAGGTACTCTATAGTTTGAAACAAGCTTCTAGAGCATGGTATGAAAGACTGTCAAAATTCTTAATAGAAAAAGGATTTTCAAGGGGAAAAGTAGATACTACTTTATTTATGAAAAATAAAAATAAAGATTTACTAGTTGTTCAAGTATATGTAGATGACATTATTTTTGGATCAACTAATGAATCTCTTTGTCAAGAGTTTGCTAAGATCATGCAAGGTGAATTTGAAATGAGCATGATAGGAGAGCTCACCTACTTCTTGGGACTTCAAGTGAAGCAAACTAAAGATGGAACCTTCATCAATCAAGCGAAATATACTAAGGATTTGCTCAAACGATTTGGAAGGGATAACTGCAAACCTCAAGCAACTCCAATGGGCACCAACATCAAGCTTGATAAAGATGAAAGTGGTAAGTGTGTAGACACTAAACTATATAGGTCTATGATTGGTTCATTGCTTTATCTTACTGTAAGTAGACCAGATATTTTGTTTAGTGTATGCCTTTGTGCTAGATTTCAATCTTCTCCTAGGGAGTCACATTTATTAGCCACTAAAAGGATCTTTAGGTATCTTAAAGACACTCCTTCACTAGGACTTTGGTACTTAAGACTCCGCCTTTGCTCTTCATGCTTTTTCTGATGCAGACTTTGGAGGTTGTAAAATAGATAGAAAGAGCACTTCAGGAACATGCCAATTCTTAAGAAATAAACTAATCTCATGGTTCTCTAAGAAACAAAATAGTGTAGCACAATCCACAACAAAAGCAAAATATATAGCAGCAGGTAGTTGTAGTGCTCAAGTGTTGTGGATTAAACAACAAATGAAAGACTATGGTATTGACATGAAACAAGTCTCAATCAAATGCGATAATACCAGTGCCATTAATCTCTCTAAAAATTCAATTCAACACTCTAGAACTAAGCATATTGAGATTAGGCATCATTTTCTTAGAGATCATGTACAAAAAGGAGATATAATTCTAGAATATATTGATACTCTACATCAAATAGCCGATATCTTCACCAAACCACTTGATAGAGATAGGTTTTGTGTTCTTAGAGGTATGTTAGGACTCATGAATGTTCCTTAAGATTTATCCCCTTCAAAACCTTGATTTCAAAGTGATTTTCAACTGATTTTTCAATTCATTTTCTAGGCAAAAAGTATGAGAGATAGATCTTCTATCACCATAGATCGATCTTCATACTCCAAATTAGCCTAAAGCAGTAAGTTTCAACTAAGCAGATCGATCTTCTATCCCATAAGATCAATCTCCTTAAGCTTCTGTATTTCACAGATCGATATTTGCATTTAGCAGATCGATCTCCTTAAGCCTCTGTAAAGTTGTAGATTGATCTTAGCATTTGACAGATCGATCTCCTTAAGCCTTTGTAAAGTAACAGATCGATCTCTGCATTTGGCAAATCGATCTCCTTGAGCTTCTGTATTTTGAAGATTGATCCCTTGAAACATCAGATCGATCTCTTCAAGTTTCTGGAAATATCAGATCGATTTGGTACCTCGACAGATCGATCTCCTTAGCCCTGGACTATAAATACTGCTTCAAAATACCCAAATTTCAAAATCCTAAATCTTCAAATCCCTAACCCTCTGTCACGCCTCATCATTCGATTCTCACTCCCAGATCGATCTTGATAAGGTTCTTGTCAAATCTTGTCATCAATCTGTGTTCTAGTAACCTATATTGTTGAATTTTCTTCCAAATTTTCCTTCTTTCTGCTGAAATCTTCATTAGGGCAATTCTAAAACTGTTTCATTGCCTAGGTTTCTAGAGAATTGTTGCCTAGGGTCTGAAAAACAATATTAGAGTGTGTCTAGCTGAAATTTTAGTCAACAATCATGCCTCGTCTTAAGAGAGTTGGTCAAAAACCACTTAGATCAACCTCAAATGTTGATAGAGGGTCATCTTCCCAAACAGCTCCTCCCTCTTTTGTCACCTTTAGCAAGTGTTTTCAAACACCTGTAAAAAGGAGACAATATGAAGAGTATTTCTCAACTATGCCAATTAAACACTGGCGAACAATTGACTTCTCATTTCTAAATCGTATTAATTTTCCTTATTTGTCAAAAATAGAAGAGTTTGGCTGGCTTCCATTCAAATATCTAAGAAAGGTCAAAATTTGATCAAAAACCTTTGATCCGACACTTAAATATGTAAAACCGAGAAAATAAAAAAATTGATCGAAAAGTCAAAATTGGTCAAAATTTAGAAGATAAATACATAATTGAGTATGTTAAAATGAAATTGATTAATATATGATGAATTTGTATCATTTTAGGCAGCTCAAGAATTAGACACGTAAATCGAGGCTATCCCGAGGCCCAACGATTGTGCGTCACCCTAAGGTCTACGAGGTAAGGGGTTTAATTTAGCTTAGTTCTGACCTATTTACGTTCATGAAATGATTTATAAAGCATAATTATGTTCATGTAATGATTTACGAAGCATATTTATGTTTATGAATGATTTACAAAGCATATTTATGCTTATGAAACGATATGATGAAGTATATTATATTTTATGAAATGATTATGGAGTATGAAACACATGGATATTTTATAGTTTTCTATGTGACTTTATATTCATGTTTCAAAGGAACCTTTGATGTTTTTCGAAAGTATTTAAGAAAAGAAAAAGAGATTTGATACTAGAAGGCTATTTGAGACTCCGGCTCCGCCACTTGTGGTGCTCGATACGTTGGACCCTTGTAGCGCTTTTCTTCACCTGTATGGTGGTTGACTCGCTACTCGTGGTATATGATGATGATTTCTGGTAGTATCTCATGCCCGCGCAACACGTATGTATGTCTCCCACACGGCGAGTGCCATTGGTGTCTGTGCCCTAGCTATATGCTAGTGTAAGTTATTATGATTCGATACTACCTATGTTTATGATTTGTTGTACGATCCTAATCCAGTCTACAGTCTTCACCATGACCATTGGTATGATTATGACCCTCTACGGAGGATGATGTATGATGCATGTTAGCTACTCAGATATAGCCTAGTCTCCACGTTTTGAGGATGATGTCTTTATGAAAGAAAGTATGATGATGTTTTTTATGAATGAAAGTATGAATGATGATGATTATGAATGAAAATATGAATGATGATGTTCTTATGAAAGAAAGTATGATGATGTTTTCATGAAAGAAAACATGTTTTACATTTTTAGATGAAAAGACCTACATGATGATTTAACGAAAGAAATCATGTTTTGATGTTTTTATATGGAAAAGACATGCATGATGCTAAACAAGAAAGTATACATATACATGATATTTTCATGTAAGGATGTTTTACGTACGAAATAAAGTTTATGTGTACATTTAACTGTCATGTTTCAAAGTAAATTCATGATTCGGTTTTCATAAGTATAAATGTATGAAGGTTTAATTGCATGATTTTTCACATGCTTTATATAGTCAAAATTATTCTAAATGTATTCCCTACTGAGCTTTTCCCCAGAAGCTCACCCCCTTTTTCTCCATTTCAAATTACCTGCAGTAAGGGTTACGCAGTTATCTACGAAGTACTTGTTCAGTTAAAATAACAGATGTTTATTTCCAGACATGTATAATGTACAGATATGTGATTGTATAAATACTACGGGATGTAATAATTGTTCTTATGGGTTAGTATGTAAACGTTCAAGAAACAATTAATATGTTGATGATATTTACTATTTAACGCATGCGGTGGTTGCTGCCGAAATTTTGGAAATACTAAGGATTAAAGAAATAAATAAAGAAAGAAAGAAGTATCCTACACTATACAGGAATACAACCTAAGTAGAAAAAAAAGTTAACCTCTATTTTCATGCTTCCGAAGCGTTACGGTAAACGTGGTATCAGAGTGAATGTTGTCTAGTACTTTTGGTGTCGGTTAGGACAAGTGTGATTACATCCTAAGTATATGTACTTGTCTGGTTATAAATTGTATATACCTGTGATTATTGTAACTAAAACTATCAGTATCGTTACATGTAATTTGTATCAGTGAAAATGAGTGGTAGAAGAGGTTGCCCACAGAGGTAAAATAAACTTCCTCCACCACCTCCCCTCAGCCTGATAGCCCAAATGCTCGGATGAGGAGGCTTGAGCAAGAAGTGCAAAATATAAGAAAAGGGCTCGGTACAATTACAACCATGTTTGCCCAACAGGTTGGCGAAAATGCTACAGACACCGATGCTCCTACGCCTGCACATCTTCCTCCGCCTCCTCCCCACAGGCCCCTCAAGCACCTCCGGTAGCTCAACCTCAGATACAGATTGGGGCAGATATCAGAGATAAGGGTAGAATGAAAGACTTTCTTAAGATGCATCCTCCAGAGTTTAAGGGTGCGAAGAAATCGGTGAGGGTCGAGGAATGGTTGACTGATTTGGAATGGATCTTTGAGTATCTAGAGTGCACGGATGTGGATAGAGTCAGAATGACGACATACATGTTAACCGGACAGGCCGATTTATGGTGGGGAGCCACCAGGACTTATTTGATGTATAGGCATTCAGATATTACATGAGAGATCTTTTTAGATGCCTTTAGGGGTCAGTATGTACAGGTCGCTGCCCAACAAAAAATGCAAATGGATTTTTTGGAACTGACACAAGGTAGTATGATCGTTGATGAATATGAGAACAAATTTACTACCCTTTTGCGGTATGTCCCGGAGACGGTTAGAGATAAGTCGCATCGTGCGCAGAGGTTCCTATCTGGATTGAGACCTGCTATTTGAGATAGATTACTTGGTCTCCGTATTACAGAATTCAGTGATGCTCTTGAATGCGGCAAGATGTAGAAAGAGTGATGGCTCTACCGAGAGGGGGGTGAATCGGTTTTCTAATGTTAATGGCAAATTTTAACTTAATTCAAATTTAATCAACAAATGATAAATGAACAATATAATGAAATGAATCAAATTAAAGCAAGATAGGGAAAAGAGTAACAAACACGATCGTTTATAGAGGTTCAGCCAATCTCTTGCCTACGTCCTCTCTCCTTGACCTTCTTGTCAAGTGCTTTCTTTCTCACTTTCAACAGAAGTTACAACGTTCCTTTTTCAGGTTAAGGAATAACCTCTCTACCCTTTCAAATACAAAGAAGTATTCACCCTTTTACAATGTTTATCTCACTGAAGAACAATCCTCTTCTCTCTTAGGGTAAGGATGAATACAATATCAAGCTTTTAATGTGGGTAAGACAATTACAGCTTTTGCACTTAAGCTTATACAACAAACTCAATAAATGAGGAATGAAGACACAAGGAATGAAAGAATTAAACTCTTGAGAATGTAAGAAATGTGCAGCAATAGTGTCTCTGTTCTCATTGTCTTCAATGCTTGGTTAAATACTGAAGGATTGGTAGTTGGAGCATTTAATGCTGTTTTTCCCGTTGAGATTTTGCAGAAATAGCCGTTGGGTACCTCCAGTGGAATGCCAGATCGATCTGCCTTCTTGACCAGATCGATCTCTTAGTTATAGTTCCTGCAAGATCAAGGAAAAATGAAGCAAGGAGATCGATCTGTCGAACTGGCAGATCGATCTTCCAATTTGAAAATGTTAGAAGAGATCGATCTGTCGAACAGGCAGATCGATCTGTCGAACAGGCAGATCGATCTTCCATCCTCTCTGTTTGAAGCATGATCGATCTATAGATCGATCTTCCAAGTATTGTCTTAGTGAGGAGATCGATCTCTTATCAACCAAGATCGATCTCCTTAGCTCTCTGACTTTGAGGAGATCGATCTCTTCCTATACCAGATCGATCTCACAAACTCTCTGTTTGCATACAGATCGATCTTACAGATCGATCTTCTGCCTTTACCTTTTGTTTTAGGGGAGATCGATCTCTTGGTATACCAGATCGATCTCACCAGCATCCTGTATTAGGCAGATCGATCTTATAACCCTTACAGATCGATCTCATTCTTCCTTAATATCTATGAACAAGTTCAAGGCTTGGCAGATCGATCTCATGTCTTCCTGAGATCGATCTCTCATCCAAGAAAAACCCAGGAGATCGATCTCTCATAACCCAGATCGATCTCTCATCTACAGAACTTTAAGTTCTGGTACTGATAACCTCTAAACATGTTTTTATATCATTTTTATTTATTGAATTTACTTGTTTTGTCATTTCAAAATATATTAACTCAACAATCTCCCCCTTTTTGATATGACAAAACCTATTCAATCAACATGTTTAGTTACCTATTTGCATTTTGCACAAACTCCCCCTTTTTGTAAACTCCCCCTTACTTTTGGCTTTTGATCTCTAAACTTTCTTAACTCCCCTTCATTTTAATCATTCCTTTAAATCATTAGATATGTTTCTTAAAGTCATTTCAACATGTTTTAACCAACGCATGTGTTCTTAACATAATTTCTTCTCCCCCTTTTTGTCATATCAATGGAAAGAAAGAAAAATCTAAACAATACTCCTATCATTTCAAAATAGCATTTCATTAAAACTCATTCAACAAAGAGGTCTCGATATTACTCAGGCACAATATGAAATCTGGGGGAAGATTAAGGGCAAGAGTAAGCAAGTAGAGATCTCTAAAACTGAATCAATAAGGAGTCAACCCAAGATATTGAGACTTGGTGAGGCCCTAGTAAGGGCTGATAGGCCTGTGACTCTTACTATTACTCACACGACCACCCAAGGCCAACTGACTACTAGATAGAATTGCCAGGAGTGTGGCAGACCACATAGTGGACCTTGCCTCCTGAGGTCAGGAGTATGTTTTAGATGTGGTGAGAAAGGGCACTTGATGAGAGATTGTCCAAAACAGCAGACTCCACAGCCACGAGATTAACCTCCCCCACCACCTAAGAGATAGACACGAGCTGTTCAAAGGCAGATCCCTCAGAGACGGGCTACAATAGAAGAAAAAGGTAAGAAACCTATCACTCGAGGGCGAGTCTTCACGATTGATCAGGAGACAACATATGCCTCATCCGATGTTATTAGAGGTAATCTTATTATCTATAATCGTAGAGCTAATGTGTTATTTGATTCCGGATCCACACACTCATTCATATCACCTCAGTATGTAAATTGCCTGCCTGTAAAGTCTAAACCTCTAGATTATGTATGTCACATTAGTACTCCCCTACATGAGACACAAATAACTGATAAAGTGTGTAGGAACTGTGAAATTAAGGTGGGAGATAGGGTCATGATAGCAGATCTAATTTTGTTTAATATGTATGGTTTTGATGTAATTTTAGGGATGTATTAGTTAGCTAACAATAGAGTAAGTTTAGACTGCTATACCAAGACTGTAACTTTCTCCTTAGCTGATAAATTTAAAATATGTTTTGCAGTTAAAAAATAAAAACATGAAATTTGAAGAATAAAATTTGTGTAATTCTTGTGGTTTTGTTTATGAAGGTTATATAGCCTTTATTTCTGATGTAAGTCGGGAACACCTAAGTATTCGAGACATACCGGTAGTATGTGAGTTCTCGGATGTTTTTCCTAAGGAATTATCGGGGTTACCATCGGAGAGAGAGCTGGAGTTTACTATTAATTTAGTACCCAATACCCAGCTAATCTCTAAGACTCCCTATAGAATGACACCTATAGAATTAGAGGAGTTGAAAAAGTAGTTGAAAGAATTACTAGACAAGGGTTTTGTTAGACCCAGTGTGTCACCTTGGGGAGCTTCGATTTTGTTTGTCAGGAAGAATGATGGTAGCCTCCGGTTGTGTATAGATTACAGATTGTTGAATAAAGCTATAGTAAAGAGTAAGTAGCCTGTGCCCAGAATTGATGTAAACCCTACAAATTTCCTACATTTAGTTAGACTATATATATAAATAGGAATAATAAATTTTAATGGAAGTGTGAATATTCATTGTAAGGCTCAAGAACTATAGGAACCGAGAAGCCCGTGAATGACAGGGAACCCGAAAATACAGGGAGTGACAAAGCAATGCAAGTACGAAGGGATTGGAAAATTTTAATTTAGTAGTTGAAAATTGTTGATGTAAAAACTTGTATCGAGAATTTATGAGGAATGATGAAATCTTGATAATATTTCATTTTCGAAATAATGAAAATTTCATGGAAGGCATGGATATTATGTCCTTGGATAAGTTTACAAAAAAATGTGTATATATAGATATATACATAGGTGTCTATGTGTATATAAATATACTAGACATTTAAATAGATGGATAATAATATATATATATATATATATAACAAATATATATATATATATAAATATATATATATACTATGAAATGTATAGTATTTAATATATAAGTGTTAATAAATAAATAAAGCATGAGACAAATAAAAATAAAAATGATAAAATGAAATAAAAGAAAATGAAAATGAAAACACAAATGAACAATAAACAAAAAAAAGCTAACACTAAACAAACAAATGATATATATATATATATATATATATATATATATATATATATATTGAGGTGTACGGAATTGGCTTAAAAAAGAAGCCAATCCCGCACCTGGAAATAAGAGAAATGAAAGAGCAAAATTGGAAATCAGAATAGAGAGAGAGCTGGGCGGGAAAACCAGAAAAGAAGAGAAGAGGAGAAAGAGTTGGTCGGCTGGAGAAGAAGGAAAGGGAAGGAACAAAGAAAGAGGAGGAAAGGGGAAGGAGAAACCGAGAGCTGAAGAAGTTGCAGTAGAACCGAGAGGCTGAAAGAAAGCTGGACAAATCGAGGTTGAAGGAGAGGGAGACCGAAGGGAAGAGCTGACCGAGGCAGGGGAGAAGGATTTGAAGAAGACCAAGGCTGGAAAAGAATTTGAAACAGAACCGAAGCTGAAACAGAGCCCAAACTGAAGCAAGAAGAAGACCAAAGAAACAGAGGCTTTAAGGCTGTAACGGACTACAACCAAGAGGTTGCTTCAGGGGTGGAATCAGGCTGAAGCAAAGATGAGCAGCAAAGCAAGCAATGCGTGAGTTTAGCTGAGGCGTTAAGAGTCTTATCACGGGAGGAGGCAAAAATTTTTGGGAGAGAAGGGGGAGGGCCTCGCCTGGTGCTGGTTTCGGCGTGAAAGCTTGGTTATTTTGGGTGTCCAACAGTAGCTGTCTGCTGGAGCATGGTGATGGCCAAAGTTGGCCATTTGTGACAAAAAAGGTGGGACATGGTGACTGGACCGAGAGTAAGGAAAAGGAGCCCCTTGGGTTTTCGAACTAGTAACAAGGAAAAGGAGAGTTTCAAGGCTGATTGTGGGGTGAGTTGCTGGTGTTGATTTAATTGCCGTCTATGGCTGAAACAGAATGGGGTCTCGACAAAAAAATATAGACTGAAATGGATGGTTTGAGAAGCCTGAAAACGGAACTGAAAACTGGAATTAAGGCAGACCGTGAGGGAGGAAGAGTTATCGGTGAGGTAGGGAGTCACGGTGAAGCAGGGGGACGACGAGCAAGGCAGTAGCGGGTGACTAGCGAGGACAAAAAAAAGGGGAGAAGTGCTGGAAGATTGGAAGGAAAAAGAGGTAATATATATATATATATATATATATATATATATATATATATATATGTATATTTAATGTACATGTATATATGTGTTGTATATACATAAGCATGCTAGTATAGAATGAATTAGACAAAAATTGGGAGAGATGAGAAATAGAAAAAATATATATATATATTTATGTGATGATGAATAAGGAAATTAAATGAAAAAATGAATATGTGTATATACTTAGGTGTATATATACAAATAGACATATAAGATAATGGGTGTGTTAGTATACGTACATACGAAAAATATATACATGTGCCCAGGGAAAAATGAAAACGAATAATATATATATAAGAGTATATATATATATATATATATATATATATATTTATATATATATATATTCATGAGTATATACATGTAGTTGTATATAATAATGTGTATGCTAATTTGTATGTACAAAATATATAAATAGTAAAGAAAATATATAAACGTGCGTGTTGGCCTAGGTATGTACAATAATACATACACACGAAGTAGTAACGAATAAGTTACGATTTTAACGCAATTCGGATGATTCGTATGAATAGGACGCTAAGTAAACGATTTTGGTGTAGGTGAATCGTAGAAAGAATTAAATGAGGTACTAGGAGGCGTCACCACTCGAATTCAAGATTTCGATAAATCGAGGTAAGGGGTACTATTTAACTTAGTTCGATAATTCATCCTTGTTTCACCGATAAATGATTTTATGAAAGAGCATATGATTTGAAATGATTTATCAATACTTTCATACTTGTGAAACTGTTTACGAAGCATGTTTTAATTTGTCGAAATATTCCCCGAGTACCTTCCATGTTGTGAAATGAATTTCCTAAGATATGAAGCGTATGAATGATTTACATTTATTTATGTTTTTATATCCATATCGTTAAAGAAACTTTTGACAATTTCAAAAGTATTTAAGAAAAAAAATTTGTTTTCGAAAGGGGATTGTGGGGGCCACCTCTTGAGTCCTGCGGGAACAAAGTGTCACACAGTCTTTCTGTTTTATGAAAGAGTTTTCAGATTACAAGGAATTCGATTTTATTACTCGATATGAGTTTATGGGTTATAAAACCCAAGAAAGATTTTGAAAACTCTGTTTTGAGACTATAGACTTCATGCATGGTTACTTCTTGTGGTGTTCCAGCTCCACCACTTGGGTGCCGATACGTAGGGCCCCTTTAGCACTTGACTTAACCTGTGTGGAAGATGTCGTGCTATTGGTAGTTTATGATGATGTTTTGGTAGTATCTCATGCCCGTGCAGCATGCATGAATGTTCCCCGCACAGTGAGTGCCATAAGTGCCCGTGCCCTAGCTATGTGCTAGTATATGATAGGAAATAAGAAGATACTACCCATGTTTATGATTATGATTGTTGTACGACCCTGATCCAGTTTACAACCCCCTTACCATGGCCATAGGTATGATGACTCTCTACGGAGATTGACACGTATCGCATGACTTAGTTATAGCCTAGTCTCCTCGATTTGATTATGAAAATCGACTATGATGAATGAATATGTGTTTTCATGATATATATGATAATTGGTTACGATCGATATGCTTAATGAAATATTTATGAAATGTTTATGAAATGATTATGAAATGTTTATGAAAGGTTCATGAAATGTTTATGAAATGTTCATGAAATGTTTATGAAATGATTATGAAATATTTATGAAATATTTACGAAAGGTTTATGAAATGTTTACGAAATATTTATGAACCCAATGGTTTTAAGAACTCATTCATGAACAATGAAAAGTTGTAAAATAGTTAAGCATGTTATTTGTTTAAAGACACGCTTGCTTTATGACTTTTTATGATGATTATGCATGAAATGACAATTTTTGTATTTCATTAAAGTTTCGTTCTATGAACAATTTCACATGCTTCTATATATCAGAACTGTTTTAAAAGTATTATCTTACTGGGTTTTTCCCCAAAAGCTCATCCCTCTACCTTCAGACCATTTGCAGTGAATCTATAGGCGTTACCTACCGCGTACATGACGTAGGCTGGTGGGAAAGAGCTATCCTAGGCTGCTTTCTGTACACTCAAAAATGTATACAATTACATTCCTATACCAGACATACTTGTATGCATAGACATATATTGGAAATATTTTGTTGGGATGTAATTTGTAAGGAAACGATGTAAAGAATATGATTCTTGGGATTAGGTTTTAAGATGATTGGTATTAAATCGATATGGATGTATTGAGTTGTAAATGTGGATTTGGAAAGTATGCTTGGTAGTTGTGGATATCTAGGATTGTTGGAAAGCATGCTTGGTAGTTGTTGATATTTAGGGTTGTTAAAACAACTGAATTGCAGGTGGGTAGGTTCATATATAAGCCGTTATGTTGCCTACTTTTTGTACACGCAGAAAGGTATACAATTACATTCCTGTACCAGACATACTTGTATGCACAGACATATATTGGAAATATTTTGTTGGGATGTAATTTGTAAGGAAACGATGTAAAGAATATGATTCTTGGGATTAGGTTTTAAGATGATTGGTATTAAATTGATATGGATGTATTGAGTTGTAAATGTGGATTTGGAAAGTATGCATAGTAGTTGTGGATATCTAGGATTGTTGGAAAGCATGCTTGGTAGTTGTGGATATCTAGGGTTGTCAAAACAACTGAATTGTAGGTGGATAGGCTCATATATAAGCTGTTATGCTACCGAAATTTCTATCGGCCATATATGTCAAAGTATGGAAATTAAACATAAATACGGATAAAGAATTAGGAAAAGTGTTTTCACACTACACAGGAATACAACCTAAGTGAATAAGGAAATAAGTGGGTAAATTAAGTTAAAAAAAATCTCCCAATTTTCAAGGGTCAAGGGTCGTTACAATTGATGACTTATTTGATTAGTTGAGAGAGGCTTCAGTATTTTCAAAGATTAATATGAGGTTTAGCTATCACCAATTGAGGATCAGGATGGAAGATGTGGCCAAAACAACATTCAGGATAAGATATGGCCACTATAAGTTCTTGGTGATGCCTTTCGATCTGACCAATGCCCCTGCTGCTTTCATGAGTCTGATGAATAAAGTATTTCAGGATTATCTAGATCGATTTGTAATTGTCTTTATTGATGACATCTTGGTGTACTCTAAGTCCTGGGAGGAACATGAGCAGCATTTGAGGATAGTGCTCCAGACCCTTTGGGAGAAACAATTATATGAGAAACTAAGTAAATGTGAATTCTGGCCGGAACAGATAGCTTTCCTCGGTCACATTATATCCAAAGATGGAGTTTCAGTTGATCCGTCCAAGGTTGAAGCAGTACTCAAATGGGAGATACCAAAGACTGTGACCAAGATTAGGAGTTTTTTGGGGTTGACAGGGTATTACCGAAGATTTGTGGAAGGATTTTCCAAAATAATATCTCCATTGACTAAGCTTACACGTAAAGGAGTTCCTTTTTTATGGTCCGAAGCATGTGAACAGAGTTTTTAGGAGCTCAAACAGAGATTAGCTACCACACCCATCTTGACGATTCCGAGTGGTTCAAGGAGATTTGCAGTATATTGTGATGCTTCTCACCAGGGTTTGGGATGTGTACATATGCAGAACGGTCGAGTAATAGCTTACGGTTCTAGACAATTAAAGGACCATGAGCGAAATTATCCCACCCATGACCTGGAGTTAGCCGCTGTAGTATTTGCCTTGAAGATTTGGCAGCATTACCTGTATGGTGAGAAATTTCAAGTCTTCACTGACCACAAAAGCTTAAAGTATATATTTGATCAAAAGGAGCTTAACATGAGACATAGACGGTGGATAGAGCTGTCACAACCCAAAAATCAGAGTAAATTTTTCATTTTTCTTTCATTCTTACTTGTCCTCTGATTGTGACCACACTCCACTAATGATTGGGCTGTGCGTCAATGCCAGTCCCACCATTCATTCACCATATAACATAATTCCTTATTAAAGGAAAGGTAAACACATGAGTTTTTCACTAATTCTTTCCCATTCATTTACAAGTGTTTACAATGTCTATACATCCTCGAAAGTTACTTACAAACATATTACTATGCTATTCTTATTCAGATACAATATGTACAAATATATATACCTCAAAATGATGGGCAGCAGCGGATATCAGGAATGTAGTACTCAGTCACCTCAAGTCTACTGGAGGAAATCTGTGTATGAAAATGAAAGGGGTGAGCAAATCAAGCTCAGTAAGGCAATCCTACGAACAAGTAGGTAACCATACAACCTACATGAACGTGGTGCCATGCATAAACCACCCTTTCTCCACATAATTTGAAAATAAACATTCACGCATAGCCATATGTCACACAAATGAATGTCATGTAAAACCAGTTTACATCACGCATGGGTTTAAATAGCATGGAAATAACATCATGCAAGTTTCAGTTTAAAACTCAATTTCATTCTCATCAAAATCATATCTCAGTCAGGATCCAACCCCTCCCTCGGGTGATCCAGACTCACACAAAAGTCCCCAAAACATAATTCTAAGAAACATCAAGTAATAACATGCGAGACTAGGCAATATATATATATATATATATATATCTCAGGCAAATAACCAGGACTATGGCCATATCCTCATGATCCCAATGCTACATGGATCCTATGTGCGGGGTCTCACCACTATCGGGAACTGCCCCGATTGGTGGGTCAGACCATCCCATCGGTCCTGCCCGGTCACTCGCATCCGAAGATGCCACTCGTATATGAAGATGCCACATAATCAATCACAGCACGGTACAATGTACTCCATGCTACTTGCACGATACAACATACTTCGTGGACCCACATCTCATATAAATAATCGTGCTTGTCTCAAACCACACGTGCAAGCATATTTAATCGGCGTGACACACAGTCTACCTGACGCTCCAAGCACAACTAATCGCATGTCTCATAAAATTAGTGCGAGCGATGCTCCAGCACTTTCATAAAATCAAGGAAAATCTCGTGCGAGCCAAGCTCCAGCACGCGTTTCATAAAATCTCATAAGATCTAGTGCGAGTTAAGCTCCAGTACTCTATCAAAATCATGTAAAACTAGTGTGATCTAGGCTCCAGCACTTTGTCATAAAAATCAAGTGAAAATCTGGTGCGAGTTAGACTCCAGTACCTTGTCACGAAAATCATATGAAAATTCGGTGCAAGTTAGACTCCAACACCACTGCATGTAAAACCCTAGTACGAGCCCTTGCTCTAGTACTACTATATGCATCACACAAATCAAAACTCGTGCGAGCTTAGCTATAACACGTCACATTTTCATAAAATCACGTAGGCGGCTTTATTATCTCAAAACAATTTTTAAAAGAAATCACATTGTTGAAAATATGCAATGCTGTGCATTTTTATTTAAAAGCTAGCCAGCTTACCCATGCACGTGTCAAAACACCTCAAAAACAAGCAGGAACCTCTTGTTATTGCTTCTCCAAACTTTTCCTAATTTTGAAAATTTTACCCTTCATAGGGGTATTTTGATCATTTTCTCATCTAGGCACCGAAATTCTTATTTTAAATCTAGACCCTTCAGACAATTTTAGGGAATGTAAATGAGGTCAAAATTGTGTAAAGTTACCTCTAGCAGTCCGTAAAATTTCCTTACCTGAAATCACGCGCAAGCTTATCTTGTCTCGACTGTACCAGGTCTCTTAGTCCAATTCGCTCCAAACCAAGTCTACGGAGCTGCATATAACCACGTATTGGGTCAGTTCTAATATACTTATCAGTATTTCACTCTTACTGATCGAATCTAAAGTACTGGGCCTGTTTTACTTTATTGGGCCCTATTGCACCTTAATGGGTCTCGACCCCTTTTTCAACCCGTTTCCACCTATTAAATCCCTTTTTCGGGTTTACTGGGCTCATTTGGCTTACCAATACTCATCGGGCTTCGTTCCAAACTCTTTGGATAACCCGTATATCATTTACGACAATTTATTCAAAAATCTAAATATAATTTATTTTATGCAGAAATTAATCTGAAATTCGCAAAATAAATTTCAATTGCGCAATAATCATACTATTGTCGTAAACGAGCTTTACTTACCCGAAATTATGCGATGGTGCGTAAATTGGAGTTCGATCAGGCTCACGTACGCAATTTATCGTCGAACTGCACAATTTTATATTAAATTTTGGGTTAATTTTCAATCAAATATAATTTTAAATTAAATTTTCGGAAAACAATTCGGTTAATCTGACCGCCTATCAGCTTACCCAAATTTTTGAGGTATTCCTGGGGATTTTTTTCTCCTTTTCCCTTTTTCCTTGCTTTTTTTTTTCTTTTTCTTTTTCCTTTCCTTCCTTTTCATTTTCTTTTCTTTTTTTTTTCTTTCCCTTTCCTTTCCGGCTACGGTGCCGTTTTGCTCTCCTCACCATCGTCGACGTTCCTGACAGTTTTGTCGGCCGCTACTGGTACAAACAGAATCGGCTCGTCCTCCCGATCACACCCAGCTGCCGTGGATCGTCGGAATCGAGCCCCTTTTTCCCGTCGACTTTTCCTCCTCCGTTCGCCGGACTCCGACGTCGATACGGTGCGTTGCCGGTACTAACAGGTTCACCTGAAGCTCCTCTTCCTTCTCCGGCCCTCCCCTGGCCTCATCGATTGCCGGTGGTTCGTCAGCTTCTAGAATGCCCCTTCGGCTTCTCTGTTTTCTGTTTCCATTTTCTTTTGTTTTCTCTCTCTTCGAACCAGATTTCCTTTTTTTTATAATTTATTTTATTATTATTATATTCATGAAAATACTATATTTTTACCAAAATATCTAATAAACTATATATTTTATTATATAATTAATTTATTCAATTCATTTTTCCCTTTTTTCGGTATATTTTCTTCGTATTTTTTTGGGATATTGTCTCGAGTGAATTTTCGATAAATCTTAATAATTCCGGATCTTGATCAATTGGACTCGAAATTCGATAATTTCTCTTTCATTGATCAAGATGCCCTAAATCTCTATTTTTAATTAAAATTTTCTTATCGAATTTACACCGAATTTTTTGATCTTTTGACTGTTTTACCCTTACACTTGTTCAGAACCAATTTAAGTCGACTTTCCTTCATCACCCACTATCTTTTCTTATTTTAAATTCTTATTTTTAGTCAACTTGATTTCGATCCATTTCGCTTGGCCTATGGCCATCTCGGCCCTTATTTGGCTACTACATACATTCACCGATATTTCGTTTTATTCCATTTGCAAATTTAATTCAGTAAAAGCTCTTCTTATTATTCAATCAATATGTGGAAGTGTACATCACATGAATCATAAGGAAATGCATCAACATGTACTTAAAAAGTGGGTCTTACATAATCTCCCCCACTAAAAAAATTTGGTCCTCCAAATTGGAACCAAGTCAACCAGCAAGCAACTTTAGGTACTTCTCCTGTATCAAACTCTCTAGCTCCGAAGTCGCTTCCTCCGGAGTGTGATGCTGCCACAGTACTTTCACCAGGGAAATCATCTTCGATCTCAATACCTTCTCCTTCCTATCCACAATCCGGGTCGGTCTCTCAACATAGCACATACTCTCACTGAGCTCCAGTGGCTCGTATCTGATCACATGTGATGGATCCGGCTGATACTTCCGAAGAATGGAGATGTGGAAGACGTTATGGACATTCGCTGGCTCTGGAGGCAACGCTGGCCTATAAGCTCGATCTCCCACTCTCTCGAGTATCTCAAAAGGTCCTATGAAGCGAGGGCTCAGCTTCCCTCTCTTTCTGAATCTCGTAATACCCTTGGAAGTAGAAACCTTCAAAAATACTGACTTCCCTACTGTAAACTCCAACGGTCTACGTCTCTTATCAGCATAACTCTTCTGTCGACTTTGAGCTGTCTTCAACCTCTCACAAATCAACTGGACATCCTCAGACACCTGACGTACCAAATCAAGAGCAAACACCTGTCTGTCACCAACTTCCTCCCATCCAATAGGAGATTGACATCTATGGTCATACAAAGTCTCATACGGTGCCATCTCGATACTCGAATGATAACTGTTATTGTAGGTGAACTCCGCGAGTGGTAGGTGATCATCCCAGGAGCCTCTAAAATCAAGTACAAAAGCTCTCAACATATCCTCAAGGGTCTGTATAGTCCTCTCTGACTGCCCATCTGTCTGAAGATGGAAAGCTGTACTAAATCTCAACTGGGTCCCCATAGCTTCCTAAAAGTATTCTCAAACATGGAAAGTGAAGCGAGAATCCCTGTTCGACACAATACTCACTGGGACACCATGCAGTCTCATACTCTCGTGTACATATAGCTACACCAATCTACTTAGAGTATCGATGGATCTCATAGCTAGGAAATGTGTCGACTTCATCAATCTGTCCACTATCACCCATATGGCATCATGCCCTCTACGGGTCCTCGGCAAATCCATCACAAAATCTATGGTGACATGCTCCCATTTTCAAGTCGGTATAGGTAGAGGCTGCAATAACCCTGCAGGCTTCTGATGCTCTACCTTCACCTACTGATAGACGAGACATCTCGCAACAAATTCCTTATGTCTTTCTTTATCCTCGACCACCAGTATACCTTTCGGAGATTCTGATACATCTTTGTACTACCCGGATGCAAGGTATACCTCGACAAATGAGCCTCCGTCAAGATCAACCTCCTGATTTCAGGATCCTCGGGAACACATATCCTGTCTCAAAACCTTAGTAATCCATCCGAACTCAACTCAAACTCAGTCTCAATACCCCTCTGCATCTGCCTGACTATCTCAATACACTGTTGATCATCACGCTGAGCCTGTTGGATCCGATCCATCAAATCTGGCTCTAACCACAAGCTAGCAATCATATAACCACTATCAGTATCAGGCGGGGTCACATCCAAACTGAGGCCCGCAAGCTACTCTAACAACTCGTGTTCTCATACCATCATATAAGAAATCAACCTGAGATGCTTCCTGCTCAATGCATCAGCCACTACATTCGCCTTACCCGGGTAGAATAGGATCTCACAATCGTAATCTTTCAGAAGCTCAAGCCACCTTCTCTGTCTCATGTTTAATTCCTTCTGCGAGAACAGATACTTGAGGCTTTTGTGATCGGTAAATACCTGGAATTTCTCACCATACAAATAGTGGTACCATATCTTCAATGCAAACACTACGATCGCCAACGCTAAGTCGTGGGTCGGGTAGTTCCTCTCATGATCCTTCAGCTGCTTGGATCCATAAGCGACTACTTTCCCGTCCTACATCAATACACAGCCCAGTCCTTGGTAAAAAGCATCCGTGTAAACAGAAAAATCTCCTGAACTGGTAGGAATGGTGAGAATCGGAGCAGTGGTCAATCGACGCTTCAGCTCTTGAAAACTCTCCTCACATCTATTGTCCCAGTAAAATGCAACACTCTTTTGAGTGAGACGTGTCAACGGAGCAGCCAACCTCAAAAATCCCTCTACAAATCGACGATAATATCCAGCTGAACCCAGAAAGCTCTTGATCTCCGTAACTGCCTGAGGCCTCTTCCATTGAACTACCACCTCAATCTTAGATGGGTCCACTGACACACCCTCCCTCAACACAATATGTCCTAAAAAGGACATCTGCTCCAACCAAAAGTCACACTTACTGAGTTTAACATACAACTTCTTCTCATAGAGGGTCTGCAATACAATCCTCAAGTGCTACTCATGCTCCTCTCTAGACCTCGAATACACCAAGATGTCATCGATGAAGATAATCACAAACCGATCCAAATATGGATGAAACACCTCATTCATCAATGGCATAAAGGCTGTGGGACCATTCGTCAACCCAAATGGCATAACTATAAACTCAAAGTGTCCATAATGGGTGCGAAAAGCTATCTTGGGTACGTCTCCATCCCAAACTCTCAACTGATGGTATCTAGATCTCAAATCAATCTTAGAAAAGACTTGCACTTTCTGTAGCTGATCCAGTAAATTATCAATCCTCGGAAGGAGATACTTATTCTTGATGGTAGCCTTATTCAACAATCTGTAATCAATACATAATCGGAGGCTCCTATCCTTCTTCCTCATAAACAGAATCGATGCTCCCCACGACGATACACCCGGTCTGATGAACCCCTTCTCTAATAACTCCTGCAACTACTTCTTTAGCTCTTCCAACTCAATTGGAGCCATCTTGTATAGTGGTATAGATATCGGCTCTATACCAGGTGCCAGATCAATACTAAACTTTGTCTCTCTTACTAGCGATAACCCTGGTGACTCATCCGGAAAGACATCTGGAAACTCTGTGACCACTGGAATATCTTTCAGTTCCGGGCGTACCTTAGCTGTATCTATCACGTACGCAATATAACCTTCAAACATAATTTATCCAATTAGTACATCATTCATTCATACACTTACAAGATTCTCATTCTCATTAACTTCAAGGAAATTGTACAATACATCTTTCTGGAGTATGAAATATGATTGTCTTAGTAAAACAATCTAACAGCTCGATTAGCAGCCAACCAATTCATTCCTAAAATTACATCAAAATCTCTCATGTGTATCAAGATTAGATCGACTGTCATCACTCTTCCACCTATTCTCAACTCACAGTCCCTAAACATATACTCTACTAACTGATTGGTGTTCATGAGAGTGCTTATTAACAACTTACTACTCAAAGGGGTGAGTTTCGCATACTTAAACAAAGATAAGAATAGTACCTTTCACCACATCCGATGACTGATCTGTCGTATCTTGGTCTAGAGCATGTATTCGCCCTCTACCGATTACTTGCTTCCCCTTCTCTTCCACCGTCGCTTTCCTCCGAGGCGTAGAAGTCTCATCGGGAGCCCTCTTTAAGCCCTTGCCCTTTTGAGGGGCACTCTATCATCTCTGGGCAATCCCTAACGATATGTCCGAGCTTCCACATCTGAAGCATACTACTATGGTACCATAACAAGGTCTATCTCCATGATATCTACCACACCTACTGCATCTCTCAATCGTAGGTCATGGTCCCCCTATCTCAATCCCTTTCTGTGGAGCAGAAGTAATAGCCAGATACATGGGAGATCTAACTGGCCTCTCTTGAACCTCCTCTATCCTTGGCCTCTTCCCTAATAATTGTCTGCCCCTTTCATAACCGAAACCTCTGTGCTCTACCGGTCTCTTCCTCTCCCTATCTCTAACTCGGCCAGCCTTCTTGAACTCTGAGGCATTCCTCTCAAAATCCTGCTCTATCAACTGCGCCCTGCGTACTGCCTCCTCGTAAGTCGGAACATCTAAAGGGACCAATCTAGATCTAATCGCTGGCTTCAATCCATCAATAAATCTCTGGACCTTCTTAACCTCACTACCTATAGTGTCCGGATCATATCTGCCCAGGGAGATGAACCTCGTTCCATACTCATCTACCAATCTACTCCCCTAGGTCAAACTCAAAAACTCAGTCTACAGCTTTCGCTACGTTGTATCCGGGACGTACTACCTCTGAAAGGCCTCCAAAAATACCTCCCAGCTAATCTCTGTATGTCTGGATCTAAGAATCTGTCTGGTGGACTTCCACCAATGTTTCGCTGATCCCTTAAGCATAAATGCAGCGAATGCTATCATCTCAGTAGGGGTACACTCAAAGAACCCATATAACTTTTCCATCTCACTCAACCAATCCTCAGCTACTACAAGGTCCTTCGCCCTGCTAAATGTCGACGGTCTAAACTTCTGAAGCTGTCGCAATTTGTCCATGTCACAATTATAACCCCAACCTCTGGTACTCTGCTGTGGGGCAACAAGAGAATCCGTATCCTAGACTAGTGGAGGTGTATGAGTATCTGTATCCTAAACTGGCTGTGCAGAAGCATCAGGACCAGCTACCTGTCCAGCATCACCCTCTCCACCTCTATCTCCATGTAGAGACTGCGTAAATAACTCCAAAATCATCTCGAGGCTTCGCTTTATCCTAGTGAAACGCGCCTCTGTAGTCTCAGCAGGACCTTGTGGAGCATGCTCAACTTTAATTTCCACCTCAACCTCATCCTGGGTCTCATGGGTCGACTCAGCATGACTAGCAAGCTCAGGTCTACCTGTATGACCTTTGGCTCGTGCTCTACCTCCTCTACAGCGACTGGTGTTCGGTATAATGCCTAAATCCAGCATTCTCAACCATTTCTTAGTTAAAACATATCTCGATATATACTATTGTATCTAAATAAGCAAAGTAACATTGGGGATATAACTTCCTAATTACTGACACTGACACACATCAGACCAATTTCGCTCTGATACCACTAATTGTCACAACCCAAAAATCAGAGTAAATTTTTCATTTTTCTTTCATACTTACCTGTCTTTTGATCGTGACCATACTTCACTAACGATTGGGCTGTGTGTCAATGCCAGTCCCACCATTCATTCACCATATAACATAATTCCTTATTAAAGGAAATGTAAACGCATGAGTTTTTCACTAATTCTTTCTCATTCATTTACAAGTGTTTACAGTGTCTATATATCCTCAAAAGTTACTTACAAATATATTAATGTGTTATTCTTATTCAGATACAATATGTACAAATATATATATACCTCAAAATGATGGGCAGCAGCGGTTATCAGGAATGTAGTACTCAGACGCCTCAAAATCTACTAGAGGAAATCTGTGTATGAAAATGAAAGGGGTGAGTACATCAAGCTCAGTAAGGCAATCCTACGAACAAGTAGGTAACCATACAACCTACATGAATGTGGTGCCATGCATAAACCACCTATTCTCCACATAATTTGAAAATAAACATTCACGCATACACATATGTCACACAAATGAATGTCATGTAAAACTAGTTTACATCACGCATGAGTTTAAATAGGGTGGAAATAATGTCATGCAAGTTTCAGTTTAAAATCCAATTTCATTCTCATTAAAATCATATCTCAATCAGGATCCAACCCCTCCCTCGGGTGATCTAGACTCACACAAAAGTCCCCAAAACATGATTGTAAAAAATATCAAGTAATAACATGCGAGACTAGGCAATATATATATCTCAGGCAAATAACTAGGACTATGATCATATCCTCGTGATCCCACTGCTACACGGATCTTGTATGCAGGGTCTCACCACTATCGGGAACCGCCCCGGGAGGTCGGTCAGTCCATCTCGTTGGTCTTGCCCGATCACTCGCATCCGAAGATGCCACATAATCAATCACAGCACGGTACAACGTACTCCATGCTACTTACACGGTACAACGTACTCTGTGGACCTACATCTCATATCAATAATTGTGCCTGTCTCAAAACGCATGTGTGAGCATATTTAATCGACGTGATACATAGTCTACCCGATGCTCCAAGCATGGCTCATAAAATCAGTGGGAGCGATGCTCCAGCACTCTCATAAAATCAAGGAAAATCTCGTGCGAGCCAAGCTCCAGCACGCGTTTCATAAAATCTCATAAGATCTAGTGCGAGTTAAGCTCTAGCACTTTGTTAAAATCATGTAAAACTAGTGCGAGCTAGGCTCCAGCACTCTGTCATAAAAATCAAGTGAAAGTCTGGTGCGAGTTAGACTCCAGCACCCTGTCACGAAAATCATATGAAAATATGGTGCAAGTTAGACTCCAGCACCACTACATGTAAAACCCTAGTGCGAGCCCTTGCTCCAGCACTAATACATGCATCACACAAATCAAAACTTGTGCGAGCTGAGCTCTAACACGTCGCCTTTTCATAAAATCATGTAGGCAGCTCTGTTATCTCAAAACAATTTTCAAAAGAAATCACATTGTTGAAAATATGCAATGTTGTGTATTTTTATTTAAAAGCTAGCCAGCCTACCCATGCACGTGTCAAAACACCTCAAAAATAAGCAGGAACCTCTTGTTCTTGCTTCTCCCAACTTTTCCTAATTTTAAAAATTTTACCCTTCACAAGGGTATTTTGGTCATTTACCCATCCGGGCACCAAAATTCTTATTTTAAATCTAGACCCTTCAGACAATTTTAGGTAATGTCAATGAGGTCGAAATTGCGTAAAGTTACCTTTAGCTGTCCGTAAAATTCCTTTACCTGAAATCATGTGCAAGCTTATCCTGTCTCGACAGTACCAGGTCTCTCAGTCTAATTCGCTCCAAACCAAGTCTACGGAGCTGCATATAACCATGTATTGGGTCAGTTCTAATATACTTATCAGTATTTCACTCTTACTGATTGAATCTAAAGCACTGGGCCCGTTTTACTTTATTGGGCTCTATTGCACCTTAATGGGCCTAGACCCATTTTTCAACCCGTTTCCACCTATTAAATCCCTTCTTCAGGTCTACTGGGCTCATTTGGCTTACCAATACTCATCGAGCTTCATTCCAAACTCTTTGGATAACCCGTATATCATTTACGACAATATATTAAAAAATCTAAATATAATTTATTTTATGCAGAAATTAATCTGAAATCTGTAAAATAAATTTCAATTGCGCAATAATCATACTATTATCGTAAACGAGTTTTACTTACCCGAAATTATACGATGGTGCGTAAATCGAAGTTCGATCGGGCTCACGTACGCGATTTATCGTCGAATTGCACAATTTTATATTAAATTCTGGGTTAATTTTCGATCAAATATAATTTTAAATTAAATTCTCGAAAATCATGTTGGCTCTACCGAGAGGGGGGGTGAATCGGTTTTCTAACAACTATGGCAGATTTTAAATTAATCACAATTTAAACACAAATGATAATGAATAAAATAGTGCAATATAACAATTTAATGCAGAGAGAAGGGAAGAGAAACAAACACAGTCACTTATAGAGGTTCGGCCAACTCTTGCCTACGTCCTCTCTCCTTGACCTTCTTGTCAAGTGCTTTCTTTCTCTCTTTCAATAGAGCTTACAAATTTCCTTTTACAGGTTAAGGAATAACTTCTCTACCTTTATCAAAACAGAAAAGTATTCAGCCTCTTACAACTTTCACTCACAGAGGAACAATCCTCTTCTCTTTTAAGGTAAGACTGAATACAATAAGTAGCTTTAAAGAGGTAGGACAAATGTATCTATTTGCACTTAAGCTTTTACAACAATTCTCAATAAATGAGCAATAGAGACACAAGGAATAATGGAATTAAAGCTTTTGAATGTTTGGAATGTGCAACAATAGTCTCTCTCTTTTCTTTGTCTTCAATGCTTGGTTATATACTGAAGGTTGGGTAGTTGGAGCATTAAATGCAGTTTTTCCCGTTGAGATTTGAAGAAAATAGCCGTTGGGAACCTCCAGTGGTCAGACAGATCGATCTCCTATCTTGGCCAGATCGATCTCCTAGTTTTAAATCCTGCAATAACAAAGCACAAATACACAGGAAGATCGATCTCATACATTACCAGATCGATCTGTTAGTTTGAATAGGCAGAGGCAGATCGATCTGTCGAATAGGCAGATCGATCTCCTATCCTCTCTGTTTGAGGCAAGATCGATCTCTCAATACACCAGATCGATCTCTTAAGCTCACTGACTTTGAGCAGATCGATCTCTTCCTTACCAGATCGATCTTCTAAGTTCTCTGACTTAGAGGAGATCGATCTCTTAACCCTGGCAGATCGATCTCTTTTTACCTTAAACCCTTTACACCGTTTTAAGGCTTGCCAGATCGATCTCTTTCATCATGAGATCGATCTCTCATCAAGTATAAACCCAGGAGATCGATCTCTCATACCCCAGATCGATCTCTCATCAGCAGAACTCTAAGTTCTGATCCTGATATCTTCTAAACATGTTTGTATACCATTTTAACATTATTGTATTAACTTGTTTTGTCATTTCAAAATACATTAACTCAACAATCTCCCCCTTTTTGATATGACAAAACTCATCTAATAAACATGTTTAGTGAAATTGCAAAGTTCCCCCTTTTTGTGAACTTTTAACTTTGTTAATGATTTAACTCAGCCTTAGCTCAGCCTTAGTTAAATCTTAACTCCCCCTTAGTTAGTTCTAGCTCTTAACTCCCCCTCAATTAAATCATCCTATCATCCTTTTAAACATTTAATACTTTTAACACATGTCTTAACTCCCCCTTAATTAAATCATTCTTTTAAACTATGAACACAAACACAACAACATGCATGTTTCTTATCATGTTTCTTATGTTTCTTCTCCCCCTTTTTGTCATATCAATCACACATAGTCATTAACTCACAAAATGCAACATTGTCAAAACCATGGCAGTTCAAAATCAACATTGACTCACAAAATGCCACATTTTCATAAACAATCAATTTATATTGCATTCAAGCAAATTTAGTACAAAGAACAGTGCGGAATGATATAACTAAACTAAACCATACACCTAAAGCCTATTGTGAGGGAGGATCACGATCCATAAGATTCTCAACATGCGTGCGTGTTACTTGGAGCTCATCGAACATCACCTCTTGAACTTCTTGAATCCTATCCACTCTTTGGTTTAGTTTCGCAAATCCTTCATCCATCTTCTGACTGAGATCACTCATCATCTTCATGAGCATCTCCAAGCCAGCAGGAGATGATGTTGGTGCAGTTTGCGCAGCTGTTGAAGATGACGGTTCAGGAGCTGGTACTGCAGATGGGTGTGCTGGTTCAGCAGTGAGGTCCTCCTCAGCCTCAGCAGGTTGCTGTTCTTGCTTTTTCTTCCACTCTCCCCGGAAATTTTTGTAGTACCCCATATGATGTAGGGTCCCAATGTTAAGCACGCTTTTGGGAGATGGTAGCTCGCCAGTTTCGCCGCTGCAGTTGATACCAAGGCGGTGGAGAAGATAAGCCACTGGTTGTGGAAATACTATTGTGGTAGCTTGGCCACGCACAATCTTCAGCCAATCGTCGTAAATAAAGTGAGGGAGGTTAGGTTTTTGGCTTGTGGTGTGGATGTGATGGAGCCAAAAATGATCTAGACGCCTAACGGTAGAATGACGAGTACCGAAAGGGCGGAGGTTCCACGAGATTATGAGGTGGAGTAACCGAAGGTGCATTGGAAGGTTACTCGCCTTGTCCCCGGGGAGTTCAAACGCAAAGGGGACTTCCTCATCCTCATTTGTTAAGCCTTCATCGCGTATTTCAAATACTTTGGCTAGAACTTCAGAGTCAATTATAATGGATTGACCCATGACGAAGGTTTTGAAGGCTAGGATTTTGCAGGTGTCATCGGGGTCATAAACGAGTTCGGCATTGGAAAAGAATGCGAGAACGAGATTTGGAGGGACAGGAGTGTTGATTTTCAAGAAGTTTGTCCAACCAAATTCCTCAAATTTTGACAAATACGGAAACTCTATGCGATTGAGGAATGAAAAATCGATAGGACGCCAATGCTTGATTGGCATAGTTGAGAAAAATTCCTCATACCGCTTTCTTTTGGCTGGTGTTCTAAAACACCGATTGAAAGAAGCGAGTGGAGGTGGAGTGGGTTGGGAGGAAGAACCTGCCTCTACATTGGGTCTAGGTGGTTTGGTTCCTGCTCTCTTAAGCCTAGGCATTATTCTAGACCTTAAAGATTTGATAACTAAATTCAACAAAAAGAAAGGCAATGAAACAGTACCTAGGTTTGCCCTAGACGCAAAACAAACACAAATCGAAGAAGGATTTTGAGAAAATCAGTGAGAAATGTAGGTTACTATACCGGAATTTGACACCGAGACGCAAGGAAGACCGTACGAGGATCGATCTGAGGAGGAATTGAAGAAGAGGATGCGAGGGAATTGGAGAATTTGAATTTTAGGTTTTGGGAGATTTGGAGATTTTTCGCGGGTATTTATACTCCAAGGCATAGGAGATCGATCTGTCGAGGCGACAGATCGATCTGGTACTCCCAGAAGCGAAGAGAGATCGATCTGTCGTAGGGACAGATCGATCTGGTCGCAAACAGAGGCTTAAGGAGATCGATCTGGTACATGCACAGATCGATCTGTAGAATGCGGAAGCTTGATGAGATCGATCTGTCGTGTGGACAGATCGATCTGCCTTTAAACAGAGACGTAAGGAGATCGATCTTATGGTTAGAAGATCGATCTGCTTAGCTTAACCTTGATGATTTAGGCTAGTTGGAGGTATGGAGATCGATCTATATTGCAAGGAGATCGATCTCTCATCCTCATTGCCAGAAAATCTTTGCAAGAAATCATTTAAAATCAATTTGAAACCAAGATTTTTGAAACACAAAAAATCCTAAGGCTTATCCATGAGTCCTAATTCACCTCTAAGGATACAAAACCTATCTCTATCAAGGGGTTTGGTGAATATATCAGCTATTTGATGTAGAGTGTCAATGTACTCTGAAATTATATCCCCTTTTTGTACATGGTCTCTAAGAAAGTGATGTCTAATTTCTATGTGCTTGGTTCTGGAGTGTTGTATAGGATTCTTAGACAGATTAATGGCACTGGTATTATCACATTTAATAGACACTTGTTTCATGTCAATACCATAATCTCTCATTTGTTGTTTAATCCACAATACTTGAGCACTACAACTACCAGCTGCTATATACTCAGCTTCAGTTGTGGACTGAGCTACACTGTTTTGCTTCTTGGAGAACCAAGAAATTAACCTATTTCCTAAGAATTGGCAAGTACCTGAAGTACTTTTTCTATCTATTTTGCAGCCTCCAAAATCAGCATCTGAAAATGCATGAAGGGCAAAAGTAGAGTCCTTGGGGTACCAAAGTCCTAGTGAAGGAGTGTCTTTGAGGTATCTAAAGATTCTCTTAGTTGCCAATAGATGTGATTCCCTAGGAGATGATTGAAATCTAGCACAAAGGCACACACTAAACAATATATCTGGTCTACTAGCAGTTAAATAAAGCAAAGAACCAATCATAGACCTATAGAGTTTAGTGTCTACACACTTACCACTTTCATCTTTGTCAAGCTTGATGTTGGTGCCCATTGGAGTGGCTTGAGGTTTGCAATTGTTCATCCCAAATCTCTTGAGCAAGTCCTTGGTGTACTTTGCTTGATTGATGAATGTTCCATCCTTTGTTTGCTTCACTTGAAGTCCCAAGAAGAATGTGAGTTCTCCCATCATGCTCATCTCAAATTCTCCTTGCATGATCTTAGCAAACTCTTGACATAAAGACTCATTAGTTGAACCAAAAATAATATCATCTACATACACTTGTACAACTAGTAAGTCTTTATCTTTATTCTTAATGAACAAGGTTGTATCTACTTTTCCTCTTGAAAATCCCTTTTCTATTAGAAATTTTGACAACCTTTCATACCAAGCTCTAGGAGCTTGTTTTAACCCATAAAGTGCCTTAGACAATTTGAAAACATGTTCAGGAAATTCATGATTTTCAAATTCGGGTGGTTGCTCTACATAGACTTCTTCATTAATGAAACCATTTAAGAATGCACTCTTTACATCCATTTGATACAACTTGAAGTTTTTATAGCATGCAAAGGCAAGTAACATTCTTATTGCCTCTAATCTAGCAACTGGTGCATATGTTTCATCATAGTCTATGCCTTCTTCTTGTCTATAGCCTTGAGCAACTAGTCTAGCCTTATTTCTTATGATTACACTATTTTCATCCATCTTATTCTTGAATATCCATTTAGTTCCAATTATAGAGTGATCACTTGGCCTAGGAACTAGTTTCCATACTTTGCTTCTCTCAAATTGATTTAACTCTTCTTGCATTGCTAGGAACCAATTATTATCCTCTAAGGCTTCATTGACGTTCCTAGGCTCAATTTGAGATACAAATGCTATATATTGGCACATATTTCTTAGGGATGACCTAGTTCTAACTCCAAGAGTTGGATCTCCTACTATTTCACAATATTTTACATATCCTAACTCTCTTGGTGCTCTAGGTTCTCTTTCTAAAACCTCAATTTCTTTTTCATCTTCTTTATTCAAATCAAGTTTTTCTAGAAATTCATCTTCTAAGCTTTCATCAAAAATTCCAACATTTTCATCATTGGTTGATTCTTTAGATACATTATTTGATTCATCAAATATAACATGAATAGACTCTTCAACCACTAATGTTCTTTTGTTATATATTCTAAAGGCCTTTGAATTCAATGAATATCCTAGAAATATTCCCTCATCACTCTTGGCATCAAATTTTCCTAAGTTATCTTTTCCATTATTTAGAAAAAAGCATTTGCAGCCAAAAGGATGGAAGTAACTAATGTTAGGCTTCTTGCCTTTGTAGAGCTCATAAGGAGTTTTCTTTAGCATGGGTCTTATCATAGCTCTATTAATTATATAACATGATGTGTTTATAGCTTCAGCCCAAAAGTACTTTGGCAAGTTATTTTCACATAACATGGTCCTAGCCATCTCTTCCAAAGTTCTATTTCTTCTCTCAACTACACCATTTTGTTGTGGTGTCCTAGGGGCTGAAAAATTATGGCTAATTCCTTGATCATTGCAATACTCATCAAATCCTATATTTTCAAATTCTTTGCCATGATCACTTCTAATGCTTGTTATTATATATCCTTTTTCATTTTGAGTCACCTTTGAGTAAGCTATGAATTTCTCTAAGGCTTCATTTTTTACTCTCAAAAAGAACACCCAAGTGTACCTAGTGTAATCATCAACTATTACAAAGCCATAGTGTTTCCCACCTAGGCTAGTGGTTCTAGTTGGTCCAAATAAGTCTAAATGCAGTAATTGAAGAGGCCTAGTGGTGGATACACTATTCTTAGGCTTAAAAGTTGTTCTCTTGTGTTTTCCTTTAACACAAGCTTCACATATTTCTTCATGATCAAAGGATATTTTGGGTAAGCCTATAACTAGATCCTTTCTAGCTAATTTGGATAGCACATGCATGCTAGCATGACCTAGTCTTCTATGCCATAACCAGGATTCCTTTTTGTTGTCTACCATTAAGCATATGTTTTCATTTTTGAGTTCATTAAGGTAGACTATATATATGTTACCTTGCCTATGACCTAGAAGAAGAATTTTATTTGACTTAGGATCTATAACATTACATTTCATGCAATCAAAAATTACTTTGTAACCTTTGTCACAAAGTTGACTAATGCTTAGTAAGTTATGCTTTAGACCCTTAACAAGTAATACCTTTTCTAAAGAGAAGTGATCATTACCTATTGAGCCACTTCCTTCCACTTGACCTTTGGAGTTGTCCCCAAAAGTGACTTCTCCACCAATTTTCGATTTGAAGGAATTGAAATGGCTTTTATCACCCTTCATGTGCCTTGAGCATCCACTATCTAAGTACCAAGCTTCTTTTGTTTTAGCTTTGTGGCTATGCTCAATCACCTACAACAAAAAAATAAACACATTCAAGTCTTAGGTACCCAAATTCTCTTGGGTCCTTGGAGGTTAGTAAATGAAATTCTTGATCCCATTGGGATCCATTTTGCTAATGCATTGCAGTCCTTGGAATGAATTACCTCTTTTGGAATCCATATCCTTTTTACAATTTTTCTTTTAAGATTCCTCATCTTTATATTGCAATAATGTGACTTATGTCCCTTCTTATTACAATATGAACAAGTAATTTCAGGTTTATTCATGCTCTTCCTAGCAATAAAACTCTTAAGATGGGTCTCCCTACTTTGTGCATTATACCCTAAGCCATTTTTGTCAAAAAATGCCCTTTGGGTTTCTAACATGCTATCTAGCTTTTGTTGCCCCATGTGAAATCTATTAAAGGAGTTATGTAAATTGCTATTTTTCTCCTTAAGATCACCAATTTCTAGATTTGCAATCTCTAGTTTCTCCTCACATTCCAATTTATCTTTTAACATTATCTCATTTTTCCCTTTTTAATTTCGATATTAACTTTTTATACTTCATGCTCATAGATTCATACTCTAATGCTAAATCATCAAATGCATCTTGCAGTTCATCAAAAGAGTATTCATTGATATTAGAAGTTACCTTTTCATCATCATCAATTGCCATGAAGCATAGGTTGGCAATGTCCTCATTTGATTCATCATCGGAGCAGTCACTGTCACTCCATGTTGCTACCATTGCCTTCTTTTTATGAAACCTATCATTGGATCTTTTGAGAAGAGGGCAGTTAAATTTTATGTGTCCAGGTTTTTTACATTCATAACACACAATAGAGTCTTTTCTACCTACTTCCTCTTGTTCTCTCCTATTGTTTCTCCTATTGCTATTGCTAGCTCTCATCCTCATGAATTTATTAAATCTTTTGGCAAACATTGCCATCTCAATATCCTCCTCACTGCCACTCTCATTTTTAATCTCCTTTTCAGCAGTGGATTTTAGAGCAACACCCACTTTCTTGGGTGGCTCTTCATTTCTTTTAAGCTTCATCTCATAAGTTAGCAAGGAACCTATTAATTCATCTAAGGACAATGTGTGTGGATCCTTAGATTCCTCTATTGCTGTTACTTTAGCTTCCCATGACTTAGGTAAGCTATTTAAAATTTTCTTTACCATTTCAATGTTAGAATATATTTTTCCTAAGGATTTTAGTCCATTAATTACGTCTGTAAATCTAGTGAACATATCACTAATCGATTCTCCTTCCTTCATTCTAAAAGGCTCATAATCATGTGTGAGCATACCTACTTTTGTCTCCTTCACTTGGGTTGTACCCTCATGAGTTATTGCCAATTTATCCCATATTTGCTTGGCATTATCACACCCGGATACTCTATTATATTCATTAGGACCTAAAGCACAAAATAATGTGTGCATAGCTTTAGCATTTAGTTGTGCACATTTAATGTCATTAGAATCCCATTCATCTTCTTCTTTGGGAATATCTCTTCCCTCTATTTTCTTTGTAGGGATTTGAGATCCCTTAACTATAATTCTCCATACTTCATAGTCATTTGCTTGAATGAATAGCATCATCCTAGTCCTCCAATATGAATAATGTTCACCATTGAACATGGGAGGTCTAACCGTGGAGTGCCCCTCTCCTATCAAACTAGTTGCTACATTGTTAAGAGCCATTTGATCGTTTTCTAACTCTTAGGAAGTTGTTCCTACGTGATTAAAGAGTCCTAGCTCTGATACCAATTGTTGGCTCTACCGAGAGGGGGGGTGAATCGGTTTTCTAACAACTATGGCAGATTTTAAATTAATCACAATTTAAACACAAATGATAATGAATAAAACAGTGCAATATAACAATTTAATGCAGAGAGAAGGGAAGAGAAACAAACACAGTCACTTATAGAGGTTCGGCAAACTCTTGCCTACGTCCTCTCTCCTTGACCTTCTTGTCAAGTGCTTTCTTTCTCTCTTTCAATAGAGCTTACAAATTTCCTTTTACAGGTTAAGGAATAACCTCTCTACCTTTATCAAAACAGAAAAGTATTCAGCCTCTTACAACTTTCACTCACAGAGGAACAATCCTCTTCTCTTTTAAGGTAAGACTGAATACAATAAGTAGCTTTAAAGAGGTAGGACAAATGTATCTATTTGCACTTAAGCTTTTACAACAATTCTCAATAAATGAGCAATAGAGACACAAGGAATAATGGAATTAAAGCTTTTGAATGTTTGGAATGTGCAGCAATAGTCTCTCTCTTTTCTTTGTCTTCAATGCTTGGTTATATACTGAAGGTTGGGTAGTTGGAGCATTAAATGCAGTTTTTCCCGTTGAGATTTGAAGAAAATAGCCGTTGGGAACCTCCAGTGGTCAGACAGATCGATCTCCTATCTTGGCCAGATCGATCTCCTAGTTTTAAATCCTGCAATGACAAAGCACAAATACACAGGGAGATCGATCTCATACATTACCAGATCGATCTGTTAGTTTGAATAGGCAGAGGCAGATCGATCTGTCGAATAGGCAGATCGATCTCCTATCCTCTCTGTTTGAGGCAAGATCGATCTCTCAATACACCAGATCGATCTCTTAAGCTCACTGACTTTGAGCAGATCGATCTCTTCCTTACCAGATCGATCTCCTAAGTTCTCTGACTTAGAGGAGATCGATCTCTTAACCCTGGCAGATCGATCTCTTTTTACCTTAAACCCTTTACACCGTTTTAAGGCTTGCCAGATCGATCTCTTTCATCATGAGATCGATCTCTCATCAAGTATAAACCCAGGAGATCGATCTCTCATACCCTAGATCGATCTCTCATCAGCAGAACTCTAAGTTCTGATCCTGATATCTTCTAAACATGTTTGTATACCATTTTAACATTATTGTATTAACTTGTTTTGTCATTTCAAAATACATTAACTCAACAAATCAATTCGGTCAATCTGATCGCCTATCGGCTTACCCGAATTTTTGAGGTATTCTCGGGGATTTTTTTCTCCTTTTCCCTTTTTCCTTCCTTTTTTTCTTTTTCTTTTTCCTTTCCTTCTTTTTCCTTTTCTTTTCTTTTTTTTCTTTCCCTTTCCTTTCCGGCTACGGTGTCGTTTTGCTCTCCTCACCTTCGTCAGTGTTCCCGGTACTTTCGTCGGCCGCTATCAGTACCAACAGAACCGGCTCATCCTTCTTGTCACGACCCAAATTACCTAAAAATCAGAGTAAATTTTTTTGCTTTTTCATTTATTATTTAATTCTTACCTTTCTCTCATCGTGACCATCCTACAACACAGTTGGGCTATGATTCGGTGTTAGTCACCTCACACTATTTAACATTTCATTCCCATAATCATATATCAGAGTCTACTATCCTTTTGACTTTAAATAAACACATACCCAATGGTATTTACATGACTCTACATCCCCGACATAATATCCGTTTACAGTACGGTGCATTACATATTTAGATACAAAACCATACAAATGTGTATACCTGTCTCTCGATGGGTAGCAGCAAGCAGCGGATATTAAGCATGCAAGTCCTCAGCCGCTCAATAATTATTACAAGTGCTCTGAAAAGATGGGAAAATAAGGGGGGGTGAGCAAACCACACGCTCAGTAAGGCAATTATGCAAGTAAGTAGATAACTCCACTATCTACATGCTCATAATGCCATGCCCTTAAATCCATTTCTTTTCATTTAAAATTACACGCACAAAGTCATGCATATTCAATGCCATAGTTTATCCAAAACTATTTGTGCATATATAAATCATGTAACTCATGCATTCAAAGCATTTTATGTGACATCATTAAATCAATATTCAGCATGAATTAAATCAAGATCATGCAGTCTTTTATGCCATGTAAGACAAAACATGGATTTCAAATGAAAGCATGGAAAACTTCACATGCTACTGCATTTAAATCAAAACATTAAAACTGCAGTTAAAACTAACCCTTCCGGGTCCATCTCATAAGACAATTCAATAAAATTCATTATAAAACTCCGGTTATAAAACCACCCTTCTTTCAGGGTCACATATCATAAAATCATATGAAATTATAAATTCATCAAATCGGGGGCCTGACCCCTCCTTCGGGTCTACCCTGGTCTAACAGACCACAAGTTATATCATGTGAGACAATCAGGTAATTAACAGTAACATCGAGGACTATGGCCATATCCTAGTGATCCCTGGCAACACGGTACCTAGTGTGCGGGGTATCACACCTGAAACGGGAGGTGGGTCGTCCTACCCGCCAGAACAGCATAACACCAGGATTGCGAGGGCAAGGCTTGCTGCCTCGTGGCTCATGCCACTCCACTCCAACAATCCCCACGGTACAGCGTACTCCGCGTGACATACACGGTACAACGTACTCCGTGAACCCAAGCTCAATCAGGGGTGCCTGTAATAGGTCTTATCCACCCATAACATCTCTGTCTCAGGATGCACGTGTGAGCATATCATCTCACTGTGACACACAGTCTACAGGAGGCTCCAACACGGCTATATGCATGTAATATAAATCCATGTGCGAGCGAAGCTCAAGCACGGCTCCATGCATATTCATGATATCTGAAAACCTCGTGCGAGCGAAGCTCTAGCACGGTTTCATAAAAATCAGTGAAATCTGCGTACGAGCAGCGCTCCAGTACGACTTAAACTGATTATAATTTCATGTAATTCCACGTACGAGCAACGCTCTAGTACGGATATGTATATAAATTCAGTGAAAACCTCGTACGAGAAAAACTCCAGTACGGCATTCAAATGAATTATGAAAACTACGTAAAACTTTGTGCGAGCAACGCTCCAGCACAAATGAATGCTCAAATAATCAAATCTCGTGCGAGTTACACTCCAGCACGACTTTATGCATAATTAAATCAAATCTCGTGCGAGTTAGACTCCAGCACGGCTTCATGCATAATTAAATCAAAACAGGATGCGAGCTAAGCTCCAGCATCTCTCATGCATGTCAAATCATTAAAAACTAGTGCGAGCAATCGCTCCAGCACCATTTTATGCATACCACGTCAAAACAAATCAAAACATGTCAAAACAGGTCAAAACAGAGTGCGAGCTAGGCTCCAGCAGCTCTCATTTCACAATAATAAAAATCAGTGCGAGCACCATGCTCTAGCACATTTCATGCATATGATGTCACACAAAACGGTGCGAGCAAACGCTCCAGCACATTTATGCACATTCACAAACGCAGATATAGTGCGAACTACGTGTCGGCACTATCTGTTTCCATATAAACTTGATAGTTGGCCTCTTTTCCAAAGAAATTTCATTTAAATATTAATAACACCTACGTAGTGTTAATTTGGGAAACTTATGCAATTATTGGCCAATCTATCGATTTACTTTGATTAAAACCAATCAAATCTTTAATTCGGAAAATTCCTTAAATCATGCATTTCATGCATGTCATGCTTTCACCATCCTTAGGTGAACTTCCCTCAATAGGGGTAAAATAGTCTTTTCACCTATTTCGATCCTCAAAATTATTTAAACCACTTTTAGGATCTTTATACATCATCAAGGCATACATACATATTCAGTGTACAGAACACTATTAAAATACGCGTAGCTACCTCTAGCTACTCACACAATTCCCTTACCTCATTTATCTGTACAGTCTGACCTTTCCTCTGATGACTCGTCACGCAGTCCGATTTGCTCTGAATCCAATTCAAATCTCCGGCACTGCGGATACATATTCATCAGGTCAATTACAATACAATTAATTGTATTCACAATTTTCTGGGCTTAATTTAAATCATTGGGCCTGTTTTCCCATATTGGGCCCGATTGCACCTTAATGGGCCTTAATCGGCCTTAAGCCCGTTTACCACACTTTATCGAGGCCTATTGGGCTCATTGGACCCATCAATATTTATTTAGCCTCGTTCTAAATTTTCAGATAGCTTATGAATTATTTACGACAATTTATCCTAATTTCTAGAATTTAATTCATTTATACGGAAATTAAATCCGTAATTCATGCGTTAAATATCAATCACGCATAACGATATAAAATTGTCGTAAATAAGGGTCACATACCCGTTATTCCATGATCGTACACAAATCGAGGCTGTCTCGAGCTCTCAGTGGATGCCAATTGTCGAGCTACACAATTAAATATATTTTCGGGTAAACTTTCAGTCGATTATTTATCAAATTAAATATTCTAAAAATTAAATCGGTCAATTTGACCGCTTACCGACTTACCCGAAGCTCGATTGCATCACTGGAATTTTTCTCAATTTTTTCTCTTTTTCTTTTTCCCTTTTTCTTCCTTTTTTCCCTCTCTTTTTGGCTGAACCGGTCCGGTCCGGTTCAACCCGGTTCGGACCGCCGGTTCAGCTCGGGTCCGGTTCGGCCGGTTCAGTCCGGTTCGGCCGGTCCAGTTATCCTTTGGTCGTGCCGGCGCCGTCCGGTCGGTTCTCTGGCCGATTCCGGTGCCGTTCAACGCGCCATGGACTGGGCTTCTCAAATCGGGCCTCGGTTTGTCTCGAATCGACGCCATCGCCGGCGAATCGGGGTTTCTTCCCCGCGGCTTCCCCTCCGTTTTCCGACGTTTTCCGGCCACCTCGCCGCGCGTCTGGGCTGCTGGAGGTTCGCCCGATGCTGGGCTACGTTCGCCGGTCCTCGCTGGCCTCTCAGCGTCGCCGGTGGTTCGCCGGTGACGAACCTCCCCCTCGGGTTCGGCCTTCGCGTCTTTTGCTTCGTTTTTCGCCTCTGTTTCTTTTCTTTCTGTTTCAGACTTTTCATTTTTTTTTTATTATTTTTTTTTTTTTATTTATAATTAAATTTTATTATTATTTTTATTCAATAAAATAATAATAAAATTCCCAAAAATATCTAAAATAATCTTAGTTTATTCATTTAATCTGTAAATAATTTTCTCAGTCCGGTTTTGCCTTTTCGATATATTTTTCGATTATTTTCGGGATTATTTTTCGATGCGAAAATCTCGGTTCATTTCAATAAATTCATATCTTGATCAATTTAACCCGAAATTTAATTATTTCTTCATCATTGATCAAGATTTCTCATTTTCATATTTTTAATTATATTTTCTTGTCCCGATTAATACCGAATTTTGGTCTTTTGACCATTTTGCCCTTGCACGTATTCGAGAATGCCATTTAAGTCCTTTTGCATTTTTAAATGCACTCGTAAATTTTTATTTATTCCCTTTTTGCCCTTATGATAAAATCGGGTCTTACAATCTCCCCCACTTAAGAAATTTGGTCCTCCAAATTAGAACCAAGTAATATGAGTCCAGAAATAACTCCGGTTACATCTATCATATCATATACAGTCATCCTCAAGTGACTTTCTCCGGAGTGTAATACTATCATCATACTTAACTAGGGAGATCATTTCAAACCTCAACACTTTGTCCTTAAGTTTAATGCCCGAATCGATTCCTCCAATCATACGTTATATTTGCATTGAGCTAAATTGTTGGAGCTCATATCTGATCACATATACTGGGTCCGGATAGTATTTCTTAAGCATCAAAAGATAAGACACATAGTGGATGCCTGCTTATTCAAGTGGTAATGTCAACCTACAGGCCTTATCTCCCACTTGTCCAATATCTCTATCCGAATCTTGTTACGTCTTTATGACAAATAATTGTCAACTATACTGATTCACCCTCGGTGAATTCCAATGATTTCCTGTCTCTTGTCAGCATAGCTTTTCTATCTGCTCTGAGGTGTTCTTAATCTCTCACAAATCCACTGAACATCCTCAGAGGTTTGTCTTACCAATTCGGGAACAATTCTCTATTTGTCACCCACTTCTTATCCAAGTCAGGGAACAACTCCCTATGGCCATACAATGCCTCATTTAATCTCATCCCGATACTCAAGTGACAACTGTCATCACTGGCGAATTTGATTAGTAGCAACTGATCATCCCAGGAGCTCATAAAATCAATTGCACACGCTTTCATCACATCCTCCAGAACCTGTACAGTCCTCTCTGACTGACCATCTGTCTGAGGGTGGAAGCTGTGCTAACACACAATCAGGGTCCCATAGCTTCCAAAAACATATTCCCAGAAGTGGAAAGTGAAGCTGGAATCCCTATCTGATACCATGCTCACTGGAACGCTACACAATGTTTCACAATATTCCACACACATAAATCCGCCTATACACTTAGAGTATCTAGGGATTTTCATAAACAGAATGTGGGTAGATTTAATCGATCCATTGACTATCACCCAGATAGCCTCATGATTATTCGGGTCCTCTGTAACCCATCACGAAATTCATGGTAACTTGTTCCCATTTCCGTGTCAATATAGGTAGAGACTGTAATGACTCTGCATACATCTATTGCTCTACCTTACTCTGCTGACATACGAGACACTTCTCCACAATCTCTACAATATCACTTTTCATATCTGACCACCAATACCCTTTTCAGAGGTTCTGATATATTTATTACTTCTCGGATGCACTGTATATCCCGAAGAGTGAGCTTCTGACAATACTACTATCTCATCTACTGTGGTCATGGGGAGCACTTATACTATCTCTGAACCTCTGTCAGTCATCATCACTCTCTGTGAACTCTGTCACTATACCCTTCTGAATCTGACCCATACCATCGACACCTTGTCGATCATCACGCTAAGCCTGGCAAATCCGGTCACACAAATCCGGTTCTAACCTCAGGCTAGCTGTCATAAAATCACCGTCATCATCAAGAAGGGATCACATCACTACTGAGGTTCACAACTGCTCTAGCAGCTCTCGCTCCCTGACCATCTTATGTGATACCATCCCGAGGCTCTTTCTGCTCAAGGCATCAACCATTACATTAGCCTTTCCTGGGTGGTACAATATTCACAATCATAATTCTTAGAAGCTCTAACCCTCATGGTTATCTCATTTTCTACTCTTTCTGTGAAAACAGATATTCGGGGCTTTTACGATCAGTGCATACCCGAAATTTCTTACCATATAAGTGGTGAAGCCATACTTTCAGTGTAATCGCTACGGCTGCCAACTCTAAATCATGGGTCAGATAGTTTCTCTCATGATCCTTGAACTATTTGGATCTATAAATGACTATCTTCCCATTTTACATCAATACACAGCCCAATCCTTATTTGGAGGTATCCATACACACTGAAACCTCTTGAGCTGTTGGTTATAGTGAGAATACTTATGGTGGTCAGTTCATTACTCCAATATACCAAAACTCATTGAAGCTATTTTCATACTTATCATAACACTCGTATGAAATCTTTTCCCGAATGAGACGTGTCAACTGAGCAACTCATTTCAAGAAACTCATAACACCTTGTCTGTAAGACAGTTTCCTGTTGCTACTCATACTCATCCCTGGACTTCGAATACATCATAATATCATCGCTGTAGATGACAACCAATCGGTCCAGGTAAGGTTTAAATACCTTAACGTAGTTGAGTTCCACTCAATATTTCAATTTTCCATATACTTGACCTATGTACGCATAAACGTACAATGTCATTTCGAAATAGCTTTCGTTCAAGATACTAGCTCACGTCATTTCTTTCCTCTTATATTGACGGCTTTTTTTTTTTTATAAAATTTTAATTTTTTAAACTTTCATGATTAATCAAGTTCTATATTTCTTTATTGTACCAGCAAAGGTACCCAAATTTTAATGTATATATTATGACCGTCGAATTCAATCTATAGATTATGCGTGCGCTTCTAGACACTGTCAAATCTTCAGGCAGGGAGATATTTTGAAATACCTTTATTAACCCTCAGATTTGACCACATACTGGGTGTAAATTTATCCACCCCTTATCCTTGGTCGCAATTCATATTCACTACTTATCGCTTAATCCAATTTACTTTGCATATCGAAGATATTCTTACCTTGCATACATATCTTATTCCAATATATCTCCTTTAATATATCACTTATAACTAACTCTTTCATTACGTGTGAAAACTTACAATCCTTATACCCATATTCAGTTAGTGAAAATCAACTAACTATCATCATCATGCCTAAGGGTACAGGCTTCACATTTTTCACTAACTTATAAGCAACTGAAGGCGGTATAATTAAATGCGTGGCACTAGGATCAATTAAAATAATTATTTCATTATTCACAACCAGTGTGGTATCTTCCACCACATCCAATGAAACATCAGTAGTGTCCTGGTCCAAGGCATACACTCGCCCTCGTCCAACATCTTATTTTCGTGATAACTACCACACATCTTACACTGTTCACACTGCTACTCTGTTTTACTGTTTACAATGCTCCGTAGCAGGTTGCGGTCCTCAAATCATAATACCCCTCAATAGTGTTAAAATTAGATATACTGGGGTTTATCAATCAACTTACCCCGTGATTTATCAGCTCTAAGCTTTTTACCAATTACCTTTTTCCCATTATGACATCTCTGTCATTCTCTATTCTCCTTTGTCTCAATTTCGGCCCTCACTACCTTTCTCAATCTCAGAGGCGTGCAACTCTTGATTTTATTTACACAGCTGTAGTCTGCGCACTGCCTCGGCATAGGTAGTGATGTCTAACGGGCAAATCGGACTCTAATTGACAATCTGAGTCCTTCCATGAACTTTCAAACATCTCGACTCTCACTGTTCATTGTGTCCGAGTCACATCTGCCCAGAAATATAAACTGAGTATCATACTCGTTAATCAACATGTTCCTCTGGGTCAGAGTAAAGAATGTCATCTGTAATTTTCTTTAAAACAGTGTCCGGGATATTCTGTCACCGGAATATATCTCGAATTATTTTTCATGTCCAATTTGGATGTCGAAATCTTCAAATGGGTCGAGCGAACTTCAATTAATGTTTCGACTCGCCCTCTAATCTCATATATACCTTGAGCAAATAGCTCACAAAATATTCCCTACACTCCGCTCCAACCTCGCGAAGCGTATCTCAATACTGTCTGATCTCTCTGTCAGACTCTATTCGATCTCTCTATCGGACTCTGTGGGGCATGATCAACCAGCCTCCATGTCAATCTCATCTCAAGTCTCATGTGGCGACTCAGTACAACTCATGGGCCTACCTCAACGGCCTTGAGCTCGTGTACTCGCCTCTCAACCATAGCGGCTATCAGTCAATGAGTCTATTCTTGCATTTAAAACCAAATTCTTAGCTGCACTTCCATCTCGATATACATAATTGTATCTAAATAATGCACAGTACATGGGGATGTAAACTTCCTTAACCACTAACACCGACTCATATCAGGCCAACTCAAGCTCTGATACCATTAAACCTGTCACGACCCAAATTACCTAAAAATCAGAGTAAATTTTTTTGCTTTTTCATTTATTATTTAATTCTTACCTTTCTCTCATCGTGACCATCCTACAACACAGTTGGGCTATGATTCGGTGTTAGTCACCTCACACTATTTAACATTTCATTCCCATAATCATATATCAGAGTCTACTATCCTTTTGACTTTAAATAAACACATACCCAATGGTATTTACATGACTCTACATCCCCGACATAATATCCGTTTACAGTACGGTGCATTACATATTTAGATACAAAACCATACAAATGTGTATACCTGTCTCTCGATGGGTAGCAGCAAGCAGCGGATATTAAGCATGCAAGTCCTCAGCCGCTCAATAATTATTACAAGTGCTCTGAAAAGATGGGAAAATAAGGGGGGGTGAGCAAACCACACGCTCAGTAAGGCAATTATGCAAGTAAGTAGATAACTCCACTATCTACATGCTCATAATGCCATGCCCTTAAATCCATTTCTTTTCATTTAAAATTACACGCACAAAGTCATGCATATTCAATGCCATAGTTTATCCAAAACTATTTGTGCATATATAAATCATGTAACTCATGCATTCAAAGCATTTTATGTGACATCATTAAATCAATATTCAGCATGAATTAAATCAAGATCATGCAGTCTTTTATGCCATGTAAGACAAAACATGGATTTCAAATGAAAGCATGGAAAACTTCACATGCTACTGCATTTAAATCAAAACATTAAAACTGCAGTTAAAACTAACCCTTCCGGGTCCATCTCATAAGACAATTCAATAAAATTCATTATAAAACTCCGGTTATAAAACCACCCTTCTTTCAGGGTCACATATCATAAAATCATATGAAATTATAAATTCATCAAATCGGGGGCCTGACCCCTCCTTCGGGTCTACCCTGGTCTAACAGACCACAAGTTATATCATGTGAGACAATCAGGTAATTAACAGTAACATCGAGGACTATGGCCATATCCTAGTGATCCCTGGCAACACGGTACCTAGTGTGCGGGGTATCACACCTGAAACGGGAGGTGGGTCGTCCTACCCGCCAGAACAGCATAACACCAGGATTGCGAGGGCAAGGCTTGCTGCCTCGTGGCTCATGCCACTCCACTCCAACAATCCCCACGGTACAGCGTACTCCGCGTGACATACACGGTACAACGTACTCCGTGAACCCAAGCTCAATCAGGGGTGCCTGTAATAGGTCTTATCCACCCATAACATCTCTGTCTCAGGATGCACGTGTGAGCATATCATCTCACTGTGACACACAGTCTACAGGAGGCTCCAACACGGCTATATGCATGTAATATAAATCCATGTGCGAGCGAAGCTCAAGCACGGCTCCATGCATATTCATGATATCTGAAAACCTCGTGCGAGCGAAGCTCTAGCACGGTTTCATAAAAATCAGTGAAATCTGCGTACGAGCAGCGCTCCAGTACGACTTAAACTGATTATAATTTCATGTAATTCCACGTACGAGCAACGCTCTAGTACGGATATGTATATAAATTCAGTGAAAACCTCGTACGAGAAAAACTCCAGTACGGCATTCAAATGAATTATGAAAACTACGTAAAACTTTGTGCGAGCAACGCTCCAGCACAAATGAATGCTCAAATAATCAAATCTCGTGCGAGTTACACTCCAGCACGACTTTATGCATAATTAAATCAAATCTCGTGCGAGTTAGACTCCAGCACGGCTTCATGCATAATTAAATCAAAACAGGATGCGAGCTAAGCTCCAGCATCTCTCATGCATGTCAAATCATTAAAAACTAGTGCGAGCAATCGCTCCAGCACCATTTTATGCATACCACGTCAAAACAAATCAAAACATGTCAAAACAGGTCAAAACAGAGTGCGAGCTAGGCTCCAGCAGCTCTCATTTCACAATAATAAAAATCAGTGCGAGCACCATGCTCTAGCACATTTCATGCATATGATGTCACACAAAACGGTGCGAGCAAACGCTCCAGCACATTTATGCACATTCACAAACGCAGATATAGTGCGAAATACGTGTCGGCACTATCTGTTTCCATATAAACTTGATAGTTGGCCTCTTTTCCAAAGAAATTTCATTTAAATATTAATAACACCTACGTAGTGTTAATTTGGGAAACTTATGCAATTATTGGCCAATCTATCGATTTACTTTGATTAAAACCAATCAAATCTTTAATTCGGAAAATTCCTTAAATCATGCATTTCATGCATGTCATGCTTTCACCATCCTTAGGTGAACTTCCCTCAATAGGGGTAAAATAGTCTTTTCACCTATTTCGATCCTCAAAATTATTTAAACCACTTTTAGGATCTTTATACATCATCAAGGCATACATACATATTCAGTGTACAGAACACTATTAAAATACGCGTAGCTACCTCTAGCTACTCACACAATTCCCTTACCTCATTTATCTGTACAGTCTGACCTTTCCTCTGATGACTCGTCACGCAGTCCGATTTGCTCTGAATCCAATTCAAATCTCCGGCACTGCGGATACATATTCATCAGGTCAATTACAATACAATTAATTGTATTCACAATTTTCTGGGCTTAATTTAAATCATTGGGCCTGTTTTCCCATATTGGGCCCGATTGCACCTTAATGGGCCTTAATCGGCCTTAAGCCCGTTTACCACACTTTATCGAGGCCTATTGGGCTCATTGGACCCATCAATATTTATTTAGCCTCGTTCTAAATTTTCAGATAGCTTATGAATTATTTACGACAATTTATCCTAATTTCTAGAATTTAATTCATTTATACGGAAATTAAATCCGTAATTCATGCGTTAAATATCAATCACGCATAACGATATAAAATTGTCGTAAATAAGGGTCACATACCCGTTATTCCATGATCGTACACAAATCGAGGCTGTCTCGAGCTCTCAGTGGATGCCAATTGTCGAGCTACACAATTAAATATATTTTCGGGTAAACTTTCAGTCGATTATTTATCAAATTAAATATTCTAAAAATTAAATCGGTCAATTTGACCGCTTACCGACTTACCCGAAGCTCGATTGCATCACTGAAATTTTTCTCAATTTTTTCTCTTTTTCTTTTTCCCTTTTTCTTCCTTTTTTCCCTCTCTTTTTGGCTGAACCGGTCCGGTCCGGTTCAACCCGGTTCGGACCGCCGGTTCAGCTCGGGTCCGGTTCGGCCGGTTCAGTCCGGTTCGGCCGGTCCAGTTATCCTTTGGTCGTGCCGGCGCCGTCCGGTCGGTTCTCTGGCCGATTCCGGTGCCGTTCAACGCGCCATGGACTGGGCTTCTCAAATCGGGCCTCGGTTTGTCTCGAATCGACGCCATCGCCGGCGAATCGGGGTTTCTTCCCCGCGGCTTCCCCTCCGTTTTCCGACGTTTTCCGGCCACCTCGCCGCGCGTCTGGGCTGCTGGAGGTTCGCCCGATGCTGGGCTACGTTCGCCGGTCCTCGCTGGCCTCTCAGCGTCGCCGGTGGTTCGCCGGTGACGAACCTCCCCCTCGGGTTCGGCCTTCGCGTCTTTTGCTTCGTTTTTCGCCTCTGTTTCTTTTCTTTCTGTTTCAGACTTTTCATTTTTTTTTATTATTATTTTTTTTTTTATTTATAATTAAATTTTATTATTATTTTTATTCAATAAAATAATAATAAAATTCCCAAAAATATCTAAAATAATCTTAGTTTATTCATTTAATCTGTAAATAATTTTCTCAGTCCGGTTTTGCCTTTTCGATATATTTTTCGATTATTTTCGGGATTATTTTTCGATGCGAAAATCTCGGTTCATTTCAATAAATTCATATCTTGATCAATTTAACCCGAAATTTAATTATTTCTTCATCATTGATCAAGATTTCTCATTTTCATATTTTTAATTATATTTTCTTGTCCCGATTAATACCGAATTTTGGTCTTTTGACCATTTTGCCCTTGCACGTATTCGAGAATGCCATTTAAGTCCTTTTGCATTTTTAAATGCACTCGTAAATTTTTATTTATTCCCTTTTTGCCCTTATGATAAAATCGGGTCTTACACTTCTGATCACGTCGGTACCCTCCGATCACACCCAGCTACCGTGGATCACCAGAATCGAGCCCTTTTTTCCCGTCGACTTTTCCTCCTCCGTTCGTTGGACTCCGACGTCGATACGACGTGTTGTCGGTACTAGCAGGTTCGCCTGAAGCTCCTCTTCCTTCTCCGACCCTCACCTGGCCTCGTCGTTCGTCGGTGGTTCGTCGGCTTCTCGGATGCGCCTTCAGCTTCTCTGTTTTTTTTCGTTTTCTTTTGTTTTCTCTCTCTTCGAACCAAATTTCATTTTCTTTTTTTATAATTTATTTTATTATTATTATATTCATTAAAATACTATATTTTTTCCAAAATATCTAATAAACTATATATATTTTATTATATAATTAATTTATTCAATTTATTTAATTTATTTTTCCCCTTTTCAGGTATATTTTCTCCGTATTTTTTCGAGATATTATCCCAAGTGAATTTTCGATAAATCTTAATAATTTCAGATCTTGATCAATTGGACTCAAAATTCGATAATTTCTCCTTCATTGATCAAGTGTCCTAAATCCCTATGTTTAATTAAAATTTTCTTATCGAATTTACACCGAATTTTTGATCTTTTGATCGTTTTACCCCTGCATTTGTTCGGAACAAATTTAAGCCGACTTTCCTTCATACGCCCACTATCTTTTCTTATTTTAAATTCTTATTTTTAGTCAACTTGATTTCGATCCCTTTTGCTTGGCCTATGACCATCTCGGCCCTTATTTGGCTACTACATACATTCACCGATATTTCGTTTTATTCCATTTGCAAATTTAATTCAGTCAAAGCTCTTCTCATGATTCAATCAATATGTGGAAGTGTGCATCACATGAATCATAAGGAAATGCATCAACAAGTACTTAAAAAGTGGGTCTTACAAGAGCTCCTTAAGGATTATGACTGCGAGATTTTGTATCATCCAGGTAAGGTGAACGTGGTGACAGATGCACTCTGTAAGAAAAGTATGGTGTCGTATATGATGGTCAGAGAATTAGAGCTAATGGAACAGTTCGTCGGACTTAGGATTAATGTTCAAGAAGCGGAGGTTGGATTTGTGGCTAGCCTACGGATTGAGCCCAGTATCTTATATCAGATCAGAACAGGGTAAAGAATTGATTAGAGGTTATTAGACATGGTTAACCAGGCAGAACAAATTTCGTAGTTATTTTACGATCAGTGAGGATGGACTGTTGAGGTTCAGAGGTCGAATTTGTGTTCCGAACGATGATGCCCTAAAGCAATAGATTTTGAAGGAGTCTCATTGTTCCCATTACACCATGCACCCAAGCTATACTAAGACGTACCATGATCTATGGAAGGTGTACTGGTGGACTGGTATGAAGCGGGATATAGCAGAATTTGTGGCCAGGTGCTTGGTATGTCAATAGGTTGAGATTGAGCATTAGAAGCCCGCAGGACTTCTTAAGCCCTTACCAGTGCCTACATGGAAATGAAAGCACATAACGATGGATTTTATTATCGGATTACCATGGAAACCGAAGAGGCCATAAGATGATCTGGGTAATAGTAGACAGAATGACAAAAAGTACCCACTTCCTCGCCATTAAGAGTACAAATTCTTTGAATGCCTTGGTAAAACTGTATGTCAAAGAGGTAGCTCGTTTACATGGGGCTCCTGTGAGCATTACGTTATATAGAGATCCCAAGTTTACCCCTATATTTTGGACACATTTTCAGAAAGCCATGGGATCTCAGTTGAGCTTCAACACCACCTACCATCCTCATGCTGATGGTCAGTCCGAACGGACTATTCAGACCTTGGAAGACATGTTAAGGGCGTGTGTATTGGATTTTAAAGGTTCATGGGATGATCATTTGCCCCTTGCAGAGTTTGCTTATAATAACAGCTACCATACTAGCATTGGGATGACACCTTATGAAGCTCTATATGGCAGGAGATGTAGGTCCTTAGTTGCTTGGGAAGAAGTGGGTGATCGAAAAATTATGGCTCTCGATTTAGTGGAACAAGCAACAAAGGATGTTCAGATTATTTGCGATAAACTTCGGGCTGCTTAGAGTAGACAAAAGAGTTACGTCGATATGCGTAGCTGGTCACTTGAATTTCAGATTGGGGACTCTGTGTTTTTGAAGGTATCTCCGAGTAAGGGCATCATGCGTTTTGGAAAGAAAGGGAAGTTGAGTCCTCGCTTTATCGGTCCGTTTGAGATACTAGAGAGAGTGGGAGATGTTGCTTACCGACTAGCTTTACCTCCACAGCTTGTTGGGATACATAATGTCTTCTACGTCTTCATGTTGAAGAGATATAATCCAGATCCTTCCCATGTCATTGAAAATGAAGCTTTGGACATTCAGAGAGACATGAGTTATGTGGAAGAACCTATTTGGATCCTCGATAGGAAGGAAAAGGTACTTCAAACGAAGGAAATTTCGTTGGTAAAGGTTCTCTGGAAGCATCACTCAGTAGAAGAAGCAACTTGGGAATTAGAGAGCTTGATGAAAGAGAACTATCTCCGCTTATTTGACGGACTTGAGTGAATTTGGAGGACCAAATTCCTAAAAGGTGGGGAGAAATGTGAAACCCGAAATTTTCATTTTTATCACACAATTGGAAGCTAAGAAATAATTAAGTACATGAAATAATGTTATGCAAGCCTGAAACCATCGAAGCACTCGAGCTAATAGTGTGGGGCTCGACATAACGAAAATCGAGGTAAGACCTTAAGCCCGAGAATTTCTTAAGAATTTTATGTATGGTCATGAAATGATTTTTAGAAATGAAAACTAAGGTACCGGAAGTGAAAAAGTTAGTAAGGCTCGGGTTTGCACTAAACCGAGCAAATGGATTTGAAAATAGAAATAAATTCGGATTAAATTAAAAAAATTGACGAAAATTATTCTGAGGTGATAAGAAATTAATATAAAGTGAAATTGACTTGAGAAATCAAAATCAAGTGGAAATATGAAGGTTTTAGGGATCAAATTAATTTTTAAGGTAAATCGAAAACTTTAAGCCATTTTACTTGGTATTGACCAAATCATTCAAATTGAGCTTAATCAGGAAACTTTTCTTAACCAAGTGACCTCCAAATTTTTATGGCCAACACTAGAGACATAGTATAACACTTGGGAAGTGATAATTTGGAGAAAATTGGACTAAAAATAATTTTCCTACATTTTACAAAACAGAACAGAAAACTGTTCTGCTTCAGAAAACAAACCCCTGAGTAGAAACATTCAATTTGAAGATCTTCCAGAAATATTTTGACTCCTAAAATTTTCAAATATAAATTCAGCATCCTAAGCTTTCTACAACCATCTAATTCAACCCCATCTGATTTTCCAGCTGAGAGATCTGACATTCCCAACCTTGTCGTTGAGGTCATCCATATACCTTAATTGTGCAAATTTTTCAACGACCTTCCTGCCAGATTCAGATGATCATCAAGAAGGATCAAATCTTCCCCTTCAAGTCCTCTATAACATATAAAAAATTCAGCCACAAAAAACATTCATTTTCTAGGTGAAAAACTCGAAAGAAAAACAAAGGCAGAATCTGCCCTGTTTCGGGTAAGAAGAAATTTTGAGATTTTTGATTCTTTAATCGATTTTTGAGCTAGTTTTTCATGGTTTTAAGTTATATACATGTTGAATTTCATTTCAAGATCAATTTTAAGGAATAAAAATGTGGTCAACCTTGGACAAACCCAAGGTAAGGTCGATGGATGATGATGAAGTTGATATATGTTGTTGTTCGGTGTTTTTGGAAGGTTTTTGGTTAAATGGAATTGGATGATTTAATTTCTATGAATGATTTAAGGTCTGGAAAGCATGGTGTTGATGTCTTTGTGGTGAAATTTGGATGGATTTAAGGTTGTTAACAGTTAAAGTTATACAAAAAACGTTCGGCTTATAGCTTAGCTTAGTGTAAAACCGAAAAGTGTAAAAAAATTGGTGAAATTGGATGATGTCTAGTATGCGTTGGATCATTAATAAGCATATAGACTATTAAGAGGATGAATGTGAAATTAGAATAATGAAATTGGCTAAAATGGCTTAAACCGACACTTAAATCAGTATAACCGAGAAAATCAAAAAGTTGACCGAAAAGTCAAAATTGGTCAAACTTTGAGAAGATAAATACATAATTGAGTATGTTAAGATGAAATTGATTAATATATGATGAATTCGTATCATTTTTGGTAGCTTTGGAATTCAGTACGCAAATCGAGGTAATCTCGAGACCCGACAATTGTGCGTCGCCCCAAGGTCTACGAGGTAAGGGGTTTAATTTAGCTTAGTTATGACCTATTTACGTTCATGAAATGATTTATAAAACATAATTATATTCATGAAATGATTTACGAAGCATATTCATGTTTATGAATGATTTACAAAGCATATTTATGCTCATGAAATGATCTAATGAAGTATATTATATTTTATGAAATGATTATAGAGTATGAAACACATGGATATTTTATAATTTTCTATATGACTTTATATTCATGTTTCAAAGGAACCTTTTATGTTTTTCGAAAGTATTTAAGAAAAGAAAAAGAGATTTGAAACTAGAAGGCTATTTATATGCATGCCCGTTACTTGTGGTGTTCCGGCTCCGCCACTTGTGGTGCTTGATACATTGGACCCTAAAGTTCTTGTCTTCACCTGTGTGGTGGTTGACTCGCTACTCGTGCTATCTGATGATGATTTCTGGTAGTATCTCGTGCCCGCGCAGCACACATGTATGTCTCTCGCACAACGAGTGCCACTAGTGCCCGTGCTCTAGCTATGTACTAGTGTAAGTTATGATGATTTGATAATACCTATGTTTATGATTTGTTGTACGACCCTGATCCAGTCTACAGCCCCTACCATGGCCATCAGTATGATTATGACCCTCTACGGAGGATGACGTATGATGCATGTTAGCTACTCAGATATAGCCTAGTCTCCACATTTTGAGGATGATGTCTTTATGAAAGAAAGTATGATGATGTTTTTATGAATGAAAGTATGAATGATGATGATTATGAATGAAAATATGAATGATGATGTTCTTATGAAAGAAAGTATGATGATGTTTTCATTAAAGAAAACATGTTTTACGTTTTCAGATGAAAAGACCTATATGATGATTTAACGAAAGAAAACATGTTTTGATGTTTTTATATGGAAAAGACATGCATGATGCTAAACAAGAAAGTATACATATACATGATATTTTCTTGTAAGGATGTTTTACGTATGAAATAAAGTTTATGCGTACATTTAACTGTCATGTTTCAAAGTAAATTCATGATTCAGTTTTCATAAGTATAAATGTATGAAGGTTTAATTGCATGATTTTTTACATGCTTTATATAGTCATAATTATTCTAAACATATTCCTTACTGAGCTTTTCCCTAGAAGCTCACCTCCTTTTTTCTCCATTTCAGATTACCTGCAGTAAGGGTTACACAGCTATCTACGAAGTACTTGTTCAGGTATAATAACAGATTTTTATTTTCAGACATCTATAATGTATAGATACGTGGTTGTATAAATACTACGGGATGTAATGATTGTTCCTATGGATTAGTATGTAAACATTCAAGAAACAATTAATATGTTGATGATATTTACTATTTAACGCATGCGGTGGTTGTTGTCGAAATTTTGGCAATACTAAGGATTAAAGAAATAAATAAAAAAAGAAAGAAGTATCTTAGACTGTGCAGGAAACAACCTAAGTAGAAAAAAAAAGTTAATCCCTATTTCCGCGCTTCAGGGGCGTTACAACTAAAATGCCAAACAACTTATTTAAACTTCTAAGAGGAACTTTCAAAACTGATTTTTACTTACATATTTTATTATCGTATAGTTTGTAGAATTGTATGTACATATAAATATATATATATATATATATATATATATTTATATTTATATTTATATTTATCACTTTATAAAAAGTAAAAAAAAGTTATAAAATCTTAAACAAATATAAAAGATAATTTCTAAAGCGAAGCAAGGGCAATTTCCTAGTTTATTTTATTTATTTACATTTAATAAAAATGTGAATAACTTAATTTAAAATAACATAACATAATATAATTTATATTTAAAATTATTCAAAATCAAAATGATTTAAAATTTGAAGAATTTAAAACATTGATTGAAATTATTAAAATTTAAATTAAGTATAATTTTATTTTTAATAATTAATAAGATTAAAATCTAATACATTTGAGGAGAAAATCATAGATTAAACAATATTGGTGGAAAATAGTGAAAAATTGTAAAAAATAATAAAGAATCGTAGAAGATAGAGGAAAAATAGAAGAATGAAGAATTATTTATATTGAACAGTTTAGGGTCAAGTAATTTTGTAATTACTTACATTCTATTAATTTTTGTTAATGATGTTAAGTTATTTGGGGGTGGAGTGCCAATTTTAATAATAATGGATAAAAGTTGAATTATAAGCAAACCTAAAAAATTTAAATAAAATTTACCCTTTTTATTTATAAATAGTTAATAGTAAATTACTATCTAATGACTTAACTTGATGAGAGTTGATTAAATAAGAAGGTTAAATTCTTTAACAATTGGATTACTCAAGGTAGTAAAATTAAAAGGGCTTACTATAGGAAGAAGAAAAAGAAAGAAAAATCATAAATCATTTTTCATATTTTCAACATAGCAAGCAATTTCATAAAGAGAAATTTTAAATGCAACAACATTTTTCTTAGTACAATCATTTTACTTTTATTTTTATTTTTAAATAAGGATTCCATTGCTATTTTACTTTCAAGTACATTCTTGTCGAATTACACTAGTAATACTAGCATATCCCTTTTCTCCATTACGACCTTTATTGCTCAAATGTGTACTGCTTCATTTGTCGTCCTTCTCACAAGAGTGACTCAACATTTAGTATACATTGCCATTAAAAATTTTGCATCATGAATATTATTGTTTGCCCTAGAGAGATCCTTGTCCTTTGAAAGTTTGAATTCAACTTGTTGAAAATTTGACTTGCATCGATCTATATATAACAATATTTTTTTTAATGTAGTTGTAATGAGCAAAAAAAAAAAATTATTATATTTAGTAACTTTCTTGCATAAAAGGGATAAGGTTAAAAAAACACTACTCTTCAATCTTCCAAGATTCAAATCATCATTATCATCATCATCATCATCATAGAACCTTTATCCCAATAGATTTGGAAGGTTACATGAATCGATATATGAATTTACGCTAAGCTGTCAACATGAATTCTCCTCCTCTACTCATTTCTATACAAGGTAATGCATTCTTCAATCTTGCATAAAAGGGATAAGGTTAAAAAAACACTACTATTCAATCTTCCAAATCATCATCATCATAGAACCTTTATCCTAATAGATTTGGTAGGTTACATGAATCGATATATGAACTAATGCTAAGTCATCAACATGAATTCTCCTCTTCCACTCATTTCTATACAAGGCAATGTGTTCTTCCAACTCTCGTATTGCTATATCTTTTCAAATGACTTCCTTTCAATTGTTTTTGGTCTTTCCTTAGCCTTGACCTTTTTTTACTACTTATAGCCTCCACTCTCTTAATTAGAGCATCCACAGCTTTACGTCGTATGTGTCTAAAGTCCAAACCAATGTAAATGACTTTAACTCATGTTGTCTTAGATTGGTACTACTAAAATCTTCTTGCGAATGTTTTCATTTCTAATTTTATCATTTCTCATATATCCACATATCTATCATAACATTCTCATTTCTACTACACTTATCTTCTGTGTACGTAGTCTCTTAGTTGCCCAACATTCACTATCATATAGTTATGTTGGTCTAATAACTGTCCTTTAAAACTTTCCTTTTAACCATATAGGAATTCTTTTATCGCATAATACAACTGTAGCACTTCTCTACTTATCACATCACCATCAATGTTTTAATCTATCTGTACGATCGACCCTAAATATCGAAAATGATCTCATTTTGGTATGTTCAACCCATCTGACGTCACTGTGTTTTGATCTTCCTCTTTGTTTGAATATATTTACATTCTATGTATTCAGTCTTCACCTTGTTTAGTTTGAACCCTCTAGATTCTAGCATCTGTCTATATAGTTCTAACTTTACATTAACCTTTGCTCTAGTCTCAGCATACAAGATAATATCATCTATAAACTTCATACACTAAAGCACTTTATATGGATGGACTTTGTTAGTTCGTCTATTATTGCAGCGAATAGACTTAGTGTCGACCCTTTATGTTACTCCATTATGATAGGAAATTCACTTATCTATATGTCCTTACATGTATCCTTACATCTTCATACATGTCCTTAATTTGTTCAATATATTTTACGGGAACTCTTTTTTTCGTTAAGGACCATCATAGCACTTCCCTAGACACCTTATAAAATTAGTTTTTCATGTCTATAAAGACCATATTGTAACGACCCTTGACCCTTGAAATCGAAAAATTTTTTTTTTGAAGTTAATTTACCCACTTATTCTCTTATTCACTTAGGTTGTATTCCTATGCAGTGTCGAATTACTTTTCCTAATTTTTTATCCGTAATTATACTTAATTTTTTTCCATTTGACATATATGGCCGATAGAAATTTCGACAGTACAACGACTTATATATGAGCCTACCCACCTGCAATTCAATTGTTTTGACAACCCTAGATATCCACAACTACCAAGCATGCTTTCCAACAATCCTAGATATCTATAACTACCAAGCATACTTTCCAAATCCACATTTATAACTTAATACATCCATATCGATTTAATACCAACCATGTTAAAACCTAATCCCAAGAATCATATTCTTTACATCGTTTTCCTTACAAATTACATCCCAACAAAATATTCTCAATATATATCTGTGCTTACAAGTATATCTGGTAAAGGAATGTAATTGTATACCTTTACTGCGTGTACAAAAAGTAGCCTAGGGTAACTCTTTCCCACAGCCTACGTCGTGTACGCGGTAGGTAGCGCCCACGGATCACTGCAAATGGTCTGAGAGGTAGAGGGGTGAGCTTTAGGGGAAAAGCCCAATAAGAAAATGTATTTAAAACGGTCCTAGAAATTCAAATATATAGAAAACATAATAGTACGTATAATGATTACTTTCGGAAACTAATATAAAGGACATTCAAGGATTTAGGAAAAATCGAAAACATCGAGATTCAAAACGTAATTCTTTAAGTACGTGAACTTAACAGATATTACGTAAACTTTTCGTACATTCAGAATTCCAAAACAAGAATACATGTCAAATTACAAACTATAAAATCAAATTTTGAAAACAGAATTTAAATTTTCAAATAGAGACTACATCGGCCCATATAATTATCATGCGGCAATAACATATTCATCATGCGGCAAATAACCAAGTCATCCTCCGTAGAGGGAATTCAAAACCTATGGACATGGTAAGGTTGTAAACGGGATCAAGGTCGTACAGCGTTCAGAACTCGAAAGTGAAATTCAGAACCCGAAGGTGAAATTCAAAACCCGAAGGTAAATTCAGAACCCGAAGGTGAAATTCAAAACCCGAAGGTAAATTTCAGAACTCGAAGGTAAATTTCAGAACCTGAAGGTAAGTTTCAGAACCCGAAGGTAAATTTCAAAACCCGAAGGTAAGTTTCAAAACCCGAAAGTAAATTTCAGAACTCGAAGGTGAAATTCAGAACCCGAAGGTGAAATTCAGACGCCACACAGACGAAGTTCAGACGACAAACAGGCGAAGTTGACATGCGTTAGCATACAACATAAATGACCCTTAGTCTCAAAACATACTATAGTTTTCGTATATAAAAATATCGAAATAAAATCATCTCATTCAAAAGACAATTTCAGAGAACATGCTCTCGTTTCAAAAGTCAAATTCGAAAATATGCAATTATTTAAAAACACAAATACAGAGAGCATATTCTTGATTAGAAATATAAATTTAGAAACATGCATGAAAATCATACTTAATGACTTTTTCAGAAAATAATTATTACTTTTTTAAATTATATCCCCTTACCTCGATCTATCGAAATTTACGAATTCGAGTGGTGACGCCTCTTAGTGCCTCCTTTAATTCCTTCTACAATCACCTACACCGAAATGGTATACTTAGCACCCTATTTATGCGAATTGTCCGAATTGCGTTAAAATCGTAACCTATTCGTTACTACTTCGTGTGTACATATCTAGGCCAACACGCACGTTTATATATTTTCTTTACTATTTATATATTTTATACATACAAATATTAACATATACCTTTATTATATACATCTACATGTATATACACACACATATATATATATATACACTCATATATATATATATATATATATATATATATATTTTTTATTTGTTTTCCATTTTTCCTTATCACATGTATATATTCTTTGTATGTACATATACTAACATACACATTTATCTTATACACCCATTTGTATATACACCTAAGTATATACACATTTTTCGTATACTCCTATATGTATATACACCTAAGTATATACACATATTTATTTTTTCATTGGCTTTCCTTATTCATTATCAAATATATATATATATACATATATATATATATATATTTTGTGTCTATTATTCATCTCTCCCATTTTTATTTTTATTTCACATCTAATTTAAAATCTACAATATCATGTTTATAGCCCATCATGCATATATATATACATGTATATCAAATGTACATATATAAATCTACCTTTCCTCTTCAAATTTCCAGCTTTCTTTTCTTCCTTTTTTTTTGCGTGTGTCGTCCCCTGCATCTCTGCCTCACGGTTTCTCCCTCAATTCAGCTTCAATTTCCTTTCTCTCTCAGCTCTCGGTCTGCCTCAATCCAATTCCAATTCCCTTTCTCCCTCAGCTCTCGGTTCCCAGCTCCAGTTCTCTTGATTCTGTCTCCCCTGCAGCCTCTCGATTTCCAGCCTTCTCCCTTCAGTCTCCCTTTCTTCTCCTCTGCCTCTCATTTCCAGCCTTTCTTTTCCGATCAGCTCCCCTGCTCTAGATTTGCTTTCTGGTTCTGCTTCCTTCCAGCCACAGTCTTCTTCTTCCTCTCCGATTGGCCAGCCTTCCGTCCCCTTTCCTTTCTTTCTCTTCCTTTCCTTTCTCTTTTCTCTTCTGGCCGACAACCTTCCTTCTCTTATTTTCTTCTTTCCCTTCCTTTCTTTTCCCCCTCTCCCAGCCGATCGACCTTTCTCCTCTCCCCCCTTTCCTTCTTCTTCCTCTTCTCCTTCCCTTTCCTGTTTTTTCCTTTCCCGCTCCCCGCTCCCCGCTCCTCTCTGTTTTTTTTTTTCAATTCGAAAGTAGCAGACGGAATTGGCTTAAAAGCCAATTCCGTACATGCTATATTTATATATATCATTTAAATATATATATATATATAATTATATTAATATATATTATTTGTTTATTTTTTTTGTATTATTATTTTTGTTTGTTGTTTTGTTTTATTGTTTGTGTTTTCCCATTTCATTTTTTTTTGGTTTTGTGTTCATCTATAAATTCTTATATATTGTATGTTATACATTCCAATATATATATATATATATATATATATATATATATATATATTTGTCCATTTAAATTTGTCTAGTATATATATATTATACCTATGTACATATATATATATATATATATATATACATTTTCTTTCTTTTTTTTTTGTTATAAAATCACCTAATGACAATATTCATGCCTTCATTGAAATTTTCATTATTTCGAAAATGAAATATTATTGATATTTCATCATTCCTCATAAATCCCGATATAAGTTTTTACATCAAATTTATTTTCGGTCCCTCCATGCTTGCATTTGCTTCATCACTTCTTGTAGCTTCGGTTTTCCCTGTCATTCACGGACTTCTCGGTTCCTATAGTCCTCGAGCCCTACAACGAATATTCACACTTCCATTAAAATTTATTATTCTCATTTTTATATACAGTCTAACTAAATGTAGGAAATTTGTGGGGTTTACACATATGTAGGTGTGTAAGTGAACTGAATATAAACGAACATTACTATTGTTCATTCATTTATTTTTTAATACTATTCGTGTTTGGTTCGTGTTAGTTAAGCTAGCTCATGAATATTAACGAACATGTTTCGAGAATGTGTTTATGAATATTAAAAGAACATGTTCGAAAACACGTATTTGTGAACATTAAATGAACATATTCATGCACACTAAACAAAAAAAATTATACAACCATTGTATTCACTCTAACGTATATGACGTAAATTAAAAAAAATTACATAAATATGTAATTTTAATAATTATATTAAAATGACTTATGAATAAATATATAATTTAAAATTTTTTTATTATCGAATAGCAAATGAACACTAAATGATTCATTAAATAATTGAGTTTTAAACAAACAGAAAATGAGTTTATTCGCTAATATAAATGAGCTAACTACATCTCTGTTTGTGACCGTTAAATTAATTAATCAACATAAATGAATAGAAATCGAACATATTCACGAACTGCTTGCCGAACATTCTATTCGTTTAGATCCTAGCTAGATGAAGATCTTTAATTTTTATATGGAACTAGAATTTTTTATATGGAACTAGAATTTTTTTATATAAATAACGATTGAATATTTATTTTGGAGCAATCTTAACCTTGTGATAGATCGACCTATGTTGTTAAGTTATAATGATTTTTTATGAAATAATCAATTTTAAAATTAGTTATTGATTACGTTAAAGTAATTAAAGTTTCAGTTAGCATATTAAAATACTTAAAATTACATGAATAAATATATCCTAAAATTTCTTTTACCGAAAGAAGTTCAACATCCACTATAAAATTTTGACATTTTAACCAAATGATCCAGATTTTTTTGAGTTTGAAATAATGACAACTTTTCATTTGTAGGTTAATTTCACCTTAACCAGCCACATCCAATTCCAAGACCGAGATGGATAAATTCCTGAAACTATCTTTTAGACATGCAAAAATCAGGAAGAACCTCACCTGCTCTACTTCAGTTTTGACAAAGACGTGACACGAACTGATAAAGGCTCACCTTCTCTTCAATTCTTGGTGAAAAAACATAAGCTAGTGAACCCCCATGTTCTATGATCAATCTCCTTTGGGTTTATGTCATTTTAGGGCTTTTGAAAAGGAATTTCGGCCATTGGGCCCCATTTTTAGTCTGTGAGTACGTAGTACTTCTGTGGCCCAAACTTAATTTAACTTTTTACACCCCGAAGCCAATATTTTTCTTTTAGGTAAACATTTAAATAAACAGTTTTTTTTTTTTTTTTTTGGAAAAGATTAAACAATTTAAAGTTAAAATTAATACCGCTAGTATTTAGTGCATATTTTATTAGGCCTAACTTATAAATCAATTTTTTTCAAGAAGTACTAATTTTAATTACAAGTATTTAATACATTTTTATTTTACTCTTTAATAATTCATAAAATTATGAGGATAACTATATTATTTAGCATTAATTTTTTATTTTTAATTATATTGATTTCATTTGTTTTTTATTCTAATTAATAAAAGTATTATTTTATTTTATTTATTTAATTCATTTTAAAACTTGTGATTTAATTTAATAAAGTTGATTATTTATTTTATTTATTAAAAATATATTAAAATGTTAAATAATTTTTAACACTCTACTACACTTTTAATTAAGTTTGTCAAATATTATTTTAATTTCTTTTACCATCAATTTTAAAACAGCTCTATTCTAATAGTATTTTTTATATTAGCTCGAGCTGCATTAAACAAACAGTTAGTCAAAAAGGCCTAAATTATTGGCAATAAGTATATAGTTTTAGATATAATTAAATAGGTGACGCATTGGCTTATGATAAGGAGAACTTTTTTAGATTTTGAGGTCTTTCGATTTATATCTTATGTGGGTTTGAGTTTAACCTAATTATTTACTAGTTTAATTAATTATAATTATATATTAATTTAATTATTTATTAATTTAATTAATTGTAATTATTTATTAATTTACTAAATTTGAATAAAATAAATTTAATAATTACCAATTTACAAATTAATATATTGATTATGATAATAATTTTTAATAAAAATGTGCTACTAAAAAAGTTAAATTATTTCAAGATCATCTATAAAAGCATGCTTTTACATTATCTAACAAAAATATGCCACAGGCATTTATTATATTTAAAATTAATTACTTCACTCATCGGGAATTGAACGTTATATTCTTTTTAGACTTCTGTGTAATGCCAATTGATTTGATCTGATTTAAATATATTCACAAAATTTTAATTCAAATTAAATTGATAGATTTTCTTTGAAATGTTTTAATTGAATAAATTTAATATTTTATTCTTAAAAAAGTTAATTTTAATTAAAAATTTTATATTTAAGATTAAATCCTGTCAAAATTTTATGACAACTTTAATTGAATCAAGTTTGTGGATGAGAATAAAAAATATTTTAGTTACTTAAAAGAATACTAAAAGATATAAAAAATTTTAATCATCATTATTATATCAAGAACCGTTATCTTAATAGAAGAATTTAATGACTAAAACCTCTTGATAATTAAAAAAGAGTTATTGTGACAGTCCGAAAGCGCAGAAAATATAATTAATTTAAAATTTTTCTTAAATCAAACTTTCTACTCGATGTGTATTCATATACAGTGTCAGTTAATCTCATATCGATTCGTTATTAAACTGCTTATACTTAATTATACTCATGCCGTTTTCTAACGAAATTTCGATGGCATCTCCCCTTATATTTATCACTACCCTCCTGCAATTTAAGAAGCAGTTCAATATCCACAATCCAGTTGATTTTATTTCTATTTCGTCAACCAATATCTCGATGATATCTCAACATCCATATTTACTTAACCAAATAACATGATATCAAAATAAACCCACTTTTCTAATTTATATACATATACCATCTTGATTACATCCCAACATTACTTAGATATAAGTGTCTACATTACATAATTGTCTGGATATAAAACGAATTGAATTATATCTCATGCGTGTACAAACAATAGCCTAGGGAGAGTCTCGTCTACTAGCCTATGTCACGTACGCAGCAGGTACTTGCGTTCATTGTAAATAATCTGTGGGGGAGGAAAAAAAAGGGGTTAGTTTCAACTAGCTCAGTAAGGAGTGCATATGAGATTTAGAAATCACCATCAAAGCATAAGTGTAATAATGACATAATTTCACATAATTATAAATACGTGATTAAAATCACAATTCATCAAAATATCATTATCTCAATTTCACAACACGTCATTTCTCAAAATAGTTATGGAGACTAGGCATAATATAAGTGTCATGAAAGCAATCATCACATTACATCATTCTCAACGAGGGCATCTTCAAATGAGGGAATCATCTCACATTATCAAAACGAAGGCATCTTACGCTACCAAAGCGGAGGCATCTAACGTTACCAAAACGGAGGTATCTCACACTACTAAAGCTGTAAGACCCGATTTTTATCGTAAGAGTAAATGGAATGAATAGAAATTTTTGAGTGCATTGAAAAATGCAAAATGATTGAAATGGTATTCCCGAACGCATACAAGGGTAAAACGATCAAAAGATCAAAATTCGGTATTAATCGGGACAAGAAAATTTAATTAAAAATAATGGATTTGAGAATCTTGATAAATAACGAAGAAATAATTAAATTTCGGGTTAAATTAATTAAGATATGAATTTATTGGAATTAACCGAAAATTTCACTTCGAAAAATAATCATAAAAGTATTTGAAAATTTTTTCCGAAAGACAAAATAATACCGATAAATTTATTTATTGGTTAAATGAATTAAATATAGTTTTTTTGATATTTTGACAAAATAATAATATAATATTGATTAAAATAATAATAAAAATAAATAATAAATAAAATTAAAAAAAATTAAAAAAATTCGCGAAAATAACGCGAAACTGGAAACAGAAGACAAGTGAGGGAGTCGAGCCCCCTCTGCCTCACCGGATGGAGGCGGCCAACGTCGGGCCCAAGCAAGCTGGCCGGAAGAGGGTGACTGCGAGCCACTGTCGGCAGCACCAGCTAGGAGGAACGGTGATCGGCGAAAGGAAAGATAGAGAAACCGAGAGAAACTGTAAATGGAGAAAACAGTAACCGGTGACCGGCGCTGACCTAGGCCCGGCCACCGCCAGTCGAGGGTGAGCCATGCGAAGACCGTCGATTGGTGGCAGCCTTGGCCGGTAGAATGACGGCCAGCGCCGAAAAACGGGAGAAAGAGAAAAGCCACCTACAGCGAGGAGAGAAGAGGCCGGACCGACCACTTTTCGACGACCTCGGGGAAAACTGAGACCAGATCCGAGCTGCAGACGACCCAACGGAGCTGCTGGCGGCGAAAACTGACGGAGAACCGACCGTCGAGCCACTGAACCGGTCGAACTGGACTGAATCGGTGGTCTGAACCGGGTTGAACCAGACCGAACAGGTTCAACCAAAAAGAAAAGGAAAAAAGGAAGAAAAAGGAAAAAAAGAGAAAAAAATTGGAGAAAATCTCAGTGATGTAATTGAGCTATAGGTAAGTCGGTAAGCGGTCGAATTAACCGATTTAAATTTTGAAATATTTAATTTGATTTAATATTCGACTGGAATATTACCCGAAAAAATATTTAATTGTGTAGCTCGACAATTGGCGTCAAACGAGGAATCGAGTCAGCCTCGATTTGCATACTATCATGGAATCTCGAGTAAGTAACCCTTATTTATGACAATATTGCATCTTTATGCGTGTTAGATAAATTACAGATTTAATTTTCGCATAAAATGGATTAAATTCTTAAAATTGGGATAAATTGTCGTAAATATTTAATTAAGCTATTCAAAAATTTAGAATGAGGCTCAATAAATATTGATGGGCCCAATGAGCCCAATAGGCCTCTATAATGTGAATAGTAAGTAAAAAACGGGCTTAAGGCCGATTAAGGCCCATTATGGTACAATCGGGCTCAATATGGGTAAACGGGCCCAATGATTTAAACTAAGTCCAGAAAATATAAAATACAATTAATTGTATTGTATTTGACCTGATGAATATTTATCCGCAATTCTGGAGATTGGATTCGGAGCAAATCGGACTGCGTGACGAGACATCAGTAAAAGGTCAGACAGTACGAAAAATGAGGTAAGGGAATTGTGTGAGTAGCTAGAGGTAGCTATGCGTATTTTAATAGCTTTTCTGTACACTGAATATGTATGTATACCCTGATTATGTATAAAGGTCCTAAAAATGATTTAAAGATTTTAATGACTCAGAATAGGTAAAAGTCTATTTTACCCCTATTGAGGGAAGTTTACCTAAGGATGATGAAAGCATGATATGCATGAAATACATGATTTAAGGAATTTTCTGATTTAAGGAATTTTATTGGTTTTTAAGCAAAGTAAATCGATAGATTGGCCAGTAATTGCATAAATTTCACAAGATAACACTACGTATGTGTTATTAATATTTAAATAAAATTTATTTGGAAAAATGGCCAACTATCAAGTTATATGGAAACAGATAGTGCTGGCACATAGCTCGCACTATATCTGAGTTTGTGAGTGTGCATAAAATGTGCTTGAGCGGTTGCTCGCACCGACTTGTGTGACATCATATGCATAAAATGTGCTAGAGCAGTTGCTCGCACTAATTTTATTCTTGTGGAATGCATGAGAAGTGCTGGAGCTTAGCTCGCACTCTGTTTTGACATGTTTGACTCGTTTTGACTTGATATGCATAAAAAGGTGCTAGAGCGATTGCCGCACTAGTTTTAATGATTTGGCATGCATGAGAGGTGTTAGAGCTTAGCTCGCATCCTGTTTTGATATAATATTGAATAAAAGCCGTGCTGGAGTGTAACTCGCACGAGTTTTGATGTATTTATGCATAAAACCGTGTTGGAGCTTGCTCGCACGAGGTTTTATACGGTTTTATAACTCATTTAAAAGTCGTACTGGAGTTTTTCTCGTACGAGGTTTTCACTGAGTTTTTATACATATCCGTACCAGAGTATTGCTCGTACGCAGATTTTACTTGAATTTATAATTATTTTAAGTCGTACTGGAGCGCTGCTCGTACGCAGATTTCATTGATTTTTATGACACCGTGCTAGAGCTTCGCTCGCACGAGATTTTTTGATATCATGAATATGCATGGAGCCGTGCTAGAGCTTCGCTCGTACAGGGATTTAAATGATATGCATATAGTCGTGTTGGAGCCTCCTGTAAACTGTGTGTCATAGTGAGATGATATGCTCACACGTGCATACTGAGACAGAGATGATATGGGTGAATAAGACCTATTACAGGCACCCCTGACTGAGCTTGGGTTCACAGAGTATGTTGTACCGTGTATATCACGCGGAGTATGCTGTACCTTGGGGATTGTTGGAGTGGAGTGGCATTAGCCATGAGGCAGCAAGCCTTGCCCTCGCAATACTGGTGTTATGCTGTTCTGGTGGGTATGACGATCCACCTCCCGTTTTAGGTGTGATACCTTGCACACTAGGTACCGTGCTGCCAGGGATCATGAGGTTATGGCCATAGTCCTATGTTGTTATTAATAGTCACCTACTTGTCTCACATGATATAACTATTGGTCGATAGACCAGAGTAGACCCGGGGAAGGTCAGGCCCCCGATTTTATGATTTTATGATGTGTGACCCTGAAAGAAGGGTGGTTTTATAACCGAAGTTTTATAATGAATTTTAAAGAATTGTTTTATGAGATGGTTGACCCAGAAAGGTTAGTTTATACTGCGTTTTAAATGAAATGATTTAAATGCAGTAGCATGATGTGTTTTCCATGCTTTAATGATAAATTCATGAAAGGATTGTATATCATGATTTGTTTTATATCGCATGAAATAATGCATGATTTTGATTTAATTCATGCTAAGTATGATTTAATGATGTCACATAGAATGCCTTTGATGAATGAATAATATGATTTATATATGCACGAACAGTTTTATAAACTGAGTCATTGATGACATACATGATTTTGTGCTTGAGATTTTAATGAAAAGAAATGGATTTTAAGGGCATGGCATTATGAGCATGTAGATAGTGGAGCTATCTACTTACTTGCATAATTGCCTTACTGAACGTGTGGTTTGCTCACGCCTCTTATTTTCTCATCTTTTCAGAGCACTCACAGTTGTTAGTAAGCGGCTGAAGACTTGCATTCTGGGTATCTGTTACTTCCCATCGAGAGATAAGTATACACATTTGTATAGTTTTGTATCTGAACATGTAAATGCACAGTACTGTAAACGATTATGATGTCGGGGATGTAGAGTTATAAATACCATTGTGTATGCATTCAGTTAAAGTCAAAAGATAGCAAACTCTGATATGTGAATGTGATTATGAAAATGTATTGGTAAATAGGTGAGAAGTGACTAATGCCGAATCATAACCCAACTGTTTGTAGGATGGTCACGATGAGAGAAAGGTAAGAATTGAATAATAAATAAAAAGCAAAAAATTTACTCTGATTTTTGAGTAATTTGGGTCGTGACAGGTTTATTAGTATCAGAGCTGAGTTGGCTTGATATGAGTCGGTGTTAGTGGTTAAGAAAGTTTACATCCCCAAGTACTGTGCATTGTTTAAATACAATTGTGTATATCGAGATGGAATTGCAGTTAAGAAATTGGTTTAAATGCAAGAATAGACTCATTAACTGATAGCCGCGATGATAGAAGGGCGAGTACACGAGCTCGAGGCCGTAGAGGTAGGCCTGAGAGTCGTACTGAGTCGCCACATGGGACTCAAGATGAGATTGACGTGGAGGCTGGTATTGAGCATGCCCCACAGAGTCCGACAAAGAGATCAGATAGAGTCCGACAGAGAGACCGGACAGTATTGAGACACGCTTCGCGAGGTTGGAGAATATTTTATGAGCTAATTGCTCAAAGTATGCATGAGATTTGAGGGTGAGTCGGAGCATTGGTGAAAGTCTGCTCGACCCATCTTAAAAGTTAGACATCCATAATGGATAGAAAAAATAATTTTTGATGTATTTCGGTGATAGAATATCCCGGACACTGCTTAAAAGAAATTACAAATAAAATTCTCTACTTTGACCCAGAGGAACTGGTTGATTAACGAGTATGAATTTCAGTTTATATACCTGCCCAGATATGACCCGACATTATGAACAGTAAGAGTCAGAATGTTTGAAAGTTCATAGAAGAGCTCAGATTATTAATTAGAGTCCGATTGGGCCGTTAGATATCACTACCTATGCCGAGGCAGTGCGCAGACTACAGTATTGTGAATAAAATCATGAGTTGCATGCCTCTGAGATTGGGAAAGGTAGTAAGGGCCGAAATAGAGACAAAAGAGAATAAAGAATGACAGAGATGTCAAAACGGGAAAAATGTAGTTTGGTAAAAGCTTCGAGCTGATGAGTCACAGGGTAAGATGATTGGTAAGACCCCAGTGTATCCAATTTGAATACTTTTGAGGGATATTGTGATTGGAGGATCCCGACCTGCTTTGTAAGCAGTGAGAGCAGTGTAAGCAGTGAAGCAGTGTAAGCAGTGTAATAGTGTAGGATGTGTGATAGATAAAACCACGAAAATAAGATGTTGGATGAGGGCGAGTGTATGCCCTGGACCAGGACATTATTGATGTTTCATCTGATGTGGTGGAAGATACCACACTGGTTGTGAATAATGAAGTAATTATTTTAAGTAATCTTGGTGCCACGTATTTATTCATACCCCCTTCATTTGCTTATAAGCTAGTGAAAGATGTGAAGCCTGTACCCTTAAGCAAGATGATGATGGTTAGATGATTATCACTAACTGAATATGGGTATAGAGATTGTAAATTGAAAACAGGGGTGAAAACATCACTGAAAAGTGTCTGGTAAGTTTGACAAGTAATGAAAGAGTTTGTTATAAGTGATATATGAAAGGAGATAAGCTTTGAGAGGTGATAGATCTTGAATACGAGATATATTGGGATAAAAGGAGGATATATCCATAACCCAATCCATGTGGTCAAGTCTGAGGGTTAATAAAGGTATTTCAAAATACTTCCCTGCCTGAAGACTTGACAACGTCTGGAAGCGCACACATAACCTATAAATTGAAATCGACAGTCGTAATATATACATTTAAAATTTGGGTACCTTTATTGGTACGATAAAGAAATATAGAATTCGATTAATTATGAAGGTTTAAAAATTTAAAATTGTATAAAAGCCGTTAATATAAGAAAAAGAAAATGACGTGGGTTAGTATCTTGAATAGAAGCGATTTCGAAATGACATTATACGTTTATGCGTACATAGGACAAGAATATGGGTGATTGAAATATTTAGTGGAACTCAACTACGATGAGGTATTTAAACCTTACCTGGACCGATTGGTTGTCATCTTTAACGATGATATTTCGATGTATTCGAAGTCCAGGGAAGAGCATGAGTAGCAATTGGAAACTGTCTTACAGACGAGGTGTTGTTGAGTTTCTCAATGGGTTGCTCAGTTGACACGTTTCGTTTGAAAAAAGATTTCATACGAATGGTATGATAAGTATGTAAATGGCTTAGGTGAGTTTTGGTATATTGAAGTAATAAACTGACCACTGTAATTATTCTCACCATAACCAACAGGTCAAGAGTTTCAGTGTGTATGGATACCTAAATAAGAATTGGGCTGTGTATTGATGTAAAATGGGAAGATAGTCGTTTATGGATCCAGATAGTCCAAGGATCATGACAGAAACTATACGACCCATGATTTAGAGTTGGCAGCCGTAGCGTTTACACTTAAAGTATGGCGCCACCACTTAAATGGTAAGAAATTTCGGGTATGCACTGATTATAAAAGCCCCAAGTATCTGTTTTCACAGAAAGAGTAGAAATTGAGATAACCAAGAGGGTTAGAGTTTCTAAAGATTATGATTGTGAACATTGTACCACCCAGGAAGGGTTAATGTAATGACTGATGCCTTGAGCAAAAAGAGCTTCGGGATGGTATTACATATAATGGTCAGGGAGCGTGAGCTGCTAGAGCAGTGTGAGCCTCAGTAGTAATGTGATCCTTTCTGATGATGACGGTGATTTTGTGACAGCTAGCCTGAGGTTAGAACCGAATTTGTGTGATCCGATTTGTCAGGCTTAGCATGATGATCGACATGGTGTCAGTAGTGTGGGTCAGATTCAGAAGGGTATAGTGACAGAGTTCACAGTGAGTGATGATGACTTACAGAGGTTCAAAGATAGTATAAGTGCTCCCCAAGACCATAGTTGCTGAGATAGTGTTATTGTCAGAAGCTTACTCTTTGGGATATACAGTGCATCTGAGAAGTAATAAACATATCGAAATCTTTGAAAAGGGTATTGGTAGTCAGATATGAAAAGAGACATTGTAGAGATTGTGGAGAAGTGTCTCGTATGTCAGCAGATTAAGGTAAAGTACTAAATGTATATAGAGTTATTGCAGCCTCTACCTATATTGACACGGAAATGGGAACAAGTTACTATGAATTTCGTGATGGGTTACAGAGGACTCGGATAAATCACGAGGCTATCTGGGTGATAGTCGATAGATTGATTTAGTTTACCCACCTTCTGGTTATGAAATCCCCAAATACTCTGAGTGCGTAGGCAGAATTATGTGTACGAAAATTGTGAAACATTATGTAGCGTTCCGGTGAGTATGGTATCAGATAGGGATTCCCGCATCACTTCCCACTTTTGGGAATATTGTTTTGAAAGCTAGGGGAACCCGATTGTGTGTTAGCACAGCTTTCATCCTCAAACAGATGGTCAGTCAAAGAGGACTGTACAGGTTCTTGAGGATATGATGAGAGTGTGTGCCATTGATTTTATGAGCTCTTGGGATGATTAGTTATTACCAATCGAATTCGCCAATGATGACAGTTGTCACTTGAGTATCGAGATGACTTTATATGAGGCATAGTATGGCCGCAGGGGTTGTTCCCCGATTTGGATAAAAAGAAGTGGGTAACAGATAGAGAATTGTTCCCGAATTGGTAAGATAAATCTCTGAGGATGTTCAGTTAAATTTGTGAGAGATTAAGAGCACCTCAGAGCAGATAGAAAGCTATGCTGACAAGAGACAGAAACCATTGGAATTCATCAAGGGTGAATTAGTATAGTTGGCAGTTATTTGTCGTTAGATGGAATCCTCTGAGAGATTGGACAAAGTGGGAGATAAGGCCTGTAAGATTGGCGTTACCACTTGAATTAGCAGGCATCCACTATGTGTCCCATCTGTTGATGCTTTAGAAATACTATCCGGATCCAGCATAGGTGATCGGATATGAGTTCCAACAGCTTAGCTCAATGAAAGTGCAACGTATGATTGGGAAAATCGATTCGGGTATTAAATAGGAAAAAGAAAGTGTTGAGGTTTAAGATGATCTCCCTAGTCAAACTCTGTTAGTAGTATTACACTCCGAAAAAAGTCCTATGAGAATTAAAAAGTATGATACGATAGACATACTCGGAGTTGTGTATAGACCCATTTGACTTGGTTCTAATTTGGAGGACCAAATTTCTTAATTGGGGGAGATTGTAAGACTCGATTTTTATCGTAAGAGTAAATGGAATGAATAGAATTTTTGAGTGCATTGAAAAATGCAAAAGAATTGAAATGGTATTCCTGAACGCGTGCAAGGGTAAAACGATCAAAAGATCGAAATTCGGTATTAATCGGGACAAAAAAATTTAATTAAAAATAATGGATTTGAGAATCTTGATCAATAACGAAGAAATAATTAAATTTCAGATTAAATTGATCAAGATATGAATTTATTCGAATTAACCGAAAATTTCACTTCGAAAAATAATCCCGAAAGTATTCGAAATTTTTTCCCGAAAGACAAAATAATACCGATAAATTTATTTATTGGTTAAATGAATTAAATATAATTTTTTTGATATTTTGGCAAAATAATAATATAATATTGATTAAAATAATATTAAAAATAAATAAAAAATAAAAATAAAAAAAAGTAAAAAAAAATTGTGAAAGAAACGCGAAACTGGAAACAGAAGACAAGTGAGGGAGCCGAGCCCCCTCTGCCTCATCGGATGGAGGCGGCCGGCGTCGGGCCCAGGTGAGCTGGCCGGAAGAGGGTGACCGCGAGCCACTGTCGGCACCACCAGCTCGGAGGAACGGCGACCAGCGAAAGGAAAGATAGAGAAACAGAGAGAAATAGAAAACGGAGAAAAGAGTAACCGGTGACCGACGCCGATCTAGGCCCGACCACCGCCAATCGAGGGAGCGCCATGCTAAGACCGGCCGATTGGTGGCAGCCTTGGCCGGTAGAATGGCGGCCAGCGTCGAAAAATGGGAGAAAGAGAGAAGCCACCGACGGCGAGGAGAGAAAACGCCGGACCAGCCACTTTTCGACGACCTCGGGGAAAACTGAGACCAGATCCGAGCTGCGGACGACCCAGCGGAGCTGCTGGTGGTGAAAACCGACGGAGAACCGACCGGCGAGCCACTGAACCGGTCGAACCGGATTGAACCTACGGTCTGAACCGGGTTGAACCGGACTGAACCAGTTCAGCCAAAAAAAAAAGAAAAAAGGAAGAAAAAGGAAAAAAAGAGGAAAATTTGAGAAAAATTCCAGTGATGTAATCGAGCTACAGGTAAGTCGGTAAGCGGTCGAATTGACCGATTTAAATTTCAAAATATTTAATTTGATTTAATATTCGACTGGGAAATTACCCGAAAAAATATTTAATTGTGTAGCTCGACAATTGGCGTCAAACGAGGACTCGAGTCAGCCTCGATTTACATACTATCATGGAATCTCGAGTAAGTAACCATTATTTACGATAATATTGCATCTTTATGCGTGTTAGATATATTACGGATTTAATTTTCTCATAAAATGAATTAAATTCTGGAAATTGGGATAAATTGTCGTAAATATTTAATTAAGCTATTCGAAAATTTAGAATGAGACTCAATAAATATTGATGGGCCCAATGAGCCCAATAGGCCTCTATAATGTGAATAGTAAGTAAAAGACGGGCTTAAGGCCGATTAAGGCCCATTATGGTACAATCGGGTCCAATATAGGTAAATGGACCCAATGATTTAAACTAAGCCCAGAAAATATGAAATACAATTAATTGTATTATATATGACCTGATGAATATTTATCCGCAGTTTTGGAGATTGGATTCAGAGCAACTCAGACTGCGTGACAAGACATCAGTAAAAGGTCAGATTGTACAGAAAATGAGGTAAGGGAATTGTGTGCATAGCTAGAGGTAGCTATGCGTATTTTAATAGCTTTTCTGTACACTGAATATGTATGTATACCCTGATTATGTATAAAGGTCCTAAAAATGGTTTAAAGATTTTTAGGACTCGAAATAGGTAAAAGCTATTTTACCCATATTGAGGGAAGTTCACCTAAGGATGGTGAAAGCATGATATGCATGAAATGCATGATTTAAGGAATTTTCTGATTTAAGGAATTTTATTGGTTTTTAAGCAAAGTAAATCGATAGATTGGCCAGTAATTGCATAAATTTCACAAGATAACACTACGTATGTGTTGTTAATATTTAAATGAAATTTATTTGGAAAAAGGGCCAACTATCAAGTTATATAGAAACAGATAGTGCTGGCACATAGCTCGCACTATATCTGAGTTTGTGAGTGTGCATAAAACGTGCTTGAGTGGTTGCTCGCACCGACTTGTGTGACATCATATGCATGAAATGTCCTAGAGCGGTTGCTCGCACTAATTTTATTCTTGTGGAATGCATGAGAAGTGCTGGAGCTTAGCTCGCACTCTGTTTTGACATGTTTGACTCGTTTTGACTTGATATGCATAAAAAGGTGCTGGAGCGATTGCTCGCACTAGTTTTAATGATTTGGCATACATGAGAGGTGCTTGAGCTTAGCTCGCAACCTGTTTTGATATAATATTGCATAAAAGCCGTGCTGGAGTGTAACTCGCACGAGCTTTGATGTATTTATGCATAAAGTCGTGCTGGAGCTTGCTCGCACGAAGTTTTATATGGTTTTATAACTCATTTTAAAGCCGTACTGGAGTTTTTCTCGTACAAGGTTTTCACTGAGTTTTTATACATATCCGTATTAGAGCATTGCTCGTATGCGGATTTTACTTGAATTTATAATTATTTTAAGTCGTACTGGAGCGCTGCTCGTACGCAGATTTCATTGATTTTTATGACACCGTGCTAGAGCTTCGCTCGCACGAGATTTTTTGATATCATGAATATGCATGGAGTCGTGCTAGAGCTTCGCTCGCACAGGGATTTAAATGACATGCATATAGCCGTGTTGGAGCCTCCTGTAGACTGTGTGTCACAGTGAGATGATATGCTCACACGTGCATACTGAGACAGAGATGATATGGGTGAATAAGACCTATTACAGGCACCCCTGACTGAGCTTGGGTTCACGGAGTATGTTGTACCGTGTATATCACGCGGAGTACGCTGTACCGTGGGGATTGTTGGAGTGGAGTGGCATTAGCCACGAGGCAGCAAGCCTTGCCCTCGCAATCTTGGTGTTATGCTATTCTGGCGGGTAGGACGACCCACCTCCCATTTCAGGTGTGATACCCCGCACACTAAGTATCCTGTTGCTAGGGATCATGAGGTTATGGCCATAGTTTTATGTTGTTACTGATAGTCACCTACTTGTCTCACATGATATAACTATTGGTCGATAGACCAGGGTAGACTCGAAGGAAGGTCAGGCCCTCGATTTTATGATTTTATGATATGTGACCCTGAAAGCAGGGTGGTTTTATAACCGAAGTTTTATAATGAATTTTAAAGAATTGTTTTATGAGATGATTAACCCAGAAGGGTTAGTTTATACTGCGTTTTAAATGAAATGATTTAAATGCAGTAGCATGATGTGTTTTCCATGCTTTAATGATAAATTCATGAAAGGATTGTATCTCATGATTTGTTTTATATCGCATGAAATAATGCATGATTTTGATTTAATTGATGCTAAGTATGATTTAATGATGTCACATACAATGCCTTTGATGCATGAATAGTATGATTTATATATGCACGAACAGTTTTATAAACTGAGTCATTGATGACATACATGATTTTGTGCTTGAGATTTTAATGAAAAGAAATGGATTTTAAGGGCATGGCATTATGAGCATGTAGATAGTGAAGCTATCTACTTACTTGCATAATTGCCTTACTGAGCGTGTGGTTTGCTCACCTCCCTTATTTTCCCATCTTTTCAGAGCACTCACAGTAGTTAGTAAGCGGCTGAAGACTTGCATTCTGGGTATTTGCTGCTTCCCATCAAGAGACAGGTATACACATTTGTATAGTTTTGTATCTGAACATGTAAATGCACAGTACTGTAAACGATTATGATGTCGGGGATGTAGAGTTATAAATACTATTGTGTATGCATTCAGTTAAAGTCAAAAGATAGCAAACTCTGATATGTGAATGTGATTATGAAAATGTATTGGTAAATAGGTGAGAGGTGACTAACACCGAATCATAGCCCAACTGTTTGTAGGATGGTTACGATAAGAGAAAGGTAAGAATTAAATAATAAATGAAAAGCGAAAAATTTACTCTGATTTTTAGGTAATTTGGGTCGTGACAAAAGCGGAGGCATCTCACGTTACCAAAACAAAGACATCTCACACTACCAAAACGAAGGCATCTCACGTTACCAAAACGGAGGTATCGATGTGCAGATATCATGTCGAATCCTTAGTCTAAAAAACATGTCATTATTATGCTGAAAATAGTTTTGCCTTCACGTAGAGCTCATATAATAGTTTTGCTTGTAAATCTTGTTTAAATATAAAAGTATATTTGTTCACAAAACATCCAAATCACAAAACCGAGCTCAAACCGGCAGAACATGCACACAAAATAATAAATCTCAAGTTAAACACTTTTCTCAAGAAATATGCTCGTTTATAAAATTATTTTATGTTCCAAAGCATTTTCATCAGTAAAGAACACATGCACAAAACGGTTGCATCCCTTACCTCTTGCACCTTAGGAGTTGAAATATACCCGGGTCTCGGACTAACCTCGATTCATGTGTCGAATTCTCGAGCTGTTCAAAATAACGTCAAACCATCAACAGATACTCATTATACCTCTACTTCACACTTCTATTCATTCATACATTTTCACAAACACCTTATGTGTACATTTCATAACTTCATCCAATTCCATTAACTAGTTTCACAAAACTGTCTCATGATCATGCATATAACATTACTAACACATTCACATAACCCATTTATCATTTAATCAACCATATCTCATTTTTCTCACACTAAACCCATTTTTAGGTCATGGTTGATTCATCATATTCTAGGTATTTTCAACCAACAATACATATACCAATCAACTCCTAACAACATCTAGATAAACATACTTAGAGTTGGTATATTGAAAACTCACCTAGCTTTACTTTTCTCTTGTCTGAAATTAGAAGACCTTTTTGCTCCTTCAATCCAACGAGTTAAATGTTGATTCCAAAGTATGTTGTTCTCCTCCTCACAATGAACAACTTTGCTCAAATAGTTTTTTCTCAAATCTTTTTAGGAAGGGTGGTATTCTAGAGTGAGAAAACTAGGTTACTTGTGACAATGGAGGAATGTTTGATGTTTCAAGGAAAAGAGCTTGAATGTCGGGCCCTTTTTATAAAATTGGCCTTATGAGATTGTTCTCCAAGGGTGAGAGATCGATCTCCCATTGTTTGAACTTTCTCGATATTCAGTTTGCAGGTTGTAGGATGGATATGCTCATGGGATAAAATCGATCTTTGCTTGGCAGAAGGCTTTAGAGATCGATCTGGCTTTAGGAAGAGATCGATCTTTGGTAGCTAGAATCTTTTAGAGATCGATCTGTCTTTGGGGATGAGATCGATCCTTGTTAGGCAAAAGCATACCGAGATCGATCTGCTTAAATGAGAGATCGATCTCCCTTTTGCAGAATGCTTTGGTTCTACATTTCAAGCACAATGCAATCGATCTCCCCTTGCACTAAGATCGATCTCCCCTTGCTCTGCAACATTCCAGCTGCAATTTTCTCAGATTTTCAAGGGTAACTTTGCATTCACTTGCTTCACTACTCATTTTGCATTCTATCTCCACTTAGAGCATGGAAAAGTTCATTTCTTATGATTCACATACAATGTGACTTGTGTATACTGCTTGGAATCATAAAAGATACTTAGAATTCACGTTTGAGTCCTTATATTTAGTATGAAGGTTTTGAGTTCCATTTGTTTAGTCAGTGACAACTTCAGCCCTTATTTAGCCATTACGTGAATTCATGAATATTCATTCATTCTCTTTGCAATTTCATTCAAGCAAAAACTCTTCTTATGACTCAATTAACATATGGAAGTGTGTACATCATGTGAATCATAAGGAATACATCACCAAAAGTGGGTCTTACAGTTATAACATATTATAAAACTTAAATTTGAATCTAAGTTATCTCACCCATCCTTAATTATTAAGTATTTCTTTTGTAATCAAATATATATTTATATATATATATATATATATATGAATTTAATGGCTTTTAAAATTTAATTGTAAAGAGTGAAATACTCCGACTTGACGTAATTGTTGCTATTGTTCTTAAGAGAGTAAAGGGTATAAAGCTCCATCTTTTTCAGATTTCTTAATAAAAATAAATATGAAAAAAAAAAAGAAGAAGAGCTTTTTGGTCCAACCGCATCTAGAGACCACGCCAAATAACATTTTCCAAGTCTCGCGAAACTCACATAGGACAAGATATGCAATACTAAATAACAAAATTATTAGCAAATTCGCTTCACAGGCCAAAGCTATAATTGAATTATTGATATATTGTTTTAGTACTAATCTAATCTAATTTACATATTTATTTTTATAAATAAAAAGTTTTGACTTTTAAGAATTTGATGTAGACATATTCATGGATCAGATCAAATCGATTTTGAGCAAGATTATTTTGGCTTGTTTTAATAGCCAAATATATCCTTAACCTTTTGTACAAAATGAAAATAAACCCTCAATTTTTAATATTACTGTATAAACACTAAACGTTTTAAAATAATGCAATTAAGTCTAAACCAATTATAAATTTTTATAGTAAAATAAAAAAGTTGATGGCTTATAAAACCTTAATTTTCTATTTATTTTACTTAATTGTATTATTTTAAAAGGTTGAAGGCATATTTTATAGTAAAATAAAAGTCTATGGACTTACAATAAAATTAAAGGTCGAGAGTTTATATCCATTTTATATAGAAAATTGAGAATATATTTCGCTATTAAGCGTTTATAGTTTTGGCCCATTACCAATTTCGATTCTAATTCCTTTCAGGAACTAATGAATCAAATCCAGTATGTGCAATTGAAGCATGTGTTTCAGATCAAATTGGATAGATTTTGGGTCAATCCATTTTTTGAAAGTTCAATTATTATTTATCCAATTCTGATAACCAAAAATAAGAAAGAAGATCAAAGATTTTTTTACGTAGAAAACCCTTTTAAAAATCATAGGACCATAATTCATAATTTTTTTTTTTACTATATGTGAAATTGTTTACATGATATAATTTATAGAAGCTAAAATAAAATATTCTTCAAGATTAATAAGAATTTGTTTCAAAATTTCTTCCCTTTCTTTGGAACTATACCCATAAAAGTTGTATCTTATTTCATGTTCTTGGTTCCTTGATTTGGCTACGAAGCAATCTTCAAGACATTTGAGCATGCATAATGATGTCAGGAAAAAGATTGGTTCAATGGTCTATAATTATTCTTCCACAACTAGAGAATGAGAAATTTTATGCGATGGAGGATCGTTAAACCACAAGAAAATCTCATGCCATTGAAGTTAAGACTATATATTGTCTTTTGCTTTATATCCAGCATTGATGGAGATTGAATTTTGTTAAATCAAATAGAAGTGCAGCTTATTTGAGCTACCTAGACTGATGAGATCGAGATGCAGTGCTCTGGTAAATGATGATGATCCTTCTTCATTCAACTTCTTCCTTATTGCTACCTTTATTGCATCCAAAACACCTCCTCTATTGCTGAAATCGTCGTTTGAAACATGGTGTTGGTTTGACATTTCTTTCTCATTGTTATACAAAGCAAATAATTTTCGGAGGAGATCTTAAATTGACGACTTTTGGTTGTCAATATAACTATCACTCTCGAGAAAATCAATGTAATAGTAAAAATGGTTTTGAAAGCCCAAGTTTCTATGGCAATCCTAGAGGGGAGTGAATAGGATTGACTTAATTTTTAAACAACTCAGTTTGTAACAAAAGTTCAATGGGAAATAACAATTCAATGAAAATGATAAAACTTAAGACATAATTGAATTTTTAAGTGTGTAGGGATAGAAAGAATTGACACAAGTACTTATAGAGATTCAACCTACCATGCCTACATCTTCTCCTTTAGCATTCCTATTAAGGAGTTCCCAATTCATTAAAATTGAAATACTCTTTCAAAGGCTAAAGTATAACATTTATGCTCAAGATAGAAACCTTTACTACCTTTTCATAGGCTAAGGTATGACCTCTATCTTTTTCAAGGATCAAGATAAAAACTTTTACAACTTTGAGTTTCTATATAACTCACAATGGACTACAAGAGGATACATCACTTTTTGATAATTTACAAGCTTTAATTTTGAATTACAAACTCTAAAACCCTCTAAGGTTGGGTGTTTTTTACATTATATAAACTCCTTAAAATTTCTATACTTAATTATAATTAAGTTAAGTGAAATGATCGATTAATCATAAAAATATGTGTATTCATTGTAGGACTGAGAAGTGATGGAAACCAAGAAAACTGTGAAAGATTTCAGAGTTCGGATGTGGAAAGGTGAGAAATTAAATTGAGCATGTTAAAGCATTAAATTCATATTTTTCTCATCGTAACTCAAAATTCTATTTAAATTTAATTGTGGTAACTTAGACGAAATTAAGAACTAAGTGAGGTGAATTTAAAAAAAAGAGAGTATTCCACACTTAAGAAGAATTGTATACATATATATATATATATATAAATCTTTATATACTTATAAATATATATAAATAACCACCAATTGTAAATATAATAATATTTATATTGTTTTTATTATATAATATACTATATTGTTTTATTTTACAGTATAACATTTATTTTAAATTATACTACATTATGTTTATTTATAACACATTATTCTATTTTATAAAATATTATTTTGAGTTAGATAGTAAAGTATTGTTAGTTGTACGGAATTGGCATCCAAAGGAAGGCAACCCCGTACCCCCACCACTCAGTTTTGATATGTTTCTTAAAACAGAGGATTAACCTCTGTACATTTTCAAAACAAAGGTTGGTTGAGAGAAAGAAAAACTTAAAAGAAAAGAAAGAGAAAGGAAACGAAAGACCCAATCGACTTCGGGTTAGATCAGTGCAGGAGAGAGTGAGGCGCCGGAAGGAAAAAAACGGCGTGAAAGGAGGGAAGCGAAGATCCATCTCACGTCCTTCCCTGCATCCTTCGACAGGTGGACGAGGTGAAGGTTGAAATTGGGAAAGGAAAGAAACCAAAACAGGGGTGCACCTGAAAACCCAGGAAATGAGAAGAAAGACTCACCTGCCCCTTCGAAGCAGGACTCAACAAGGTCCAACTCTTGGGTTCTTGCATCAGTAACAAAGGTGAGTGAAATGTTGAAGCGATAGTGAAGCTTGGACTGAAAACTCTCGGGTTCAAAAGGGGAACCTGTGTTGAGGGTGTACTGCAGTAAGGAGAGCTGCTACCGTTTCTCTCTCGGTGGTCGAAACAGGGCATTATAGGAGAAGAAAACCTCGGTCAGGAAGGCAGAACAGAAGGCGTGGATGGTGTTTGTAACTAATAAACCAAATGAAGTCAGGGAGAGTTAACTAAAATCAAGGCGGCACTAAGAGGCTTCCTTGGCAGCTGCAACGGAACCTAGCTGAATCAAGGCATCTTCTCGGTGAAGAAGAATCTTTGCTGCTACTTTGAAGAAGATCAAAACAGCCAAGTACATTAAAGAATGAGGAGTGTGGCTGGTTTTATTACTGAGGTAAGGGACACCATTGAGCATATATGTAAAGCATGTAAATTTGGTAATAAATGAACTAATGAAAACCGAAAAATTGGGGAAGTGGTTTGAAGCACCATAGAGCAGCCAAGATTATTTTCATCAAGGGGTCTCTCGGTTTTGAGCCGTAGCCAAAGAAGGAACCGAATACCGAGGGATGTCGCAGTTCGGATGGGAAGCTTTTCGAAATTGATGAGGAAGGTCCTCGGAAAAGTTCGTTTATTTATATATACTGATGGTGGTCGTGTCACCAGATCCACGTGTGCAACTATCCTCCTGCCACGTGTCGAACCAACAACAGGCCACGTGGCAGATTGGCGACAAAACCGCTATGCGACACCGTTCCTGGAGGTGCGACAGAGTGTTTGATGCGAGAGGAGTCTACCGCCTCACAGTCTGTCGCGCATCGTGAGCGGCAGACCTCCATCGCCCATGCACGGCACAGAACTCTCGCACAGACCGCGGTAGAAGTCTCCCGCTCAGTATACGGCATACTCTCCCGCACAGACCGCAGTAGAAGTCTCCCGCTCAGCATGCGGCATACTCTCCCGCACAGACCGCGGTAGAAGTCTCCCGCTCAGCATGCGGCATAGTCTCCCGCACAGACCGCGGTAGAAGTCTCCCGCTCAGCATGCGGCATAGTCTCCCGCACAGACCGCGGTAGAAGTCTCCCGCTCAGCATGCGGCATAGTCTCCCGCACAGACCGCGGTAGAAGTCTCCCACTCAGCATGCGGCATACTCTCCCGCACCGATCGCGGTAGAAGTCTCCCGTACAGATCGCGGTAGTGGTCTCCCGCACGAACAGCGGTAGATATCCCTCGCCCAGCGTAGTGGCAGAGCAGCTCCTGCTTAGACAGCGGTAGAGGTCCCTCGCCCAGCGTAGCGGCAGAGGTCTCCCGCACCAACAGCGGTAGAGGTTCCATGCATACTCTGCCGCCAGACTACTTCCCCGCAAGTTGCATGGCCCAAGGCGCGACAGAGTGCCCTATAACTCTGTCGCGGCCCAGACACGCTCCTGGACCTCAGCTCGAACCGACTCAGAAGCCTATAAATATGAGGTGAGCCTTCTGAGATGGAGGAGATCCGGAGATCGATCCAAAATCCAAGAAAAACAGGGGGAACACTTAAACACTCTGATTTAAGCCATAAACTCTCCTTTTCTTACATACATACACCAACTCCCGATCACTGACTTGATCGTCGGAGTGCGCGTGCAGGGACAAATCCCTGCCCCCTCTGATTCCTGTTGTTTTTGCAGGATATACGAAGAACACGTGGAGCAAACTGTGACGATTGACTTAACTGTCAACAGTACAATCCGATCACGTGGAAAGCAAAGCACTGTTGCCGTCAGGTAGGCAACATCAATTGGCGCCGTCTGTGGGAATCCGGACAAAAAGCCAGATTCTCTATCAAAATGGTGAGAACACGCTCTACGGCGGAGGTGACAGGAGGGCAAAATTCTGTAAGTCCCCCTGCCAGATCGGAACAAAGGAAGAGACACAGTGAAAGGGCTCAAGCAGAACCCTTAGTCTCCCTGGAAGAATTCGACGCCCTGAAGCGCAAAAATGAAGAGGCTACGACAGCCCTGAGAGCCATGGTGAGCTTCTTCAGAGAGGCTCTCCCCCAATTCAGCTTACCCCATGAAGTACAGCTATTAGTGGGGGAAAGCACACCGAGGCAGACCTACGAGAGAGGTCAGCCCTCCACTTTGGCGAGTGCTGAACAAGGTGCAGGAACGCAAGATAATGCTACTGCCTACCCAGCAAGACAGAGCTCACCCGCAGCTCAACCACGACAAAGGTCGCCTCTGATCCCGAGACGGCAGAGCTCGCCCCCATCTCCGCGACAGAGATCACCCGCGGCTCAACTGCGACGTAGCTCACCTCTGCCCGATAGGCGGCGGAGTTCGCCGAATAGGCGGCAGAGCTCTCCCCCGGCTCAAAGGCGGCAGAGCTCACCCGTCGACCACATGCGGCAGAGATATCCCAGGTCAGATGGGCGACAGCACTCTCCCGCCGTCGCTAGGAGGTAGAGTTCACCTTTGCCCGATGCGCGACAGACTTCACCTCTGTCGGCCAGGCGACAGAGTTCCCCTACAGCCCCTATGCGGCAGACATTCTCTACACTCCGCAGCTCTTCTCCTTTGGAGTTTGTACAGGAGTTAGGAGAATATAGGACTGGGGAGCAGCGAAGACAAAGAGATTTTAACCCACAAGAAGGTCCCGAGATATCAAGTCCCGTAGTCAGAGGTACTGGAAGAGGTATTTACCAATCGGACTCTTCTAGACCGGAAGGGACAGGACCTTACTCAGCTCGAGGGCCAGAGGACGTGGAGAAGGTCGTCCAAAGGATGCTCGAGAAGAAAAGGCTAGTGTCTCCGGATGACGGACAAAGGAGGAGGATCCCATTCAGTCCGGAGATCATGAACAAACCTTTGCCGAAGAAGTTCAAAATGCCTTCTATGGCTACTTATACCGGCAAAGCGGATCCCTACGACCATATTCAGAGTTATGAATCCCTCATGCTGCTTCATGGATGGGAAGACGAAATCATGTGCAGAGCTTTTTCTCTCACATTGTCCGGGTACGCTCTGAAATGGTTTAATGGGCTGAGCGATTCAATCTCCTCTTTTGATGAGTTGAGAAATGAATTCCTCAAAGTGTTCATGATTCACAGCCAGAGGAAGAAAGACGCTACCTACCTACTCACGCTTAAACAAGGAAATAAAGAATCCTTGAAAAGCTATGTGGACCGCTTCCGAGATGCAACCTTGGAGGTGGAAGATCTACCGGTAGGAGTAGCCTTGGCTGCAATGCTGCAAGGGATGAGCTCCGAGAAGCTACAAGAATCCCTCTCTCTCGATCAACCGATGATGATTTCCGACCTCTTCGCCAGGGCTAACAAGTATGTAGCTCAAGAAGAAGTGATGAGAATGATACAGCCCAGAGAGGCGAAAGAAGGAAAGAAAAGAGAGAGAGATGCACCCGAGAGAAACTTCCCAAGACCCGTGAGAGGAGACAAAGCCCCCAAGCTCAGGTATGAAGGTTATACCAAACTGAGCGAGCCTCGTACGGCGATACTGGCGGCAATTGAGGGGTCGGGACTACTGGAATTCCCCAAGAAGAAAATTGGAGACGTAGGCCGAAACACTGAAGCCTACTGTGAATTCCATTATGCTCACGGACACCCAACAGAGAGGTGTAGAGACTTGATGGACCAGTTAGAAAGACTGGCCAGAGAGGGGAAGATCAACCGCTTCCTGTGGCGAAGCGAGAGACCCCGATATCCTCCGCGTGACCAAAGGAATAATCGTCCGCGGACGGGGACAAATAATGATGTCAGAAGGGATAGGCCTAGAAACGAAGCGGTCAGGCCCATCCCCCATGCTAATCCGCCAAACAACGAACCTACAGCCCCCGCGATAAATGTCATTGCAGGCGGGGACTCAAGTGCAGGAAGCTCCTCTACTTCCCGCAAAAGTTACGCTAGGCAAGCGTATCAGGTTAACGTGGTAATGGAGGAGCGGGCGGATGAAGAGCCCATCATGTTCACTCCGGCTGATAGAGGCGATGTCGCCATGCCCCATGACGACCCCATGGTGATATCCACGGTGGTGGCCAAACACCCGGTGAGCAGGGTCCTGGTCGATAACGGGAGCTCAGTGAACCTGATCTATTGGAACTGCTTCGAAAAAATGAGCCTATCCGAAGATAGGTTAAAGCCCGTTATGGCGCCACTATATGGATTCACGGGGGAGCGAGTGAAAGTTGCCGGGTCCATAGAGTTGCCTGTGACTCTCGGAGAGCACCCGAAGAATGTGACCCGGCAAGTATTGTTCATGGTGGTCAGGTCAACCTCTGCTGCCTATAACATGATTTTGGGCAGACCTGTGCTGAATGACATGAGGGCGGTAATATCCTCTTGCTATCTGTTGATGAAGTTTCCCACTCCCAACGGAGTCGGGCAAGTACGAGGAAACCAAAAGAGCGCCCGTACTTGTTATCTCGCTTCCACTGCCAACAAGGTAGCACAGAGGAAAGAAACCTTATGCATCGACGATCCGCCTAAACCCCAACCTGTAGAGGAAACAGAAGCCATTGCGCTAACTGAAGGGGATAGCGGAAAAAGGGCATTCATCGGGACTCAGTTGGGCGAACAACAGAGAAAGGAGGTAGTCGAGTGTCTGAGGAAAAACTCGGATATCTTTGCCTGGAGCCCGGCGGACATGCCCGGGATCAGTCCCGAAGTCATATGCCATGAACTTAACATCATACCCGGACATAAGCCCGTCAAACATAAGAAGAGGAGTTTCGCTCCGGAGCGACAAAAAGCAATCACTGAAGAAGTGATTAAACTCCTAGGCGCCGGATTCATCCGAGAAGTCTATTACCCTGAGTGGTTAGCCAATGTAGTGATGGTAAAGAAATCTAGCGGGAAATGGCGAATGTGTGTTGATTTCACAGACCTGAACAAAGCCTGCCCCAAAGATTCATACCCCCTACCTCGGATAGACAGACTCGTAGATGATACATCCGGCTACGAACTCCTCAGTTTCTTGGATGCATTCTCCGGGTATCACCAAATCATGCTTCACCCAGAAGACGAAGAAAAGACCTCCTTTATAACCGATGACGAAACCTATTGCTATCGAGTAATGCCGTTCGGTTTAAAGAACGCGGGTGCCACCTACCAACGAATGGTGAGCAAAGTGTTCAAGGATCTTCTGGGAAATACCATGGAAGCCTACGTAGACAACATGATAGTCAAGAGCCGCGTAGGAGAATCTCATGCTGATCAAATGTCCAGGGTATTTGAAGTATTGAGGAGATTTAACATGAAGCTAAACCCCGAAAAGTGCTCTTTCGGGGTAAGATCAGGAAAATTCCTAGGCTTCATGATCACTAACAGGGGTATCGAGGCAAATCCTGAGAAGATACAGGCTGTCATTGACATGAAACCCCCAGCCACCGTAAGAGAGGTCCAAAGATTGACAGGCAGAATAGCGGCTCTAAATCGCTTCTTGTCAAAATCAGCGGAAAAGAGCTTGCCTTTCTTCAAAACTCTACGGGGGGGGAAGAACTTCGAGTGGACGGAAGATTGTTAGAAAGCCTTTGAAGACCTCAAGGAATACTTGAAGCGGTTGCCTCTATTAACAAGGCCCCTGAAAGCAGAACAGCTCTATATGTATTTGGGAGTCGGTGATTTCGCCGTCAGCGCGGTGCTACTGAAGAAAGACGAAATGGTACACCGTCCCATCTACTATGTGAGCAAAGTGTTATTAGATCCAGAGACCCGCTATCCACTGGTCAAAAAGCTAGCATTGGCCCTCTTGATGGCCTCGCGAAAGCTGCGTCCGTATTTCCAAGCACATCCCATCACTGTCTTAACAGACCAACCGTTAAGACAGATCCTCCAGAAACCTGAACATTCAGGGAGGTTAGTGAAATGGGCGGTGGAGCTTGGGGGATACGACATCACATTCCAAGCGAGACAGGCTATCAAAGGTCAAGCTCTGGCTGACTTCATCGTGGAATGCACTATCCCGAACGACAGCAGTGAAGGGGAGACTCACCCATGGTTACTGCATGTCGATGGGTCATCAAGTGCCAACGGAAGTGGAGCGGGTATAGTCCTGGTGTCGCCAGAAGGAAAATCCCTGGAATACTCCCTACGATTCAGATTCCCTAGTTCGAACAACATAGCGGAGTATGAAGCTTTGATAGCAGGGATGGCACTAGCGGAAAAACTGCAGGTTCACCACTTGGTAGCACACAGTGATTCTCAATTGGTGGTGAACCAATTCAGCGGAAAGTACGAGGTACGAGAACCGATGCTGGTTCCTTACTTAAAGAAAGTCCAACTCTTGGCCAAGACTTTCAAAAGCTTTCAGCTGATGCAAATCAACCGGTCCGAAAACACACATGCTGATTCACTGTCCAAGCTAGCCTCCTCCACCGAAACACAAGGAAGGACAGTAAAGGTGGAGAGGCTCGAACAACCAAGTATTGAAGAAATCGAAGTGTGTGACATTGAAGTTGGAGACGATTGGAGATCCCCATTTAAACAGTATCTCACTGAGGGTACACTCCCCCAAGATAAAGACGAGGCTCGTCGCTTGAAAATACAAGGGGCGAAGTTCACACTCATCAATGGAGAACTGTACAAAAGGGGATACTCATCGCCACTGCTAAAATGTCTGGGACCGGAACAAGCTAGATATGCCCTAGCGGAGGTGCATGAAGGAATCTGCAGCGAACACTTAGGAGCAAGAGCTCTCGCTGCTAAAGTACTGCGATCGGGATTTTACTGGCCAACGCTGATAAAGGATGCAATGGACCAAACCCGCAGGTGTGACAAATGCCAAAGGTTTGCGCCTATCACCACAGCCCCAGTAACTCCCTCTCAAGGCACAGTACAACCAATTCCTTTTGCACAATGGGGGTTGGACATCCTTGGACCTTTCCCATTAGCCACGGGTCAAAGAAAGTTCCTGTTAGTGGCTACCGATTACTTCACAAAGTGGATCGAAGCAGAGCCTTTGGCCACAATCACGGAAAAGAAAGTGGAGGCAATGGTGTGGAAAGACATTATTTGTCGATTTGGAATTCCCCGCATCTTGAATGCCGACCATGGAAAGCAATTTGATTGCAACGCCTTCCGTGACTTTTGTAAGGACCTCAACATTCAGCTACGGATCTCTTCAGTGTCATATCCTCAAGCTAATGGACAAGCCGAGGTCAGTAATCGGACCATCCTCCATGGGCTGAAAACCAGGCTTGACAAAGCAAAAGGAGCCTGGGTGGACGAATTGCCTAGTGTTTTATGGGCGTATCGTACCACCAGTCGTGTGTCGACTAAAGAAACGCCGTTCAGTCTTGTATACGGCGCAGAAGCATTGATCCCCGTGGAACTTGGAGCATTATCGCCAAGAGTGATACCCTTAGTAGAGGAAGAAAACTCACAAGCTCTAAGGGAAGGCTTGGACCTACTCGATGAACATAGAGAAACCGCGGCTATTCGATTGGCATCCTATCATCAGAGGGTGGCCAACTACTATAATAGTCGGGTGAGAGATAGGCCAATGTCTGAGGGAGATCTAGTGCTCAGAAAGTCGCAGATCACGAATGCCCTGAAGGAGGATGGGAAGTTCAGAGCCAACTGGGAAGGTCCCTACAGAATCAGATGCAAGATCGGACCTAACACTTGCGCTCTGGAAACTCTACAAGGGAAGAAGATAGGGAAAACGTGGAATTCAAATCACTTAAAGCTGTATTTGAATTAACCACTACCTCTTCCTCCCCAAGCACTATTGTTTTACTTACACTGTCACCAGATGTCATTATCTAACCGATATATGAATTATCTTTTTGTTGTAAATCAAAATCTCGTGACAGGATTCAAAACCGTGAGGGGAGCCCTTGGTTCGGGCCCTGAGAACGCAGGCTACCAAGGGGCCAAACCCAAAGCGGACCACCGAGCCTTAAGAGCCTGAGGCGCTATGCGTCACTGTGGCCAGGCGTAGTTCAACCAAGCCGTAAGAGCCTGAGGCGCTATGCGTCACTGTGGCCAGGCGTAGTTCAACCGAGCCGTAAGAGCCTGAGGCGCTATGCGTCACTGTGGCCAGGCGTAGTTCAACCGAGCCGTAAGAGCCTGAGGCGCTATGCGTCACTGTGGCCAGGCGTAGTTCCACCGAGCCGTAAGAGCCTGAGGCGCTATGCGTCACTGTGGCCAGGCGTAGTTCCACCGAGCCGTAAGAGCCTGAGGCGCTATGCGTCACTGTGGCCAGGCGTAGTTCAACCGAGCCGTAAGAGCCTGAGGCGCTATGCGTCACTGTGGCCAGGCGTAGTTCAACCGAGCCGTAAGAGCCTGAGGCGCTATGCGTCACTGTGGCCAGGCGTAGTTCAACCGAGCCGTAAGAGCCTGAGGCGCTATGCGTCACTGTGGCCAGGCGTAGTTTAACCGAGCCGTAAGAGCCTGAGGCGCTTTGCGTCACTGTGGCCAGGCGTGGTTCCACCGAGCCGTAAGAGCCTGAGGCGCTTTGCGTCACTGTGGCCCGGCGTATACGTATCACTGTATAACAGGTATATATACATCCACATAAAAGCCGTAAGAGCCTGAGACGCAACGCGTCACTGTGGCCAGGCGTATACTCAAAAGAGCCGTAAGAGCCTGAGACGCAATGCGTCACTAAGGCCAGGCATAAAGCATTCAATTAACCATAAAGGCCTAAGACGCTACGCGTCACCGTGGCCAGGTAATCAAAATACTAAGGCTATAAAAGCTAAAGACGCCTTCACGTCACAGTACTCAAGCCTTAAACAACTGCGCGTTTGCACAAAAAATTTTTCCTGAAAGTATACCTTTCTATCAAGAATTGGGGAGCATACACGAATATCAATACAAAGCTATATACAAGCAAGGTATATACAAGCAAAGCAACAGAAACAATCAGACAAAGAATGATAAATGACAATTAGAGAAGTAGTGCAAGACAAAGCATGAACAAAAATCTCAATTTCATTTCATTCAAGTGTCGGTACAAACAGATCTTTAACAGATCTTTACAATTGCATTTCGACAAAAGTACAAAGTTAAAACAAAAAACAAAGTACTTGAAATGAAATACAAAAAAACAAAAAAGCAAAAATCCCTATCTACTCTCCGGGAGGAAGCTGGGGATCAGCTGTAAAACCTTCACTTCCAAGGGACTGCTCGCCCTCCTCGCCGTCTAAATCGATGAGGGCTTCTATAGGCTCAGGAGCACCGTCCAGATCCGCGGGCTCCCAAGGACCAGCAAGGTTGACGAGATCATCCTGAGCAGTCCTCTTGAACAGCTCGTCCGCAGGCTCAGCCTCGGGCTCGTACTTGGTCCAATCAGGGGCCTCAAAGAGCATCACATCAGGGGTATATTGGAGCTCAGGAAATTCCTCTCCCTCCCTGTGTGCTTCTAGCCAAGATCGGGCCAGGTAGAACCCGTACTTAACATAAGGGTTGGAGAAGTCTTCCTTCCGCCTCAAGCAGTCTTTGGAGAGACGATACTCCTTTACGGCCTCGGCCCGTATGCTGTCAATTTCGGCCTGGGATAGTACAGGAGCAGTTTGCCCTTCCAACTCACCAACACGCTGCTCGAGCTCTTGATTCCGAGTAAGCGTAGACATATAGTTGGATTGCATACGGTCTAACTCAGAATGAGCCTCCTGCAGGTCCTCTTGGAGTTTACAAGACCGGGCCGTCTCTACTGTGAGATCCCCCTTTGCAAGACCGAGGTCTTGATGAGCCTTAGCAAGCTGCTCCTCCAGGCTTTGAACTAAATCCAGAAGAGGGGATAAGTTGTTGACCGTGTTCTGTAGCTCCATGACTTTGTCCCTCAACTTCCGGATCTCTCTGTCGGCTCGCTCACGATAAGCCCGATGTTGGGCATTATTTGCCGCGGTTCGTTGAGCCAGCTGCGAAAAAATGCAAGAATGTTAGACTCAAAGCATGCTGCAAAAAGCAATCAAAAAGAGAAGAAATTAGAAACTTACCCTCAACGCCTCGATATCGGCTAAGTCTTCCCCCTCGGGGTAGTTTCTGAATATCCTTGCCTCATCTCGAGGAAGGATAGTGGACCAACTCAACCGGGAGGCCACCCCGGGAGTGTCCAAAATGTCGTTGTCACGAACCCCGGGGTAGACTCGGAATTCGTGGCCCCTCATGATATTCCCCCCATCCACGGAATAGGGCCTCTCGTCGGCAGGACCTATCCTCGGCAATATCGGCCTACTTCTCATCGAACTCTCGATGTACAGGCGCTTTCTATTCTTCCGCTGAGACGGAATGATATTGCATTCCGCGCGCTCCTCGGAACGTGATCTCCCGGATGACCTGAAAGCCTCCCGTGAAGACGAGGCAACTCTCCCCCCATCCCGAGAGAAATCTCTCTGCTCTGAAGGAGGGGGAGGCATCGCTTGCCTAGAAACTGGAGGGGTCCGAGCACGAGATGGATGAGAGGGGACCGGTGCCTCACTTAGGACATCGTCAGCCAAACGATGCCTCTTCCTGGCAGGAGCGCTGGAAGGACCAGCCTCAGAAGCCTGGCGACCTAATGATTGCCGAAAATGACTCATATCTGCAAATAAGAAAAAGAAGATCAATGGTTAATAAATTGATCAAAAATGGTAAACAGAGGGAAAAAATAAAAGTTACCGTCAGGAGAGTCTAAGTGCTCCTGAAGGGACTCGATATTTATCCCCTCGTCGTCCGGAAGCACCATGAAAGTGGAGCCGAACCCTTCCCAACCAGTGAGATCGGCTAAGGGTTCGCTACCAGAGCTGGAATCCAGATTGGTGCCCCCTATATCCTCTTGTGGCCTAGGGGCTTCAGGATTCAACTCGGGAGAAGCCGAAGGCAGAGGATCTGACGACGGAACAGAAGGTCCGGCAACAGGGACCGGACCCACACCCCAGCCTGCTAATATCAAATTTTCATTTGATACAAGGGTGTCCAGGCTAAGGGGATGAGGGACTAGCAGTTTTTCGATGTTAGAAGACAACTGCTCCCTAAGTGTGGCGACCCGGGGACCCTTGGGGATTTCGTGCCTATTCTCCCAACGAGTGGGGATATCCAGGCCCTCGGGCACTTCCACAACCAGCCATTCTGTCTCGAAACCATGAAGCTTGTTAGCAGGTTTCTCAAATAATCGGTTCTCAAAACCGGGCTGGTACACCCGCTGAAGCGAGTAAGGCACTAAGCCGGGACTCCCTCGAAGCCTAAAAAATACTTCAAAAAGAGGAAGAGACGGAGGGACGCCCCTTAAATGGCAGTGCACAGTGAATGCTACCAATTGCATCCATGCATGAGGATGCAGTTGCCCCGGGGATACCCTGTGCGTCCTGAGAAAGGAAGCCCCAAAGTCGGACAATGGGAAGCGGAGTCCTAACTCCAAAGCTGCCCTAAAAACGACAACCCCGTTAGACACACGACGTATGTCGCTCTCCTGAGGGGTTGGGAGTCTATAAGTGTATCCCTCGGATAAAGGAAATCGAGATTCTAGGTCTTGGACGTCGGCTTCCTTTAAAGTTGACTTAACGCCTAGATCGATTTGCTTTCCTATACCATGTCCAGCCATCTTAGAAGCTCGTAGATCAAAGAAGTGGGATTACGGGCTACGAAAAATTACCTAAGGTAATGGAAACAGAACTCGCGGCAGAGTGTGAAAATCCGCGGCAGACTAGCGACACAGTGAGCAGTCTCGCGGCAGAGTTGCGACAGTACGGCGAAGGACTTGTGACAGAGTGCCTGAGAGTCGCGACAGAGTGTCCTTGCGAGAGAATTCAGTAGCGACAAGGACGTCAGGGGCCCAGTATTTATAGCGGCTCACCTGCGTACACACACACGCGGAGGTCCGACCCGGCCCGAGAAATGCCGGACCCAGATACTCTTTCGCGGGAAAAATTCTCGCCAAAGAGTGGGGAGCCATTGATGGTGGTCGTGTCACCAGATCCACGTGTGCAACTATCCGCCTGCCACGTGTCGAACCAACAACAGGCCACGTGGCAGATTGGCGACAGAACCGCTATGCGACACCGTTCCTGGAGGTGCGACAGAGTGTTTGATGCGAGAGGAGTCTACCGCCTCACAGTCTGCCGCGCATCGTGAGCGGCAGACCTCCATCGCCCATGCACGGCACAGAACTCTCGCACAGACCGCGGTAGAAGTCTCCCGCTCAGTATACGACATACTCTCCCGCACAGACCGCGGTAGAAGTCTCCCGCTCAGCATGCGGCATACTCTCCCGCACAGACCGCGGTAGAAGTCTCCCGCTCAGCATGCGGCATAGTCTCCCGCACAGACCGCGGTAGAAGTCTCCCGCTCAGCATGCGACATACTCTCCCGCACAGACCGCGGTAGAAGTCTCCCGCTCAGCATGCGGCATAGTCTCCCGCACAGACCGCGGTAGAAGTCTCCCGCTCAGCATGCGGCATACTCTCCAGCACCGATCGCGGTAGAAGTCTCCCGCACAGATCGCGGTAGTGGTCTCCCGCACGAACAGCTGTAGATATCCCTCGCCCAGCGTAGTGGCAGAGCAGCTCCCGCTTAGACAGCGGTAGAGGTCCCTCGCCCAGCGTAGCGGCAGAGGTCTCCCGCACCAACAGCGGTAGAGGTTCCATGCATACTCTACCGCCAGACTACTTCCCCGCAAGTTGCATGGCCCAAGGAGCGACAGAGTGCCCTATAACTCTGTCGCGGCCCGGACACGCGCCTGGGCCTCAGCTCGAACCGACTCAGAAGCCTATAAATATGAGGTGAGCCTTCTGAGATGGAGGAGATCCGGAGATCGATCCAAAATCCAAGAAAAACAGGGAGAACACTTAAACACTCTGATTTAAGCCATAAACTCTCCTTTTCTTACATACATACACCAACTCCCGATCACTGACTTGATCGTCGGAGTGCGCGTGCAGGGACAAATCCCTGCCCCCTCTGATTCCTGTTGTTTTTGCAGGATATACGAAGAACACGTGGAGCAAACTGTGACGATTGACTTAACTGTCAATAGTACAATCCGATCACGTGGAAAGCAAAGCACTGTTGCCGTCAGGTAGGCAACATCATATACAAATTTAAGGAATGGTGAAAGGCTGTATAATGATTAAAATAATTTGTTAAAATATTGATTTTAGTTGCTGCTTTGGAAGGAATCAAAATAGCTCAGTCATGATGATTTATGGTGGATTTGGCTAGCTTGCTTACAAGAGAAAAGAGCATTTCCTTTAAACGAAAGTGATATTTATATAGCTTAGTTAGTAAATGAGCTAATGAGGATTTAACTACAGGATAGAGGTGTGAGCTACAATTTTTTGTATTTGGAAGTTGAGGATTAAAATCTTGGGCATTTCTAAAGTAAGACAAGTTTGTGAAATTGAAGGATAGTGAAACTTAAATAAAAATATGGAACTAAGAATATGATTGCTTTTTAGGAATTTATTGAGGAAAGCATAGGAAAAATATTTTGGACTCCATTAGTGACTTGCGATCTTCGACACTAAGGTAAGGGATGCAATTTAAATCCTTAATGATATCCCTTATCGTGTTTTTAACAAATAAAATGTTGAAATATCACTGGATTTCTCAAAATTAGCTTTAGGCGATTTCCATACAAGAATTAGAAATTTACTAATTTTTAGGGGAAGTACTGTTATAAGCCTACTTAATAGATTCTTATGAAAATAAGTTTTCTTAAACTTCAATAACCTTTGAATTGCCAATTCACCAATGCATGTGATTTGATAAATTGTGAATCTTGAACTTGATTTCTATTTATATTTTAGAAAATTATGATTTCAAGAATAAAATTAATTGTGATTCGATGTGAAATGTTTTTGAGACTTAGGTCACCTATATGCCATGAGCATATCCTGCATCGCTTTCCGTGGCGACTGATTGTGAGACTCATGCCTATGAGGTATGTTTATGTGTGATTTCCCACAAGTAAGTGCTACTGGTGCATTTGTCCTAGCTGTGTGCTAGTTATATGTGAGATTGTGAACTATTGTATGACCTTGATCTAATCTACAGCATATCATGGTCATAGGTACTATATTCCTTCCGTTGAGGATGACTTATTATGTGAGCTGCATGATAGCTATAGGATTTACGCCTAGTCTCCATGTGAAACTGTATATCTCGAGTTTTTTAGAATGAATTGTGAATTATTTGTGAAGTATTGTGAATTTAATCTAAGAAACCATATGTGATTTGTTTTATGAGTTTTTCATACTATGTTTTTATTTTGTGAAGATAAATTGTGATAATTTAAAATGCTTTTTGATTTAATTAGCATCAGTACTTTTTGTCATGCCCCGCTTTCGGGAACCCTTCTATCCATACATTCTCTACTACGGTTGGGCTGTGAGAAGATGCAATTACTAAAAATTTATTTATTTATAGCGGAATATTTAAAACTTTAATTCACACTCCCAGGTGTGTGTGTAAATACACAAAATTAATTGTATAAATACCAAGTGTTTACATATCATCCCCATAATACTGATTACAATTCCAAGATATAACTGTGCGATACGATATATTAGATACAAAATACTCGTGTATACAAATCTTATACCTTTGCGGATTGTGGGAGCTGTTCAACACAAAAGACTTAGAGATCACCGCTCTCTTACTTCTCAGTACCTGGAGGGGGAAAATAGTGGGATGAACAAACCACGGCTCAGTAAGGAAATGTATGCTAGCAGGTAGATATCGTACTACCTACATAGCCCATGCATGCATAAACCAAAACCATGTTTTCGTTATAAATGGAAATATCATACGAACAATGCATTTAAATTCATATTTCTCAATAGCATTTTCGTGTAAACCAAATGTCAAACTTCCATTTAAAACATGCTCATAAATAGTGCCCTCATGGCACGAATGTGAAATCGGAGATTTATTAAAACATGAAATCTCTTTCACTTCTCAAATCATTCTCTTTCACAAATCTCTTTCTTTTTCTGAGATTGTCTCTGTTTCTCGATTCTCTGAGACAGGCATGGAATTTTAGGCAATCAAATATCCACGACTTATGGCCACAGTCAGTGATCCCAGGCCTCACTGATCGGGTGTGCACAGGGTATCACTTCGCCTGAAGGGGGATGGGTCAGTCCTAACCTCCGGCTCATCTCAATCCACCTCATCTCCTCGTATACTCACGGTGAAGATACGTCGTGTGTCATCTACGCGATACTCATACTCACGTGCACCCAGCACGGTACATAGTATACCAACGGGTGACTACACTATTCTACGTACAACCGTGGACCCAAGTCCATACTCCAACTCCGATGGACTTTTTATCCTTAAACCATGTCTCATATACCAGGCGAGCAAGCAGCGTGACACACAGTCAACGCAAAGCTCCAGCGCGGTACGATCTATCGTTAAGGCCCAGCCCGTTCAATTGGCCGTCGGCTGGTATCCCCTTGGGTCCCAGACCCCCAGGTTTACCTTAACTCAACAAAACAGGTACGAGCATAGTTCTCTCACTTTCTCAAAACCTCCGTGCGAGTTAAACTCCCGCACGGTACATCAAGGCTTTAAACCGGGTGTGAGCTAACGCTTCAACACCAAATCTCATCTCAAAACTGATAGATGGCTATTTTCTCTTTTTAAAACTCAAAACACGTTTATTCACATAGCATGCCTTTTCATGCCAAAACATGTAAAATTAGCCAAACTATCATCAACATTTCTCAATCAATAATAACAATATAAAATTGAGAAAAACATTGAAAACATGCATATCATGCTATTTCCTTACCCTATCCCATTTCTCAATACATATATATACATCAGAGTACTTTTCATATTTCCACATCATTTCATAAACTTATAATATCGTACTAGTCCTAGCAATATATCTACGAAATTGCTGTAATTACGTACGAACATCTCTATAGCTAACACACAGTCCCTTACCTCGTTTTACTTGTGTGCAACTATCCGCCTTTACGCTTCTTGCGTTCTCATCTCGACTTGCTCCGGCGTATCATCCGAAACTGAAATTCATCCATCAACATTTAAGTTAATGTTTCTAACTCTTATTCAACTAAGCATTTATCCAATGCCTTATTTACACATTTTACCCTTTGTGGTAAATCTCCCAATTTATCCTAATATCAACATTTCCAAACCATTTCCACAACATACTCATCCACTCAAGATATCATATTCATAAAAAATACTCCCACATTCCACTTTCTCACACTTGACTATTTCTAAGCTATATGCATTTCATACCATCCTAGGTAGTTCTATCCACAATATGCACACCCAAATATCTTTATAATCATTAACTAAACCAATGTACTTGGATTTGTGCATTAGAACTTACCTCATTGGATTTCCTCTTGCTCCAATTAGGATTGCCCTCTATTTCTTCAATCCTTCAAATGGAAAAATGCCTCTAGACTATGTTGTTCTTCTCTTTGATGTGAACAACTTTGTCTCTAATAGCCTCTCCTTAAATCTCACTGAAAATGGCTGGATTTAGGAGTGAGAAACTAGATTTCTTCGAGTTGAAGTGAAATGGAAATGTTTGTCCCGAAATTCTGATGATCCAACTGCTCCCATTTATAGATTTGACTTGATGAGATCGATCTTCCTTGGGTGGAGATCGATCTGTTCCTCAAAAATCCCTCTTTTCTGAGACGTTTTAAAGGCAGGAGATCGATCTGTCTAGGCTAGAGATCGATCTGCTGTCAAACAGAAGCTTAAGGAGATCGATCTGGTCTTAGGGGAGATCGATCTGCTTCCAACCCGAGACCTAGAGAGATCGATCTGGTCTTAGGGGAGATCGATCTGTTTCCAACCCGAGAGCTAGGGAGATCGATCTGCTTCCTTTGGAGATCGATCTGTTCCCTTCCATTTCTCACATAAGAGCATTCTGGTTCTCTCAGATCGATCTCTCATCCTATGAGATCGATCTGGCCTTCACAAATTCCAAATTTCCTGCAGTTTTTCTGCAACAACTCTTACCAAGCACCCTTAATTTGCTTCCATGATCATTTTCTCATTCATTCATCTTTGAGACTTGAAAAATGGGATCCATCCTCACTACATACACATTAAAACTTGTGTAGGATCTTTGTATGATCAAATATATACGATATTACTCGAATGGAAATATACACTTATGTAATTCTTTCCTTCCATTTTACTATACTACTCATATCCCATTTCGATCACATTCTTCTCGTTTCAAGTTTATTTCTTCCTACTCACTCATAATGCAACTTGTACGTATAATCACAATTCTTATTACAAGTGCGTACATAATCTTATAAACTTACATTGCATATACTTCACATTACAATGTATCATCATACTTATGATTCTATTTACATTCCCATGTTCCTATATACAGCTATACATATACGGGGTCTCACACTTTTACAAATGTTTTCAATGCTATAATTGTTTTATATTTATTTCTTACTTGGCTTTCCCCAAAGCTACCCCCTACTCCTTAAGATTATTTGTAGTAATGGTACCTGTGGACTACACGATGTAGGCTGGTGGACTAACGCCTCTCAGGCTATGTTTTGTATGTACCATGTGAGGTATACTTTCTTTTTATATTTATTTCTAGACATCCTATAACCATAAATACAGATACTTATTTTGATATTTTTGGGAAGTAATTAAGTTCAACAAGTTAGCTTACAACTTAGAATTAGTTATTTAATGTGATGCGCGATTAAGTCAATTTAAATATGGTAATGGTTTATTTCGGTTTTAAAGGCATCACACTTATTATAAATGAATTGCGAACTAGTTTAAATAATGATGATTGTAAAGGTTAACTATAAAAACAAATAGGTAAATTTACACTACACGGAAGACAACATTAAGTAAGACGAAATTAATTAAGTTATAAAAAAAGTAACCTGAATTTTCGTATTTTTGGGAGTTACAGTTTTTGGTATCAGAGCTGGAGTTGTCTAGTATGTGTCAGTGTAAATTAACTAGAATTAAGATTTACATCCCATATGTCTGTACTTGTCTAGTTATAAATTGAGTATATCCACTAAAGTTATACTTAACGATTCGTTTCTGTGCAGGTATTTGATCACAATATGAGTAGGCGTCATAGGAGTCAACCTTAAAAGTAGGCTCAACCACCTCTATCACCTCCTCTGCAGCCTGAGAGCTCGAACTCTCGTATCGCCAAACTCAAGTAGCGACTCGAGCAAGGTTTCGAATCCATTACCACCATGTTTGCCGAGCACTTCGGGGAAAATAATTTTGAGATAAGTGGTACTCCTATAGCACCCACGCCTACACCACCACAAGCATTACCTCCTTCTCCCCCACTAGTGCTATTACACCACCTATCCCTTAGCTTCCCTTACCACCGCCCCAAGCACCTATTCTGTAGCCAGAAGCTTAGCCACAACCCAGAGCAAGAAATAGGGCTGAGAAAGATATGGTCAGACTTAAGGATTTCTTTAAGATGAGTCTTTTGACCTTTAAAGGGGTTCAGGATCTGATTTAGGCTGAGGAGTGACTAATAAGCCTTGAAAAATCTTTGATTATCTGGGGTGCACTGATTCTGAAAAGGTTACCATGTCCACTTACATGCTTCAGGATGAGGCAAGTCACTGGTGAAGTTCAGCTAAGACTTTCTTAACTGCCCAGCATACAATGATTACTAAGGATATATTTTTGAATGCTCTCAAGAAGTAGTAAATTCCACTAGCTGCTCAGCATAATATGTAGATTGAGTTTCTGAATTTGGTTTAGGGCAGTATGACAGTGGATGCATGTGAGACCCAAGTTACCACCTTAAGCTGTTATAACCCTAAGACCCTCAAAGACGAGGAGCACTGGACTGAGACCTACTATCAGAGATAGAATGTTAACATTCGATATTGTTGATTTTATGAAGGCCCTCAGGTAGGCCCAGATAGTTGAGCAGGGTCTCGATATCACTCAGGCTGAGTATAACTCTAAGAGTGAGAGCCGAGATCGAGGTAAGAGAGTTAAGGATGCTAGATTTTTTTCGATGTCGGGTCAGCCCAAGAGATAAAGGACTGATGAGTCTCGTGCAAGGGTTGATAAGTCCACGATTCCCGTAGCTACCACCCGGACTATTGAAGGCCCTTAACAGTCAGCCCAGGCTTGTAAGTCTTGTGGTTGACGTCATAATGGAACTTGTTACAGTGCCACGAGATCTTGCTTTAAGTGTGGCGAGACGGAGCATAGATTAAAGATTGCCTGAAATACAAGGACCTCCAGTAGCAGCAGCAGCCAAGGCAAGCAGAAGGATAAGCCCTACAAAAAGGGGGCCATAGTAGCTGAGAAGAGAAAAAACCCATGACTTAGGGGCGTGTCTTCCCCTTAGACAAAGAGATTGCAGATGCCTCAGCCAAGACTATTAGGGGTAAGCTTCTTGTCTGTAATCATGAGGCACATGTTTTATTTAACCCTGCTTTCACACACTCGTTTGTTACACTGCACTTTGTATACAACTTGAATGTAGAGCTTGAGCCCTTAGATTAGATGTTACACATTTATACACCTATGAAAGAATCTCAAATGATAGATATATTCTATAAAAATTGTGAGATTAATGTGGGAGATAGGGTGATGTTAGCAAACCTAGTTTTACTGAATATGTATGGCTTTGATGTGATTTTAGGCATGGATTAGTTAGCCACCAATCATATGAGTCTAGACTACAATGCCAAGGTTATAACCTTCTCCCTTCCTAATAAGTTTGATGTATACTTTGCTATTAAGAAATGAAATGTATGATTTTGTGTTTTGTGAATCTATTGATGAATATGTTAATGTGAAGGTTATATTGCCTTTATCCTTGATACTAGTCGAGAGCGTCTGGATATACAGAATATACCAGTAGTTTATGAGTTTCTTGATATGTTTCTTGATGAGTTACAAGGATTATCACTAGGGAGAGTTGGAGTTTACTATTGATCTAATGCCTGATACTCAGTCGATCTCTAAACCTCCCTATCGAATGACACTCATTGAATTAGAAGAGTTGAAGAAACGGTTGTGAGAGCTATTGGATAAGGGTTTTAATAGGCCTAGTATGTCCCCGTGGGGAACTCCAGTATTGTTTATATAGAAGAAGAATGGTAGTTTCTGAGTGTGTACTGATTATAGGCTATTGAATAAGGCTGCAATGAAGAACTAATATCCTCTACCAAGGATAGATGACTTATTTGATCAGTTGAAAGAGGCTATTATATTTTCTAAGATTGATCTAAGATCGGGCTATCACCAATCAAGGATTAGAAAGGATGATGTCCCAAAGACGGCCTTTAGGACATAGTATGGCCACTATGAGTTTTTAGTGATTCCCTTTGGTCTGATGAACGCCCCTTCAGTATTCATGAATTTGATGAATGAAGTATTTCGAGAGTATTCGGATTAGTTTGTGATAGTCTTTATAGATGACATCCTGGTTTACTCTAAGTCCTGATAGGAGCATGAACAATATTTAAAGATTGTGCTTCAGACCCTCAGATATACGAAGCTTTATGGGAAATTGGATAAGTGTGAATTTTGGCTGGAATAGATAGCATTCCTACTTCATATGGTATCTAAGGATGAGGTGTCTATTGATTCGTCTATGGTAGAGGCTATACTCTAGTGGGAAAGGCCGATGAATGTTACAGAGATTTGAAGTTTTCTAGGGTTGGCAAGGTATTACAATAGGTTTGTTAAGGGATTCTTTAGGATTGCTGCACCATTGACTTGGCTCACGTAGAAAGATGTTAGGTTTGAGTGGTCCGATAAGTGTGAGTAGAGTTTTTTGAAACTTTCATAGAGATTGACCTAACACAGGTTCTGACTATCCCGATCGGATCTGGGGGTTTTGCTCTGTATAGTTATACTTATCATCAAGGGTTAGGTTGTGTGCTCATGCAGCACGACATAGTAGTTTCTTACAGTTCTCGTTAGTTAAAGTACCACGAAAAGAACTATCCTACCCATGATTTGGAGTTGGTCGCTTTAGTATTTGCTATAAGGATTTGGCAGCAATATTTGTATGGGGAACGATTTCAAATCTTTACTGACCAGAAGAGTCTTAACTATATATTCGATCAGATGAAGCTTAATATGAGACAGAGACGATGAATGAAGCTCTTTAGGGATTACGATTATGAGATTTTGTATCATCCGAGCAAGGTGAATGTTGTGGCGGATGCTATGAGTAGAAAAAGAATGGTTTCCTTTACGATGGTAAGAGAGTAAGGTTTTTTAGGGTAGTTCGTCAAGCTCAAAATTAGTGTTCAGCCCTCAGAGGATAATTGTTTCTTGTCTAGTATGCATATTGAGATGAGTATTTTGGATCATATCGGGGCGGGGTGAAGAAATGATCAGAGATTATTAGATATGGTTAGAGAGATAGAACAAAACTTGTGCTCAGATTTCTTGATCAATGATGATGGGTTAATTAGGTTTAAGAATCGCATTTATGTTCCGAATGATGATAGCCTAAGACAGTAGATTTTGAGAGAGTCTCACTGTTTACGGTACACTATGCATCCAGGTAGTACTAAGATGTATCATGATTTGTGTGAAGTGTATTGGTGATTTAGTATGAAGAAAGAAGTGGCAGAATTTGTGGCTAAGTGTTTAGTTTGTTAACAGGTTAAGATTGAGCATAAGAAGCAAGTAGGGCTACTTAAGTCGTTACCAGTGGCTACTTAATAATGTGAGTACATCACTATGGATTTCATTATGGGTTTATCGAAGACTAAGAAAGGCCATGATGTTATTTGGGTGATTATAGACAAATTGACTAAGAGTGCCCATTTTCTTACCATTAAGAGTACAGATTCGTTGAATGCATTGGCATAATTGTATGTCAGAAAAGTAGCTCGGTTACATAGCGCTCCCATGAGTATTACTTCAGACAGAGATTTTAGGTTCAAATCTAGATTTTGGATTCATTTTCAGGAAGCTATGGGATCTCAATTAAATTTGAGCACTGCCTACCATACTCAGACAGACGGTCCATCTGAGTGGACTATTCAGACCTTGAAGGATATGTTACGTGCTTGCACTCTTGATTTTAAGGGTTCATGGGATGATCATTTGTCACTAGCAAAGTTTAGCTATAATAATAGTTTTCATGCCAATATTGGGATGACAGCTTACGAGGCATTTTTTGGTAGAAGATGTAGTTCTCCGGTAGCTTGGAAAGAAGTGGGTGACAGGAGGATTTTGATTCCTGACTTGGTTAAGCAGGTAGTTAAGGGTGTTCAGATTATTTATGACAGACTTCTTATAGCTTAAAGTTAGCAAAAGAGTTGTGTTGATGTACGCAGTTGGTCACTTGAGTTTCAGGTTGGAAACTCTATGTTTCTAAAAGTATCTCTGAGTAAAGGTATCATACGCTACCGGAAGAAAGAGAAATTGAGTCCTCATTTCATTGGTCTATTTGAGATTCCAGAGAGAGTTGGAGATGTTACTTACAAACTTGTTTTATCTCCACGGCTTTTTGGGGTACACAAAGTCTTCCACGTCTGTAAGTTGCAGAAGTATAATATGGATTTCTCACATGTCATAGAGTATGAGCCATTGGACATTCAGGGGGATATGAGTTATGATGAGCAACCTATCTAAATTTTGGGCAAAATGGAGAAAATACTTCGATTAAAGTCTATTCCATTGGTTAAGATTCTCTGGCAGCATAATTCGATTGAAGAAGCTACTTAAGAGTTAAAGAGCCTCATAAAGGAGAAGTACCCAAATCTGTTCTGACGGACCTGAAAGAATTTAGATGATTTGTAAGACCCTTAAATTCATAAGTACATACATGTATATGTTATGTGAAGCATAAATGATGTAAAGTCCATAGATTTAATGTACACACTTGTAATATGAGTGTGATGTACGTACAAGTTTCATTATATAGGAATAAGAAGAAATGAACTTCTATATGTGATGAATGTGAATATATGGAATTATGAGTAGTGTGGTAAAATGGAATGAAGTTGCCTAAGTGCATAAATCTTTATACTTCCATTTGGCGTAGTATTATATACCTTTGGTTATATAATGAATGCACACAAGTTTCAATGTATCAAGTATGAAAGGATGTCATTTTCAAGCCTTAAAGGTAATTGGATGAGAAAATGACTATGACAACAAAATGTATGAAGTTTGGTGTAAGTTACTGTAGAAAACTGCAGTAAAAATATGAAGGAGAGATCGATCTTATGGGATGAGAGATCGATCTGGAAGAGCCAAAAATGCTCTTGTTCTAGTAATGGAATAGGGTCAGATCGATCTCCAATGGGGCCAGATTGATCTTCTAAGCATTCTGTGAAGAAGGAATTGATCCCTAGAGGGCCATATCGATTTCCTTCAGCTACTGACTTGGAGAAGTTCGATCTCATTTGGAGAGTAGATCGATCTCCTTAAAGTTCTATGTTGTTCAGATCGATCTCATTAAGTTAGAAAGGTCGGTTTCGAAAGGAAAAAGTGCAGGGCAGATTGATCTCATTGAAGAGCAGATCGATCTCATAGAGATAATTCTATAAATACTGAACTTCTGCACTTCAGTTTACACAAGAGTTACTATTTCCTTCAAGAGAAAAAGTGTAACCTAACATTCCTACACTAGAAAACTTCAGTTTGTGATCAGTTTTGAGTGAGATTTTGTTGAGCAAAGTTGTTCTTGGCAAGGTAGAGAACAACATACTTGGAAAGAAGAGATTGAAATCAAGGATTTCAAGAGCAATGAGGACTTTTACAATTTCATGAAAAAGAAAAGAAATCTCAGCTAGGTAAGATTTAATGCACCAACTTGATATATGTTAAACTAGGTGTGTTGATGAGTTTATTGGTATATATATGAATCGTTGGAAATGAAAGAATCATGAAAAATGAGCATGACCTAGTTATTGGTGTGAAAATGAGAAAGTGATGAGGAAATGATGTTAACATGGAATTAATGGTGGAATATGCATGTATGGAAGATTATAATTTAATCTTATGAAATGCATATATTGGAAATGAGGAGAAATAAATATAGCTAAATGAAAAAATGTGGTATAATACCACATTGGGAGAAAATCATGAAAATGATGTGTTAAGTTGAGATTGATAAATGAAATGAGTATATTATGATATACGAACGTAAATATGTATAATAGCTTCAGAGAATCACATTGAAGCTAATCGGACTGCAAGAGTGAGTAGAACCGAGGAAGAGAGGTCACTTGACGTGATCCGAGGTAAGAGAATTTCATGAGTAGCTAGAGATGGCTCCACATATTGTGAATAGCATTTGATATTATATGCTATATGAATTCCTATGAATAGGCATGATGATTGAGAATAATAAGGATAAGTGTGATTTTATCCAAAACTAGGGTGAACTTACCTTAGAAGCATGTTGTGACCAAAATTCATGATTTGCATGATAGAATGACAATTGTTTTCATTTATATGCGAAAACATGCACAATTAAGTGCTTATTTGATTTGAATAGCTATCTATCTGGTTTTGTGTGAAAACCATAAGTGCTAGCGATTACTCGCACTATATTTTGAGATATGCATCACATAGTACTTGAGTGTTTACTCGTACTACATTTTAATGTAATTTATGCATATTAGAGTACAGGGAGCATTGCTCGTACTCAGTTTGTGATTGATGCATTATAGAGTATTGAGAGCTATGCTCATACTCAGTTTTACATGATAGAGTACTGGGAGCTTAGATCATACTCAGTTTTCATATATTGTACATCATAAAGTATTGGGAGCTTTGCTCATACTCGAGTTTTTATATAACCTAGTGTTGGGAGCATTGCTCGCACTAGAGTTACATTTTGTGATATGGTCGTGTTGGGAGTTTTACTCACACGTACCAATTTTGAAAAGAGCATGAAATAACCGTGTTAGGAGCCTTTACTAACTGTGTGTCGAACTGATATATAGATATATATATATATATACTCACACGTACATTATTTTGAGATATGGCAGAAGGATATCAAAATAACCCATAGGTGTGAGGACTAAGACTCATGGCGAGCATCCTACCTTGAGATAGGGTCTATAGAGTACTGTGTACCGTGTATGTCACATGGAGTATGTTGTACCGTGAGTACACGATGAGAATAAATTGAGAGTTGACGGCTAGGATTTGACCTACCTCCTATTACAGCAATTGTGAGACCTTGCACATCGAGTACTGTGTAGCCTGGGATCACAGAAAATGCGTTATGATCATACCCTCGGAACATGTAGTCGCCTATCTCCTTTCGTGCTAATTGAATTTCTTGAATGAATTACTAGATGGTTTTATGATATAAACATGTGAGTTTATGAATTGTGAAAAGGGTAACCCAATGGATGGGTGAGGCCCAGATTTTCATGTTTTTAAACATGATGAATGCCATATGATTTTGATTTAAATGCATGGCATGATAAATGTGATTTGTATAAAATTACAAGAGAAATGTAGTATTTATGCATATAATGCTGAGGTTATCAAACCAGTATATTACCAGTTTTATAACTGATGTTTTGTATCTATATATATATATTGCATAAAGCTTTGAGAGAGATGCATGCTATAGATACAGATAGGGTAAGGAAACGATTTCAAGGCATAAGCATTGTATTTTGTAGATAGTGCGGTTATCTACTTGCTTGCCTGATTTCCTTACTGAGTTGTGAGCTCACCCCTTTATTATTTCCCTCTTTTCAAAGCATCCATAGTAGGTGGACACGGCTGAGGACTGACATTCCCTGATATCCGTAGCAGATCCATCTTGTTAGAGGTATACACACTTGATATTTTGTACTGAACATTGTATAAGCACAGTTATGTAAATAAACGTACGGTCGGGATGTATATGTGCAGATCGATGTATTAATGTATAAGAGTTTGTATTATAGAAAAGAATATTAAATTCTATATATGTTGTGAATGAGTGTGAATGAGTGACTAATATCGAATCACAGCCCAACGTTTGATGTGAGAGATGACAGAAGAAGAGGTAACTGAAATGCAAAAAATTTGTGGTGAATAAGGTAGGTCGCATGTGGGGGAAGGGCGTGACAGGATTGAATTCCTAAAGGTAGAGAGAACGTAAATTCCATGAAATTTTCGTACTTAATTATTATTTAGTTAAGAGAAATGATCGATTAGTCATAATAATAGGTGTATTGTAACAGGACTTGAGAAGTGATGGAAACCATGAAGGTTGAGAAAGATTTCAGAGTTCGGATGTGGAAAAGTGAGAAATTAAATTGAGCATGTTAATGCATTAAAATTCATATTTTTCTCTCCCTAGCTCAAAATTCTATTTAAATTTAATTGTGGTAACTTAGAGGAAATCAAGAATTATCTGAAGTGAATTAATAAAAAAGAGTATTCCATACTTAAGAATAATTGTATACGTATATATAAATCTTCATATAATTATAAATATATATAAATAAACCCGCTACTAATGAGGATCTGTGGAGGAGAATAGTGGGTGAGCTTAACATGCTCAGTAAGAAAAATCTCATAACAAGTAGATAAATACATTACCTAATATATATATATATATATATGCCCAAAACCAAAAAATTGTGCAAAGTATACAGATAATTTGGCAAATTCACAGATACCAGAGTCAAAAATCGAAAACAGAATTAGTATCGATAGTGTAATTAATTTACTGCGGTAAATACAAAAATCTCAAAACTTTTAGTAGCAGAATAAACAATTTCCAAATAACACAGTCCATGCAGATAAATAAGAAAAATCAATTAGACGAGACAAGGCAGAACATGTTATATCAAATATCAAAATGACTATTGTCCAATGTCGGTGACTCCGGGCAATCACTGATCAGGTGTACCAGGATGTCAATTGCCGTGGGAATGGTCAGCTATCCAATCGGCTCACAGATTAGAATGCCTGAAGACCAAAAATCAGAAACACAGTACATCGTACTCGCGTGCGTGCCGTACGGTACATTGTACTCTGTGGACCACAGAAACAGAATAGACAGAAGTGCAGCATGATTTAATCATTGTCTATGTCTCAAAAATCGGTGTGAGTCGGACCGTACGACACACAGTCAGCACGCACTCAAGCACCTCACATCAGTATTTCTTTAAAATCAGATCATTTTTCCTTAAACCATATATAAATTCAGTTTGTTTCACAAAACAATTCAAAAAGGCTGACTAGCCATTTTTCGATTAAAAATTTCAATACTTGGTACAGAGTAATTAAATCTAGAAGTTTTCAATCTAAAATCAATAATTATATTTACCGAGATTTTTATCTATATAAACAAAGTAAATCTATATCGGTAGTTGGGCTGATCTACGAAGTTTAAAATTTTTCTTAAATTCCAAAGTGTAAAATCGATCTAGGTTTTCTATAATTCCGGTAACTAGGAAATTTACCCTAAATTTATATCTACAAACACAAAGAAATTACGTATATTTATCTCTAGCAGCACACGACAATTTTTCTTACCTCAGTGTCTACTCGCAATCTGTAATGTCTTTTGTGACTGGAGTTTGTAGGTCCGATCTGCTCGGTTAATTTCCTCGGAGCTCCTTCCCTTGGGCTTCCCAATTTCTCTGTGCCTTCTTTCTTATCTTTGAATATTTATATATATATAGATATATATACTACTACTACTACAACTTTTTTTAAACCTTCTTTCCTTCCCGCGCTTTTCCCTATTCTTCTTTCCTTCTTTGTTTTCTTTTTCTTCAGCTTACTGTTCACTGGTTACCCTCTCGACACCGTTCCTCTTCATCTCGTTCGGCCACCACCATCGTCTATCGTCATTCTTCCTCCCGGTATGCCAACTCCAGCTTCCTTCCTTCCTCCCTCGTCGCTGTCCCCGCTTCAAGTTTTCTACCTTCCCGTTTTTGTTCTATTTTCAGGTGCCCGGGCAGTCGATAACTCCCCTGCTCCTTCCGTGTAAGACCCGTAATTAAATATGTATTCTTTATGATTATGTGATGTACGAACAAGTCACATTTGATGTAAATCATAAGGAATGAATTTTTTAAGTTACAAATGAGTATGAAATGCAAAATGGGTAGTTAAGCAAATCGAATATGAATGTAACCGTGATTTTTGGGATAATTTGCACTACTTCAAAAGAAGAGCAGATAGATCTCATTAGCAAGGAAGATCGATCTCATGGCTTAAAAATGCAATGTTACAGCATCTGCAAGTGGCAGATCGATCCCTCAACAAGAGCAGATTGATCCCTCACTTAATGCAGATCGATCTTGAACATGTTCTGGCTTAAATTTCCAAAAGGTTTTAGATAGAACAGATCAATCCCATAGCAAGGCTAGATCGATCTCCTTAAGGTTTTGAGTAAATCAGATCGATCTCATGCTGAGAGCAGATCGATCCCATAAGCTTAAAAAGTCATTTTCTGAAGAGAAAAGTGCAGGGCAGATCGATCTAATGTAGTTAGGAGATCGATCTCTAAGAGAAATTCTATAAATATACGACTCTGCACTTCAGTTTTGTCGAGAGAACCAATTTTCACTGTAAACCAAAGTGTAACCTAACCTTTCTACTCCAAAAATCTTCATCTTTCAAGTAGTTTTAAGTGAAATTCATTTCAACAAAGTTGTTTCTAGTAAAGAGTAGAGCAACATAGTTGGAAACTAGAAGTTGGAATCAAGGATTGAAGGAACAAGGTGGATTTTCCCAAATTTGGTAAAAAGAGAAAAAGTTCAAGCTAGGTAAGATTCAATACACCAATTTCAGGTATGTTAATATAAGTATCTTGGTGAGTTGATTGGTGTATGTTTAATTTGCTGAAAATAATTTGATCATGTTAAATATCCATCACCTAGATATTGGCATGAAATTGAGAAAAAGATGAGAAAGTTGAGTAAACATGGATTTAAGGATGAAAAAAGCATGTATGGAAGATTGTAAAATGGTTTTATGAAATACATAAATTGGAATAGATGAGAAATGAAAATAGGTATATGAGAATTATGGTGAAATACCATAATGGGAGAAAGTGATGAGATTGAGGCATTGAGAAGAGTTAAATGCATTGATTTAGATTCATGCAAGTGAGAATTAAGTATATTAAGGTATACTGATGAGAATGATTATTAACAGCTTCAGAAATTATATTGGAAGCTGATCGGACTGCGAGAGTGAGCAGCACCGAGGAAGTGAGGTCACATGACGTGATCCGATGTAAGGGAATTTCATGAGTAGTGAGAGATAGCTGCATGTATTTCGAATATAATTTTGATTATTATGCTATATATGAAATCCCGTGTATAGAAAGGTCGTGATAGAAACCGATAAAGTAAATCGTAGTTTTATCCAAAATTAAGGGTAAAAAGCTCTAGAAGCATGTTTGTGACTAGTTTTGATAGTTGCATTGATACAATGACTAATGTTTTCATGTATATGCGAAAACAACACATTTTAGTACCGATTTGATTTGATTGTGTGAAATATCAATTAAAATAAGCCATCTATCGGTTTGTGTGAAAATCATGAGTGCTAGAGAACACTCGCACCATATTTTATGAGATATGCATCACATAATACTTGAGTATATTCTCGTACTTGATTTTAATGAGATTTATGCATGATAGAGTACTGGGAGAATTACTCGTACTCAGTTTTATTAATTGATGCATTATAGAGTATTGGAGTATCGCTCATACTCAGTTTTACATGACATAGTGCTGAGATCTTTGCTCGCACTAGATTTATATAACTTATGTATGTGGTCGTGTTGGGAGTTTACTCATACATACCGTATTTTAAAAAAGAGAGAGCATGAAACAGTCGTGTTAGGAGCCTATGCTGACTGTGTGTCGCATCGATTATATGCTCACACGTGCTATATTTTGAGATATGGTCGAGGGCTATCGAAAATATTATCCATAGTATGAGGGCTAAGACTTATGGCAAGCACCCTAACTATGAGGTATATCCAAGGTATGAGGACTAAGACTTATGGCAAGCACCCCGACCTTGAGATTGGGTCCATTAAGTACTTTGTACTGTGTTTGTCACATAGAGTAGATGTATCATGAGTACACGATGTTATTGAGTTGTGAGCTGACGGTAGAGATTTGACCCACCTCCCATTACAGCAAAAGTGAGACCCCACACACCGAGTACTGTGTAGCTTGGGATCACGAAAAATAAGTTATGATCATAATCTCGAAACATGTAGTCGTCTATCTCGTTTCATTCACTTGAGATTTCTTGAATGAATTATCACATGATTTTATAATTTGAACATGTGACTTTGTGTGTGAAAAGGGTAACCCGAGGGATGGGTGAAGCCCAGATTTCCATGTTTTTAATATGATAATATGCCATATTGTTTTGATTTAATTGAAATGGCATGATAAAATGTGATTTACATTAACTACATGAGAAATGCAATGTTTTGCATAAACTGCTGAGAGTATTAAATCAGCATGTTTTTAGTTCATACTGACGATTTGTATCTTTATGTATGTATTGCATAAATGTTTTAAGAAGATACATGCTTTAGATGTGAATAAAAAAGGAAATGATTTAATGGCATGAGCATTATATTTTGTAGATAGTGTGGTTATCTACTTACTTGCCTTATTTCTTTACTGAGCTGTGAGCTCACCCATTTTTTATTTCCCCTCTCTACAGAGCGTTCACAGTAGTTGGACACAGCTGATGATTGTTATTCCTTGATCCACTGCGTACCCATCTTACGAAAGGTATACACATTCGAACGCTTTGTACTGAACAATGTAAAAGCACAGTTATATAAACGAATGTATGGTCGAGGATGTATATGTACAAGTATTTGCATTTATGTATTTAAATTTATTTTTAAGAAAAGTGTACTTACAGTTAATGGATAATTGTATTGACATGTATGCTTGTTCTGAAATGAATGTGGTTTAGGTGACTAATATCGAATCATAGCCCAACGGTTTGGTGTTGAGTTATGACAGAAGGAGAGGTAAGTAAAATGCGAAAACTTTGTGGTGATTTTAGTAGGTCAGGGGAGGGGAGGTCGTGACATTCGGCCACGCTTTGCTCCAGTTGACCTCCACTGCTTGTTCACACCTTTGTCCCACGTATCACTATTCTATTCAACACCGAGAAATGAAGGCAGAATTGTCTTAGAACTTTCTCTCAAGTTGCTACAGTTTCCAGAGGTCGAAGTCCTCTATTTCAGTTCCCAGCCTTCGGCCACTGCTTCAGTTCCTTTCCTTCCCTCGACTTTTCTACCTTCTCCCTCAATCGCACCTTGCTCCAGCTCCATCGTCACCCTTTATGCTTCTGCTAGTTCACCCAGCCTCTCAAAACCCGAGAGTGGTCTCTGTTCACGGCTTTAGCTCGCTGCTAAATAGAGAAAGCCGAGAAGCTTCGGTCTCCACTTCCTGCCTCGTCAACTATACTCCAGTTTACCAGACCCCTTTCGATACAGCCCTTGCTTCAAAACTCTTCCCCCGCGTAATAGTTTCCAACTAACCTCCTTGCTTCTGCTTTTGGTTCTTAGTTTCCTGTATTCTTTCCCTTTCTCGCCTATCTCTCTCATCTCTCTACTATTGGTTTTTGGTGCAAGGAAAATGGGTAGGGAGCGACGCCAGGTCTCCCTTGAAATGGATGATAGAGCTGGCAATGAAGACTGACGGAAGAGAGGTGTGATAGGGATGTGGGTGGGTGTGCAGAGAGCATGGGTGCAGAGAGTTGGTTTGCTACAGAAGGTGGGTGTGTGTAGGGGTGTTGGTGCGTTGCAGGGGGATGAGTGCTTCAGTTTTTTTCACTACCATCATCCTACTGTTTTCTACTCCCTATATGTCTCATACTTCATCTTCTGACAACCACTCCATCTACACTGCACATGTACTATAATATGCATTGTTCCTACAGCCTGCCAACGTCTCTCACCCGTCATTCACTGCCATGCTTCCTTCTTTTCTCTATTACTTAACCCGTAGCTATCATCGGGATTGTCTTCATTATTTTAAAGCCAATCCATAGTTTGTACATATATTAGATACATGTAAATTTATACATACACCTTTTTGATGTACTGCAACCTATATATATGTATATGCCTTGTTTCCTTATTCATAGTTATAATATATATATATATATATATATATATTGCTTATATTTGCATAATATATACTTGGATATATTTTTGTCTTCACCCTTGTACACACTTATGTATTCATACTTCCTCTTTTATATACTTTTGCAATTGTATCATATTATACACGTCTACATCTATAGTATGTATAATTATAAGTATATACTTGAAAATATATATTTATATATATATTTGCACTCATGCTTATATTTTACAAATGCATGCCTTCATTCTTTACTTGAAATATTTAAATAAATTAAATCCTCCTCGATTTTTCATACTACCAGTGGTTAAATCGTTATCCATTGACAAGTCAAGTACATGAAAGTTTTACTGTATTTATATTCTCTCCACCTTGAGAAATTTAGTCCCAAAATTTAAAATTACATCAGTTCTCAAACAAGTGTGGGTATTTCTCTCGTATTAGTCTTTCTAATTCCCACGTGACCTCTTCTAAAGTGTGGTACTACCATAAAACGTTACCAGAGGATCGTCTTAGATCACAATGCCTTTTTTTTTCTTGTCTAAAATCCGAATCAGTTTCTCCACATACGTCATATCCTCCTTCAACTCTAATGGCTCATATTTTACCACATGCTTCGGATCTGGATGATATTTACAAAGCATCAAAACTTAGAAGATATGAATACTTGATAATTCCTACGGTAATGCCAATCTGTAAGCTTTGTCTCCCACTCGATCTAAAATCTCAAAGGCCCAATATAGCGGGACTTAGTTTCCCTTTCTTTCCAAATCTCATTATACCCTTGGATGGGGAAAGTTTCAGAAACACCAAATCTCCTACTGGAAATTTCAAGGGTCTACGTCTTTGGTCAGCATAACTCTTTTGCTTGCTCTGAGCTGTTTTCAACCTCTCACAAATCAATCGAACATCTTTAGAAGCTTACTTAACCAAATTGGCAGCAAATATATTTCTTTCACCAACTTCTTCCCATCCGATTGGTGACCGACACCTTCGGTTGTACAGTACTTCATAGGGTGCCATTCCGATACATGAGTGATAACTGTTATTGTACGCAAACTCCGCTAGAGGTACATAGTCATCCCAAGAGCCTTTAAAATCTTGAGCATAAGCTCTCAACATATCCTCCAATGTCTGAATGGTTCTCTCCGACTGCCCAACTATCTGAGGATGGAAAGCTGTGCTAAAATTTAGTTGGGTTCTCATGAATTCTTGGAAATGTTCCCAGAAGTGTGAAGTGAACCGAAAATCCCTGTCAGATACAATGCTCACTAGTATGCCATGTAGTCTTACGATCTCCCGTACATATAGACCCGTTAGTGCACTCAAAGTATTAGTGGATTTCATAGCTAGGAAGTGTGCGGACTTTGTTAATATATCAACGATTACCCAAATCGCATCATGGTTCCTCCAGGTCCTTGGTAACCCCATAATGAAATCCATGGTAACATGCTCCAATTTCCATGTGGGTATCAGTAGAGGCTATAACAACCCTGCAGGTTTCTGATGTTCTACCTTAATCTAATGACACACAAGACACCGGGCCACAAATTCGACCACATCTTTTTTCATCCCTGACCCCCAGTACACTTTCTGCAAATTCTAATACATCTTATTACTTCCCGGGTGCAATGTCTACCTCGAGGAATGAGCTTTTGTCAATATCAGTTTCTTCAACTGTGCATCATCGGGAACATAAGCTCTACCTCTGAACCTCAATAGATCATCGAGGATAACTTTAAAAACTGTCATAGTGCTCAACTGGATTTGATCGGCCATATCTACACAGTACTTATCAGTATGTTGAGCCTATTAGATTCTATCAATCAAGTCTGGCTCTATTCTCAGGCTAGCTATCACACCACAACTGGCAGTGTCAAGTGGTTCAATGTCCAAGCTGAGGTTTGCAAACTGTTCCAACAGTTCGTATTCCCAAATCATCATATAAAATACCTGCTCTATATTCTTCCTGCTTAAGGCATCTGCTACCACATTCGCCTTTCACAGGTGGTATAGGATCTCACAATCATAGTCTTTCAGAAGCTCTATCCATCTCCTCTACCTCATGTTCAAATCTTTCTGTGAAAATAAATACTTGAGGCTTTTATGGTCTGTGAAGATCTGAAACTTCTCTCCATATAGATAATGGCGTCATATTTTCAGTGCAAACACTATAGCTGTCAATTCTAAATCATGGGTCGGATATTTCTTCTCATGGTCTTTTAAATGGCAAGAACCATAAGCCACTACATTCTCATTTTGAATCAATACATAACTCAAACCTTGACTAGATGCATCTGTATACACCGAGAAGCCTCTCGAACTAGCGGGGATAGTTAATATAGGTGCACTGGTCAGTCTGTGCTTTAACTCCTGGAACTTCTTTCACATGCATCACTCCACTCAAACTTAACATTCTTCCTCGTAAGTCTTGTCAAAGAAGCAGCTAACTTAGAGAAACCCTCCACAAATCTTCTGTAATATCCGACCAAATCCAGGAAACTTCGAATCTCAGTAACAGTCTTAGGTCTTTTCTACACACTACAGCCTCAACCTTAGATGGATCTACAGACACTCCGTCTTTAGGCACAACGTGACCCAGAACTGATATCTGATTCAACCAAAAATCATATTTGCTAAGCTTGGCATACAACTTCTTCTCCCTGAGAGTTTGCAGAACCACTCTCAAATGCTGCTCATGTTCTTATCTGGACTTGGAATACACCAAAATTTCATCAATGAAAACTATGACAAATCTGTCCAGGTATGGCTTGAGCACTTCGTTCATCAGTGCCATGTAGGAGCATTCGTCAACCCAAAAGGCATAACTAAAAACTCATAATGTCCGTATCGAGTTTTGAAAGCTGTCTTGAGTACATCCTTACTCCTGATCTTCAAGTGATGGTACCCTGACCTCAGATCAATCTTGAAAAAGATCTATACTCATCACAGTTGGTCTAGTAAATCATCGATACGAGGTAGAGGACATTTGTTCTTGATGGTTGCCTTGTTGAGCAGTCTATAATCAATGCATAGCCTAGGACTCCTATCCTTTTTCTTGAAAAACAATGTCGGTGCACCCCAAGGTGAAACACTCGGTCTGATGAATCTCTTGTCTAGCAATTCCTATAATTGCTTTCTCAACTCTTCCAACTCAACATGAGCCATTTTTTAAGGCGATTTTGATATCGGCTCAGTACCAGGCACTAAGTCAATACAGAACTCCATTTTCCTATCTGGAGGTAGCCTTGATAAATCATCCGAAAATATATCAAGAAACTCTCTGACCACTGGAATTTACTCAATTCTGGACTCGCTTTATCCGTATCGATTACATAGGCAATGTAACCTTTAAAATATTTTTCATATAGTTAGTAAGAACTTTGCCAATAAACTACCAATTCTTTTTTCATTACTTTTCAGAAAAACTTATAACATATTTTTCGGGCAAAAATGTCACTATCTTATTATGACAATCAAGAACAGCTTGATTTGTTGCTAACCAGTCCATGCCCAATATCACATCAAAATCATACATATCTAGTAGGATCAGGTCTGCTAACATGTTTCTGTCTCCTATTTTAAGTCTACAATCCTTATATAGTGGCTCTGTCATTTGACTATCTTTCATTGGTGACATAATCATTAGCACCCTTCCTAATGGTTTGGGTTGTACATATGAAATCAGTTTACATGCATACATGGGTTATATAAATGAATAAGTTGCACCAGAATCAAATAAAACTACTGCCTTAATATAAAAAATCAGAAGGGTACCTTTAAAGGCTTCAGTTGGTGCATCAGTTTCTGTCGCCTCCCGCTCTAGAGCATACACTTGCCCCTCTCCCGCAACTTGCTTCCATTTTTCTTTCGCTGTGGCTTTCCTCCTCGGTGTAGAGGTAGTAGCGGGTGTCCTCAACTGTTCTATATTCCTCTGTGGGGCTGTGTCAACATTTTCAGGATAGTCTTTGACCAAGTGTCCCGTCTTACTAAATTTGAAACAAACCCTCATCATCCTATAACAGGGCTTGTTACCAAGATTTCCCCCACAGTGTCTGTACATCTCTACATTAGGCTCGGGTCCTCCGATTACAATCCTCTTGATAGGTACTGAGGACGGATAGATAGGGTGCATAACTGTTTTATCCCGTAATTCCTCATAATGCCTCTGTCGCTTGAACAATGGCCTTCTACTCTCTCTGCATCTCCTATCACCAGCTAACCTCTTTCGATCCTAACCTTTACCTCTGCCCATTTTGCTGAACTCAGAGGCATGCATATTATAATCCAGTTCGCACAGCTGGGCCCGGTGAACCACTTCCTTATAAGTATTGAGGTTCAATGGAGCTAGTCGAGCTCGAATCAAAGGCATCAATCCTTCCATAAACTTTCGGACCTTCTTCGCTTAATTATCCATAGTGTCCAGATCATATCTCCCAAGCGAGGTGAACTTCGACTTATACATGTCCACAGACTTATTCCCCTGAGTCAAGTTCAAAAACTCTATCTGTAACCTCCTCTAGGCAGTATCTGAAATGTACCTCCTTAGGAAAGCGTCAAGAAACAAATCCTACGTAATCAGCTTATGTCTTGCTCTCAGGATTAGTCAGGTGGACTTCCACCTGTGTTCAGCTTCTCCCTTCAATACAAAAGCTGCAAAAGCTACCTTCTCGATAGATGTACATCGGAAGAATCCATAGAGTTTTTCCATCTCATTTATCCAGTCTTCTACAACTACTGGATTCTTAACCCTATTGAAAGACGGAGGCTTAAACTCCTGAAATTACCTCTGTCTACCCAATTAAAAATCATATCCCGATTCATTACTATGCCTCTGGGGAGCCATTAGTGCCGATGATTGTGGTACAGGTGGGGTCTATGGCAGTGTAGTAGAAAGTTCTTTCGCTAGTGGCACCGGTGCTGTCTAGGCTGGCGTAAGTGTGTCCGACGCAACTGTTAGAGTAGCTGGTACAGTTTGAGCAGCAGTGCCCGGTGGATTATCTAGCTTGGCCATCACTTGCCCGATCAGGTTCAGTATTGACTCCATGCCCCGTCCCAAACTAGTAATTCGGGCCTCAAAGCTCTCAGTAGGGTCACGAGCGACTGTTCAGTAGTGGGGCCACCTGATCCTTTAGGCCTCTCCTCCCGACCTCGGGATAACCTGCCCCCTCGTCCCCTCGATCGACCTCGTCGTCCACCAACCATAACTAATCGGCTTCCTGCATTCAGTAGCAATTAGCGAAACACAACCACGTATACCCATTTGTATCTAAATAATGTACAGTAACGCTAAGAATATGAACTTTCTAATTTAGCTCTTACTCCTAAAATCGACTCGTATCAGGCTAACCTTACTCTGATACCAACTTCTGTGGTGACCCTTTTTACCACACATTTGTTGGGCTACGAGTCGATAATAGATCAGAAACAATAAATACAAGTACTCAATTCCATTTCTAGGTGACAAATTTAACAATGGTAATACCTTTCCATTTAATCAGCGTAATTGTTCATATACAAAATAATCTTGTTCACAATCACCAGTCACATCTTCTATACATTACTGTACTTGCAAAATGTTAGATACAAAATAAATGTCTATCCTGGGTATACCTTTAACACGAAAGAGCACTTCGCTGACTTGTGGTTGTGTAAAATAATTCAACTTAATGAGGCGGTCCCGCTACTGATGAGGATCTGTAGAGGAGAATAAGGGGTGAGCTTAACATGCTCAGTAAGAAAAGCTCCATAGCAGATAGATAAATACACTACCTAATATATATATATATATTTATATTTGCCCAAAACCAAAAAATTGCGCAAAGTTTACAGATAATTTGACAAATTCACATATACCAGAGTCAGAATCGGAAAACAGAATTAGTATCGATAGGGTAATTAATTTACTGTGGTAAATACATAAATCTCAAAACTTTCAGTACTAGAATAAACAGCTTCAGGATAATCCAGTCTATGCAAATAAATCAGAAAAATTAAATAGATGAGACAAGACAGAACATGCTATATCAGATATCAAAATGACTATTGGCCAATGTCGGTGACTCTGGGCAATCATTGATCAGGTATACCAGGAAGTCAATTACCATGGGAGTGGTCAGCTACCCAATCGGCTCACAGATCAGAATGTCCAAAGACCAGAAATGAAAAACACGATACATCATACTCACATGCGTGTCGCATGGTACATCGTACTCTGTGGACCACAGAAACAGAACAGACAGAAGTGCAACATGATTTAATCATCGCCTATGTCTCAAAAATCGATGTGAGTCGGACTGTGCGACATATAGTCAGCACGCGCTCAAGCACATCACATCAATATTTCTTTAAAATCAAATCATTTTTCCTTAAACCACATATAAATTCAGTTTGTTTCACAAAACAATTCAAAAGGGCTGACTAGCCATTTTTCGGTTAAAAATTTCAGTACTCGGTACAGAGTAATCGAATCTAGAAGTTTTTGATCTAAAATCAATAATTATATTTACCGAAATTTTTATCTAGATAAAACAAGTAAATCTATATCGGTAGCAGGGCCGATCTACGGAGGTTAAAATTTTCCTTAAATTCCAAGCATAAAATCGGTCTAGGTTTTCATAATTCTAGTAACTAGAAAATTTAGCCTAAAATTAATATGTACAGACACACAGAAATTACGTATATTTATTTCTAGCAGTACACTAGAATTTTTCTTACCTCGATGTTGGCCCACAGTTCGCAATGCCATTAGTGACTGAAGTCTGTGGGTCCGATTTGCTCGGTTAATTTTCCCGAAACTCCTACCTTCTGGCTTCCCAATTTCTCTTGCCTTCTTTCCTATCTCTGAATATATATATATATATATATATATAATCTTATACATATATAAATACTACTACTTTTTTAAACCTTCTTTCCTTCTCGCGCTTTTCCCTCTTCTTCTTTCCTTTTCGTTTTCTTATTCTTCAGCTCACTGTTCACCGGTTCCCCTCTCGACACTGTTCCTCTTCATCTCGTTCGGCCACCACCATTATCCATCGTCATTCTTCCTCCAGGCCTATCAACTCCAGCTTCCTTCCTTCCTCCCTCGCCGCTGTCCCTGCTTTAAGTTTTCCACCTTTTCGTTTCTATTATGTTTTCAGGTGCTCGGATAGTCGATAACTCCCCTGCTCCTTCCGCCACGCTTTGCTTCAGCTGACCTCCACTGCTTGTTCACACCTCTCTCCCACGTATCACCCTTCTGTTCAATACCGAGAAATGAAGGCAGAATTACCTTAGCACTCTCTCTTATGTTGCTGTAGTTTCTAGAGGTCGAAGTCCTCTGTTTCAGTTCTTAGCCTTCGGCCACTGCTTCATTTCCTTTCTTTCCCTCGACTTTTCTACCTTCTCCCTCAGCCTCGCCTTGCTCCAGCTACCTCGACACCCTTTTTGCTTCTGCCAGTTCACCTAACCTCTCAAAAGCCGAGAGTGGTCCTTGTTGACAACTTTAGCTCACTGCGAAATGGAGAAAGCCGAGAAGCTTCGGTCTCCACTTCCTGTCTCATCAACTATACTCGAGTTGACTAGACCCCTCTTGGTACAACCCTTGTTTCGAAACTCCTCCTCCGCGTCACAGTTTCCTACTAACCTCCTCACTTCTACTTTTGGTTCTTAGTTTCCTGTCTTCTTTCCCTTCCTCGCCTATCTCTATCGTCTCTCTACTATTGGTTTTTGGTGCTAGGAAAATGGGTAGGGAGCGATGCCAAGTCTACCTTAAAATGGATGATGGAGCCTGGCGATGAAGACTGATGGAAGGGAGGTGCGACAGGGGTGTGGGTGGGTGTGCGAGAGCATGGGTGCAGAGAGTCGATTTGCTGCAGATGGTGGGTGTGTGTAGGGGTGTTGGTGCGTTGCAGGGGGATGGGTGCTTCGATTTTTTTCACTGCCATCATCCTACTGTTTTCTACTCCCTATACGTCTCATACTTCATCTTCTAACAACTACTCTATCTACACTGTACATGTGCTGTAATATGCATTGTTCCTACAGCCTACCAACGTCTCTCACCATCATTCACTACCATGCTTCCTTATTTTCTCTATTACTTAACATGTAGCTATCATTGGGATTGACTTCATTATTTTGAAGCCAATCCATAGTTTGTACATATATTAGATATATGTAAATTTATACATACACCTTTTTGATGTACTGCAACCTATATATATGTATATGCCTTGTTTCCTTATTCATAGTTATAGTATATATATTCCCTATATTTGCATAAAATATACTTGGATATATTTTTGTCTTCACCCTTATACACACTTATCTATTCATACTTCCTCTTTTATATACTTTTGCAATTGTATCCTATTTATACGCGTCTACATCTATACTTGTATGTATAATTATAAGTATATACCTGAAAATATATATTTATATATTTCTATATATATTTACACTCATACATATATTTTACATATGCATGCCTTCATTCTTTACTTAAAATATTTAAATAAATTAAATCCTCCTCGGTTCTTCATACTACCAGTGGTTAAATCGTTATCCATTGACAAGCCAAGTACATAAAAATTTTACGGTATTTACTTATCTTCACTTCCTTTTGTTTCCTATACCACCAATACACATCACAATTTACTATCAATATTTATTTCACCAAGGCTATTAATCTAAGTAACTATTCTTTTACCATACTTTTATTATAGGTGGCCAAGAGGTATTTATTGCTCTTCATTGTTTTTCCTCAATATCGCTTATATATACATACATACACATATACCTATCTATATGTGTCTTAGACCAAAAAATAGCTTACCCTTTACTCCATGCCTTTGTATTAATTCAAGCCTTAGCTGAAACTTAAGCTTATCCCCTTAAGAATTCTTCTCAAAATCCTACAACACATTTATGTCCATATCAATATATATATATATTACAAGATGTTTCCATATTACACATAATTTATATGTTTTATGCTTAAAGAAAGAGGTTAACCATTACCTCAATTAATCACAATGGTTAGACCTAAAACCTCAATTTTTCCTCCTCCTTTTTGTTGTTGTTACAGCTTCCAAAGACAACAACTGTATACATATTTGAGATTGTGGGCATACATCTATATTGATTGTGAATATATTGTGAAATTTTGGAATTGTGGAATTTGCTTCATGATAGAAATGGTAAAGTGAGATGGAATTAATTGTAGTGTTGATATGGTGTATATATACTAAAATAAATTGAGGCCAAGAAATAGTGCAATTTGGGGCTAAAAAGTTCAAAAATGCAAATTGGTCTATTTTTGAGTTTGCTAAGGGTTTGGTTCAACCAAACCTTGATGACTTAGGAAGTCGATTTTTGTAATTAAAAAGTATAAATAAGTATAATAAACAATAAGAAGTCATTTGAGACTATTTAGGGAAGAATCAGACCTAAAAGTCAAAAAGTTGACTTTTTAGTTTAGGGTTTGACTTTAGGAAAAACTATTGACATGAGGTAAATTGAGGTTTGGAACAAGGTTTAAGGCTCTTAATGATGATAAAGGTTTAAGTGAGCTCTCAGAAAATGTCAACTCAAGGTTTAATCGGGTCAAACTTTAAGGTTTGACTTTGACCAAAAAGTCAAATGGGGTTTGAATAATAGGAAATACCGTTAAGCTAACTCGAGTGAAGCCAGATTATGATATTGTTGGTCTAATAGTTAAAATTTCAAAGTTTGACTTTGCATATACACGTTGACTGTGCCTGCACGCAGATCGAGGCGTTACCTTAGAGTTGGTAATTGCACTAGGAGTTTGTAAATATTATAATAAAATATTTTACGATTTTATTACTGCCATTAAATATTCATTTTATATATTTTTGATACGATGCATATGGCCTATTTTAAATGAAAACTACATTTATTACCAAATTTTTATTGTGTTTTAGTTAAATGCTTATGGAATGTTTTGTATGTTATTACTAAGGCAATGTATGCTTATTGACTTGAATTATATATGTATTTTGTATAAGTACGATCCTTGCTTGTTAGTTTGTGAGGTCGATTTTGATAAATTTTAGGTTCCTTCGGGGATAATGTGTTTTATTTTTGGGGATATGGGCTCCTCATTAGGATTGAGTAAGACTTTGTGACTAAAGACTAGGATACACCTCACAAGGCCTTTTTGTGTACTGATTGTCAATGGACATTAGGTTGATTTATAGTTCGCGCCCATAGAAATGAGGATTGACGGAGGCATCGGTGGGTGGTGGAATACTCAATCTTGGTACATGGGTTGGGTCCACTATAGTATGCATATCACTATTTTGTGTTTCCGATATGGAGCGCGTTACTAGAATGTCTGTGTGACTGTAGTGGTGCTTGACCAATGATTGGAGTAAGTGTGTACACTTTATGAGGATATGAGGATCGCTACCCACACAATAGCGGGTTTCGTGACCTATCGCACTAGTTCTAGGAGATCATAAGCCCATTTCTCATCACTATTAGCATAATCATGATTTTAGTACTATATTTTGTATAAGTGATTTTCAAAAATATCGTTTTTGAGGCTTTAAGATGGGATTTTATGTCCCTATTTCAAATTGACCACGACATCTGTAATTTTGGTTTTCTTAAGGTTTTCCATACATATGCACCACTATCATGACACACATTTATATGCTTTGTTTTATAAATACTTATCCTCGTTTTAAATTAGTAAATTTAAACCACCTCGTGTCATGATGCTTTTTAATAGTAAACTTGGTTACCAAATAACTTTCGATTTTAAATACCTTCCTACTTGTTTATGGTACTAATTCTGAGCATTCGTATTGGATGCTTACTGAACATTAGTTCACTAATCCATTTTCAAAATGCTTTTATATTGAGCAGCTTATAGGATATCTTCGAGGAGCACCAGTCTCAAGAACACCATCAGTCGCATCAGAGGTAACTTTAGATATTTGTATTATTTTCATTAGACTCATTTTAAGAGATGGAAAATGTGCCATGTTAAGTTGTAATTTAGATGTTTAACACACTCATGAGGTTTATAATGTATTATTATAAATTATCTATACTTGTTAATTTTGTAATTACTGTATATCTAACTTGCGACAAACAAAAAATGCATGTTAAATATGATAAATCTTTCGTACATGTGTGTATATATTGGTGTGAGGTTGTGACAAATATATTTTAATTTTAAGATTAGATTTTTTATTTTCAAGTAATTTTAGTATTTTATATATTTAAAACTCTAAAGAAAAACATAATTTAAATTTAATTTTGTTAATAATGCTTTGAATATTTTACACAAATATTAAATTGAATCAAATGTTAAAATTACATAACGATTATTATATATTATTGCTGTATTAAAATATGAAATAAATATAATAATGATTTTTATAATAAAATCAAATGCTAAATTAATAGTATATTTATTATTGTAAATATAATATGGATAATGTTGAAAACTATTTTCTATTCACATACATGTACATTTATATATATACACTGCATTTTAAAATAATTTTATATAATAATTGAATTTTAAGATTAAATATTAATTTTTTTTATAATACATTATCGATATAATTGTATAATAAATAATTATTATTTTCAACTTTTCAAAATTTTAAATTAAGAAAATTGTACTATTTATTTATTTAATTTTTTTAAATATCATATTAAAATCATTTTCTGCATTTATTATTTATATGAAAATTCCATAAAAAGAAAGATTAAGTTCGAAAACTTGAAAAAGAATAAAAAGTGTATTCAATAACTATTTCAATTAATAATTAATTCGACTAAGGAGCAAAACTTTTCCATCTAATTAATAAAAGACCCCAAAACTTAGCAAGTGAAAGGAAACCCACATATCTTGATAATCGAAGTTCATGTGTGAATTTTTCTCTTCCGTATTTCGCCTTTGACATATTTCTTGTCTCCTAGTATTCGATGGATGGAGAAAAGAAAAAAAAAATGCAATATTGAAGTGCTGTTCCGAATTTATAAAAAAAAAAAGACCCATAAACACGTGTACAACTTCAAATCAGTAATAAAAAATTTGTAGTCCCTCATTATGTGGTTCCTATATCGCTTATTGTCTTAATTATACTTTTTGAAATCAATTTTTTACCGACATTAGTCTCTTTTGTTTTTCAGATCAGCTGGCACATTGTGTGAACCATTTGTTGCTTCTTCTTTTTTTTTCTTTTAAATTATTTTCTCAATTATTAAAGTATATATAAAATATTGTTATTTATTTATTTATTTTGCTATTACGATATTGTGTGATTATTTTCATACTTTTTTTTTGTGATATAGATAACGATGTTCAAAGAAGAGAGGGAGAGAAATTGAACTTTAAATTTCACATTTTTAAAATATAAAATAAAATAATAGTGAGATCAAATATTAATGATTGAGTAGTATTTTGATATTTTAAAGTAAGAAATTCAACACTTTTATCTCGAACAAATGGCCATTTTTTCTGGGTTAAAATTTTTATCTCTACCTCTTTTATTATAAATTTATTAGTACGAACTAATTAAAGACTTCAGACGAAAATAATTGAAATAGGTTTCAAAAAAAAGGAAAATAATTGAAATTGATAGGATTGTTTTCATTTTAAGTCATAACGTATTTAAACTATGGATAATTATCCTATATACTATTAATTAGTAAAATTTTTTAATTCTACAAGTGGAGTTAGAATTATTAAACATATCTCATTTTATTTATTTTTTATTTTCTTAATATTTTTAAAAAATATGTGTAATCATTTTAAACCTACTTATGGAATTAAAAAATTTCACTTATAATATATTGAATAATTATACTTAAAATGATATAATAAGAGAAAAAATTAGAAAGGTTCCATAATTAACACAACAGACAAAATGACAATGTATCTGTGAACATGCAAAATCTATTTTAAATGTATTTCTATTTTAGAAAGGATGTTTATTAATCAATTCAGCAATCAACGTCTCACGATAATTTTTACAAAATCAAGTTTGTGATGAGATTACTAATTTAATGACATTGAGCCCCAGTAAGAATTGTCATTTGATTTCAGAAGCAAGTTTATGATAGTAACACTCTAACTTGTATTTTATATTATTTTTTATTTATTGTTAAATATTTTTAATGAGTTATATATTATCATTTTAACTGTCGTTATAGTATAAAAAAATTCTTTAACAATATATTGAATAATTCTTATACCAATATATTATATAGTAGCCCATATAATCTTGTTTTTAAATGGTGAATGTGGCTTTATCTGCCTACAGTCATAAGCAAATTGCAAGAATTGCAAAAGTAAAAAGAAAAAATAAAAAAATAAAAACCAATAAATATTTAACCTTTGTTTGCAAAGAGTTACATCTACGTAGGCCTCGGTGATCCACCATATTCAGTGGATGGCTGACCGTAAGAGAGTGAAGAGACTGAATTGTTGATTTAAAAAAGATGGTTCCATGCATGGTTATGAACATCATCATATTCCATGAATGTCAGTTTAGAGATAAATGGCTGCTGCTATCACTTGTTAGGTGAGTACGGTATGTTGTCATCAAGAGGGTAGGGTAGGGTGTCTCAAAGGAATCTGCTTGAACCATAAATGTTGTCTACAGAGCTACTTTCCCATTGGCCAAAACAAGTTTTATATTAAAATGATCACTTCATTTGCATGATATTGATATAAACAATTTATGAAGTTACTTTGCTTTACAGTGCATCTTTCTACGGCAAATCACATCAAACTCATGGTGATTAATATATTATTAATCACTTCTGCCTTTACAGACTAATATTGTGCGTGTATTGGTGCAATTATTTCTATGCGATTAGAAGTGCCGATAATAATGAAGTTAAATGTTAGATAGTAACGATGGCGATAAAATAAATAATAAAATAATTATTTAAAATATTATATTAAAATTTAAGAAAATAAAGGTAAACATTGTAATTATGATACGTTGAAAATTTTTCTCATATCGCACCATAACTTCAATGAATTCCAAAACATCTTTTGACGTCGAAGCACTTGAATTGCTTTTTGAAAACTTTTCTATATAACCTCTTAAAGCTCATAGATTAAGGTTATATATATACACACATAAGAATCATTTGCATGCAAGCAAAGTTGACTAAATAAGTTGCCAAGTAGATGACAACTGCCAATTGGCAACAGTTTTGGTGCTTCCTCAGTCTTTTAATTAAGACCTCAACTTGCTACATACATATGTCTTCCAGTGGGAAGTGGATTAATCCACACCCCAGCAACTTCCTTCGGCATTATATATATATATATAACTAACATAAGAATCATTTGCATAGATGACAAATGTCAATTGGCAATAGTTTTGGTGCTTCCTCAGTCTTTTAATTAAGACCTCAACTTGCTACATGCATGTGTCTTCCAGTGGGAAGTGGCTTAATTCACACCCCAGCAACTTCCCTCGGCATTATATATATATATATATATATATATATATATATATATATATATATATATATATATATATATATATATTAACTTCTTTTACCTAAGAGAAATTATAGTCAAAAGTAGTTTAATTAAAAAAAAAAAACCTTCAAATAATCATGAATGCTTGTTAGAAGTTCACGGCAGAGGTTTAGAATTGTTTCTTAAAAATGGAATCGAGTTAGTAGCTAGATTCTAGCTGTAGCTACCTCAATCCCAAAGGTATATTAGTTGATGCAATAAAAGTGATTTATGTTTAAGAAATACTGTATCACAAACATAGTTTTATAATTGTTTTTTGAAATTTGAAATGTTAGAATAGTTTTCTAATTGTTTTTTGAAATTTGAAATGTTAGAATCCATGATTTCATTTTTTTCTTAACATTTCAAGTTCAAATTTAAAAAATAAATAATAAATTTTATGAGATGAGAAAAAATATTTTTTAAAATAAAACTCAAGCCCAATTTAAATACACACACACAAAAAAAAAGAAGAAGTTATTTTGACTTAGCTTATTACCAACTACTAGTTTTAGGGTAAGTGTGAAACCCGAAATTTTCATTCTTATCACACAATTGGAAGCTAAGAAATAATTAAGTATTTGAAATAATATTATGGAGGCCTGGAACCATCGGAGCACTCGGGCGAGTGGCGTGGGGCCTAACGGCATGAAAATTGATGTAAGACCTTAAGCCTGAGAATTTCTTAAGAATTTCATGTATGGTCATGACATGATGTTTAGAAACAAAAACTAAGGTATTGGAAATGAAAAAGTTTGTAAGGTTCGGGTTTTGTACTAAACCGAGCAAATGAGCTCAGAAAAGAAAATAAATTCTGAATAAATTCTAGAAATTTCTAAAAATTATTCCGATACCATAGAAAATTAATGTAAGGTGAAATTGACTTGAGAAATCAAAATCAAGTGGAAATATGAAGGTTTCGGGGATCAAATTAATTTTTAAGGTAAATCGAAAACTTTAAGCCATTTTGCTCGGTATTGACCAAATCGTGCAAATTGAGCTCAATCGGAGAATTTTTCATAAACAAGTGACCTCCAAATTTTTATGGACAATACTAGAGACATAGTATAACACTTGAGAAGTATAAATTGGGAGAAAATTGGACTAAAACTATTTTTTTGGAATTTTCCAAAACAAGATAGAAATCTATCCTACTTCAGACTGCCGACCAAACCTCCAATTTTGTCAAATTTGGAGACATTAGGGGAAGCCACTAGACCCCAACTTTTTCAGTCTGAAAGTAGACTTATTGAGCTTTCAGGAGCCATAAAAATCAACCCTAAAGGACTTTTAAGCCGAGAGCAATCCACCCTCCAAGTTGTCGTAGGTGGTACTCCCAGGCCTTAATTGTGTAAATTTTTCGGCGACCTTCTGACCAGATTTAGGCATCGGTTAAGGATCAAATCTTCCTCTTCAAGTCCTCTATAACATATAAAAAAATTCAGCCACAAAGAATTCATTTGCTAGGTGAAAAACGCGAAAGAAAAACAGTGGACAGATCTACCATATTTTTGGTAAGTGAAGAACTTGAGATTTTTCATTCTTTGATTGGTTTTTGAGCTAGTGTTTCATGGTTTTAAGCTATATACATGTTTAATTTCAGTTGAGGATCAATTTGGTGGAAGAAAAATGTGGTCAACCTTGGTCAAACCCGAGGTAAGGTTGATGGATGATGATGAAGTTTATATATGTTGTTATTTGGTGTTTTTGGAAGATTTTTGGTTAAGTGGAATTGGATGATTTAATTTCTATGGATGATTTGAGGTTTGGAAAGTATGGTGTTGATGTGTTTGTGGTAAAATTTGGATAGATCTAAGGTTGTTAACAGTTAAAGTTATACTGAAAAGGTTCGGTTTATAACTTAACTTAGTATAAAACGAAAAAAGTGAAAGAATTGAAAATTTGACAAAGTGACCAGCAAGGTTTATGAACTTGAATGAGTCATAAAGTTAATGAAGTAATGAAATGAAAATTTAGAAAAATGAAATTTGCTAAAACGAAACTAAAATCGATAAAACCGAGAAAACCAAAAAAGTTGGCTGAAAAGTCAAAATTGGTCAAACTTCAATAAGATAAATCAAAATTTAGTATGTTAAGATGAAATTGATCAATATATGATGAATTGGTATCATTTTGGGTAGCTCAAGAATTTGACACGTAAATCGAGGCAATCCCGAGACCCGACGATTGTGCGCTGCCCTAATGTCTACAAGGTAAAAGGTGTAATTTAGCTTAGTTTTAACCTATTTACGTTCATGAAAATAATTTTTAAAGCATAATTATGTTCATAAAATGATTTAGAAGCATATTGATGTTTATGAATGATTTACAAAGCATATTTATGCTCATGAAACGATCTGATGAAATATATTATATTTTATGAAATGATTATAAAGTATGAAACACATGAATATTTTATATTTTTCTATATGATTTTACGTTCATGTTTCAATGGAAACTTTGAGGTTTTTTGAAAGTATTTAAGAAAAGAAAAAGAGATTTTGAGACTAGAAGGCTATTTATATGTATGGCTACTACTCGTGGTGCTCCTGCTTCGCCACTTAAGTTGCCAATATGTAGGACCCTTGTAGCACTTGTCTTCACCTGTGTGGTAGTTGACTCGCTACTCGTGGTATATGATGATGATTTTTGGTAGTATCTCGTGCTCGCGCAGCACGCATGTATGTCTCCCGCACGGCGAGTGCCATTGGTGCCCGTGCTCTAGTTATGTGCTAGTGTAAATTATGATGATTTGATACTACCTATGTTTATGATTTATTGTACAACCCTGATCCAGTCTACAACCCCACCATGGCCATTGGTATGATTATGAACCTCTACGAAGGATGACGTATGATGCATGACTCAGATATAGCCTAGTCTCCACGTTTTAATGATGATGAAATATGAATGATGATGATTTTACGAAATGAATTATGCATGATGAATGTATCACGAAAGAAAACTATGCATGATGATGTTTTCATGAAAGGAAGTTTGTTTTATGTTTTCAGATGAAAAGACATTCATGGTATCAAAAAAGAAAGTATACGCATATATGATATTATCCTGTATAAATGTACGAAGGTTTGATTTCACGATTTTTTCAAATGCTTTATATAGTCAGAATTATTCTAAATGTATTCTTTACTGAGCTTTTTCCCAGAAGGTCACCTTTTTTTTTTTTTTTCTCAATTTCAGATTTCTTGCAATAAGTGTTACGCAGCTATCTACGAAGTACTTGTTTAGGTATAACAACAGATGTTTATTTCCAGACATGTATAACGTACAGATACGTGGTTGTATAATTATTATGGGATGTAATCACTGCTCTTATGGGTTAGTATGTAATCGTTCAAGAAATAATTAATATGTCAATGCTACTTACTATTTAACGCATGAGGTGATTGGAATGTATGAAAACTAGAAAATAAATAAATAAAGAAAGAAGAATCCTACACTGTACATGAATACAACCTAAGTAGAACAAAAAAATTTAGCCATATTTTTCGCGCTTCCAAGGCGTTACATTTAGTGGTATCAGAGCGAAAGTTGTCTAGTACTGTCAGTGTCGGTTAGGACAAGTGTGATTACATCCCAAGTATTTGTATTTATCTAGTTATAAATTGTATATACCTGTGATAGCTGTAACAAAACTATCGGTACCATTGCAGGTAATTTGTTTAAGTGAAAATGAGTGGTAGAAGAGGCCGCCCACAGAGGCGAGATCATCCTCCACCACCTCTCCTTCAGCTTGATAGTCTGAATTCTCGGATGAGGATGCTTGAACAAGAAGTGAAAAGTATAAGAGAAGAGCTTGGTATAATTACAACCATGCTTGCCCAACAGGTTGGGGCAAATGCTGCAGACATCGATGCTCTTACGCCTGCACATCCTCCTCTACCACCTCCCCCACAGGCCCCTCAAGTACCTCCAGTAGCTCAGCCTCAGGTACAGGTTGAAGCAGATAACAGAGATAAGGGTAGAATGAAAGATTTTCTTAAGATGCATCCTCCAGAGTTTAAGGGTGTGAAAGAACCGGTAAGGGCCGAGGAATGGTTGACTGATTTGTATCAGATATTTGAGTATCTAGAGTGCACAGATGGGGATAGAGTCAGAATGGTGACATAGATGTTGATCGGACAGGTCGGTGTATGGTGGAGAGCCACTAAGACTTGTTTGATAACTAGGCATCCAGATATTACATGGGAGATCTTCCTAGATGCTTTTAGGGGTCAGTATATACTGTTCGCTGCTCAACAAAAAATGCAAACGAATTTTCTGGAACTGACACAAGGCAGTATGACCGTCGACGAATATGAGAATATATTTACTACCCTTATGCGGTATAACCCAAAGATGGTCAAAGATGAGCCATGTCGTGCGGGGAGGTTCCTGTCTGGATTGAGACCTGCTATTCAGGATAGATTACTTGGTCTCTATATTACAGAATTTAGTGATACTTTGGGATGCGCGCGAGACGTAGAGAGAGGGTTGGACATTACTCAGGCTCAGTATGGATTTCAGAGGAAATTAAAGGGTAAGGGTAAGAGAATGGAGATCCCTAAAACTGAATCAAGAAGGAGTCAATTAAAGAGATTGAGATTTAGTATGGCTCCAGTGAGGATTGATAGGCCTGTGACTTTTACTACTACTCCTATTGCCACCCGAGGCCAACTGATGACTAGATAAAATTGTCAAGAATGTGGCAAAACACATAGTGGACCTTGCTTCTGGAAGGCAGGAGTATGTTTTAGATATGGTGAGAAAAGGCACATGATGAGAGATTGTCCACAACAGCAGACTCCACAGCCATGAGATCAGTCTCCCCCACCTCCTGAGAGATAGACACGAGTGGTTCAGAGGTAGATCCCTCAGAGACAGGCTATAACAGAAGAAAAAGGTAAGAGGCCTGTCACTCGAGGGCGAGTCTTCGCGATTGATCAGGAGACAGCAGATGCCTCATCCGATGTTATTAAAGGTAATTTTCTTGTCTATAATCGTATAGCTAATGTGTTATTTGATTCTAAATCCATACACTCATTCATATCACCTCAGTTTGTAAAGTACCTGCATGTACAATCTGAACCACTAGATTATGTATGACACATTAGTACTCCCCTACATAAGGCACAAATAACTGATAGAGTGTGTAGGAACTGTGAAATTAAGGTGGGAGATAGGGTCATGATAGCAGATCTAATTTTGTTAAACATGTATGGCTTTGATGTAATTTTAGGAATAGATTGGTTAGCCAACAATAGAGTAAGTTTAGACTACTATACCAAGATTGTAACCTTCTCCTTACATGATAAATTTGAAGTATGTTTTACAATTAAGAAATAAAAACATGAAAAATTGAGGAATAAAATTTGTGGAATTTTTGTGGTTTTGTTTATGAAGGTTATATAGCCTCTATTTCTGATGTGAGTCAGGAACACCTAAGTAATCAGGATATACCGGTAGAATGTGAGTTCTCAGATGTTTTTCCTGAGGAATTACCGGGGTTACCATTAGAGTGAGAGCTGGAGTTCACTATTGATTTAGTACCGGATACCCAGCTAATCTCTAAGACTCCCTATAGAATGGCACCGGTAGAATTAGAGGAGATGAAGAAGCAAGCAATTGCAAGAATTATTGGATAAGGGTTTTGTCAGACCTAGTGTGTCACCTTGGGGAGATCTGATTTTGTTTGTCAAGAAGAAAAAGGTAGTCTTAGGTTGTGTATAGATTACAGATTGTTGAATAAGGCTACAGTAAAGAATAAGTACCCTTTGCCCAAAATTGATGACTTATTTGATCAGTTGAGAGGGGCTTCAGTATTTTTAAAGATTGATCTAAGGTCTGGTTATCACTAGTTGAGGATCAGGAAGGAAGCTATGGCCAAAACAGCATTCAAGATAAGATATGGCCACTATGATTTCTTGGTGATGCCTTTTGGTTTGATCAATGCCCCTGCTGCTTTTATGAGTTTGATGAATGAAGTATTCCAGGATTATCTAGATCGATTTGTAATTATCTTTATTGATGACATCTTGGTGTACTCTAAGTCCCGGGAGGAATATGAACAACATTTGAGGACAGTGCTCCAGACTCTTCGGGAGAAACAGTTATATGGGAAACTAAGTAAATGTGAATTCTGGCTAGATCAGATAGCTTTCCTCGATCACATTATATCCAAAGATGGAGTGTTAGTTGATCCGTCCAAGGTTGAACTAGTACTCAAATGGGAAAAATCGAAGACTGTGACTGAGATTCTGAGTTTTCTAAGGCTGGTGGGGTACTACTGAAGATTTGTAGAAGGATTTTCCAAAATAGTAGCTCCATTGACTAAGCTCACGCGTAAGGGAGTTCCCTTTTTATGGTCCGAAGCATGTGAGCAAAGTTTTCAGGAGCTCAAACAGAGATTAACTACCGCACCCGTCCTGACGATTCTGAGTGGTTCATGGGGATTTACGTTGTGATGCTTCTCACCAAGGTCTGGGATGTGTACTTATGCAGAACAATCGAGTAATAGCTTATGGTTCCAGACAATTAAAGGACCATGAGCGAAATTATCCCACCCATGACTTGGAGTTAGCCGCTGTAGTATTTGCCTTAAAGATTTGGCGAGATTACCTGTATGGTGAGAAATTTTAAGTCTTCACTGACCAAAAAAGCTTGAAGTATATATTTGATCAAAAGGAGCTTCACATGAGACAGAGACAGTGGATAGAGCTCCTTAAGGATTATGACTATGAGATTTTGTATCATCTAGGTAAGGTGAATGTGGTGGTAGATGCATTCAGCAGGAAAAGTATGGTGTCGTATATGATTATTAGAGAATGGGAGCTAATGGAATAGTTTGTCGGACTTAGGATTAATGTTGAAGAAGCGGAGGTTGGATTTGTGGCTATCTTACAGATTGAGCCCAGTACCTTAGATCAGATCAGAATAAGGCAGATAATTGATCAGAGATTATTAGACATGATTAGCCAGGTAGAACAAACTTTACAGTCAAATTTTACGGTCAGTAAGAATGGACTGTTGAGGTTCAGAGGTCGAATTTGTGTTCCGAACAATGATGCCCTAAAGCAGCAGATTTTGAAAGGAGTCTCATTGTTCCCGTTACACCATGCACCCGGGTAGTACTAAGATGTACCATGATCTGCGGAAGGTGTACTAGTAGACTGGTATGAAGCTGGATGTAGTAGAATTTATGGCCAGGTGCTTGCTATGTCAACAAGTTAAGATTGAGCTTTAGAAGCCCACCGGACTACTTAAGCCCTTACCGGTGCCTACATGGAAATGAGAGCACATAACGATGGATTTTATTATTGGGTTACCCAAGTCCTAGAGAGGTCATAATGCGGTCTGGGTGATTATGGACAGACTGATAAAGAGTGCCCACTTCCTTGCCATAAAGAGCACTGATTCTCTGGATAAGCTAGCAGAACTGTATGTCCGAGAGGTGGCATGATTACATGGAGCCCCTGTGAGCATTACTTCTGATAGAGATTCTCGGTTCACTTCGAGGTTTTAGACTCGTTTTTAGGAAGTCATGGGATCTCAACTGAATTTGAGCACCGCCTATCATCCTCAGACTGATGGTCAGTTCGAGCGGACTATTCAGACCTTAGAGGATATGTTGAAGGCATGTACGCTAGATTTTAAGGGCTCATGGGATGATCATCTGCCACTCGCTGAATTTTCCTATAATAACAGTTATCATGCTAGCATTGGTATAACTCCTTATGAAGCTTTATATGGTCGGAGATGTAGATCCCCGATTTCTTGGGAAGAAATAGGTGACCAAAAAATTATGGCTCCCGATTTAGTGGAATAAGAAGCAAAGGGCGTTCAGATTATTTGTGATAGACTTCGGGCTACTCAGAGTAGAAAAAAGAGTTACGCTGATGTGCGTAGACAACCACTTGAATTTCAGATTGAGGACTCTGTGTTTTTGAAGGTATCTCCAAGTAAGGGCATCATGTAATTTGGAAAGAAAGGGAAGTTGAGCCCTCGCTTTATCTGTCCGTTTGAGATACTGGAGAGAGTGTGAGATGTTGCTTATCGACTAGCTTTACCTTCACAGCTTGTTGGGATACATAATGTCTTCCACATGTCCATGTTGAGGAGATCTAATCCGAATCCCTCCCATGTCATTGAATATGAAGCTTTAGACATTCAGGGAGACATGAGTTATGTGGAAGAACCTATCCGGATCCTCGATAGGAAAGAAAAGGTACTTCAAACGAAGAGAATTCCATTGGTAAAGGTTCTCTGGAAGCATCACTCAACAGAAGAAGCAACTTGGGAACTAGAGAGCCTGATGAAAGAGAAGTACCCTCGCTTATTTGACGGACTCGAGTGAATTTGGAGGACCAAATTCCTAAAAGGTTGGGAGAAATGTGAAACCCAAAATTTCCATTCTTATCACACAATTAGAAGATAAGAAATAATTAAGTACTCGAAATAATGTTATGCAGGCTCAAAACCATCGGAGCACTCGGGCTAGTGATGTGGGGCCCAACAGCATAAAAATCGAGGTAAGACCTTAAGCTCGAGAATTTCTTAAGAATTTTATGTATGGTCATGAAATGATGTTTAGAAATGAAAACTAAGGTATTGGAAGTGAAAAAATTAGTAAGGTTCGGGTTTTGCACTAAATTGAGTAAATGGGCTCGAAAAAGAAAATAAATTCGGAATAATTTTAGAAATTCCCAAAAATTATTCTAAGACCATAGGAAATTAATGTAAGGTGAAGTTGACTTGAGAAATCAAAATCAAGTTGAAATATGGAGGTTTCGGGGATCAAATTAATTTTTAAGGTAAATCGAAAATTTTAAGTCATTTTGCTCGGTATTGACCAAATCGTTAAAAAATATGAGCTCAATCGGGGAATTTTTATTAAACAAGTGACCTCCAAATTTTTATGTACAATACTAGAGACATAGTATAACACTTGAGAAGTGAAAATTAGGAGAAAATTGGACTAAAACTATTTTTTTTGGAATTTTCCAAAACAGGACAGAAATATTTCCTGCTTCAGACTGCCGACCAAGCCTCCAATTTTGTCAAATTTGGAGACTTTAGGGGAAGCCACTTAACCCCAATTTTTCCAGTCTGAAAGTAGACTTATTGAGCTTTCAGGAACCATAAAAATCGACCCCAAAGGACTTTTAGGCCGAGAGCAATCCACCCTCAAAGTTGTCATAGGCGGTATTCCCAGGCCTTCATTGTACGAATTTTTTAGCGGCATTTCGGCTAGATTCAGGCGTCAGTTAAGAAGGATCAAATCTTCCTCTTCAGGTCCTATATAACATATAAAAAAATTCAGTGACAAAAGAAGTTCATTTACTTAGTGAAAAACTCGAAAGAAAAACAGTGGACAGATCTGCCCTGTTTTTGGTAAGTGAAAAACTTGAGATTTTTCAGTCTTTGATCAATTTTTGAGCTAGTTTTTCATGGTTTTAAGCTATATACATGTTAAATTTTAGTTGAGGATCAATTTAGTGAAAAAAACATGGTCAACCTTGGTCAAACCCGAGGTAAGGTTGATGGATGATGATGAAGTTCATAGATGTTATTTGGTGTTTTTGGAAGATTTTTGGTTAAGTGGATTGGATGATTTAAGTTCTATGGTTGATTTGAGGTTTGGAAAACATGGTGTTGATGTGTTTGTGTGAAATTTGGATGGATCTAAGGTTGTTAACAGTTAAAATTATACTGAAAAGGTTTAGTTTATAGCTTAACTTAGTATAAAACCGAAAAAGTGAAAGAATTGAAATTTTGACAAAGTGACCAGCAAGGCTTATGAACTTGAATGAGGCATAAAGTTAATGAAGTAATGAAATGAGAAATTAGAATAATGAAATTTGCCAAAACGACACTAAAATCGGTAAAATCGAGAAAACTAAAAAAGTTAATCGAAAAGTCATATTTGGACAAACTTCGAGAAGATAAATCAAAATTTAGTATGTTAAGATGAAATTAATCAATATATGATGAATTGGTATCGTTTTGGGCAGCTTGAGAATTTTAGCACGTAAATCGAGGTAATCTCGAGACTCGATGATTGTGTACCGTCCCAAGGTCTACAAGGTAAGAGGTGTAATTTAGCTCAATTTTAACCTATTTATGTTCATGAAATGATTTACGAAGCATATTCATGCTTATGAATGAGTTACAAAGCATATTTATACTCATGAAACCATCTGATGAAATATATTATATTTTATGAAATGATTATAGAGTATGAAACACATGAATATTTTATAGTTTTCTATATGATTTTATATTCACGTTTCAACGAAAACTTTGAGGTTTTTCGAAAGTATTTAAGAAAAGAAAAAGAGATTTTGAGACTAGAAGGCTATTTATATGCATGGGCTACTGCTCATGGCGTTCCGGCTCTGCCATTTGAGATGTCGATAAGTAGGACCCTTGTAGCACTTGTCTTCACCTGTGTGGTAATTGACTCGCTACTTATGGTATATGATGATGATTTCTAGTAGTATCCCGTGCCCGCGCAGCATGCATGTATGTCTCCTGCACGATGAGTGCCATTGGTACCCGTGACCTAGCTATGTGCTAGTGTAAATTATGATGATTCGATACTACCTATGTTTATGATTTGTTGTATGACCCTGATCCAGTCTACGGCCCCCACCATGGTCATCGGTATGATTATGAACCTCTATGGAGGATGACGTATGATGCATGACTCAGATATAGCCTAGTCTCCACGTTTTAATGATGATGAAATATGAATGATGATGATTTTACGAAATGAATTATGCATGATGAATGTATCACGAAAGAAAACTATGCATGATGCTGTTTTCGTGAAAGGAAGTTTGTTTTATGTTTTCTGATGAAAAGACATTCATGGTATTAAAAAGGAAAGTATATACATATATGATATTTTCTTGTATAAATGTATGAATGTTTGATTTCATGATTTTTTCACATGCTTTATATAGTTAGAATTATTCTAAACGTATTCCTTACTGAGCTTTTCCCCAGAAGCTCACCCTTTTTTTCTCCATTTCAGATTTTATGCAGTATGTGTTACGCAGCTATCTACAAAGTACTTGTTAAAGCATAACAACAGATGTTTATTTCCAGACATGTATAACGTACAGATACGTGGTTGTATAGCTCAAGTGATATCCTCTCCTCCAAACTTAAAGTGCACAGTGTCTTCAGCGTGCAGATAATATAAGAATTGAAGTTCAGGAACAAAGTACTCCCCTTTCTGATGATTATGAACAACTGAAGCTTTGATTGAAAGCATAAAACTGGAAAAGAAATCTGCAACATAAACAAAGAAAGAAACAATAGAAAAGAAAAATAAAAATGAACTATATACAAAGTGAAAAGAAAAACACAGCCACTTCAAATGCAGCTGAAGAAGACAACACTCAGCAGCAGGGCGAAGAGTAAGAGGATTAGCCAAAATGGTGATAGAATGTTAACAGTTAAATCCTCTTGAGCCTTATCTACTTCCTTCCTTCTTTCGGATTTCTTATGCTCAAGCCTTATATCCTCATTAATCTTCATCTTAAAACACTCTTGAGAGTCATCAGGGAGCTTCAAAGGCTTGAAAACATTAAACTTTACTTCCTGATCTTGGACTCTCATCGTTAACTCCCTCTTTTGCATATCAATAACCTGTGTAGAATCAGAGGGAGAGGAAGGCAATGAATAAGAAGAAGGTATAGATGAAGAAGTGCCTAGCTTGGATTCTTTTGCAGCCTGATCCTGCTGTTCCTACTCTTTCTGAGCTGCTTCGTTAGAACTTATGGATTCTTCAACTATGTGCTGTTCAGGTTTGCACTTAACTGGTGGCTCATCTAGCTCTTTGTCGCTCTTAAGGATGATGGATTTGACATATTCTTTACCTTCCCTTTGCTTAACAGGATTAGCTTCAATGTTACTGGGAAGGGTTCCTTGAGGATGTTGGCTAAGAGCATTTGCTATTTGTCCCACCTGAACCTCCAAGTTCTTAAGTGAAGCAGCTTGATTTTGCAGGATAGTCGTGAACATTTCCTCAAGCGAGGGCTTCTTCTCAGCTGCTGGTGCATGGTAATGTTGGGGCTGCACGGGTTGTGGTGGTGGTGGTGATGGATGATATTAAAATTGAGGTAGGGATGGATGATGTGGTGGATGGTATGGAAATTGCGGCTGTGGTGGTGCCTGAACCGGTGGAGCTTGAAAACTAGGGGGTTCTACAGATCTAGAGTTAGACGGTTGCCCTTGGTTTTGGCTCCAAGAGAAATTATGATGATTCCTCCACCCTGGGTTGTAGGTGTTTGAAAAATGGTTGTTCAGTTGCTTCTGAAGTGGAGCAACATACTGAACCGATTCTAAGTTAAGTGGACACCTATCTACAGAGTGGGTACCACTACACAGCTCGCAGGAAAAGAAAGGACTTTGGACAGAACAAATCGGATTAGGACTGGTGGGAGGATTATGTTGGGTACTGAGCGACTCTACCTTCTTCGTAAGATTAGCGATTTGAGAGGTCAAGGTAGACAGTGTGTCGAGCTCATAAATACCCGTCGACTTCTTTGGAAATTGCCTCTCCGAGGACCATAGATAGTTGTTAGCCGCCATCTTTTTTAACAACTCGTAAGCTTCCTCCTCTGTTTTACACATTAACGCTCCACCCGCTGCTGCGTCAACAATGATCCTATTTAGGCTTGTAAGTCCGTTGTAGAAGGTCTGGACTTGCAACCACAAAGGTAGGCCATGGTGAGGGCACTTCCTAAGAAGCTCCTTATATCGTTCCCATGCTTCATAAAAAGATTCAGAGTCGAACTGGGCAAAGGAAGATATATTACTACGGAGTTGGGCCATTTTAGAGGGAGGAAAAAACTTAGATAGAAATTGATGGGCTAACTCATCCCATGTAGAAATGGATCCTGGAGGCAGGGAGGTTAACCAGTGTCTCGCCCTATCCCTAAGTGAGAAGGGAAATAATCTAAGCCTAAGCGCATCATCAGATAATCCATTATGTTTGAAGGTGTTGCACAAGTCCAAGAATTACCCAATGTGAGCATGTGGGTCATCGTGTGGAAGCCCACTGAACTGTAGAGAAGTTTGGATCATCTGGAGGATTGCGGGCTTAATTTCAAAGTTATTTGTAAGGACAGCTGGTGGCCTAATGCCAGAATAATATCCTTCAATTGTCGGCATCGCATAATCTCCAACAGTTCTAATTTTCCTATTTTCTGTCATGGTGAATTGCAGCGGAGCTAATAATTTCCTAGAGTCCTTTCGAATTTTATAAGAATGTGTTCGATTTCAGGATTTAGAGGAAAGCAATCTAAACTTCTGGCTCTACGTATGCAATCATTGAAAAGTCCTTAGAAATTTTTTTTTTTAAGTTTTTCAATTTTTCAATTTTTTTTTGATTTTAATTAAGAGAAAATTTAACTAACCTAAGCTAAGGCTCTAAATATTTACACCCTAAATATTCACAAGCTAGAATTACACCTAAGCATAATTTCACCGATATTAACTAATGGCTAATTAAGACTTCCCCGGCAACGGCGCCCAAAACTTGATAGGCCCTAAGGGTATTACCGCAAGTGCACGAGTCGTACAAGTAATAATGGGATTTGAGTCCCAAGTTATCGTCCCACAGAGAAGTTGACTAGTCTAATTAAGTACCGGTTAATCTTACCCTAAGTATATTCTAGCAAATTATAAAATTAATGTGGGTGATCTACATAGTTAGAATGGAGAATACCGAAAGCAATAAAATAATAAAACTATAAAATAAAGAAAATAAAATCGAGCTAAATTACTTACAGTACTCAACGCAATTAAAATCGAAAACCTACAAAAGAAATTAAAACAGTTAAAACTAATTAACGCAATTAAAATAAAATGCAATTATGAAAATAAATCAATAAAATTAAACTACAATTAAACTAACCTAAAATGCAATTTTAAACTACTTAATCAAAATGCATGAGCTTATCTAAATTAATTTTAAGCACTACCCTTAATACTAGAATAAAAATTACTTAGTACCCAAATTAAATCTAAGTTAAACTAATGCATTGAAATTAATCTAACTAAGCTAACTAAAAACATTGAAATTAATCAAACTAAAATGCATGCAAAAATGAATTAATCACTAAAATGCAATAGCCAAACAAAGCCTTAGCCATTTAAATCCTTCCCTCCATTTACTATTCATTTATCATTTTTCCTTTTGTTTTCCAGGTAAGGTTCGGGTTTGGTAGCTTAGGCGTGTCCATTGCTGCATGCTTTCGGTTCTATCTTATCTGCTGTCCACCAACTCTGCCTCGGTTTCATCTTGCTGCCAGGCGTGTTCAGCTCCAATTGTTGGTTCTATCCTGCACGCAATACAGTCCATGGACGTTTCTACCTGCTTTTGCTGCCCAGGCGTGTCCAGTGATGCTGCTCTGCTGCACGGTCCTGCATTCTTCCACATTTCCAGCTGCTGTCCAGGTCTCGGTTCCAGCTTTACTCCCGGTTGCTGTCCTGCCCAGCTAGCATGCACGTCCTCTGCAATGCAGTTTCATTCTCTGTTGCCCACGTTCTCTGCACCCAGCTTTCTATACCGGCCAGCTGCTGTTACTGGTTCTGCCCCGATTTGCTTTTGCTGCACATTCCTCGGATTGCCTCACCGCAACATCGCACACAGCTCTGCCAGATAACAGGCACGATTTTCTCCGCTGCACTGTCGGGCACTGCACTGCTTCATTCCCCAGGTGCTGTCCGCAACCCTCTGTTCAGCTACTCGTCCTTGGTCCGCTTCAAATGCTGCATCAATTTCTAACTTCTACTGCAATCATTCTTCAATCACCCGAGCATCACAGCATGAAGCAATGAACCAACAAACAACTAAATGTAGAAAATCATAGGTGAACAGTAAGTAAACAATGGAACAGAGGATAACAGAGTAAAAGAAAATGGTTTCTGTCCACTGCTCCCGTGAAGCTGTAATGCACAAATTGTTCTTAGCTCATAACACTTTAACACCGATCAGCAACCATAATCATTTCCTAATCCAGCGAAAAACAAACTAGGATGCAGTAAATTAACTAAATGCAGGAAACATGAGTAAATGTAGAAAACATGAAAGTTAAATTCTAACTATAGCAAGCACTGAATATGGAGAAAAAAATGCACTTACAAGATGAAATAAAGAAAGAATAAAACGAGGATACAAAGAGCAAATGATTATAAAACCGAAAGGATTAAATAACAGTTCATTTCCACATTGTCTGTGAGCTTCAGCAAAGTAAACAGGGAACTCATGCTCATCCTCCTTGGGTAGCTTCAATTCCTTCTCCAGCCGTGACTCCACATAGCTCTTGATGTGGACAAACGCTTTGCATTATCCCACATCAAGGCTCTAGAATCAAATGGGAGAGGATTGAATGAAGGTATCTTGAAACCCGATTGTACCTTTTGAAATCTAACCGAGAGCTACAACGTGATGATCTAACAAGTGAAAAAAAAAAAACCTAAGTAACGCTTCCTGGAAAATAACCGAGAGTATGTAATGGAAAAGAAACCGAGAGCATGAAAAAGATGATTGAATTTCTATTGAAAATGAAAATTAACAACTTGTAATGAAGAACATGAAAATGCATAGTAAAACAAACGGTGAACTAAAAAAAACAAGGAAGGAAAATAATTCTAAAAACTACTCTACCTACACTACTCCTACTCCTAAAATTACATTAACTTCTATTCCTAAAATTACATAACATCTTCAATTGTCATCCTTTCCTATTTATAAACACATTAGGGGTAAAATGGTAATTTTCACATCCTTGATGAGTTGGCAATTTATTGGCCACTTGTCTTCACACCATTGGCTCCTTGAAAAGATATTTTCATGTCATCAGTCTTCTTGTCCAATTGGATGTGCTAGGTGGCATGACTCGTGTTGTTCACGTGGCTCAATCTCGATTTTAGCTCAATTTTGGTCCATTTTCTACCGAAATATTTAAAATTTATCCGGATTTGATTTATCTGCAAACATGAGAATTTTAATTAAATAAAGGAGATAATTAACAAAATAAATTGGGGATTTAAATAATTAATTAGAAAATTAAGCACAAATAATTCTAAAAATATAGAATTATCAATAATTATTGTGGGTGTAATCACTGTTCTTATGGGTTAATATGTAAACGTTCAAGAAACAATTAATATGTTAATGCTACTTACTATTTAACGCATGAGGTGATTGGAATGTACGAAAACTAGAAAATAAATAAATAAAGAAAGAAGAATCCTACACTATACAGGAATACAACCTAAGTAGAAAAGAAAATAGCTTTATTTTTCGTGCTTCCGGGGCGTTACAGTCAGAAGTTTGTATCAATGAAACGTGATAAGCTCGAGTATAATTGAGACATTTGTGACTTGAGAATTAGATGAAAAAGCCTTCCTTAATTTGTAGATTTTCTTCGAGTGAAGATTATATAATTTCAAAATATCACAATGTGAAGAGTGTATTTTGACATTGGATTTGAGGGGCCAATTAAAACTTTAAAATTAAATATTTTTTAGTTGAATTATATCGCAATATTTTAAGTTTAGTACTCAAATAAATCCTTAAATTTTGTTGTATAAAAATCACTTGGACTTTGATGAAGATAAATGTAACGCCCCGAAAGCGCGAAAAATTGAGGCTATTTTTTTCTCTACTGAGGTTGTATTCCTGTACATTGTAGGATACTTCTTTATTTATTTATTTATTTTCTAATTTTCGTACATTCCAATCACCTCATGCGTTAAATAGTAAGTAGCATCAACATATTAATTGTTTCTTGAACGTTTACATACTAATCCATAAGAACAGTGATTACATCCCGTAATAATTACACAACCACGTATTTGTACATTATACATGTCTGGAAATAAACATCTATTATTATACCTGAACAGGTACTTCGTAGATACTTGTGTAACACTTATTGCAAGAAATTTGAAATGGAGAAAGAGGGGGTAAGCTTCTGGAGAAAAGCTCAGTAAGGAATACGTTAGAATAATTTTGACTATATAAAGCATGTGAAAAATCATGCAGAGTATACCTTTATACTTTACTTATGAAAATCAAATCATAAACTAACTTGAAAAGAATCATTCAAATGTACGTATAAACTTTATTTCATACGTAAAACATTCATACAGGAAAATATCATATATGTGTATACTTTCCTTTTTAATACCATGAATGTCTTTTCATCTGAAAACATAAAGCATACTTCCTTTCATGAAAACATCATCATTCATAATTCATCATTTAAAATCATCATCATTCATATTTCATCATCATTAAAACGTGGAGGCTACGCTATATCTGAGTCATGCATCATATTTCATCCTCCGTAGAGGGTCATAATCATATCGATGGCCATGGTGGGGGCTGTAGATTGGATTAGGGTCGTACAACAAATCATAAACATAGGTAGTATCGAATCATCATAATTTACACTAGCACATAGCTGGGGCACGGGCACCAATGGCACTTGCCATGCTGGAGACATACATGCGTGCTGCGTCGGTATGAGATACTACCATAAATCATCATCATATACCATGAGTAGCAAGTCAACCACCACACAGGTGAAGACAAGCGCTACAAGGGTCCTACGTATCGGCATCTCAAGTGGCGGAGCCGGAGCGCCACGAGCAGTAGCCATGCATATAAATAGCCTTCTAGTCTCAAAATCTCTTTTTCTTTTCTTAAATACTTTTGAAAAACATCAAAGTTTCCATTGAAACATGAATATAAAATCATATAGAAAACTATAAAATATTCATGTGCTTCATACTCTATAGTCATTTCATGAACATAATTATACTTTATAAATCATTTCATGAACGTAAATAGGTCAGAATTAAGTCAAATTACACCCCTTATCTTGTAGACCTTGGGGCGATGCTGTCACGACCCAAACTACCCAAAAATCAGAGTTAATTTTTTCGCGTTTTATTATTTTCTTAAATTCTTACCTGTCCTCGAATCGTGACCAACACTCCACTAATAATTGGGCTGTGCGTCAATGCCAGTCCCACCATTCAATTACCATCTAACTTATTTCTTCTCCAGTCATTTATAATTGTTTACATTATTTATACATCCCCTAAAGTTACTTACAAACATGTTACTGTGCTATGCTTATGTAGATACAATATGTACAAGTGTATATACCTTATGTTGATGGGCAGCAGCGGATATCCGGAATGCAGTACTGAGTCGTCGCAACTTCAACTGGAGATTATCTGTGGGAGAAAATGAAAGGGGTGAGCACATCAAGCTCAGTAAGGCAATCCTACGAACAAGTAGGTAACCATACTACCTACATGAACGTGGTGCCATGAATAAACCACCCTTTCTCCACACATTTTAAAACAATGATATGCGTTATGATGTTATGTAAAACATATTTGCACGGAAAATCAACATGCAATTATTACAAATCATATCTTTCTCAATTAAAATTTTCACAATAAAGTCAGGACTCGACCTCTCCTGCGGGTGATCCTGACTCACACAAAACCATGAAAACGGTTTACATCACACGTGGGTTTGAAAAGCATGGAAATACCATCATGCAAATTTAGTTTAAAAACCCAGTTTAAATCATCGAAATCGTCGACATGCGAGACGAGGCAATATCTGTATAACGGCAATAACTAGGACTATGGCCATATCTATCCTCGGGAGTTCCTCAGCTACACGGATCCTAGTGTGCGGGTTCTCACCATGATCGGGAACCGCCCGGGAGGTGGGTCACTCCATCTCGTCGGTCTTATCCGATCTCATGCATCCGAAGATGCGTTTTATTGTGACGACCAACCCCTGCCCGGCCAACCCCTGCCATCGGCCATGGCCACCCCTCTTGGGCCCACGTACAACGATGGTGGTCTAACAACGGGTGGTCCAACAACGTCAACAAGTTCAATGTATCACGAAGATACCACACGGTACATCGTACTCCATGCTACTTGCACGGTACATCGTACTCCGTGAACCCATATAATATCTCTATACTCATGCCATGTCTCAAAACGCACGTGCGGGCCAATTTAATCGGTGACACACAGTCTACCCGATGCTCCAAGCACGGCTTATCGTATGATCTCTGAAAAGTAGTGCGAGCGGTGCTCTAACACTGTCAGTAAATCAAATAAAACTAGTGCGAGCTAAGCTCAAGCACTCTGTCACGAAAATCGTGTATAAAAATATGGTGCGAGTTATACTCCAGCACCCTGTCATGAAAATCATGTAAAATCTGATGCGAGTTAGACTCTCGCACCGTGTCAAGAAAAAGCATATGAAATCTGGTGCGAGTTATACTCTAGCACCTATGCATATAAACTCTAGTGCGAGCTCTCGCTCCAGCACTAATGCATGCATCACACAAATCAAACATCGTGCGAGCTGAGCTCTAGCACGTCACATGTAAATAAAAACACGTAGGCGGCTCAATTATCCCCAAACAATTTTCACAGAAATCACATCGTTTAAGATATGCAATGCTATGCATTTTTCTTTAAAAGTGAGCCAGCCTACTCATGCATGATGTTGAAATACCTCCAGAACGAGCAGGAACCTTTTGTTCTTGCTCCTCCCAATTTTTCCTAAATTTTTAGATTTTACCCTTGACAAGGGTATTTTAGTAATTTGTCCATTCGGGGCACTAAAATTATTATTCGACCTTTAGACCCTTCAGATAAATTTTAAAGACTGCATATGAATTTAAAATTTCGTAGAGTTTACCTTTAGCAGTCCGTAGAATTCCCTTACCTTATTTTCCTGTCGAGTCTGACCTTTTCTTTTCCATTGTTGTCTCGTCGCGCAGTCCGATATGCTCCCAATCAAATGCCCGGAACTGCGTATTAATATTCCTCAGGTCAGATATTATACAATTTAATTGTATTTAATATTTCCTGGGCTTAATTTAAATCGTTGGGCCCATTTACCCCTATTGGGCCCGATTGCACCTTAATGGGCCTTAATCGGCCTTAAGCCCGTTTTCCACTTAATTTTCACTTTATCGAGGCCTATTGGGCTCATTGGGCCCACCAATAATTTATTGGGCCTCGTTCTAATTCTCGAATAGCTAAATTGATTATTTACGACAATTTATCTAAATTTCCATAATTTAATTCAATTTATGCGGGAATTAAATCAATATCACACATAACGAGGTAATTGTCGTAAATAAGGATCACTTACCCTAGATTCCATGCTAGTCCGTAAATCGAGGCTATCTCGAGCTCTCGGTGGATGCCAATCGTCGAGCTACACAATTAAATATATTTTTCGGGTAAACTTTCAGTCGATAATTAATTAAATAAAATATTTCAAATTTAAATCGGGTCAATTTGACCACTTATCGACTTACCCGAAGCTCGATTGCATCATAGGAATTTTCCCCAATTTTTTCCTCTTTTTGTTTTTCCCTTTTTCTCCTTTTTTTCTCTCTTTTTGGCTGAACCGGTTCAGTCCGGTTCGGACCGGTTCAGACCGCCGGTTCTCTCCGGTTCGACCGGTTCACCGCCGGTTCACTGCCTTGCCGGCCAGTTCTTCGTCGGCTTCCACCGCCAGCAGCTCCGTGAGGCTGTCCGCGTCTCAAATCTGGTCTCGGCTTGGGTCAAGCTCGCCAGAACGCCGCCGGTTCGGCCTCTTCTCCCCGGCCGTCGGACCCATTTCCTTCCTCTTGGCCGTCGCCGGCGATTCTCGCCGTTTCGTCGGTTGAGACCGGTGCAGAAATGATCGCCGTCGCCTGGGCTTTCGGAATCGGGCCTTGGTTCCGACCGATTCGCCGCTGTTCGCCGCCGGTGGCCTTCTCTTTCCCGCGGCCTTCTCCTCCGTTTTCCGCCGGATTCCGGCGTCGGTAGGCTGCACCGCCGGTACCATCTTGCTCACCGGCCTCCCCTCTTCCATTTCCGACCCTTGGCCCGGCCATCGGCCGCCGGATGGTGGTCGGGTCTTCTTCGGTTCTTCTCGGCTCCGTTTGGCTTCTCTCTCCCCGACCCATTCTCTCTCTCTCTCTTCCTTTTTTTTTGTTTCAATTCTCTTTTTTTTTATTAATTTTATTTTTATTATTTTACTATTCAATAAAATATATTAAAATACCCAAATATCTACAAAAATTATTATTTTTATTCTACTTTAATTTATTTAATTTAAATTTAATTTATTAATTATATTTTTCTCTAAATTTCGATATTATTTTTTTCTCGTTTTTCGAGATATCGTTCCGGTAATTTTTTTCGGTATTTTTAAAATTTCCAAATCTTGATCAATTGACCCAAAATTAATTTATTTCATCTTTATTGACCAAGATTTCTCAAATCCATATTTTTAATTAATTTTCCTTATCGAAATTATACCGACCTTTGGTCTTTTGACCATTTTTCCCTTGCACGTGTTTGGGATTAATTTAACCCGACCTTCCTTCATACATCCCCCATCTTTTCTTATTTAATTTTCGTATTTTAATTAAATTCGGGTCTTACAGATGCACAATCGTCGGGTCTCGTGTCACACCCCACTTCCAAGTGCCCTTTTTTCATACATATACTACTAACGGTTGGGCTGTGAGTCAATGTAATTACTAGATTTCCATACACTTATAGCTGAAAAATTTAAAACTTTAATTCACACTCCCAGGTGTATGTGTAGATATACAAAATCAATTGTATAATATAATATTTTTACATAACTTCCCCGTACAACTATTTACATTTTCAATTCATAACTGTGCGACACATTATAATAGATACAAAATGCTCATGTGTATACAAATCTTTATACCTTTGCAACTGATAGGAGCTGTCCAACGCAAAAAGGGATCTAGAGATCACCGCACGGTTCTACTTCTCAGTATCTGGAGGGAAAAAAATAGTGGGATGAGCAAACCACAGCTCAGTAGGGAAAAGAATGCTAACTGGTAGATATTGTACTATCTACATAGCCCATGCATGAAATAACAAACCATGTTTCATTATAAATGGAAATATCTCTAGAAAATGCATTTAAATGTTCTCCTCTCATAAGCATTTTCATAAAAACAAATATAGAATACTTCCATTCAAAAACATGTCATAAAATGGTGCTATCACAGCACAAGTATTTAAATAACGAGATTTATTAAATCACAATCTCTTTGCTTTTCTCAAGTCATTTCTTTTCATCAAATCTCTTACTTTCTGAGTTTCCTCAAATTCTCGTATCTTTGAGACAGGCATGGAATTCTCGGCAAAGTAATATCCAAGATAAATGGCCATAGTCAATGATCCCAGACCTCACTGATCAGGTGTGCACAGGGCATCACTTGCCTAAGGGGGATGGGTTAGTCCTACCCTCCGACTCATCTCAATTATCATCATCATCTTCCTCATCATATCTCATATACTCACGGTATGTGTACGCCATGTGTCATCTACGCGATACTCGTACTCACTTGCACCCAGCACGGTACATAGTATTCCAACGGATAACTACACTGTTCAACGTACGACTGTGGACCTGGTCCATCCACCCAACTCCGATGGACTCATCATCCTAAACCATGTCTCATATACAAGATGAGCAAATCAGCGTGACACACAGTTATCGCAAGGCTCCAGTGTGGTATCTCTCAATGCGAGCAACAGCTTCTAACACTGTGTCATATTAAACTCAGCAAAACTAGTGCGAGCAATGCTCTAACACCTTTCTTAAATCCTTCATGCGAGATGAACTCTAGCACGGCTTATCAAAACCATGGAAACATGTGCGAGATAAACTCCAGCACATTATTATTATAAAACCACGTGCGAGTCACGCTCCAGCACGGTTTATCAAAACATGTAGACGTATGCGAGTGAAAATCCAGCATAGTCAAAATCATTAAAACGAGTGTGAACTAGAGCTCCAACACCAATTCACATCTCAAATCCGATAGGTGGCTATTTTCTCTTTTAAAAACTCAAAACAAGATCATTTACGTAGCATGCCGTCCCATGCTAAATGTGTAAAGCTACCCAAACTATCCATCATCATTTCTCAATCTCAAAACTAACACATAGTTGAGAAAACATAAAAAACTTCGTATAGATATAAAAGCATTAAAAACATGCATGCCAGGCTGTTTTCCTTCCCACATCCCATTTTCACAATATATATATATATCATAATACATTTCACGATTTCATATCATTTCATAGCTCAATAGCTAAACGTACTATTACTAGCATCATATCTACTAAAATTGCTATAAAATACTTACAAATACCTCTATCGCTAACATACAGTCCCTTATCTTGAATCGCATTTGTATTCCCTTCGTCTCATTTGCTCCGTTTGCGATCCGGGTTAATCGTGTTCCACGTATCTCAATCTACACATTTAAATCATTAAGTTATTTCCTTTTCTTCCTCTTAGACATATTCATTTCACTTATTTAGCTATTTATGCTTCTCAAGCTTCTTATCATATTCCACCTTTCCTTTTAATCTCATTATATCTCATGCTAAGTTTTTCATCACTTTTTCGTGGATTTTTCCTTCATAAATTCCTTTTAATATTACTCACCCATCACTACATTCATTATTCCTATCAAGATTTCAAATGCCATTCAACCCATAAAGTGTCTAGAAATCCATATTTAAAGCTTGAAGGTTGACGAGCTTACCTAGCTTAGTCTTTTTCCTTAGCCAAACTTGTAGTAGCCAAAATCTTTTTTTCTTGCTCAAACCAATGTGTGATTTTTAGGTATGTCGTTCTCCTTACTTCAAGGAACAACTTTCCCTTCTTGAGCTCCTTCAGATTCTTACTGGAATATAGTGATTTTTAGAGTGAGAAAGCTTGGTGGTTTTGAGAGAAAATGGTAGGTGTGGGTTTGGTGGGAGAAATCTGAGTTTTAGTCCAAATCTCGTGCCCTTTTTATAGATGCAAAGACATGAGATCGATCTGGCCCTTGTGGAGATCTATCTCTACATGGTTTGGTAGTCCTTTTTACCAAACGCGCTACTACCAGATTGATCTGCTTCTATGATGAGATCGATCTGTTTACAAGCAAATTTCTTCTTGGAGATCGATCTGCCTCTTGTAGGAGATTGATCTGGTCCTTACAGAACCTTAATGAGATCGATGTCGCTTAGGGGAGATCAATCTCTTCTTAGCCGAGGCTTAAGGAGATCGATATGCCTTCCTATGAGATCGATCGGCCCTGTTCCATTCAACAAATTCTGGGCATTTCATGAGGGGAGATCGATCTCTCTTTCATATGAGATCGATCTCTCATCCCCTGCACCCTTATTTTTTACAGTTTTCTATAGATTTTTCAATGTACATTCATCGTTATTTTCTACATACCTCAATTTACAATCTGTGCACAATTAACACACAATGGCATCTATTCCACATAGTTTATAGTTAATGAAACTTGTGCACACAACTTAAAATCATGGATGTTTCATTAAATTCCCAAAATCCTTACATCCTCCTATCATTTATACTCATGTATCAATACATATACATACATCATAGCTTCTCAAGCTATTTTTGTAACAACGTACATATACATCATATTTTCATCAATACGTGTGAAATTACGGGCATTACATCTCGGGATTACCTCGATTTACGTGTTAAATTCTTGAACTGCCCAAAATGATACCAATTCATCATATTCTGATCAATTTCATCTTAACATACTAAATTTTGATTTATCTTCTTGAAGTTTGACCAATTTTGACTTTTCGATCAACTTTTTTGATTTTCTCTGTTTTACCGATTTTAGTGCCGTTTTGGCAAATTTCACTATTCTACTTTCTCATTGCATTACTTCATTAACTTCATGACTTATTCAAGTTCATAAAACTTGCTGGTCACTTTGTCAAATTTTCAATTCTTTCACTTTTTCAGTTTTATACTGAATTAAGCTATAAACCGAACCTTTTCGGTATAACTTTAATTGTTAACAACCTTAGATCCATCCAAATTTCACCACAAACACATCAACACCATGCTGTCCAAACCTCAAATCAACTATAGAAATTAAATCATCCAATTCCACTTAACCAAAAACCTTCCAAAAACACCAAATAACAACATTTATGAACTTCATCATCATCCATCATCCTTACCTCGGGTTTGACCAAGGTTGACCACGTTTTTCTTCCACCAAATTGATCCTTAACTGAAATTCAACATGTATATAGCTTGAAACCATGACAAAATAGCTCAACAACTGATAAAAGAATGAAAAAATCTCAAGTTCTTCACTTGCCAAAAATAGGGCAGATTTGTCCACTATTTTTATTTCGAGTTTTTCACCTATCAAATGAACTTCTTTGTGACTTAATTTTTTATTTGTTAAATAGGAATTTAAGAGGAAGATTTGATCCTTCTTAACTGACGCCTGAATCTGGCCAGAAGACCGTCAAAACATTCGCACAATGAAGGCCTAGGAGTACCGCCTGCGGCAACTTTGAGGGTGCATTGCTCTCGGTCTAAAAGTCCTTTGGGGTTGATTTTTACGACTCCTGAAAGCTTAATAAGTCTACTTTCAGAATGGAAAAATTGGGGTCAAGTGGCTTCCCCTAAAGTCTCCAAATTTGACAAAATTGGAGGCTTGGTCGGCAGTCTGAAGCAGGACAGATTTCTGTTTTATTTTGGAAAATTCCAAAAAAATAGTTTAAGTCCAATTTTCTCCCAATTTCCACTTCTCAAGTGTTATATTATGTCTCTAGTATGTTTCATAAAAATTTGGGGGTCACTTGTTTGAGAAAAATTTCCTGATTAAGTTCAATTTGCATGATTTTGTCAATACCGAGCAAAATGGCTTAAAGTTTTCGATTTACCTTAAAAATTAATTTGATCCCCGAAACCTCCATATTTCCACTCGATTTTGATTTTTCAAGTCAATTTGAACTTACATTAATTTTCTTTGGGCTCAGAATAATTTTCAAGAATTTCTAAAATTTATTTCAAATTTATTTTCTTTTCCGAGCCTATTTGCTCGATTTAGTGCAAAACCCGAACCTTACTAACTTTTTCAATTCCAATACCTTGGTTTTCATTTCTAAACATCATTTCATGACCATACATAAAATTCTGAAGAAATTCTCAAGCTTAAGGTCTTACCTCGATTTTCATGCCGTTGGGCCCCATGCCACTAGCCCGAGTGCTCCAATGGTTCCGGAACTGCATAACATTATTTCGAGTACTTAATTATTTTTTAACTTGCAATTATGTGATAAGAATAGAAATTTTGGGTTTCACATTTTTCCTCACCTTTTAGGAATTTGGTCCTCCAAATTCACTCGAGTCCGTCAAATAAGCGAGGGTACTTTTCTTTCATCAGGCTCTCTAGTTCCTAAGTTGCTTCTTTTGTCGAGTGATGATTCCAGAGAACCTTTACCAACGGAATTCTCTTCATTTGAAGTACCTTTTCCTTCCTATCAAGGATCCGGATAGGTTCTTCCACATAACTCATGTCTCCCTAAATGTCCAAAGCTTCATATTCAATGACATGGGAGGGATCTGGATTATATCTCCTCAACATGGAGAGATGGAAGACATTATGTATCCCAGCAAGCTGTGGAGGTAAAACTAGCCGGTAAGCAACATCTCCCACTCTCTCTAGTATCTCAAACAAACCGATAAAGCGAGAGCTCAACTTCCATTTCTTTCCAAATCGCATGATTCCCTTACTCGAAGATACCTTCAAAAACACAGAGTCCCTAATCTGAAATTCAAGTGGCCGTCTATGCACATTAGCGTAACTCTTTTGTCTACTCTGAGTAGCCCAAAGTCTGTCACAAATAATCTGAATGCCCTTTGCTGCTTGTTCCACTAAATCGGGAGCCATAATTTTTCGATCACCCACTTTTTCTCAAGAAATCAGGGATCTACATATCCTACCATATAAAGCTTCATAAGGAGCCATACTAATGCTAGCATAATAACTGTTATTATAGGTAAATTCAATGAATGGCAGATGATCATCCCATGTGCCCTTAAAATCTAGCGCACACGCCCTCAACATATCCTCTAAGGTCTGAATAGTCCGCTCAGACTGACCGTTAGTCTAAGGATGATAAGCGGTACTCAAATTCTATTGAGATCCCATGGCTTCCTGAAAACGAGTCCAAAACCTCGAAGTGAACTGGGAATCTCTATCAAAAGTAATGCTCACAGGGGATCCATGTAATTGTGCAACCTCTCGGACATATAGTTCTGCTAGCTTATCCAAAGAATCAATGTTCTTAATGGCAAAGAAGTGGGCACTCTTTGTCAGTCTGTCCACAATCACCCATATTGCATCATGACCTCTCTGGGTCCTGGGTAACCCAATAATAAAATCTATCGTTATGTGCTCCCATTTCTATGTAGGCATTGGTAAGGGCTTAAGTAGTCCTGCGGGCTTCTGATACTCAATCTTAACTTGTTGACATATCAAGCACTGGCCACAAATTCTGCTACATCTCGCTTCATACTAGTCCACCAGTACACCTTCCACAGATCATGATACATCTTGGTACTGCCTGGGTGCATGGTGTAACGGGAACAATGAGATTCCTTCAAAATCTACTATTTTATGGCATCATTGTTCGAAACATAAATTCAACCTCTGAATCTCAATAGTCCATCCTCACTGACCGTAAATTTTGACTGCAAAGTTTGTTTTGCTTGGCTAACCATGTCTATTAGTCTCTGATCAATTCTCTGACCTGTTCTGATCTTATCTAAGATACTGGGCTCAATCTATAGGCTAGCCACAAATCCAACCTTTTCTTCTTCAACATTAATCCTAAGTCAATTAGCTCCCATTCTCTGACCATCATATATGACACCATACTTTTTCTGCTGAGAACATCTGCCACCATGTTCGCCTTACCTGGATGATATAAAATCTTACAGTCATAATCCTTAAGTAGCTCTATCTACTGTCTCTATCTCATGTTAAGCTCCTTTTGATCAAATATATACTTTAAGCTTTTGTGGTCAGTGAAGACCTGAAATTTCTCACCATACAGGTAATGCCACCAAATCTTCAAGGTAAATACTACAGAGGCTAACTCCAGGTCATGGGTGGGATAATTTTGCTCATGGTCCTTTAATTGTCTAGAGCCATAAGCTATTACTCGACCGTTCTACATAAGTAAACATCCCAGACCCTGGTGAGAAGCATCAAACTATACCGCAAATCCCCATGAACCTCTCGAAATCGTCAAGACGGGTGTGGTAGTTAATCTCTGTTTGAGCTTTTGAAAACTCTGCTCACATGCTTCGGACCATAAAAAAGGAACTCCTCTAGGCTTGAGCTTAGTCAATGGAACTGCTATTTTAGAAAATCTTTCTACAAATCTTCGATAGTACTCCGCCAGCCCCATAAAACTCTGAATCTTAGTCACAGTCTTTGGTTTCTCCCATTTGAGTACTGCTTCAACCTTGGACAAATCAACAGACACTTTTTCCTTGAATATAATGTGACCGAGAAAAGCTATCTGCTCCAGCGAGAATTCACATTTACTTAGTTTCCCATATGTGATACCTGTGAATTTTGTATACCTTAATAATGAGATTTATAATTTAGAGAATGTAGTTATGATATTGCAATGCATATGCAAGTTTTGAATCTAATGAAGTATAAGAAGATGAAGTTTTTAAGGCTTAAATGTGCATGAGTTGAAATATGGCCTATAGAGTAGATTGTAGTAAGTTTACCTTGAGTTTCCTACAAAATTTTGTAGTAATAGTGGGATTTATGAAGGCCAGATCGATCTCATAGGGATGGTAGATCGATCTCATGACTCTAGAATACAATGAGTGTGAAATAATAAGTAGGCAGATCGATCTCATAAGGGAGCAGATCGATCTCATAAGGAAGCAGATCGGTCTCCTATTGCCTCTGCCTAGCAAAGATTGATACTGTCACAAGGGCAAATCGATCTCCATTTACCTCGGCCAAGAAGAGATCGATCTCCCATGGAAGGCAAATCGATCTCCATTTGGTTTTTATGAAGAACATGATCGATCTCCACCCTCTAGTAGATCAATCTCTACCTTCAAATAGATTGTTCTCTACCCTCACCTAGATCGATCTTGTAGTTGGTATTGGAGCAGTTGGAGTAGTTGAAACCAAGTAGAGATCGATCTCCCCATGATACCAGATCGATCTCATACGCCCTGTCTATATAAAAATCATGAGATTTTGCCTGAAAATCGATTCTCTCCCACCTGCAAACACCAACACTCACCATTTTCACTCAAACCAAGCTTTTTCTCTCTAAGATTCACCACATTCTGGATAAATTTAGTAAAAGTGGTGAGAGGCAAAGTTGTTCCTCTTGCTAAAGAGAACAACATACTAGAAAATCAAATGGTGGTTTGAACAAAAGGAAAGGAACAAGCATTCTACAAGTTGCTCAAGAGAAGATAAGCCAGGTGAGCACACAAGACCCTTGTTTTCAAGCATTATCGTTTTACATATATTGGTGAATAAATGTATGTATATTTTGTTGGAAATGTGTAAGTCAAGAATGAACCAACAATGGATTTACCTAAAAGAGGAAATGTGGATGTCTTGTGATAATCATGAGTTAGATAAGGTGTAAATAGATTAAAAAGGGGAAATGTTGAGTAAGAGAAAGGAATCAACAATGAGAATGATGTATATTGACAATTTGATGATGTTTGGACAGCTCAAAAATCTGACACGAGAAACGAAGCTAGTCCGAGACCCGGGGGATATTGCACCACTCAGGGTGTGAGAGGTAAGGGAATTAAAATGTTCGTGCCTGTGAGTTTCTAAAATGATGAAAATACCTTTTAGTGTGAAAAAAGGTTTGATGTGTGAGCATGTTATGAGAAATGAGTTGAATTGATGTTTTGATGAATGTGTGAGTGTTTTATCGGTTTAAGCTCGATTTTGATGAATTTTGTGTAATTGTGAACATAATGTGCTTTAACAGAAATGAGTTTCCTTCGAGATAACCACTATGAGCTCTACATAAAGGCAAAATGTTTTGTATACAATAATGGCATATTTTTATGAGACTATGACTTGTCATGAGATGCACATCGATACTCCGCTTGATAGTGTTGAGTGGCCCTGCTTTAGTAACATGTAAGATCGAGATGACCCTGCCCTAGTAGCGATGGGTGGCCTTACTTTGATAGCATGTAAGGTCGGGCCTTGCTTTGATAGCATATAAGATCGAGGCTGTAGGACTTTGATCAAGTCTACAGCGATATGATGGCCATGGATAGATGTCGATGATTCTCTTTGTTGAGGATGCCTTCATTCTAGTAATGAGAGATGCCTCCATTTTGGTAACGTGAGATGCCCTCCTTGAGGATGATTTGATGTGATGTGCTTATGACGTTGTTTTATCTTAGCTTTACTAAATGCCTAGTCTCGACTATTTTGATGAATAACTTGTTTTGATGACGATTTGTGATTTTATCACGTAAACCATGTTAATGCCATTATTTCTATCATCATTATTACTATGATGTTTCTCATGCTTGAAATACTACTATCATGTTTTTACATGCCAAACTCATGAGTTGTGATGTGATAATAATTTCATTAAATCTCCTTTATCCTCCTTACTGAGCGTTTTGAGAGCTCACCCTTTTTCCTCCCTCTCCAGATTTCTTGCAGTGAGCGAGATAGTGCCTGCCACGTATGTGATATAGGCTGGTGGATAGGATCTCCCTAGGCTATCGCTTGTACACGCACAAGGTATAATTCAGTTCATTTTGTATCCAAACAATGATGTAATACTGCATTTGTGTTAAGTATTTTTGGGATGTAACTAGGATGACATGAGAAAAACGAGTCATGTTTTGTGGATTGAGCCCCCTTTGAGATATTATGTATTTGATTTTATGAACTAGAAATTGTATGATCTTGGGGTTAATGATTTATTATAAACATAAGTGATTAAATGACACTGTACAAGAATGCAACTCGAGTAAGAGGTTAATATAAGAAAATTTTAAATTAGCCTTATTTTTGCGCTTTCGGGCTGTCACAGATTTGTTTGGTATCAGAACAAAGGTTGCCTAGTACTGTCAGTGTCGAGTAATTGGAAATAGATTACATCCCAATAGTCTATATTGTCTGGTAATGAATTGAATTTAACAGGTAAAATTATGATCAATGCTTAACGCATACACGCATGTACGAAAGAGATAAGAGATGAGCGGAAGACGAGGTCGTCCCAAGAGGCAGGTACAGCCTCCTCCACCACCTGACCCCCAGTCGGAGAGTCCTAACTCTCGAATGAATCGGTTAGAGCATAATATGTGACAGGGATTCGAGTAGATGGTAGCGCTATTCGCGCAGCATTTTGGGGCTAATGCCTTGGGTGCCACACCTACCCCGACTCCCACACCACCTTAGGATTCGCAGACTGACCTAGTGCCACCAGTGGTTTAACCTCTGGCACAAACTAGGCCTGATGATGGGGGTAAGGGCTAGTTGAAGGATTTTCTTAAGATGAATCCATCGACATTTAATGGAGTGAAGGGTCTATCAGAGGCGGAGGAGTGGTTGACTGAGATAAAGATCATCTTTGACTTTCTGGGATGCACAGATACGGAGGGGGTTAGTATGAGTACCTACATGCTCAAGGAATAGACCCAATATTGGTAGAACACCACTCATAATATACTGGCTGCCATTCATCCAGTGATCAGCTGAGAGATTTTTCAGTCGACATTTAGAACCCAGTATGTGCCACGGGTTGCCCAGAGGAGAATACAAGCTGAATTCCTAAATTTGGCTTAAGGCAATATGTCAGTTAACAAGTACGAGAATCGATTCACCACCCTACTGAAGTATGATTCAGAGACCCTTAAGGATGATGAGCTCCGTACAGAGCGATTCGTGTATAGACTAATACCCGTCATTAGAGACCGGTTGATAGGGCTCTGCATTTTTGAGTTTAATGATTCTCAGAGACAGGCGTAGGAGGTTGAGAGGGGACTAGAGTTGATGCAGTTCCAGTCTGAGTTCCGATTGATAACCAGAGATAAGGGTAAGAGACCTGCAACTCCCTACACCAACTTCAAAAGGAGTTCTTTTAAGAGATATACAGTCAAAGGACCTAGAGGGAGAGTGGATAGACCCAGGGTTGCTCCCAGTACTATGGAGACCCCTCGAGGTGCCAATCCAGAGGTTAGAGTTTGTAGAGATTTCGACTAACCACATGTGGGAAGTTGTTCAAGAATCATACAAAGATGTTTTAGATGCAGGGACATGGGTCATAGAGTGAGGAACTGCCCACAGCTGTAGAAACCACATCCTCAGGAGCCTATTAGGCAGCAACCTCAGAGGGTAATTCCCCAAAGACAGGTTACAACTACTGATAAGCTGATAAGGGTAAGAAGTTGGTTGCAGAAGGATGTGTGTTTGCCTTGGATAAGGAGACCACAGACACTTCAACTGAGACCATACGAGGTACGCTTCTTGTCTGTAATCATGAGGCTCATGTGTTGTTTGACTCGGGATCCATGCATTCTTTTATTGATGTACACTTTGCATGTAAACTGAGTTAAGGCATGAATCCCTATATTATATTTTACATGTAAATACCCCTGTGTGTGAGTCCCAGAGGACTGATATGGTATGTAGAAGGTGGGAGAAAAGGGTAATGTTAGCAGATCTAATTTTGTTAAGTATGCATGATCTTGATGTGATTCTAGGGATGGATTGGTTAGCCGCCAATCATGTGAGTTTAGACTGCTATATTAAGATTGTAACCTTCTCCCTACCTGAAAAATTTAGTGTATGTTTGAATGTAAAGGAATGAAAATGTGTGAAGTTTATTGTGAGAAGATTTTAGAATGTAATGATGCTACCATAAAAGCACTGATTAAATTATTGATGTGAAGGTTACATCGCACTCATCTCTGACATGAGTTGGGAACATCCAAGGATAGAAGACATACCAGTAGTATGTGAATTCTCGGATGTATTCCTAGATGAATTGCCTGACTTACCACAGAAAAAGAGCTGGAGTTCACTATCGATTTAGTGTCAGATACCCAGCCAATCTCTAAATCTCCCAATAGGATGACATTGATTAAATTGGAAGAATTAAAGAAACAGTTGCAAAAGTTGCTTGATCAAGGTTTTATTAGACTCAGTGTGTCACTATGGGGAGCTCCGATGTTATTTGTGAGGAAAAAGGATGGTAGCCTTAGATTGTACATAGATTACCGATTGTTGAACAAGGCTGCAGTGAAGAATAAATACCCCCTGCCAAGAATAGATGATTTGTTTGATTAGCTGAGAGGGGCTTTTGTCTTTTCCAAGATTGACTTGAGATCGAGCTATCACCAGTTAAGAATCAGGAAAGAGGATATTTCAAAGACGGCCTTCAGAAATAGATATGACCACTACGATTTTTTAGTAATGCCCTTCGGTTTGACAAATGCCCTTGCTGCTTTCATGAGTTTAATGAATGAGGTATTTCAGGACCTTCTAGATTAGTTTGTGATAGTCTTCATTGATGATATCCTTGTGTATTCTCGATCCCACGAGGAACATGCGCAACATTTGAGGGTTATGCTACAGATGCTCAAAAATAAGTAGCTTTATGGAAAGATCAATAAGAGTGAGTTTTGGTTGGATCAAATAGCTTTCCTTAGTCACATTATATCTAAGGACGGGGTGTCAGTTGATCCGTCTAAGATAGAGGTTGTACTAAATTGGGAGAGATCGAGGACAGTTACGGAGATTCAGAGTTTTCTGGGGCTTGCAGGGTATTATAGAAGGTTTGTTAAAGGATTTTCCAGGATTGTCGCTCCTTTGACCAAGCTCACACGTAAGGAGATTCCTTTTGTATGGTTTGAGCAGAGTGAGCAAAGCTTCCAAGAATTAAAGAGGAGATTAACGACTACACTTGTGTTGACTATCCTAAATGGACCCGGAGGCTTCACAGTGTACAATGATGCCTCTCAACAAGGATTGGGGTGTGTGTTCATGCAACATGGGAGAGTAGTCGCTTATGGTTCGCGACAGCTGAAGGATCATGAGCAGAACTACCCCACACATGATTTAGAGTTGGTCGCGGTGGTGCTTGCATTAAAGATCTGGCGGCATTATTTATATGGGGAAAAGTTCCAGATATTTACTGACCATAAGAGCCTGAGATATATATTCAACCAAAAGGAATTAAACATGAGACAACGAAGATGGATGAAACTCCTTAAAGACTATGACTGTGAGATTTTATATCATCCCAGGAAGACAAATGTAGTGGCTGATGCCTTAAGCAGAAAGGGTATGGTTTTTACTATGATGATCAGAGAATGAGACTTGTTAGAACAATTCGTCGGGCTCGGGGTCAGAGTGGAGGAAGTAGAGGCTAGATTTATGGCTAACCTACGGATAGAACCCATTATTATGGATCAGATTAGAAACGGGCAGCGAAATGATTAGAGGCTATTGGATTTTGTTAGCCAAGCGAGGCGACCCTGCAGTCGAATTTTGTAGTCAATGATGATGGATTATTGAGGTTTAAGAGCCGTATTTGCATCCCGAGCGATGATACCTTGAAGCAGCAAATATTGAGGGAGTCTCACTGTTCCCGTTACACCATGCAGCCAAGTAGTACCAAGATGTATCAGGATCTACGTAAGGTGTATTAGTAGAGTGGTATGAAACGGGAAGTGGCTGAATTTGTGGCCAAGTGTTTGGTATGTCAATAGGTAGAAGCTTAGCATCAAAAGCCCGAAGGATTTCTTAAATCCTTACCAGTGCCTAAGTGGAAATGTGATCATGTCACCATGGACTTTATCATGGGATTACCATGGACTCGAAGAGGTCATGATGCGATTTAGGTGATAATAGACAAACTAACGAAAAGTGCCTACTTCCTTGCCATCAAGCGCACAGATACCTTGAGTACCCTAGCCAAGCTGTATGTTAAGGAGATAGCTAGACTGCATGGGGCTCTAGTGAGTATTACATCGATAGAGATTCCCAATTCACCTCCAGGTTTTGAACTCATTTTCAGGAGGCCATGAGATCTCGATTGAGTTTTAGTACCGCCTATCATCCTCAGACTGATGGTCAGTCCGAGCGAACTATACAGACCTTAGAGGACATGTTGAGAGTATGCACAATGGATTTTAAGGGATCATGGGATGATCACTGCCCATTGCCAAGTTTTCATATAATAATAGCTATCATGCGAGTATTGGTATGACACCTTATAAGGCTCTATATGGTAGGAAGTGTAGATCCCCTATAGCTTGGGAAGAAGTGGGCGACAAGAAAATAAATGCTCCCAAACTTGTTAAATAGGCAGTTCAGAATGTGAAGATCATTTGTGATAGATTCTGCTCAGAATCGACAGAAAAGTTACACAGATGTGCGTAGACAGCCACTTGAGTTTAAACTGGGGATTTTGTGTTCCTTAAAGTGTCTCCAAGTAAGGGTATCATGCGCTTCGGGAAGAAAGGGAAATTGAGTCCTCGATATATAGGACCGTTTGAGATTTTGGAGAGAGTGGGAGACGTTGCTTACCGGTTGCCCTTACCTCTATAGTTCTCCGGGATACACAATGTCTTTCACATATCCATGTTGAGGAAATACAATCCGGATCCCTCCCATGTCATTGAGTATGAAGCATTGGATATTCAGGAAGATATGAGTTATGTGGAAGAACCCACCCGGGTACTTGACAGGAAGAAAAAAGTACTTCGGACGAAAATGAATCCACTGGTTAGGGTCCTCTGGAAGCACTATTCCATTGAGGAAGCATCTTGGGAGCTAGAGAGTCTTATGAAGGAGAAGTACCCCTAATTATTTAATAGCTCGAGTTAAATTTGGAGGACCAAATTTTCTAAAGGTGGGGAGGATATGAGACCTGTGAATTGTGTATACCTTAACTATGAGATTTATATTTTAGAGAATGTAGTTATGATATTGCAATGTATATGCAAGTTTTGAATCTAATGAAGTATAAGAAGATGACGTTTTTAAGTCTTAAACGTGCATGGGTTGAAATATGGCCTATAGAGTAGATTGTAGTAAGTTTACCTTGAGTTTCCTACCAAATTTTACAGTAACAGTGGGATTTATGAAGGCCAGATCAATCTCATATGGATGGTAGATCGATCTCATGACTCCAGAATGCAATGAGTGTGCAATAACAAGTAGACAGATCAATCTCATACGGGAGCAGATCGATCTCATAAGGAAGCAGATCGATCTCCTACTACCTCTGCCTAGCAAAGATCGATCCTGTCATAAGGGCAGATCGATCTCTATTTGCCTCGATCACGAAGAGATCGATCTCCCATGGAAAGCAGATCGATCTCCATTTGGTTTTTGTGAAGAACATGATCGATCTCCACCCTCTAGCAGATCGATCTCTACCTTCAAACAGATCGATCTCTATCCTCTCCTAGATTGATCTTGTAGTTGGTATTGGAGAAGTTGGAATAGTTGAAACCAAGCAGAGATCGATCTCCCCATGATACCATATCGATCTCATACACCCTGTCTATATAAGAATCATGAGATTTCATCGAAAAATCGATTCTCTCCCACCTACAAACACCAACACTCACCATTTTCACTCAAACCAAGCTTTCTCTCTCTAAGATTCACCACATTCTGGATAGAGTTAGTAAAAGTGGTAAGAGGCAAAGTTGTTCCTCTTGGTAAAGAGAACAACATACTAGAAAATCAAATGGTGTTTTGAATAAAAGGAAAGGAACAAGCATTCTACAAGTTGCTCAAGAGAAGACAAGCTAGGTGAGCACACAAGACCCTTATTTTCAAGTATTACCATTTTACATATATTGGTGAATAAATGTATGTATATTTTGTTGGAAATGTGTAAGTCAAGAATGAACCAACAATGGATTTACTTAAAAGAGGAAATTTGGATGTCTTGTGATGATCATGAGTTAGATAAGGTGTAAATAGATTAAAAAGGGGAAATGTTGAGTAAGAGAAAGGAATCAACAATGAGAATGATGTATATTGACGATTTGATGATGTTTGGATAGCTCAAAAATCTGACATGAGAAAGGAGGTTAGTCCAAGACCCGAGAGACATTGCACCACTCAGGGTGTGAGAGGTAAGGGAAATAAAATGTTTGTGCCTGTGAGTTTCTAAAATGATGAAAATACCTTTTAATGTGAAAAAAGGTTTGATGTGTGAGCATGTTATGAGAAATGAGTTGATTTGATGTTTTGATGAATATGTGAGTGTTTTGTCGGCTTAAGCTCAGTTTTGATGAATTTTATGTAATTGTGAACACAATGTGCCTTAACAGAAATGTGTTTCCTTCGAGATAACCACTATGAACTCTACGTAAAGGCAAAATAATTTTTATACAATAATGACATATTTTACTGAGACTATGGCTTGTCATGAGATGCACATCGATACTCCACTTGATAGCGTTGAGTGGCCTTACTCTCGTAGCATGTAAGACTGAGATGACCCCGCCTTGGTAGCAATGGGGGGCCTTGCTTTGATAGCATGTAAGACCTGGCCTTACTTTGATGGCATATAAGACCGAGGTTGTACGACTCTGATCAAGTCTACAGCGATATCATAGCCATGGATAGATGTCGACGATTCCCTCTTTTGAGGATGCCTCCATTCTGGTAATGAGAGATACCTCCATTCTGGTAACGCGAGATGCCCTTCTTGAGGATGATTTGATGTGATATGCTTATGACGTTGTTTTATCTGAGTTTTACTAAATGCATAGTCTCAACTATTTTGATGAAAAACGTGTTTTAATGACGATTTGTGAGTTTAGCAAGTAAATTATGTTAATGCCATTATTTATGTCATCATTATTACTATGATGTTTCTCATGCTTAAAATACTATTATCATATTTTTACATGCCAAACTGATGAGTTGTGATGTGATAATAATTTCATTAAATCTCCCTTATCCTCCTTATTGAGCGTTTTGAGAACTCACACTTTTTTCTCCCCCTCCAGATTTCTTGCAGTGAGAGAGATAGTGCCTGCCACGTACATGATATAGGCTGGTGGACAGGATCTCCCCAGGCCATCTCTTGTATACGCACAAGGTATAATTCAGTTCATTTTGCATCCAGACAATGATGTAATACAGACATTTATGTTAAGTATTTTTGGGATGTAACTAGGATGACATGATGAAAACGAATCGTGTTTTGTGGATTGACCCCCCCTTTGGGATATTATGTATTTGATTTTATGAACTAGAAATTGTATGATCTTGGGGTTAATCATTTATTATAAACACAAGTGATTAAATGACACTGTACAGGAATGCAACCCGAGTAAGAGGTTAATATAAGAAAATTTTAAATTAGCCTTATTTTTGGCGCTTTCGGGCTGTCACACCATATAACTGTTTCTCTCGAAGCGTTTAAAGCACTGTCCTCAAATACTGTTCATGTTCCTCGGGGGACTTAGAGTACACCAAGATGTTATCAATAAAGACAATTACAAATCGATCTAGATAATCCCGAAATACTTCATTCATCAGACTCATGAAAGCAGCAGGGGCATTGGTCAGACCAAAAGGCATCTCCAAGAACTCAGAGTGGCCATATCTTGTCCTGAATGTTGTTTTAACCACATCTTCCTTCATGATCCTCAACTGGTGATAGTCAGAACTTAGATCAATCTTCGAAAATACTGAAACCCCTCTCAACTGATCAAATAAGTCATCAATTCTGGGCAGAGGGTACTTGTTCTTTATTGTAGCCTTATTCAACAATCTGTAATCTATACACAACCTGAAACTACCATCCTTCTTCTTGACAAACAAAATTGAAGCTCCCTAAGGTGACACACTAGGTCTAACAAAACCCTTGTCCAGCAATTCTTGCAATTGCTTCTTCAACTCCTCTGATTCTACCAATGCCATTCTATATGGAGTCTTAGAGATTGGCTGGGTATTTGGTACTAAATCAATAGTGAACTCCAGCTCTCTCTCCGGTGGTAACCCCAGTAATTCCTCAGAAAAAACATCTGGGAACTCACATACTACCGGTATGTCCCAAATACTTATGTGTTCCTGACTTACATCAGAAATGGAGGCTATATAACCTTCACAAACAAAACCATAAGAATTACACAAATTTTATTCTTTAATTTTTCATGTTTTTATTTCTTAATTGCAAAACATACTTCAAATTTATCAGGTAAAGAGAAAGTTACAGTCTTGGTATAGTAGTCTAAACTTACTCTATTGTTGGCTAAACAATCCATCCCTAAAATTATATCAAAGCCATACATGTTTAACAAAATTAGATTTACTATCAGGACCTTATCTCCCACCTTAGTTTCACAGTTCCTATACATTCTATCATTTATTTGTGTCTCATGTAGGGGAGTACTAATGTTACATACATAATCTAGTGGTTCAGATTGTACATGTAAGCACTTTACAAACTGAGGTGATATGAATGAGTGTGTGGATCCAAAATCAAATAACAAATTAGCTCTACGATTACAAACAAGAAGATTACTTCTAATAACATCGAATGAGGCATCTGCTGTCTCCTAATCAATCTTGAAGACCCGCCCTCGGGTGATAGGCCTCTTACCTTTTTCTTCTGTTGTAGCCTATCTCTAAGGGATCTGCCTCTAAACCGCTCATGTTTGTCTCTCAGGCGGTAGGGTAAGCTGATCTCGTGGCTGTGGAGTTTGCTAATGTGGACAATCTCTCATCATGTGCCCTTTCCCACCACATATAAAACATACTCCTGCTCTCTAGAGGCAAGGTCCACTATGTGCTTTGCACATTCCTGACAATTCTATCTGGTCATCAGTTGGCCTCGGGTGGCAGTAGGAGTAGTAGTAAAAGTCACAGGCCTATCAGCCCTCACTGGAGCCTTACCAAATCTCAAACTTTTTAGTTGACTCCTTCTTGATTCAGTTCTAGGGATCTCTACTCTCTTACCCTTATCCTTTAATTTCCCCTGAAATCCATACTGAGCTTGAGTAATGTCCAAACCTGTCTCTATGTCTTACTCATATCCCAGAGCATCGCTGAATGCTGTAATATGGAGACCAAGTAATCTCTCTCGAATAACAGGTCTCAATCTAGACAGGAACCTCCGCAAATGACGCGGCTCATCTCTGACCATCTTTGGGTCATACCACATAAGGGTAGTAAATGTGAGACCCAGTATAGGTTAAAACCTTGTATATATATATATGTAAATGAAATCATAAGTATGATGATACACTTGTAATGTGAAGTATATGTGATGTAAGTCCATAAGTTAATTTACGCACTTGTAATAAAAGTTGTGATTGTACGTACAAATTACATTATATAGGAACATGAAGAAATGAACTTAAACATGTGGAGAATGTGAGTAGAATGGATTATGAGTAGTGTGGTAAAAATGGAAGGAAGATTTGCATAAGTTGTGCACTTCCATTTGGTTTATATCATGTACCTTTGGATACAAAGATTCTACACAAGTTTTAATGTGTATGAAGTATTATTGGAAGCCATTTTCAAGTCTCAAAGATGATTGGATGAGAAAATGACTATGGCAGCAAATTAAAGTTGTTTTGGTGTAAGTACCTGCAGAAAACTGCAGTAAGATATGAAAATATGAAGGCCAGATCGATCTCATAGAATGAGAGATCGATCTGGAAAAGCCAAAATGCTCTTATTTTGAGCTATGGAACAGGACAGATTGATCTGCAAGGGAGCCAGATCGATCTCCTAACACATTTTGTAAAATACAGATCGATCCTTAATGGAACAGATCGATCTCCTTAGCTCTCGGGTTGGAAGCAGATCGATCTCCCTTAATACCAGATCGATCTCCTTAACCTTCTGTTTGAAGCAGATCGATATTCCTTACTCGTTAGATCGATCTCCTACCTCAAATTTGTCGTGAAAAAAGGGATTTTAAGAGTACCAGATCGATCTCTACCCAATGTAGATCGATCTCATCAAGTAAATTCTATAAATAGGAGCACATGGATCTGTAAATTTTGGGAGAAAGCCATTTCCTTCCATTCCAAACCCAAAAACCTAGATTTTACTCTCTAAATCTGACCATTCTCAAGAAGTTTTGAAGAAAGGCTATCAGAAACAAAGTTGTTCTGATCGAAGAGAAGAACAACATAGCTTGGAGGCATTTCTCCATTGAAGGACCAAAGGTGCATTTCCATTTGGAGCAACGGGGAAGTCAAGCTAGGTGAGTTTCTAATGAAATAACTCAAGTACATTGTTAAGCTATTGATGTTTGGGGTTCATTGGAGTGCTTAGTATTGTTAGAAACTATCTAAAATGCATTGGAATGACTATGACCTAGAAATGGTCTAGTGTGAGAAAGTGAAATGTATTGAGGTTAATGAGGAATGGAATATCTTGAACTGATAATGGCGTTATAAGTATGATTTTAAGATGTTGTTAGTGAATAAATGGTAAGATTTACAAAAGGGATAAAATGTGGATTAAGGCATTGGTAAATGCATAGATGAATTATATTGACTAGTGAAGTCAAAATACGAGTTAAGAGTGTTAACTCAAGTGTTTGATGAATGAATCGCAGCTCCCGAGGATACACCGGAGCAAGGCGAGCTAAGAGCGCAAGAAACTAAGAGGAAGAGAATCGCAATCAAGTAAATCGAGGTAAGGGAATTTAGTGGACTCTTAGAGACATCTGTGCGCAATTTGAGCGTTTAAATGCTTTCCTAGAATGCATGAAAATAAAAGCATAATGCTTTAGAAAATCATGTTTTATTGCTTTTAGCAAATGATTGGTAGGTTGGTTAACATTTGAAAATGAATTGCAAAAGAAATGAGTTGTTTTGGTTTGTTAATCATACTTTGCAAAGAATTGAGCCACCTACATGATTTCGTGAGAATGAAAGCGTGCTAGAGTATGACTCGCACAAGATTTGATGTGTTTTATATGCATGAGTGCTGGAGCTTAGCTCACACTAGTTTTCACATGGATTTCATACTAGTTTTGGCATGGTGCTTGGAGCTTAGCTCGCATTAGATTCCCACTTTATTTGTGCCATGCTTGGAGCTTCGGGCAGATTGGGTGTCACACCGATTAAATAGGCTCGTACATGCATTTGTGATATTCTGACATGTTGATAGCCGTGTTAGGAGCTTCGGGTAGACAAGAGGTCGTACTGATTAAATAGGCTCATACGTGCGTTTTGAGATGTGGCGTGATATGATGTGTTGATATCAGTCCACGGAGTACATTGTACTGTGCAGGTAGCATGGAGTACGTTGTACCGTGTTGAGATGTGATATGCCATCTTTGGACGAGATCTACTATGGATCGGCGGGAAGGATTTGACCCACCTTCTATGTGGAAGCAGATAGTGATGATAACCGGCACACCTGATCCGTGTAGCCGGTATCACAGGATATGGCCATAGTTCTTGAGGAGATTTCCCTTATTGTATTGCCTATCTCACATGTCTATTGCTTTGAGAATAAATCCATGTTTGAAATGTTATGTGGGTCAGGATAGTCCGAGGGAGGGACTAAATCTCGGCTAGAGTTGAAGTGTTTTGAGATGAAAGTATGTTAATAGTTTTTAAAGTGCACTGATGCATGATGTTTAATGTCATGCTTTACTTATGAAATACGCATGATGATTAATGCCATACCTTACTTATAAAATATGCATGATGGTTAATGTCATGCTTTGAATTGAATTTTGCACTGGATTTTAATAGCATGAATGCTTTACATACCATTAACACAATCATGCACTCATGTTTTGAGATAAAATGATGAACTAAATGCTTTTGAGCATGGCATCACGATCACGTAGATAGTGCAGTATCTACCTGTTCGCATGATTGCCTTGCTGAGAGTGTGGTTTGCTCACCCCCTCTTATTTTGCCCATCTCTACAGAGATTTGAGTATGATTGTGAGCGACTGGAGGCGCTCCCTTTTTGATATCTGTTGCATCCCATCGCTAAAGGTATACACACTTGAGTTATTTTGTATCTAAACTAGACATAGCACAATAACATTTTGTATGTAAACATTGGGGATGTAAAACAATGTAAACACTTGTAAATAGAAACTCTGATGTATTTATAAAAGTGTTTACTTTTGAAATTAAATTGTTATGGATGGATGAGGTAGACATTGACACACAGCCCAACTGTTGAGAGTGTGGTTGTTCACGACCGAGGAAGGATGATTAACAAAGGATGCATGAAAATACGAAAAATTTGTATGCATTTTGGTAAGTTGAGGGTCGTGACAGTAAATCTATTCTCATATTCGTCGACGGTCATACTGCCCTGTGTCAGTTCCAAAAAATCTATCTGTATTTTCTGTTGGGCAGAGAACGGTACATACTGACCCTTGAAAGCATATTGGAAAATCTCCCATGCAATATCTGGATGCCTAGAGATTAAACAAGTCATGGTGGCTCTCCACCATACATCGGCCTGTCTGGTCAACATGTATCTCGCCATTCTGACTCTATCCCCATCCGTGCACTCTAGATACTCAAATATCCTCTCCAAATCAGTCAGCCATTCCTTGGTTCTTACCGATTCCTTCACACTCTTAAACTCTGGAGGATGCATCTTAAGAAAATCTTTCATTCTACCCTTATCTCTGATATCTATCTCAACTTTTACCTGAGGCTGAGCTATCGGAGGTGCTTGAAGGGCCTATGGAGGAGGTGGCGGAAGAGGATGTGCATGCATAGGAGCATCGATGTTTGCAGCATTTGGCCCAACCTGTTGGGCTAGCATGGCTGTAATTGTACCAAGCCCTTCTCTTATACTTCGTACTTCTTGCACAAGCATCCTCAAGTCCACCTGTCCATGACTATGGTACGGCAGGTAGGGGTGATAATTCACTAGAGATAATCTGTGAGGTAAAAATAAAGAGGTGAGCTCTTCAAGCCCAGTAAGACATGCATTTAAAGCAGCCTTAGCAATAAAACATGTAAAAGCAAATATTGTGATACAAGCTTTATAAAATATCATGCACCTGAATATTAATCGAAACATATTTATTTTCGAAAGTCAAGTCAAACACTTGTGATATTATGACTAATAGCATGTAATTTGTAAATCATGCATCTTATAAATCACGTAGCATGTAAATCATGCAACAAATATCCCGTAGGAATTCATTTCGCATAGCATATATCACGTAGCTCATTTAAAGAGCAAATCAAGTCAGAGTACATATTATTTAAATCACGAAACTTAGTACTCTTTCATTCAAATAATACTGATTCATTTCATAGAGAGTAGGCAGATTTTCATAGCGACAAAAGTCATATTCATGTATGCATTTCACATAGGAAATTTTCATAGATACTTCACTTATACAGAGTACCAATGGCCATGGTAAGGGACTGTAGACTGGATCAGTGTAACACCTGAATTTTTTATGTAGCTTATCCCTTATGATTCATATATGTACGAACATTTATTATGTTGGTTGAATCATAAGAAGAGTATTTACTACAAGAAAATTGTAAGTAAAGTGGTAAAACGCATATAAGCTACGTAAAGGCCTAATAAGGGCTATCTGAGCTACAGGCTAAACTAAGAGGATATGAATCATTATGACTGAAGATAAGAACTTATGATGTGAAAATATAGAGAACTCAAGAAGGAAAGTCGGTTTGATTTGGTCTCGAACACATTGAAGTAGAGGAAATGCCAAAAAGAGGCTAAACGAGTCTGAAATGGTCCATTTGAGGGGTATTTGATATATTCGCCTCCGAAAACGGATAAAACATAAAGATGAGAGTGTAAACCATGGAAAGTGACACTTTTGGATTTTTGAGAAAAAGTCAAACGTGGTCAATGGTTAAGAAAAGTGGACTTTGACCAAAGTTGACTAACCATGGTTAGAAATTAACCTAAGTATGAAGAAAAAATTGAGAAAAAATATTTTTAATTAGAATACAAGATATTCATCCCCTGAAGTAAGGAAAATTTATTTGGATGAATTTTGGATTAAATGTAACGAGTAAAAATGCAATGGGCCAAAGTTGGAATTTTAAAGCCTATTAAGGTATAAACAAGTGTGGGCCGAATTTGGAAAGCCCAATGGGTCGAATTGTTGGGTTGGTGGGCCTAATATGAAGACATTTGAAGCTCAATTGGTAGAAAAATTTTCAGCCCAAAAGAAAAGCGCAAACCGAAAGCCCATAAGTATAAGTTAAAAACCATTAATAAAAGGTAGCAAAATTCAATTTGGTAACCATCACTTAAACAAAGGTAGCAAAATTCAATTTGATAACCTTAACCTTAACCCATTAAAAGTCAATTAAGGTGGCTGAAATTGGTGACTTAATATCTAATTCTTTGGCTTATAAATACCATCCAACACATAATCATCTTCATCCTTTCATTTTCGGCAAACCTAAGAAACCAGAACCAAATAGTTTTCAAGCTTTCTCTCACTAGAAATCACTAGGTTAGAGACATAATTGGAACAAGTGATCTTCATGAAAGTTTTTCCATATTGAGAGAGGAATAACATATGTTGAAATCAGCTATCAAGGAGCCATATTGAGAGAGACAAAAATCAAGGAAGTTTCGACCAAAGTGGAAAGTATAAGCTAGGTGAGTTTTCAAGCTTCCAAATTCATATATGTTAATCTATGGATTATATGGAATTGATTTGTATATGTTTTATGGATTGAAACTCATAAAATCACTACGAATATATGATGGCCGAAAATTGGTATATGATTTTTGATAAATGCTTATGTGATTTTAAGACATGTATAGGTTGATATGCTTATATACATGATTATGGCATGGTTAGTTATAATCAAATTGTTCATATGGATAGTTGTATGATGTTGGCATATAAGGTGTTTGATAAAATGCCAACATGAACTATAGGAATGGCTTAAGGCATGCCAACTAAGTGTTTGATAAAATGTCTAAGTGAATTGGCTAGTAAATGGCCATGAGTGGCGTGGTGTTGCATGACCGACGGCATGATGGCTCTCGGCCACATGCCATGGTCGATAAGGCCAATGGGCCAAGCCGACGTGGTCTCGGCCTAATGAGGTATTATGGGCCTCAGACAAGCCCAATAAGATTTGATGGGCCCCACAAGCCCAATTGGCCTAACGTAAATGAATAATAAAGTGAAATGGGTTTAAGATGGTGTTAGGCCCATTAAGAGTTGTTAAAGCCCAACAAGAGAAAACGGGCCCATTAAGTGAAATGTACTGTATTAAATGTGTAATACATTAGGAAAACTATAATTAACCAAATAAATGGTTATATGCAGCTCCACAGATTGTAATAGGAGCGAAGCGTACTGCGAGATTGAGCAGCACCGAGAAAGTGAGGCCACGTGACGTAATCCGAGGTAAGGGACTTTTGCGAGTAGTTAGAGATACCTGCACGTGTTTTCATCTGCTTTTGCATTCATTTAGAGAGCCCAAATCTCTTTTCATGTTTTAAACACAAAATGGTTGTAAAATAATTTTCATATTTAGTTTAAAACTCAAGACAATTGGGCCCCAACCGACTATAAAATTATGTGTAATAACTTATAAAAACATGCTTGTTTTCTCAAATCTCATTTCATGCTACAATATCATCACAAAGCACATACACGAATAAGTTTGAGTTTTCCCTTACCTCTTTACACCTCATATAGTGCAATCGTTCCCCCGTATCACGGACTAGTCTTGCATTTCTCTCTGGAACTCTCGAGCTGTCTAAACGATGTAAAAACATCAATAACTCAACTCAATCACATTATTGAGCACACATTTACTCATATTCACATTAACACCTCAAATAACTCAATTCCAATTTATAGTCATAATTCCCAAAATTACCACAAATTGCCTAACGTCACCTTTACTCCAACAAAATCATAGTTTCATCAATCCTTAACCATTTGCTAGCTATTTAATCACAATGCCTACAACCATAATCACCAAAAATCACTTTAAAATCCAAGATCAAAGTTTAAAATTTACCCAAACTTGTGGAGTGCGTAACTCTCGCCTCGATTCAATCTGTCTTTCGATTTCCAAGTATGTTGTTCCCCTTTGGATGAGGAATAACTTTTCTTCTTGCTACAACCTTCGATTTGGACGAAAATGGGGACTTTGGAAGAGAGAGAAAGCTAGCGCTCGACTAAAATAGAGGTTTGGGAGAGAGAGAGATCAATTTCCAAGAAAAATAAAGGGGTCTTTATATAGATGGAGGGTAGGAGATCGATCTGGATTTTGTTGAGATCGATCCGCATTCTAATTTAGGGACGATTTGGGGTAATTTTATGCCTAGGAGATCGATCTGTCATGGGGTGAGATCGATCTCTTAATGGCTTTATGAGATCGATCTGTTCCAATTATGAGATCGATCTCTAGGTTACAGAATGCTTCATGAGATCGATCTGCTCCTTGAGGAGATCTATCTTCTTCTTTACAGAAACATTTTGAGATTGATTCCTCCCTCATGAGATCAATCTTTTCATTACAGAATCATAAGGAGATCGATCCTCTTCCATTGGAGATCGATCTGCTCGCTTAAATTCCTTCTTCCTTGTCATTTTTGGTCTACCAGATCGATCCTCTCTTCTCCAAGATCGATCTGGCCCCGTAGTTTCATAGTTTAACATAAATTCTCATTTATAACTCATTCATCACTTAAAATTTCATTCCATACAACCTCAATATATGAGTACATCATATTTAGTTCAATCAATTACACATCATGTTCTCATTACATAATTTAAATATGTCTAAATTCTCAGATCTCACATTCTCAGTCTACAATAATGCCTTCTTGTAGGGTTTGGGTTGCACGCTGATGCATCATGGTTGGTATTTACCTATGGCTCCCATCAACTAAAGGATCATGAAAGGAATCAACCTACTAAAGACATGGAGTTGGCTGTCGCGGTGTTTGCGTTGAAAATATGGTAGCATTATCTTTACGGTGAGAAGTTTCAAGTGTTCACAAACCATAAGAGTTTGAAGTATTTGTTTTCTTAGCGGGAATTAAATATGAGGAAGAGAAGATGGATGAAATTTCTTAAGGATTATGATTGTAAGATGTTGTATCACCAAGAAAGGCTAATGTTGTAATAGATGCTTTGAGTAGGAGGCACTTAGGGATGGATGATAAATTATGAAATGGTCAGAGAGTGTGAGCTATTCGAACAATCTATAGGATTGAGTTTTGATGTTACTTCTTTCGAGACTGATGATGATATTATAGCCATTTTGAGGATAGAGCCAGATTTGACAGATCAGATTCGATTAGCTAAGAAGGTGGTTTAGTTTTGTATTGGTATTGATGGTTTAATGCAATAGGAATAGAGGCCTAATTTCGATCTTGACAATGATGGGCTTTCCAGGTTTAGAGGTCGCATTGTTGTTCTTGAAGATAAGACTTTGGAGAGACTGATTTTGAAGGAATCCCACATTTCACAGTACATTTTGCACATTGGAAGTAATAAGATGTATCACGGTTTACATAAAGTATACCGGTGGTTTGAGATGAAACACAATATTGCGGTTTGTGACGAGATGTCTCGTATGTCAGTAGATTAAGGTATAGTATTAGAAACATGCATGATTATTTAATCCTTGACCTGTACCTATTGGAAATGGGAGCACATTATCATTGTCTTTTATGGGATTGCCAAGGGCCCAAAGAAATCATGGTGCTATATGGGTCATAGTCAACTGGTTTATGAGTTCGTGGATTAAGATTATAACCCGAAGAAATCAACTAGCTCTATTTGAGCTCATGGAACAAGATTATGAGTTCTACCCGGCATAATATGACTCCAAAGGGAAGGATATGGGAAAGAATATGTCGACCATAAGACCTCTCAATAGAGGAGCATTGGTAAGAGATAGAAGACTGTTGAGTCTCGGCCGAAGGCTACTAGGTCTGCTACTGCTACTACTTCCCTTATTACCACTCAGAGTACTTTAATTCTATGTAAGAACTGTGATAAGAATCATGGTTCTAAATCCTGTTATTAGACTATGGGTGGTTGTTTCAATTGTGGTCAGATTGGCCACCTTATCAGAGATTGCCTTAAGCTCAAGCTTAGCTAGAGATCAATTGAAAAGACCAATTAATAGACAGGCAATTCAAAGGATGACCATCATAGCTGAAAGAGTAAGAAATTTGTGACTTATCGGTGTGTATTTGCATTAGATAGGGAGACTGCAGACACATCTTCAGTTATGATTATGGGTAAGATACTAATATTTGGTTCCAAAGCTTTAGCTTTATTTGACACAGGTTCTACTCACTCATTTATTCATCCTCATTAGCTAGTAAGCTGAATATAGAGCTTATACCTAGGGTTACATTTTACTTATTAGTACTCTTATGAAAGAGTCTTAGATAACTGATATTGTTTGTAAGATTTGTAAGTTAAGGGTAGAATAGAGAGATTTCGTAGTAGATTTAGCATTGTTTCACATGTATGATTTTGATGTTATTTTGGGCATGGATTGGCTAGTTGCCAACCGTGTTAGTTTGGGCTGCTACACTAAGACTGTAACCTTTTTCTTACCAAATCAGTATATTACACGTGTTGATCAATAAGTAATGAAAGCATTATGTTTTGGTTGTTTGTGAGTCGAATGATGGTTTTTGATGTAAAGGATATATTGCTCATATGAAAGACACTAGAAGGGGACATTTAAACCTTCAAGATATTTTGATGATTAGAGATTTTTTGGATGTATTCTCGTACAAGCTGCTAAGTTTGCCTACGGATAAGGAGTTGGAGTTCGTTATAGATTTGGCACCATATACTCAATCAATATCTAAGCATCCCTACCACATGGCTTTAGTTGAGTTAAAGGAACTTAAAAGGCAGATTCAAGACTTAATAGATAAGCGTTTCATTCGTCTGAGTGTCTCACTTTGGGGTGTTCTGGTCTTATTTGTTTGAAAAAAGGATGGAAACATGCAGTTATGCGCCAACTATAAATTGCTTAATAAGCACCATTAATAATAAACATCCCCTTCCTCGGATTGACGATTTGTTTGATCAGCTGCGGGATGTTAGGTGTTCTTTAAGATAAACATCTAATCAGGGTACCATCAATTGAAGATAAGAAGGAAAGACATCCCATGATAGCTTTCAAGATTTTTAGTGATGCTATTCAGATTAACCAAATCCCCCCACAACCTTCATGAATCTTATGAATGAGGTCTTCAAGCTTTATTTAGACCGATTTGTGATAGTGCATTTTTATGATATATTGGTGTATTGACGGTTCAGGGAAGATCTTGAGCAGTATTTTGGTATCATCTTCGAAACTTTGAAAGATGGGAAGTTATACGCTAAGTTGGACAAGTGTGAGTTTTAGCTTGAGCAAATATTTCTTTTGGGTCATATTGTTACTAAGGATAAGGTATCAATGTATTCGTCCAAGGTCGAGGTAGTTGTACAGTGGGAAAGACTGAGGATAGTTACGGAGATTCACAGTTTTCTAGTTTGGCATGTTACTACAGATAGTTTGTTAAAGGTTCTTTAAACTCGCTGCTCTTTTAACTCGTTTGACACTTAAGGATGTGAAATTTGAGTAGACTAACGCGTATGAGAAAAGTTTCCAAGAATTGAATTACAGGCTGACTACAACACTAACCTTTACCATTCTTAGTGGTTCAAGTGGTTTCTCAGTCTACAATGATGCCTCCTTGTTGGGTTACGATTGTGTGCTAATACAGAGTTGCTTATGGTTCCTATCAGTTGAAAGATCATGAAAGGAATTACCCCTCCCATGGCCTGGAGTTAACTTTCATGGTTTTTACATTGAAGATATGGTGGCATTATCTTTACAGTGAAAAGTTTCAGGTGTTCACGGATCATGAGAGTTTGAAGTATCTGTTTTCTCAGTGGAAAGTAAATAAGAGGAAAAAAAGATGGATGGAACTTGGGGATAGTTTCTTATACGATGGTCAAAGAGTATAAGCTACTAGAGCAGTTTCCAAGATTAAGTCTACATGTTACTCTTTCTGAGACTGATAACATTATGATAACTAGTTTAAGGTTAGAGCCGGATTTGATGGATTAGATTCGATTAGCTCAGAGGGTGGATCAATTTTGTATTGACACAGTTAATTTGATGCACCTAAGACAGAGGCATAATTTTAGACAGAGGCTTGATTTCATTCTCTATAGTGAAAGACTTTTAAGGTTTAGGGGCCGCATTGTTGTCCTAGAGATGAGTTTTTGAGGAGATTGATTTTGGAGGAATCTTATATTTCACAGTACACTTTACACCCTAAGAGCAATAAGGTGTATAATATTTTATGCAAGGTGTACTGGTGGTCTGGGATGAAATGAGACATTGTAGAGTTCATGGTGAGATGTCTCGTATGTCAACAATTTAAGGTAGAGCATCAGAGACCTGCTATATTACTTGATCCTTTACCTATACCTATTTCGAAATGGGAGTACATTAATATAGACTTCACTATGGGATTGCTAAGGAACTGGAGAAATCATGATGCTATATGGGTCATAGTCAACAGGTTGACTATGTCACGACCCTCAGCTTACCAAAAATCAGCATAAAGTTTTTGCTTTTCATACATTATTCGTTCTCTTCTTACCTCGATCGTGATCAGCTACACTCTCAAACAGTTTGGCTGTGTGTCAATGTCTACCTCATCTAACCATAACAATTTAATTCGCATTATATTTTAGGAGTAAACACTTGTATAAATAAATCAGAGTTGCTAATTACATGTGTTTACACTGCTTTACATCCCCAATAGTTACATACAAAATGCTATTATGCTATCGAAAGTTTAGATACAAAATTACATCAGTATACATACCTTACGCGATGGGATGCAGCGGATACCAAAAGGGAAAGCCTCCAGTCACTCTCCGTCTATACTTAAATCTATGTAGAGGTGGGAAAATAAGGGGGTGAGCAAACCACACGCTTAGTAAGGTAATCATGCGAACAGGTAGATAATGCACTATCTACGTGATCGTGATGCCATGCTCAAATCCATTCATTTAATCATTCATCTCAAAACATGAGTTCATGCTTGTGTCAATGGTATGTAAAGCAATTCATGCTATAAAAATTCAGTGCACCAATTAAATACAAAGCATGGCATAAATCATCATGCATATTTCATAAATAAGGCATGGAAAACTCATCATGCGTAAGTGCACTTTAAAACCATTAACATATTTTCTCATCTCAAACAAATCAACACTTGTCAGGACATCAGCCCCTCCCTCGGACTGTCCTGACTGACACAACAGTTCAAAACATGGATTCATTTCATAAATATTAGACATGTGAGATAGGCAATATAATAAGGGAAATCTCCTCTAGGACTATGGTCATATCCTGTGATCCCAGGCTACACTGATCAGGTGTACGGGGTATCACCACTATCTGCTCCCACATAGGAGGTGGGTCAAGTCCAACCCATCGGTCCATAGCAGATCTCAACATCGTCCGAAGATGGTATATCACAATCTCAACATGGTACAATGTACTCCATGCTACCTGCACGATACATCGTACTCCGTGGACCCATATCAACATATCATATCACGCCACATCTCAAAAATAGACGTGCGAGCCTATTTAATCAGTACGACATCCTGTCTACCCGAAGCTCCTAGCACGACTATCAACATGTCAATTCTCAAAATGCACGTGTGAGCCTATTTAATCGGTGCGACACCCAGTCTGCCTGAAGCTCCTAGCACGGCTATCATGTATGGTAGGCATCTAATGCGAGCTATACTCTAGCACCATACCAAAACTAGTATAAAGTCTGTACGAGCTCAACTCTAGCACAACATCATACAAATTCATGTGAAAACTAGTACGAGCTATGCTCTAGCACTCATGCGTATAAAAACACATTAACTCTCATGCGAATCATACTCTAGCATGCTTTCATTCTCACGAAATCCATGTAGGTGGCTAAATTCTTTGAAAACATGGTTATCAACCAAATCAATTCATTTCTTTGTAAATCGTTTCAAATGTTAGCCAACCCACCAATCACTTGCTAAAAAGCAACAAAACAAGGTTTTTAAAGCGTCATGCTTTTGTTTTCATGCACATTTCTCAAAACCTAACTCTTTGCCCTTCAATCACCCAATATCATTTCCTAGTGTCACATGCACTCTAGCAAAACATTTAAGCACCCAAATTGTGCACAGATATCTCTAAGAGTCCATACAATTCCTTTACCACGATTTACTCGAGGTGCGACTCTCTTCCTTTTAGCTTTTTACGTTCTTAGCCTAACTTGCTCTAGGTGTATCCTCGGGTGCTGCAATTCATTCATCTAAACACTTGAGTTAGTGTTGCTAACTCTCATTCACTATGCATTTTACCCAATGCCTTAAATACTCATTTTACCCTTTTTGGGTAAGCCTCACAATTCATTCCATAACACCATCTTAAATTCATACCCACAATACCATTATCACCTTAAGATATCACATTCATCCTTAATACCTCTACATTTCACTTTCTCACACTAACTCATTTCTAGGTTATAATTGTTTCATGGCATTCTAGGTAGTTCTACCATTAATATGCACACCAATCAACTTCATAATCAATAACTAAATAAATGTATTTGGATTGGTGTACTAGAAACTTACCTCTTTGGATTTCCCCTTGCTCCAAATAGAAATGCCTCTTGTTCCTTAAATCCAACAAATGGGGAATACCTCCAAGCTATGTTGTTCTTCTCCTTGATGTGAACAACTTTGTGTCTAATAGCCTTCCCTCAAATTTTCTTGAAAATGGGTGGATTTAGAGAGAGAAAACTAGGTTTTTGGATTGAAAATGGTAGAGTGAGGTTTTATCCCGAAATCTGCAGATCCAACTACTCTTATTTATAGATTTAGCTTGATGAGATCGATCTGTCTTAGGTGGAGATCGATCTGGTCCTCTTAAAATCCATCCTTTCCATGACATTTAAAGGCAGGAGATCGATCTGTCGAAACCTTGAGATTAATCTATCTAGGGAGGAGATCGATCTGCTCCAACCTGAGAGCTAAGGAAATCGATCTACTTGCCTCAAGAATCGATCCTCTCATTACAGAATGTTTAGCATATCGATCTAGATCCATTGGAGATTGATCTGCACTGTTCTTATTGCTCGAATAAGAGAATTTTGGCTCTTCTAGATCGATCTCTCATCCTATGAGATCGATCTGACCTTCCTCTTTTTTAGATTATTCTACAATTTTTCTGCAGTAACTCACACCCAAACATCCTTAATTTACAGCCATAGTCATTTTCTCATCCAGCCACCTTTAAGACTCGAAAATGACATCTATTCATACTTTAACACATTAAAACTTGTTTTTATTCATTGTATAACCAAAGGTATAAAATACATAACCAAATGGAAGCATAAAGATTCACACCTCTTATGCAACTTTATTCTATTTTACCACATTACTCATATTCCATTCCACCCACATTCATCACATACAAAAGTCCATTTCTTCATATTCATATATAATAAAACTTGTATGTACATCACAACTCTTATTACAAGTGTGCACATTGAACTTATGGACTCTACATCATTTATGCTTCACATTACAAATACATCACCATTTACACATATACAAAGTTATACATATATGGGGTCTCACAGACTATGTCGGTACACTTCCCGACCATTAATTCTATGGATTTCTTGACTAATCTAGTTGATTTGTATAGTCGAGAGATAGTCAGACTACATGGTATACCAGTAAGCTTCACATCTGATAGAGATTCTACGTTCACATCCAGCTCTTAGAACATTTTTAGGAAGCCATAGGGTCTCAGTTGAACTTTAGTATGGCTTTTCACCCTTAGACTGATGGTTAATTAGAGAGGACTATTTAAACTATAGAGGATATGCTTCGGGCTTGCGTTTTAGATTTTAAAGGCTCGAGGGATGATCATCTACCACTAATCGAGTTTGCTTATAAAAATTACTATCACTCTAGTTTTGGTATGGCACCGTATGAGGCATTTTATAGGAGGAGATGTCGATCTTCTATAAATTGGGAAAAGGTCAAAAATAGGAACGTCTTTACTCCTGACTTGTGGAATAAGCTTCTAAGGATATCCAATTAATATGTGATAGATTTAAGACAACTTAGAGCTGATAGAAGAGTTATGCAAATATTTGAAGGTAAGACCTAGAGTTTTCAAGGTGATTCTATGCTTCTGAAAGTCTTACAATCTAAGAGTATTATGAGGTTCAGAAAGAAAGGAAAGTTAAGTCCTTGCTTTATTGGGCCATTAGAGAATTTGGATAGAGTGGAAGATGTGGCTTACCAGTTAACGCTCTCTACACAATTCTCTAAAGTGCATAATATCTTCCTTATATCCATACTTTAGAAGTATCATTTGGATCCCTCTCACATTATCTAGTTTGAGCCGTTGGAAATCAGAGAGGACCTCAGTTATATTGAAAGGTTGATACTAATACTAGACAAGAAAGATAAGGTGTTGAGGTCTAAGTATATTCCTTTGGTTAAAGTTCTCTAGACGCATCATTCCTTTGAGGAATCTAGTTGGGAGTTAGAGAGCTTGATGAAAGAGAAGTACCCACACTTGTTCTGATTAGCCCAATCAATTTGAATAACCTAATTTCCTAAGATGAGAAAATGTGAGAACTCGATTTCTAATTCTCTTCCCTAAGTAAGCTTTGTGAATGGTAAGATTTCTAATAAGGTATTACATTGGATAAATTGTAAGGCCAAACATATATGTATGATGAATTACTAGAAGCAAAGACTTATTTTATGACCTTAGTCTAGTGGAATGATTCTAACTCCTCAAAATTTGCAAAGTAATGCATTAAGCGACATACAAGTAGTGTGGTTAATTTTGTAAATGTAAAGTGACATAGGAAATATGATATAAACTACGACATGAAATAGGAATGAGTTACATATGATTTAGACTAAAGACCAAGGGTTAAGGATTAGTTAATAAGCAATAGAAATTAACGTTACATAAGCTAGCAAGGTAGGAATTTGAGACGCTAAAAGAAGGATCGCACAAAGGTATGCAAAATGCAACCTAATGTAATTCAATAAATTGTAATCTTATTATACATTATTTATAAAAGGTTTGAGAAGTGTTAAAAGAAGAAGCTAAAGAATCAGGCATATTCAAGGGCTGATCAACAAAGCTTGTAAAAGAACCTAGTAAATGAGATACAAACCAAGTTATAAGCGGCTTAATGCTACTCAAAGTAAGTCCTATCCAATTTGATATTTAAGTATGATGAACCTCTGACTTACAAATTATTTTCAAAAGTTCAATTGAGGATTAAAAGGATGCATAGGTCACTGGAATAAATAGCCAAAATTGATCAAGAAAATCTATTTTAAAACCATGAACTACATGTGGTTAACCAAAGAAATGCAATTTGTTTTAGTGATGTTAATGCATGATATCTTCAAAAATTATGTCAGGATTATGAAGGACTTAAAATGTGATTAAATGGTAAAGGAAATACAGGTGTATGGCTGGCACTTAACAGTTGGAAATTAAGTAAACAATCAGCTAACATTCTACCTACTCCTACTAACCTACCAAGCAAATTAGCTTGAGATAATGCATGAAATTAGTGGCCTAATCTATACCAAACCCCACTATGGACTTCAAGAAATTGTTAAGCACGACTTATAGTCTATTTAAAGTCCAATTGCAGCTGGTTTTCTCCCTCATTTATGAATCAAAACAGAAGAGATAAAGAAAAGGTGTTCTGTCGTTGACAAGAATCGGGAAAGAGGGAAGAGGAATTGTTTTGACCGGGAAAACGTGAAAGTTAGCCTTAGGTCCTTTGACAACATTTCTTCCTCTACTAAATACCTATAACATATATATTTTTTAGGGTATTTTTTTAGGTCATTTAGGAGTTGAAAAAAAACCAGGTAAGGAGGTAGACAGAACTTGTCCTGAACTGAAGGCAAGTTCAGGTTTAGTGTTTGATGTTTTCGGATTAATGTGCATGATCAAAAAAGGTATATTGAGGTTGATTTTAGGTTATAGTAGAGCTTAATACTTGGAGATTAATTCATCTATGGAGGAATACAGGTAAGGAAGTGTGTCTTTGCTTAAAGATTAATGTTTTTTTGATGAATTTACTTGTCAAATTGTTGATTGGTTGTAATGGATTTTGCTTGGAACAACTTGGAAATGGTATTTTAGGGTTTCAGTTGGAAGAGCATTTTAAGGTTAGGATGTCTTTTCATTTTGGTTATAAGTGTTAAGTTAAATTGTGGTATTTAATGAATGAAATGAAGGATGATTTTGAGGTTTACTTAGAAGGATCACTAAGGATCCTTGGGTTCGGGTTTCAACCAACCTTATGTTTTTAGGGTTAATGAGTATGGTAAGGGCCAAATGGTTAATAAGGCTAAATAAGGTTGAATTAGGTTAAATTAAGGTGTTGAAATTGAAAGAAAATTAATAGAAGTGATGAAGGATAAATTATGCCTAAAAAGGAAACTTAGAGAAGAAAATGCAATCTAAAGAAAATTATGCTATTTAATTTATGGTATAAGTAAATTGAATTATTTGGGGAGTTTGATAACTAAATTATTATGTATTATGGACAATCAAGAAATATTTGAAATTAATTCAGATGAGATTTGGTATGGCATTGCAACTAAGAGACATCAGATGAACAAATGGAGTAGGCTATATATATGTATAGCCGAGCTTAGTTTGGAGGCCACCTTAGGAAGTCTACACTGCCAATTAGGTAAGGGATGCATGCTAGAGACATAGGTGTCCCACAACTTAAATCAAGCAACTGGTTTGGTCACTAAAGCACTGCTTTATTTTCAAAGAATTTCTATTCGATTTAATCGCAATTGTTTAGATTTTAGTTTAATAAATTAGCAAAATTTTGAATTTTCAAAGTTTGATAAGACTTAAGTATTTCTAAAAGCTTTCGGCCTAAACTATATGTTCTAGTCTCATTTGGCGTAATTCATGCGTATTTTGAACAAACATAAGATTTGAATATCCGTTCAATTTGGAAATAATTATGAAAATCTCATTAAATACATTAAAAATATTTATTTTGAGAAATTTCATAGTTTTAAATAAAATTGCAAAATTTATGTTTTTAGTTGACTTTTGAAATAATAAATTTAAGTACTCGAATTCTTTACTTTTGAAGGAATTTCAGCATCGTTTTCTAGGTTAGATGTTTAAACATGTTTGAAAAGTCTAATTTCAGGGGATGAATATCTTAATTTGTATGCGTTATGCTTCTGAAATAAATGTATGATTCCTCAGGAAAGATATCCTAGTTAGTATGTATTATCTTTGAAAGTGAAGTATATGATTTTGAACTAAGGACTCAAGCTAAAAAAGAAAGTTTGGACCACTTTTTTAGAGATTGTTATACCATCTTAGTACATGTATTATGGGCATTCTTGCCACCAGTTATACTCTATTTGGACTTTAGCTTGATAAACTTAGACACATCTATAGTCTCCCTATACTCATTGATCCAGTGGGACTATAGACCCTTTTAGCCATAACCATAGGTTATCTTTGTCTTTTATTAAAACTGTTTGGACATTAGGACTTGCATGCTTACTTTGAGATTATTTTGCCTAGTCTCTCACTGCCATTTATATGTATCTGTGTTTGTTTCGAATGTTTTAGTACAAAATTGAAAAGTTTGTATTTAAACTAAGTATTTTGATATTGTTGGACTTAAATCGGTGTGTACTATTTTAACTTATTTACAAGCATGATAGTAAGTTTTGCATTTAAATGTTTTGATGCCTTCCCCTTTAGCATGTGTTCTTTACTAGACGTAGCTCACCCCCTTCTTCCTGTGTTTTAGATTACTTGTAGTAGGTAGGGTTATCATCGGGAATTGGCTTCAAAGGGTGAGTCTTCTACACGACTACCGTAACTTTTTGGAGACGTATCTACCCTTACATGTATTTTCAGTTTATATTTTCTAGACTCTCATGCACAGCTTATGTATTTGTAATTATGGGATGTAAACTAATAATTTATTTTTGGATGTAACTCGAGTAATAATGTATGTCAAATGCAGTTTTCTTGACTATATTGGATATCAATTATAGTCCACTTAGATTGTGATGTGACATGTTCTATTTTTGAATATATCCATTTTGATGTATGCCATCTCAAGGGATTTGGTGTCAAGTTTAAGTTTAAAATGAAGGAGGTAATTTAAGTAATGATTGTTCGGAATCGCATTACACAACATAAGACTAAAGCCGTAAGTTGAAACTCATTGGTGATTAAACCCAAACAAGTTAAAACCTATGCTGGACTTAAATAAACGTAAGTAAGAAAAATAGAAATTTTAATTCGAATTTTGAGAAAAATGGGATGTTACAGCAAGACCTTAAGAGCCACCTTTAAAATCCTAAGGGACCAACGTGCTACACAAGTAATCTGTTTTCAGCTCCATTTGTAAGATCCCGTATGTATACAATGATAATGTGTATACTTGGATCAAAAATATGAATGGACTTGTAATGTAAAGTATGATTGAAGTAAGTCCATGGATCCCATGTATGTATGTGTAATATAAATTGTAACGTACATACAAGTTTCATTGAGTATAAATACGAAGAAATGAGATATGGCAAGTGATGGATGTGATTGAAACTCAAAATGAGTAGTGTGGTAAAATGGAATGGAGTTATGCTTCCATTTGGTTTTATGTTGCATACCTTTGAATATACAATGAATGCACACAAGTTTCAATGTGCATAAGGTATGAATGGATGCCATTTTCAAGTTATAAAGGTGGATGGATGAGGAAATGGCCATGGCAATAGATTGAGGGTGTGTTGGTATGAGTTGCAGCAATGAAACTGCAGGAAAATCTGGAAAACATGAGGTCCAGATCGATCTCCTAGGATGAGAGATCGATCTGGGAGAGCCAGAATGCTCTTAATTGGGTGAAAGAATTGAGCAGATCGATCTCCAATGGAGCCAGATCGATCTCTCAAGCATTCTGTAGTGGAAAGATCGATCCCCAAACACCCAAATCGATCTCCTTAGCTCTCTGTTTGGGACCAGATCGATCTGATTGCTTCGACAGATCGATCTCATGCCTCAACAGATCGATCTCATTGCTTCGACAGATCGATCTCAGGCTTAAAAAATGCCGTGAAAAAGAGGGATTTTAAGGGACCAGATCGATCTCCTCTTGGACCAGATCGATCTCCCCAAGTCATTTCTATATAAGGAGAGCTGAAAAATCTGGAAATCTCGGAAAACACTTAACCTTACAATTTCAACCCCAAAAACCTAACTTTCCCTCTCTAAAAATCAACCATTTTCAGTGAGATTTGAAGAGAGATCATTAGAGGCAAAGTTGTTCCTATCAAAGAGGAGAACAACATAGTGAGAGGGCATTTTCCCATTTTTGGAATTGAAGGAGTTGAGGGCATTACCAATTGGAGCAAGAAGAGAAATCATATTGGTAAGATTCTAACACTCCAATCTAAATGCATTAGCTATTTAATTGATTTTGGAGTTGATTAGTATGAGTATTGATGGATAAACTACCTAAGAATGTAGTGGAAGTGGTGTGACCTAGAAATCTAAAATGGGTATAATGTGAGGATATGTGGGATTGAATGAGTTTATGATTTGTGGCACGCTAAAGTTGTTATTGGGGTATTGTTTATGATTTTAGATGGTTAAATGAGATTACATTGTGAGTTTGGAGGAATTGTGGAAATGGGTATGAATATGCTTGATAAATGCCATAGTGAGGGAATTCATGAAGTATGAACACTATGAGCTTAATGTCGATTTGATATCGATTTTGAATGAGTTAATAGGCCTAAGAAAATCCATAGACTCGAGTTATGGATAAAGTAATGAAACGAGGCCAAATAAGCTTTAATAGAGGCTATAGATTAAATTGACTATAGCAAGCACAAGGGTTGCAATATATGGGTCGAATATAATGCGGGATACGATTTTGTGCAGTCCCGAAGAGTTCGTTGAAGGCGAACCGAATCGTACGAGTAAGCAGCTTAAGGAAGTGGAATCACGCATCGCAATTCCAGGTAAGGGAATTTTGTGAGTATATAGAGATAGCTGCTCGTATTTTGAACTGGAATATTGGGTGTTGTATGAAATGCATGAATTGCTCAAATAAATGTTGATGGTATTTGTGAAAGATGATGGGTATATGCGTGGTTTTGGTTTTGAAGTGGGTGTTATGAAAAAGGGATAGTAAGGCTAATAATTGCATAAATCATGTGTTTTGAATGCTTTTACAAAACACAATGCTTTGATTTGAGAAAATAAAAGGATAGGCTGGCTAGTACTTGAATGATGTTGTGAGATAGCCCATATGAGGCACTAAGCATATTATGTGATGTTTTGAATGCACGTAAGCCGCCTATCGCGTGTATGTGATATAATTCGCGTTAGAGCCTCGCTCGCGCGAGATTTCTATGTTTCCACTTGTGTGAAACGTGCTTGAGCTTAGCTCGCACTTTGAAATTGAATTATGATGATGTTTATAAATCTTACTGGAGCTTCTGCTCGTACGTGGATTGTGAATGGTTATCTTATGAGTATAACCGTACTAGAGCTATGCTCGTACACGCCTCTTTATGAGAAGATGCATGATGCATGAGTCGTGCTAGAGCTTTGCTCGCACAAGCTTGTACAATGGGATTCGTATAGGGTTGTGAAAGTGGGTAAGATCCTTAAGCCTTACATCCTTAAGCTAACATCCTTAAGCCCGAGGAGGCAGGGAGGCTCTGTTAGGCGGGGAGGCTCTGTTTGGTGGGGAGGCTCTCTTACGGTGGGATCCTTAAGCCAACATCCTTAAGCCCAAAGAGGCGGGGAGGCTTTGTTAGGCAGGGAGGCTCTCCTACATAGGTATGGTAAAGGTGGGATCCTTAAGCCAACATCCTTAAGCCCAAAGAGGCGGGGAGGCTCTGTTAGGCAGGGAGGCTCTCCTACATGGGTATGGTAAAGGTAAGATCCTTAAGCCCTACATCCTTAAGCTAACATCCTTAAGCCCGAAGAGGCAGGGAGGCTCTGTTAGGCGGGGAGGCTCTGTTCGGTGGGGAGACTCTCTTACGGAAAGGACCCTTAAGCCCTACATCCTTAAGCTAACATCCTTAAGCCCGAGGAGGCAGGGAGGCTCTGTTAGGCGGGGAGGCTCTGTTCGGCAGGAAGGCTCTCCTTCTCGAAATATGGAAAACTCTTGGTATGGGGTAGATAAGACCTAGGAATGGCACCCCCAATCATGATATGAGTTGCGGAGTACGATGTACCGTGTATATCACATGGAGTACGATGTACCGCATGATGGATATGTGATGAGAAAGTCTGGCGAGGGATAATTCATCTTCGTGCCAGCATGATACCCCGCACACCTGGATGCGTGTGGTCTGGGATGATTTATGATGTAATGATTCACATAGGCACTTCTGATATAGTGACCTAGATTTATACACATGCGTGAATTGTGGAATGTGAATGTGGTTATGGTTTGTGAATTGATTTGGTGGTGTTATGTGGTTGGTTCAAAAAGGAAGTTTCTAAATGAATTGCCCTTTTATGAATTTAAATGAGATTGAGCATGAGATGTTTTATACATGATGTCTCTACCATGTTTTATATGCCAATGCACATGATTTGATACATGATATATATGTATATTCACATGGCATAGTTTTATTCCTCATGCTCCTACTATAAACGATTTATGCATAACACTATCAGCATGTAGATAGAGTAGTTATCTACCATGCTTGCATTATTGCCTTACTGAGCGTGTGGTTGCTCATCCCACTCTATTTTCCCCCCTACAGAGCGTGCATAGTAGCCCAGTGAGGACTGAGGCGTATTATTTTGGACTCCGCTGCATCTCCATCGCTAAGAGGTACGTACACAGTGATTCTTTTTGTATCTAAACAATGTAAAAGCACAGTATTCTTTTGAGTTGTACTTATGGGGGATGTAGATGTCAGTAAAACATGTATTCGTATAAGTACACGATTAAATGCACATGTATGACATCGTTTTAATTAATTGAGAATGAATGAGATGTGGTGTTTATTATTGACTCACAGCCCAACAGTGTGTGGTGAGCTTAGTTCACGACTGGGTAAGGTAACAGTAAAACGCGAAAAATTTTCAGTGATTTCGGTTAAAGAGAATGGAATTGGGTCGTGACAGAGATTGGTATCAGAGCTGTGTTGGCCTGATGTGAGTCATTAATAAAACGTAGGAAAGTACATCCCCCTAGTACTGTGCTTTTGTTTAGATATAACTGTGTATACTGTGATGGATTGAGCTTAATGAATTATTATAATACAGGGAGTTAGGCATTATGCCAGTTACACGCAAAGGTAGAGGGGCGAGAGCACGTGCTAGAGGCCGGAGAGGTAGGCCTGAGAGCCGTGCGGAGCCACAGACGGAGCAGGCTCCACAGAACCCTGCCGAGAGAGCAGGTGACACTGAGGCTCGCTTCGCTAGATTAGAGCGGAGTATTGAGAGTCTGGTGGAGATAGTCACGCAGGCCTTGGGCGCCGGTGACAGACGAGGTCCCGCGGCACAGCCTACTACTGAACAGGCAGCTGCAGAGGCGGAGAGACCTCAGACTGCTGAGACAGTTACAGTTACACCACCTCCAGCCCAGGATACAGATTCTCCTATCGCTCCACAGCAGAGCGGTAGTGATGTGGGTTATGACTGCGACTTGAGCAGGTTGCGAGAGTTTCAAGCGCTGAAACCCCCAGTGTTCAGAGGGGTGAAGGACCCAGTGATTACGGAGGATTGGGTGTATGAGATGGAGAAACTGTATAGGTTTTTCCGGTGCACTTCAAGTGAGAAGGTTGCCTTTGCAGTGTTTATGCTGAAAGGCGAGGCCGAGCATTGGTGGAGGTCCACCGAGAGTATTTTGAGGGCCAGACACTCTGAGATCTCATGGGAGATATTTTTAGAGGCCTTCAGGAGACAGTACATCCCAGCTACCGCACAGAGGAGACTGCGGATGGAATTTATGAACTTGGTTCAGGGGAACCGTACTGTGGACGAGTATGAGTCCAAGTTTATGTCCTTGGGGAGATATGACCCGGACACGATGGGTAGTGAGACCCGAAAGATTCAGAAGTTCATGGATGGATTGAGATTTGCCATCCGGACTAAGCTAGCTCCCTTCGATATTGTGACTTATGAGGATGCGGTACATAAGGCTCAGTTATGTGAACAAGACTTTGAGCGAAATGCCTCCGAGTTTGGGAGAGTCAGCGTTAAAAAGGACAAGGATCGGAAGAGATCCGGGTTTGGAAGAGTGGCCAAGAGAGATGGCCAAAGATTTTTCGAGAAGAGGCCAAAGATTGAGGAGGTGCGGGAGAGAGCTGCTAGACCTCCCGTATACCCAGCCTTGACTGCGCCGAGGGGCATGAATATTGGGGGACCACGACCTACTACTGATCAGTGTAGGAGATGTGGGAGATTCCATGGGAATAGGCCCTGTCCGATGACCCCTATGGTGTGTTTTAGATGTGCGAGACCAGGACATATGGCTAAGTATTGTCCCGAGAAGATGGAGATTACCCCACAGACGGGCAAGGAGCCTGAGGGAACTCCAGTTGAGACAGCAGCCCCGAGGAGGAGGGCTACAGCTGAGGAAAAAGGGAAACAGGCTGCGGGTGTGAGCAGAGGAAGAGTACATGCACTGGATCAGGACACCGCAGATGCTTCGACGGATGTGATAAAAGGTACCATCCGAATCTTTGATTTAGAAGCATTGGTATTATTTGATCCTGGTGCCACACATTCTTTCATATCACCTTCCTTTGCACATAAATTGTTGAAATATGTGAAACCAACATTGTTAGATAAAATGTTGATGATTTCCACACCCATGAATGATAGTCAATTAACCGAGCATGTATGTAGGGATTGTAAATTAAAGATAGAGGGGAAGGAATTGATAGCCAATCTGATTTTATTAAATATGAATGATTTTGATGTAATTTTGGGAATGGATTGGTTGGCTACCAATCGTGTTGTGATGGATTGTCATGCCAAAACATTAATGTTTTCAGGACTAGACAATCTTATTGTAAATTTTGATGAAAAGAAATGATATGGAACTAGCATGGTTGTTGTAAATAAAAGGAGTATGATTTTAAATTCATATTGCTTGAGAGATAAATTTATTGTTTTGATAAATGATGAATGTGGAGTGATGGTTTATGTTACTAACGATGGAGAGGATAATGTGAAGGGTTCATTGCCTATGTGGTCGATATAGATGAGGCACACCCGGAATTGAAGGACATACCCGTAATTACGGACTACCCTGATGTCTTTTCGGATGAATTGCCAGGACTACCCCCTGAAAGGGAAATGGAATTTTGCATTGAGTTAGTGCCTGGTACAGAGCCGATATCGAAGCCACCCTATAGAATGGCTCCGATAGAGTTGGAAGAGCTGAAGAAACAACTGCAAGAGTTGTTGGAGAAGGGGTTTATTAGACCGAGTGTCTCACCTTGGGGAGCACCGGTTCTATTTGTAAGGAAGAAGGATGGAAGCCTCCGACTGTGTATAGATTACCGGTTGTTGAATAAGGCCACCATTAAGAACAAGTACCCCCTTCCAAGAATCGATGATTTGTTGGATCAGCTCCAGGGAGCCGAAGTATTTTCTAAGATAGATCTGCGGTCAGGGTACCATCAGTTGAGGATCAGGAGTGGAGATGTACCTAAGACAGAATTTCGTACCCGTTATGGCCACTACGAGTTTTTAGTGATGCCATTCGGATTGACGAATGCTCCCGCAGCATTTATGGCATTGATGAATGATGTATTCAAGCCATACCTGGACAAGTTTGTGATTGTTTTCATAGATGACATTTTGGTGTATTCCAAGTCCAGGGAAGATCATGAGGAGCACTTGAGGATAGTTCTGCAAATCCTCCGAGAGAGAGAATTGTATGCCAAACTCAGCAAGTGTAACTTTTGGTTGGAACAGATCTCATTTCTGGGGCATGTCGTGTCAAAGGATGGGGTATCAGTGGATCCATCCAAGATAGAGGCAGTTGTGCAGTGGGAACAGCCCAAGACAGTAACTGAGATCAGGAGTTTCCTGGGATTGGCAGGATATTATCGGAGATTTGTAGAGGGTTTCTCCAGACTAGCTGCTCCGTTGACACGCCTCACGCGTAAGGATGTTAAGTTTACATGGGATGAGGCATGTGAGAGGAGTTTTGAGGGGCTTAAGCGTCGATTGACGACTGCTCCAGTTCTCACCATTCCTACCAGCTCAGGAGGATTCTCGGTGTATACGGATGCATCACACCAGGGACTGGGCTGTGTGCTTATGCAGGATGGGAAGGTAGTTGCTTATGGATCTAGACAGTTGAAAGATCATGAGAGGAACTACCCGACACATGATTTAGAGTTGGCGGCCGTAGTATTTGCTTTGAAAATATGGCGCCACTATCTCTATGGTGAGAAATTTCAGGTGTTCACAGATCATAAGAGCCTTAAGTACCTGTTCTCGCAGAAAGAACTGAATATGAGACAAAGGAGATGGCTCGAACTCCTGAAAGACTATGATTGTGAAATCATGTACCACCCGGGTAAGGTAAATGTAGTTGCCGATGCTTTGAGTAGAAAGAACCTTGGGTTGGTGTCTTATATGATGGTACGGGAACATGAGTTGTTAGAACACTTTGCGAACCTCAGTTTGGATGTAACCCCACCCGGATCTGAGAGACTTGAGATCATGGCTAGTTTGAGACTAGAGCCAGAGTTGATTGGCCGTATTCGGCAAGCCCAGCAGAGCGATCGACGGTGTATCGATTGGCTGAGGCAGATACACATAGGTGTGGGTATTGATTTTGAGCAGAGTGCTGATGGCTTATTGAGGTTCAGAGGCAGAGTATGCGTTCCCAGGGATCCTGAGATCAGGAGAATGATTTTATCAGAGGCTCACTCATCGAAGTATACGATACATCCGGGAAGTACCAAGATGTATCAAAACCTTCGGAAGGTTTATTGGTGGTCTGGAATGAAAAGAGACATTGCGGAATATGTCGCTAAGTGTCTCGTTTGTCAGCAAGTGAAGGTAGAGCATCAGAAGCCTGCAGGATTATTGCAGCCTCTACCGATACCGACATGGAAGTGGGAGCATGTCACCATGGATTTTGTGATGGGGTTGCCAAGGACCCGTAGAGGTCATGATGCCATATGGGTTATTGTGGACTGGTTGACTAAGTCCGCCCATTTCTTGGCTATGAGAGCTACCGATACACTGAGTCAGTTGGCGAACCTGTATATCCGAGAGATAGTACGGCTACACGGTGTACCAGTGAGCGTTGTTTCTGATAGGGATGCCCGCTTCACTTCCCATTTCTGGGAACACTTTCAGGAAGCGCTGGGGACCCGATTGAGTTTTAGCACCGCTTTTCATCCTCAGACAGATGGGCAGTCAGAGAGGACTATACAGACCCTCGAGGATATGTTGAGAGCGTGTGTGCTGGATTATAGAGGCTCCTGGGATGACCACCTGCAGTTAGCCGAGTTCGCTTATAATAATAGCTATCATGCTAGTATCGGGATGGCACCCTATGAGGCATTATACGGGCATAGATGCCGTTCCCCCATTGGATGGGAAGAGGTTGGTGACAGACAGATTTTTGCTCCGGACTTAGTGCGGCAGGCATCTGAGGACGTCCAGTTGATATGTGAGAGATTACGGACAGCTCAGAGCCGACAAAAGAGTTATGCTGACAAGAGACGAAGACCACTGGAGTTTGATGAGGGTGAGTCGGTGTTTCTGAGGGTATCACCATCGAAGGGTATTATGAGATTTGGTAAGAAGGGCAAGCTGAGCCCTAGATATATCGGACCCTTCGAGATTTTAGAGAGAGTGGGAGAAAAGGCATATAGATTGGCATTGCCACCGGACTTGGCGAATGTCCACAACGTCTTCCACGTCTCGATGCTTCGGAAGTATCACCCGAACCCGGCACACGTGATAAAATATGAGCCGTTGGAGCTCCATGAGAGTATGACGTATGTTGAGAAGCCGGTTCAGATATTGGACAGGAAAGAGAAAGTGTTGCGGAATAAGACAATTCCCTTGGTGAAAGTGCTTTGGCAACATCACACGGTGGAAGAGGCCAACTTGATACGGGAAAAGTACCCCCAACTTTTTGAAGAGTGACTTGGTTCTAATTTGGAGGACCAAATTCCTTGAAGGAGGGGAGATTGTAAGATCCCGTATGTATACAATGATAATGTTTATACTTGGATCAAAAATATGAATGGACTTGTAATGTAAAGTATGATTGAAGTAAGTCCATGGATCCCATGTATGTATGTGTAATATAAATTGTAACGTACATACAAGTTTCATTGAGTATAAATACGAAGAAATGAGATATGGCAAGTGATGGATGTGATTGAAACTCAAAATGAGTAGTGTGGTAAAATGGAATGGAGTTATGCTTCCATTTGGTTTTATGTTGCATACCTTTGAATATACAATGAATGCACACAAGTTTCAATGTGCATAAGGTATGAATGGATGCCATTTTCAAGTTATAAATGTGGATGGAAGAGGAAATGGCCATGGCAATAGATTGAGGGTGTGTTGGTATGAGTTGCAGCAATGAAACTGCAGGAAAATCTGGAAAACATGAGGTCCAGATCGATCTCCTAGGATGAGAGATCGATCTGGGAGAGCCAGAATGCTCTTAATTGGGTGAAAGAATTGAGCAGATCGATCTCCAATGGAGCCAGATCGATCTCTCAAGCATTCTGTAGTGGAAAGATCGATCCCCAAACACCCAGATCGATCTCCTTAGCTCTCTGTTTGGGACCAGATCGATCTGATTGCTTCGACAGATCGATCTCATGCCTCAACAGATCGATCTCATTGCTTCGACAGATCGATCTCAGGCTTAAAAAATGCCGTGAAAAAGAGGGATTTTAAGGGACCAGATCGATCTCCTCTTGGACCAGATCGATCTCCCCAAGTCATTTCTATATAAGGAGAGCTGAAAAATCTGGAAATCTCGGAAAACACTTAACCTTACAATTTCAACCCCAAAAACCTAACTTTCCCTCTCTAAAAATCAACCATTTTCAGTGAGATTTGAAGAGAGATCATTAGAGGCAAAGTTGTTCCTATCAAAGAGGAGAACAACATAGTGAGAGGGCATTTTCCCATTTTTGGAATTGAAGGAGTTGAGGGCATTACCAATTGGAGCAAGAAGAGAAATCATATTGGTAAGATTCTAACACTCCAATCTAAATGCATTAGCTATTTAATTGATTTTGGAGTTGATTGGTATGAGTATTGATGGATAAACTACCTAAGAATGTAGTGGAAGTGGTGTGACCTAGAAATCTAAAATGGGTATAATGTGAGGATATGTGGGATTGAATGAGTTTATGATTTGTGGCACGCTAAAGTTGTTATTGGGGTATTGTTTATGATTTTAGATGGTTAAATGAGATTACATTGTGAGTTTAGAGGAATTGTGGAAATGGGTATGAATATGCTTGATAAATGCCATAGTGAGGGAATTCATGAAGTATGAACACTATGAGCTTAATGTCGATTTGATATCGATTTTGAATGAGTTAATAGGCCTAAGAAAATCCATAGACTCGAGTTATGGATAAAGTAATGAAACGAGGCCAAATAAGCTTTAATAGAGGCTATAGATTAAATTGACTATAGCAAGCACAAGGGTTGCAATATATGGGTCGAATATAATGCGGGATACGATTTTGTGCAGTCCCGAAGAGTTCGTTGAAGGCGAACCGAATCGTACGAGTAAGCAGCTTAAGGAAGTGGAATCACGCATCGCAATTCCAGGTAAGGGAATTTTGTGAGTATATAGAGATAGCTACTCGTATTTTGAACTGGAATATTGGGTGTTGTATGAAATGCATGAATTGCTCAAATAAATGTTGATGGTATTTGTGAAAGATGATGGGTATATGCGTGGTTTTGGTTTTGAAGTGGGTGTTATGAAAAAGGGATAGTAAGGCTAATAATTGCATAAATCATGTGTTTTGAATGCTTTTACAAAACACAATGCTTTGATTTGAGCAAATAAAAGGATAGGCTGGCTAGTACTTGAATGATGTTGTGAGATAGCCCATATGAGGCACTAAGCATATTATGTGATGTTTTAAATGCACGTAAGCCGCCTATCGCGTGTATGTGATATAATTCGCGTTAGAGCCTCGCTCGCGCGAGATTTCTATGTTTCCACTTGTGTGAAACGTGCTTGAGCTTAGCTCGCACTTTGAAATTGAATTGTGATGATGTTTATAAATCGTACTGGAGCTTCTGCTCGTACGTGGATTGTGAATGGTTATCTTATGAGTATAACCGTACTAGAGCTATGCTCGTACACGCCTCTTTATGAGAAGATGCATGATGCATGAGTCGTGCTAGAGCTTTGCTCGCACAAGCTTGTACAATGGGATTCGTATAGGGTTGTGAAAGTGGGTAAGATCCTTAAGCCTTACATCCTTAGGCTAACATCCTTAAGCCCGAGGAGGCAGGGAGGCTCTGTTAGGCGGGGAGGCTCTGTTTGGTGGGGAGGCTCTCTTACGGTGGGATCCTTAAGCCAACATCCTTAAGCCCAAAGAGGGGGGGAGGCTCTGTTAGGCAGGGAGGCTCTCCTACATGGGTATGGTAAAGGTGGGATCCTTAAGCCAACATCCTTAAGCCCAAAGAGGCGGGGAGGCTCTGTTAGGCAGGGAGGCTCTCCTACATGGGTATGGTAAAGGTAAGATCCTTAAGCCCTACATCCTTAAGCTAACATCCTTAAGCCCGAAGAGGCAGGGAGGCTCTGTTAGGCGGGGAGGCTCTGTTCGGTGGGGAGGCTCTCTTACGGAAAGGACCCTTAAGCCCTACATCCTTAAGCTAACATCCTTAAGCCCGAGGAGGCAGGGAGGCTCTGTTAGGCGGGGAGGCTCTGTTCGGCAGGAAGGCTCTCCTTCTCGGAATATGGAAAACTCTTGGTATGGGGTAGATAAGACCTAGGAATGGCACCCCCAATCATGATATGAGTTGCGGAGTACGATGTACCGTGTATATCACATGGAGTATGATGTACCGCATGATGGATATGTGATGAGAAAGTCTGGCGAGGGATAATTCATCTTCGTGCCAGCATGATACCCCGCACACCTGGATGCGTGTGGTCTGGGATGATTTATGATGTAATGATTCACATAGGCACTTCTGATATAGTGACCTAGATTTATACACATGCGTGAATTGTGGAATGTGAATGTGGTTATGGTTTGTGAATTGATTTGGTGGTGTTATGTGGTTGGTTCAAAAAGGAAGTTTCTAAATGAATTGCCCTTTTATGAATTTAAATGAGATTGAGCATGAGATGTTTTATACATGATGTCTCTACCATGTTTTATATGCCAATGCACATGATTTGATACATGATATATATGTATATTCACATGGCATAGTTTTATTCCTCATGCTCCTACTATAAACGATTTATGCATAACACTATCAGCATGTACATAGAGTAGTTATCTACCATGCTTGCATTATTGCCTTACTGAGCGTGTGGTTGCTCATCCCACTCTATTTTCCCCCCTACAGAGCGTGCATAGTAGCCCAGTGAGGACTGAGGCGTATTATTTTGGACTCCGCTGCATCTCCATCGCTAAGAGGTACATACACAGTGATTCTTTTTGTATCTAAACAATGTAAAAGCACAGTATTCTTTTGAGTTGTACTTATGGGGGATGTAGATGTCAGTAAAACATGTATTCGTATAAGTACACGATTAAATGCACATGTATGACATCGTTTTAATTAATTGAGAATGAATGAGATGTGGTGTTTATTATTGACTCACAGCCCAACAGTGTGTGGTGAGCTTAGTTCACGACTGGGTAAGGTAACAGTAAAACGCGAAAAATTTTCAGTGATTTCGGTTAAAGAGAATGGAATTGGGTCGTGACAGAGATTGGTATCAGAGCTGTGTTGGCCTGATGTGAGTCATTAATAAAACGTAGGAAAGTACATCCCCCTAGTACTGTGCTTTTGTTTAGATATAACTGTGTATACTGTGATGGATTGAGCTTAATGAATTATTATAATACAGGGAGTTAGGCATTATGCCAGTTACACGCAAAGGTAGAGGGGCGAGAGCACGTGCTAGAGGCCGGAGAGGTAGGCCTGAGAGCCGTGCGGAGCCACAGACGGAGCAGGCTCCACAGAACCCTGCCGAGAGAGCAGGTGACACTGAGGCTCGCTTCGCTAGATTAGAGCGGAGTATTGAGAGTCTGGTGGAGATAGTCACGCAGGCCTTGGGCGCCGGTGACAGACGAGGTCCCGTGGCACAGCCTACTACTGAACAGGCAGCTGCAGAGGCGGAGAGACCTCAGACTGCTGAGACAGTTACAGTTACACCACCTCCAGCCCAGGATACAGATTCTCCTATCGCTCCACAGCAGAGCGGTAGTGATGTGGGTTATGACTGCGACTTGAGCAGGTTGCGAGAGTTTCAAGCGCTGAAACCCCCAGTGTTCAGAGGGGTGAAGGACCCAGTGATTACGGAGGATTGGGTGTATGAGATGGAGAAACTGTATAGGTTTTTCCGGTGCACTTCAAGTGAGAAGGTTGCCTTTGCAGTGTTTATGCTGAAAGGCGAGGCCGAGCATTGGTGGAGGTCCACCGAGAGTATTTTGAGGGCCAGACACTCTGAGATCTCATGGGAGATATTTTTAGAGGCCTTCAGGAGACAGTACATCCCAGCTACCGCACAGAGGAGACTGCGGATGGAATTTATGAACTTGGTTCAGGGGAACCGTACTGTGGACGAGTATGAGTCCAAGTTTATGTCCTTGGGGAGATATGACCCGGACACGATGGGTAGTGAGACCCGAAAGATTCAGAAGTTCATGGATGGATTGAGATTTGCCATCCGGACTAAGCTAGCTCCCTTCGATATTGTGACTTATGAGGATGCGGTACATAAGGCTCAGTTATGTGAACAAGACTTTGAGCAAAATGCCTCCGAGTTTGGGAGAGTCAGCGTTAAAAAGGACAAGGATCGGAAGAGATCCGGGTTTGGAAGAGTGGCCAAGAGAGATGGCCAAAGATTTTTCGAGAAGAGGCCAAAGATTGAGGAGGTGCGGGAGAGAGCTGCTAGACCTCCCGTATACCCAGCCTTGACTGCGCCGAGGGGCATGAATATTGGGGGACCACGACCTACTACTGATCAGTGTAGGAGATGTGGGAGATTCCATGGGAATAGGCCCTGTCCGATGACCCCTATGGTGTGTTTTAGATGCGAGAGACCAGGACATATGGCTAAGTATTGTCCCGAGAAGATGGAGATTGCCCCACAGACGGGCAAGGAGCCTGAGGGAACTCCAGTTGAGACAGCAGCCCCGAGGAGGAGGGCTACAGCTGAGGAAAAAGGGAAACAGGCTGCGGGTGTGAGCAGAGGAAGAGTACATGCACTGGATCAGGACACCGCAGATGCTTCGACGGATGTGATAAAAGGTACCATCCGAATTTTTGATTTAGAAGCATTGGTATTATTTGATCCTGGTGCCACACATTCTTTCATATCACCTTCCTTTGCACATAAATTGTTGAAATATGTGAAACCAACATTGTTAGATAAAATGTTGATGATTTCCACACCCATGAATGATAGTCAATTAACCGAGCATGTATGTAGGGATTGTAAATTAAAGATAGAGAGGAAGGAATTGATAGCCAATCTGATTTTATTAAATATGAATGATTTTGATGTAATTTTGGGAATGGATTGGTTGGCTACCAATCGTGTTGTGATGGATTGTCATGCCAAAACATTAATGTTTTCAGGACTAGACAATCTTATTGTAAATTTTGATGAAAAGAAATGATATGGAACTAGCATGGTTGTTGTAAATAAAAGGAGTATGATTTTAAATTCATATTGCTTGAGAGATAAATTTATTGTTTTGATAAATGATGAATGTGGAGTGATGGTTTATGTTACTAACGATGGAGAGGATAATGTGAAGGGTTCATTGCCTATGTGGTCGATATAGATGAGGCACACCCGGAATTGAAGGACATACCCGTAATTACGGACTACCCTGATGTCTTTCCGGATGAATTGCCAGGACTACCCCCTGAAAGGGAAATGGAATTTTGCATTGAGTTAGTGCCTGGTACAGAGCCGATATCGAAGCCACCCTATAGAATGGCTCCGATAGAGTTGGAAGAGCTGAAGAAACAACTGCAAGAGTTGTTGGAGAAGGGGTTTATTAGACCGAGTGTCTCACCTTGGGGAGCACCGGTTCTATTTGTAAGGAAGAAGGATGGAAGCCTCCGACTGTGTATAGATTACCGGTTGTTGAATAAGGCCACCATTAAGAACAAGTACCCCCTTCCAAGAATCGATGATTTGTTGGATCAGCTCCAGGGAGCCGAAGTATTTTCTAAGATAGATCTGCGGTCAGGGTACCATCAGTTGAGGATCAGGAGTGGAGCCTCGAGCTCATGGTAACCATACTTGTTTGGACCATACGACGGACAAGTTTTAGCTTTCGACTGATTAGCATGACTAAAGTAAATCTATGGCCATAGCGTTGTGTTACTTACAACACTTCCTCCATCGCTAGTTAGAATGGATATCAGTATGTGTATGTGATCAAGGTTATGCCTAAACTCTTTCAATTATCTGTTTGGATATCAGTATCAGTTATCCATTTTAATATCTGTATCTATTCGGTGATTTGAGGCTATGCCTAGCTTATTAGTATATGTTTTTATATTTGTATCCATTCAGAGATTTGAAGCTTCTTGCCAGCTCATCAGTATTCATTTTTTATATCATTATTTGTTCAAGGATTTGAGGCTTTATACCTAACTTATCCAAATCTGTTTTGACATCCTTATAAGTTTTCAGTGGTTTGAGGAGTTATGTCCAACACTATCGATATCGATTTTCGTAAAATTAACCATTTTGAACTAAGTTTATAAGAAATCTGATTTGAATAAGCATATTGAGTTGCATTGCCATGTGTTTAGGTTGTAAATTTTATATGTGATATGTGATTTGAACATTTAGTTAGCACATTAAGGCTCGTGGAAATGAGTTACATAAGGTATCATTTCGACTAATACCACATATAACATTGACATCAAAGTGTGAGTTAGTATAGATGTATCTGACATCAAGATAAGATATCATGCATACATCTCACTTTGCTTCACTCATGCATACATATACATGTAGATCAACATAAGCCTAACATTCATTTACTTAAGAACCTTACTGAGCTGTATTTTGCTCACTTCACTTTGCACTCCTTACAGACTACTTGAGCTAGGTTTTAGAATCTGAATTTTTATGTGGGCTATCGAGGACTATACCTAGCTTTAGTATTAGTTAGTGTCCTCTAAGCCCTAATTTTTCTATTTTCGAGGTATACACTATAGTACATCATTTTGTTTACATGTACAGTCATTGTATATTGCATAGCACATCTTTTATTTATATCATGGGGTATAACCTAGGTTCGTTCTAGGTTATTGTATGTGTGATATGATTATTGAGTACAATCTTGGCTATGATCAGTGATTTGATGAGTATGTTGTGAGCTATAGAAATTATTGATGTGATATGTGCAATGTCATATGATATAAAGATATGATTTTGTTTGGTAAGTGATTTATCTGGGAAAACCTCTTAAAATAGAGGGGATAGTTTCAATCCTTTTCTAGGCAGAATGTATTATGGATTAAAAATGATCAATACCTACCTTAGTTAGTTATTTGGTTCACATTGGATTAAATAATAAGTTAGTGGAGTTGAGTTAAAGGGAAAAGGATAAAAGAAACTTTGTTTGGTGACTACACGGTTCTTGAAAATGAATCCCTAATCGAAAAGAAAATTTTAGTTCAAAAAATTGAATAATCAAATAAAGTGTAAGATTTCAGTTGTCGCCATGACCTTTGGGTTGTGACATATTTAATGGTATCAGAGTACGGTTTGTTTGGTGCAGGTCAATATAGTTGAGATTGTTGATAGTGTTACATCCCTTGTACTATGTAATGTTTGTATGTAAGCTTTATTGTAATCGTCTTATATCAAGATCTATTTGTTTTTGGTATAAGTATTTTTTTCTTAAAAAATTTGAAAATGTGGAGGACTAGGCTTAAAGTTAGGCCTAAGAATGCTGCTTAAAGATAGCCAACTCCATCTTTAGGTTTATCACCCCACGACCTTAAGTGCCACCATTTCCACCACTTCTTTTAGTGCAACAGCCTGCACCCTCAGGCAGTTGTGCCTCAATGGGCACCCCTCATGTTAGGAATTTGGTGGATAGGAATATGACTCTCCTCAAAAAATTCCAAAGGAGGAATCATCTATCGTTTAAAGGGGAAAAAAGATTCATCTAAAGAGGAGGAGTGGATTGATGACATGAAGTTCTTGTTTAGGTATATGGGGTACAGCTCCGCCGAGAAAGTTGCATATTAGCACTCCTTTTAGGGAATCTTTGATGACTAAGTGTGTGTATTGTTCATGTATAGTGAAGGTGGGAGATAATAACTTAGTAAGAGGTCTGATAGTGTTGCACATGTACGACCTTGATGTCATTTTGGGTATGGGTTAATTAGCCATTCATCGTACTAGTGTAAATGCTACAGGAAAACCTAACCTTCTCCCTGCCTAATCCGTATGTGAAATGTTTTGATATGTAAAGGAATAATAAGTGTGTATTTGTTCTATTTTGGGATGTATTGAAAGTGTTATAAAAGAAAAATATTGAAATTATTTTGATACGGCTTGTAAATTTAGAGGACCAAATTTCTTAAAGTAGGGGGAATGTGAAAATCCCAATTTTGTTATACATTGTCACAAACATCAATTAGATGAGAATGCACTAAGTGTTTAAGTATGTGATTTGACCGTACTCTAATAGGATTAATACTTGCGAAAAATTATAAACATGAAGTGAAATGGACTTGAATATGTGATAACTAAGAATGGAAATCTTCGATATATCTAAATTGTAATTTTACGATTTTTGAAGGTAATCGAGGAATGACTCCAACACACCCCAAAATAAGTATAGTGATCTTGCCCTTGCTCAAATTGGTTAAAATCTCATCCAAATTAAGATAAAATTGTCAAATAGCACCTGAATAATGATTTTAGACTCTAATCAATAAGCTTTCGTAATTCCCAATTTTGAGTGTGCGGATCACGTTTTTGTTTCAACAAAGCGACTAATGACACGTCTAATAAGTTATTAAGTGATTTCTAAGTATGCCACGTCAAAATTCATAAGATTAAATGAAGTTACGGGTGAATAGTAAATGTAACATGAATAGTGTCATTTGACATGAATAGTAATTTTAAAGTATTAGAACGAAGCGAAATCCTAACATGAACAAATAAGTGCCACGGGTAATCTTCCTAAACATTTTAAAAAAACTCTTAAAACATTCTTAAAATATGTAAACATTTCTGTTGGAAGAGATTATAGTAGCCATGAAAATCAATATTTGCACTTTTAACTATTCCTCTCTTTGCAAAAATGGTGGTTGAATTTGATGTTGTAGAATGATTATTTAATGTCGAAAAGTTCAGTTCATAGCTTAGTGTAGTAGAGAACTATAAAAGTATGAAAGTTTTATAATTTGACAAGTTGTAGTGTGTTGAATTTAGACTTGGATAAGTGTTTAGGTTGTTAAGTTTATAAGTTTGAAGTTAAGAGAAAAGAAAATATCGAAATTGCCTAAACCGACCCTTTAATCGGTAAAACCGAGAAGTAGGAAAAGTGGACAAAATAGTCAAGTTTAGTGAAGTTTATGGAAGTGGATGTATGTTTAAGCATACTGAGATAGAGTTGAGCATCATTTGATGATTTTGGAACTATTTGGACAGCTCGAGGTATCGGCATGCAAAACGAGGCAAACCCGACACTCGGTGATTTTGTGTTATCCCAAGATTCGTTAGGTAAGGGATGAAATTTAAAGTGGAATTAGTATTCTCATTACCTCTTTTTAATATATAAACATGTTTGAAAAGTGTTCGAAATTATGAAATGTATTTTCGATATTTGAAAAAGTTCTATTCATATTTAAACCAAAAAACCGAAGAAAAAGCCACCTTCCGAGCTCTCCAAGCGTATTTTTCTAACATATGTGAAATGTTTTGGAAAATGTAAATTGTAATATGGAAATGGATTTTATGAATTAGTTTTATGATGAAATTTGATTATAAGCCCGATTTTATTACTATGTAGGTTAATAAGCCCGAAAAAGAATTCATAAGTATCGTTTTGAGACTAAGGCAACATGTAGACCATGATATATGTCCTGCATGGCCCGTGTGGAGTTTGGACCTTTTTGGGGCATGCTTTATGCCATATTGCGTACATTTAGTCCTTTATGGTGCATGTTTAACCGTGTCGGGTATGTAGAGCCACTCGGTGCCTTATCGTCCGCCCCTTACCATGGCCATCAGTACTCTGTTTGTTTGTCTCCTTTTTCGGAGGTCGAGTTTATATAATCATGACTTATGTTTGCTATGTGTAATTGCCTAGTCTCCAGTACATGTTCTATATGAGTTCAAAAGAAAAGTAATATGTCAGACCCGAGTTTTCGATTTACGTATGTAGCTTGTACCTTATGATTCCTATGTGTACGAACATTATATTTCATAGTTGAATCATAAGAAGAGTATTTACTATCATGCAATCGATTTATTTAAGAAATTAAAAATGCATGTAAGCTACATAACTGTCACGCCCCGGAAGTGCGAAAAATAGGGCTAATTTAAAACCTTTTACTCATCAATTCTCAATTAAGAGTGCATTCCTGTGCAATGTCATACATTATCATATTTATCGTACCTCAGGATCTCATCGCTAGAAATTATATATCATACACATTACTTGATCTCAAGTTAATTAATCCTAATACATCCCATACAATGTTATACATCAAGTGTCTGTAATTACAGTAATTGTCTGGGTACATGAAAAGATGAAAGATACCTCAAAATACAATATATGGCTTGGAGCTCAAGTCCTCCACTAGCCACTACTCCGTACGTCGCAGGAAAACCCTTTTCACTTGAAGAAATCTGAGGGGAAAGAAAACAGGGTGAGCTTCTAAATCGCTCAGTAAAGGGGGTAAGGGACTCATTTCATAAACCAAAATGCACATCACAAAATATTTATTTGTATGTGAAACTCATTAATCTCATTTGAAAACCATAACATGAAAGTACTCAAAATGACATTCTCATGTCTCAAATCATGTGAAAACATGAAGTAAAAAGGCTCAGTCTAGAGCAATAACAAAGCATGTGAAAATAATGCGATAAACGCTTTCTCAATTAACGTGATAAAATCACTGTAATAATAATGCACATGGCACAGCCACTAAACACACGTGGCATAGCCACTGATTTAAATTCACACGTGGCATAGCCACTAAACACACGTGGCATAGCCACTGATTTAAATTCACACGTGGCATAGCCACTAAACACACGTGGCATAGCCACTGATTTAAATTCACACGTGGCATAGCCACTGGATAGGGTTTCACGTGGCAACGGCCACCAATTAGGGTTCTCACGTGGCAATGGCCACCAAATAGGGTCTCTCACGTGGCAACGGCAACCAAATAGGGTTTCTCACGTGGCAACGGCCACTAAATAGGGTTTTCACGTGGCAACGGCCACCAAATAGGGTTTCTTACATGGCAACGGCCACCAAATAGGGTTTCTCACGTGGCAACGGCCACCAAGTATACGTGGCATAGCCACAGAATGGGTTATTCTCACGTTACCAGGACGGAGAAGAATCGGGCTTACATGCTACCAGAGCAATGCCCGGTGTGTACTCAGAATTACACACCTAAGTCTTAATCACATAACACTAGTTTGCCTTCATGTAGAACTCATAGTGGTTTTTCTCTTATTAAACTCATTTGAAAACCATTTTGTACTCAACACAAAACATAATAAAACCGAGTTCCAACCGACAAAGTACGCACACATTTCTCAATTCTCGATATGGCCTTAACGTAGAGCCCAATTCATTACTCACACAAATTCGACGGTTTATAAAGCAATTTCACACTCAGCTTATAAACGCATAAAATAATGGGCTCCAACCGGCTATAAAAATCGTGTGCAATTATATCTCAACACAACACTCAACGTGCTTGTTTTATAAACCACAAATCATGCTATAATAGTTTATAAATCACATACACAAATGGTTTAGATTTCCCTTACCTCTTTGCACCTCGTATAGTGCAATCGTTTCCCCCGTATCACGGACTAGCCTCGCATTCCACTCTGGAACTCCCGAGCTGTCCAAACGATGTTAAAACATCAATACTCGATTATCTCATCAACCTCAATTCTCAAAATCGAGCATAATTGCTCATAACACCTCAAATCTCTTGATTCTCGTAACTCTACCCCAAACTACACTCTCATTCACAACATCTCAACGTTCTACATTTCTCATGCCAATTATCTATGCTAATTCACCACATTGTCTAAATTTCTATTTATAGCTCAAATTCCCAAAATTGCTAAATATCATTATCACTCCAACCACATTGCAATTTCATCAATCCCTAATCATTTTTCAGCTATTTCAACACAATGACAACCACCGTTATCATCAAAATCATCTCAAATATCAAGATCGAAGTTTAGAAATTACCCAAAACTTGTGGAGAGCTTATCTCTTGCCTCGATTCGATCCGTCTTTCGATTTCCAAGTATGTTGTTCTCCCTTTGATGAGGAACAACTTTCCTTCTTGCCACAACTTCTGATTTAGCCGAAAATGGGTGCTTTGGAGGAGTGAGAAAGCTAGGTTTCGGTGAAAATGGGGGTTGGAAGAGAGAGAAAGTGAGATTGCAGGAGAAAAACAGGGGTTCCTTATATAGGCTGAGGGTAGGAGATCGATCTGGCTCTTGATGAGATCGATCTGCATTTGAATTTTTGGGACGATTTGTGGCAATTTATGCATAGGAGATCGATCTGTCGAGGGGTGAGATCAATCTCTTTATGGCTTTATGAGATCGATCTGCCCCTTGAGGAGATCGATCTTCTCCCAAACAGAATCATTTGGAGATCGATCTCTTCCTCATGAGATCGATCTTCTCTCAAACAGAATCATAAGGAGATCGATCCTCTTCCATTGGAGATCGATCTGCTCCTCAAATTCCTCATTCCTTGTCATTTTTAACTCACCAGATCGATCTCTCCTTCTCCCAGATCGATCTGTCCTCATAACTTCACACTTATTTTAAACACTTAACATATAAATCTCCAATTATCATTCCCCAATTCACTTAGCTCAATAAATTACATTTCAAGTTCATATTACATAATTCAAATATATCTAAAATTCTCAGATCTCACATCCTCCCCACCTTAAAAAGAATTTGGTCCTCCAAATTTAACTCAACTAGTCAAATAGATGGGGGTATTTCTCCTTCATAAGATTCTCTAGTTCCCACGTTGCCTCTTCCATTGAGTGATGTTTCCACAAAACTTTCACTAATGGGATGCTCTTAGTTCTCAGTACCTTCTCTCTTCTATCGAGGATCTGGACGGGTTCCTCAGTGTAGCTCATATCCTCTTGAATGTCCATCTCATCATACTCTATGACATGAGAAGGGTCCGGGTGGTACTTCCTCAACATAGACACATGAAAAACATTGTGTATTCCGGACATCTGTGGGGGTAATGCTAATCTGTAAGCTACCTCTCCCACTCTCTCAAGAATCTCGAATGGTCCTACGTATCGAGGACTCAATTTCTCTTTCTTCCCAAATCGCATGATACCCTTACTCGGTGATATTTTTAGAAATACTGCATCACCAACCTCAAACTCGAGTGGCCGTCTACTCACATCCGCGTAGCTTTTCTGTCTACTTTGTGCAGCCTGTAACCTCTCACATATGAGTTTCACACTCTGTACGGCTTGCTCAACAAGCTCTGGAGCATTTATCTTTCTGTCACCGACTTCTTCCCAAGCTATAGGGGATCTACACCTCCTACCATATAGAGCCTCAAAAGGTGCCATTCCAATACTCGCATGATAGCTGTTATTGTATGCAAACTCTGCTAGGGGCAGGTGATCATCCCATGATCCCTTAAAATCCATCGTACACGCCCTCAACATATCCTCCAGGGTCTGAATAGTCCTCTCTGACTGACCATCTGTCTGAGGATGATAGGCGGTACTGAAACTCAATCGAGATCCTATGGACTCCTGAAACTGGGTCCAAAATCTAGAAGTAAATCAGGAATCTCTATCAGAAGTAATACTCACTGGAGCCCCATGTAATCTATCTATCTCGTTGATATACAGCTCAGCTAAGGCATCCACAGTATCTGTGCTCTTGATGGCAAGGAAGTGGGCACTCTTGGTCAGTCTATCCACTATAACCCATATAGCGTCACGACCTCTTTGGGTCCTCGGTAAACCCATAATAAAGTCCATAGTGACATGCTCCCATTTCCATATAGGTACAGATAAGGGCTGTAGTAGTCCTCCAGGCTTCCGATGCTCAGCTTTCACTTGCTGGCATATTAAACACCTGGCCACATACTCTGCCACGTCTCGCTTCATACCACTCCACCAATACACCTTTCTCAAGTCTCGGTACATCTTAGTACTCCCTGGGTGCATGGTGTATCGCGAGCAATGAGATTTTCTCAGTATCAGTCTCTTTAGGGTATCATCGTCCGGTACACAAATCCGTCCTCTGAATCTCAACAATCCATCCTCACTGATGGTGAGATCCGACTGCGAACTCTGCTCAGCTTGGCTAATCATATCTATCAATCTCTGATCACTGCGCTGCCCAGTTCTAATCTGATCCATGATCCTGGGCTCTATTCATAAGCTAGCCACAAATCCAGTCTCTATCTCTTTAACTCTGATCCGAAGTTTGGCAAACTGCTCCAGTAAATCCCATTCCCTGATCATCATAGCAGATATCATACTCTTCCTGCTCAGGGCATCAGCAACCACATTCGCCTTGCCCGGATGATATAGAATCTCGCAGTCATAATCCTTAAGGAGTTCCATCCATCTCCTCTGTCTCATGTTTAACTCTTTCTGATCAAAGAGATATCTCAAACTCTTGTGATCAGTGAAGATTTGGAATCTTTCCCCATATAAGTAGTGTCGCCAGGTCTTCAAAGCAAATACCACAGCGGCTAACTCCAAATCATGCGTGGGGTAATTTCGCTCATGGTCTTTCAGCTGTCGCGATCCATATGCGACCACTCTTCCGTGCTGCATAAGCACACACCCCAATCCTTGATGAGATGCATCACTATACACCGAGAATCCTCCTGATCCCTCAGGAATAGTTAACACAGGTGCCGCTGTCAATCTCCTTTTTAACTCCTAAAAACTGAGCTCACATTGATCAGTCCATATGAACGAAGTCTCTTTGCGCGTGAGCTTAGTCAAAGGGGCGGCAATCCGGGAATCCTTCCACAAATCTTCTGTAATACCCTGCCAAACCAAGGAAGCTTCATACCTCAGTAACTGTCCTCGGTCTCTCCCAATTAAGCACAGCCTCCACCTTGCTTGGGTCCACTGATACTCCTTCCTCTGAGACTATATGACCAAGGAAAGCTATCCGATCCAGCCAAAACTCACACTTACTAAGCTTTCCATATAATTGCTTATCTCGGAGTATCTGAAGTACTAACCACAAATGCTGTGCATGCTCCTCATACGACTGAGAGTATACCAGGATATCATCAATAAAGACTATCACAAATTTATCCAGATAGTCTCTGAACACCTCGTTCATCAATCTCATAAATGCTGCAGGGGCGTTCGTCAATCCAAAGGACATCACCAGAAATTCATAATGGCCATACCTCGTCCTGAAGGCCGTCTTTGGAATATCTTCTTCCTTAATCCTCAATTGGTGATAGCCCGATCTCAAATCAATCTTAGAAAAGACTGATGCCCCTCTCAGCTGATCAAGTAGATCATCAATCCTGGGCAATGGGTATTTATTCTTCACCGTGGCTTTATTCAACAACCGATAGTCTACGCATAATCTGAGACTACCATCCTTCTTCTTGACAAATAAAATCGGTGCTCCCCACGGTGAAACACTGGGCCTAATAAACCTTTGATCCAATAACTCTTGTAGTTGTTTCTTCAATTCCTCAAGTTCCACTAATGCCATCCTGTAGGGAGGTTTAGAGATCGGCTGAGTATCTGGTACCAAATCAATGGTAAACTCTAGCTCTCTCTGTGGTGGTAAACCTGGCAATTCATCTGGGAAAACATCTGAAAATTCGTAAACCACAGGTATATCCTCAATCCTCAGATGTTCCCGCTCATCGTCTGAGATGAGTGTCTCATAACCTTCACATGAACAATCATATTTAATATTCTCCAAAATAATATCAAAATTCTCAAATTACTTACTAGAATTCCACATATTCATTTCCTCAATATCTCAATCGTACACTGTAAGGTTCAGGTACGGAGAAAGTTACAATCTTAGTGTAGCAATCTAAGCTCACTCGATTGGCTGCCAACCAATCCATTCCCAAAATTACATCAAATCCATGTATATTCAACATGATTAGATCTGCTAACATCACTCTATCTCCCACCTTTATCTCACATCCTCTATAGATTAACTCAGTTCTCTGGGATTCACGCATAGGGGTATTTACATGTAGTATATATTCTAGAGGTTCAAACTTCAAGTTTAATCTACATGCAAAATGCTCAGAAATAAACGAATACGTGGATCCTGAATCAATCAACACATGAGCCTTATGATTACAGACAGAGAGTGTACCTCTAATAGTTTCTGCAGAAGTGTCAGCAGCCTCCTTATCTAGGGCAAACACACATCCCTGGGTAACAGGTCTCTTTCCTTTCTCTGCAGCAGTGGCCCGTCTCGGGGGATTCACTCTCTGAGGCTGTTGTCTAGTGGGCTCCAAGACATGTGGTTTCTGAGGTTAAGGGCAATCCTTCACCATGTGACCCATGTCTCCACATCTAAAACATCTATGGATCGACCCAGTACAACTTCCCTTATGCATTCGACCATAATTTCTGCAAAACCTTGTCTCAGGCCTGACATCTCGAGGGGTCTCTCTAATGTTAGGGTACCCTCTGGGTCTCTCTAATCTGCCCTTCTGTACCTCAATCCTTCCTCTTCTGAAGGAACCTCTCCGAGCCTCCGTTTGGAAAAGTGCTGGCCTCTTGCCCTTATCTCTATTCACCGCTCTGAGCTCATTCTGGGATTGTACCATCTCAATTCCTCTTTCAATCTCTTGTGCTCGTCTCAGAGCATCTCCAAACTCAGTAATACATAGCCCTATCAATCTATCTCTGATGACGGGCTTCAACCCATACACAAACTTCTCTATGCGGAGCTCTTCACTCTTGAAGGTCTCTGGGTCATATCTCAATAGCACGGTGAAGTGGCTCTCATAGTCATCCACAGACATGTCACCCTATACCAAACTCAAAAACTCGGCCTGTTTCTTTCTCTGGGCGGCTCGTGGTACATATTGGGTCCTAAAGGCTGTCTGGAACTCTTCCCAACCAATCACATCCTGGCGGGACATCAGAATACCTTGGGTAGTACCCCACCAATCTCGAGCTCTCCCTTTCAACATATAGATACTCATACTGACCTTCTCAGCATCGGTGCACCCCAGATAATCAAATATAATTCTCAACTCCGTCAGCCACTCCTCAGCCTCTGTAGGATCCTTCTTTCCCCTAAACACGGGTGGATTCATTTTCAGAAAATCCTTCAGTCGGACCATACTTCTATCATCAGGCTGAGTGACAGGAGGTATTGGGGGTATGGGAGGTCCTTGTGGTGGTGTAGGACTAGTACCCGAGGCATTAACTCCAAAGTGTTGCGCGAATAACGCTGCCATTTGCTCAAAACCTTGCCTCACATCGGTCTCAATCCGATTAAATCGAGAGTTAGGACTCTCTGGTTGTGGGACAGGTGGCGGAGGGGACTCTGCCTGCCTCCTCGAACGACCTCGTCGTCCACTCATTCTCTATCTTAACTCGTCTCCTGCGCGTACATATCAAAATCGATTGAAATCTCAATCCTCAATTTCAGTTCATGACCAGACTATTACAGACACTTGGGATGTATTCTATTTCACTTAACCGACACTGACAGTACTAGACACCCTAAGCTCTGATACCAAGAAAACTCTGTCACACCCCGAAAGTGCGGAAAATAGGGCTAATTTAAAACTTTTTACTCATCAGTGTCATACATTATCATATTTATCGTACGTCAGGATCTCATCGCTAGAAATTATATATCATACACATTACTTGATCTCAAGTTAATTAATCCTAATACATCCCATACAATGTTATACATCAAGTGTCTGTAATTACATTAATTGTCTGGGTACAAGAAAAGATGAAAGATACCTCAAAATACAATATATGGCCTGGAGCTCAAGTCCTCCACTAGCCACTACTCGTACGTCGCAGGAAAACCCTTTTCACTTGAAGAAATCTGGGGGGAAAGAAAACAGGGTGAGCTTCTAAATCGCTCAGTAAAGGGGGTAAGGGACTCATTTCATAAACCAAAATGCACATCACAAAATATTTATTTGTATGTGAAACTCATTAATCTCATTTGAAAACCATAACATGAAAGTACTCAAAATGACATTCTCATGTTTCAAATCATGTGAAAACATGAAGTAAAAAGGCTCAGTCTAGAGTAATAACAAAGCATGTGAAAATAATGCGATAAAAACTTTCTCAATTAACGTGATAAAATCACTGTAATAATAATGCACGTGGCACAGCCACTAAACACACGTGGTATAGCCACTGATTTAAATTCACACGTGGCATAGCCACTAAACACACGTGGCATAGCCACTGATTTAAATTCACACGTGGCATAGCCACTGATTTAAATTCACAGTGGCATAGCCACTGGATAGGGTTTCACGTGGTAACGGCCACCAATTAGGGTTCTCACGTGGCAACGGCCACCACATAAGGTTTCTCACGTGGCAACGGCCACCAAATAGGGTTTCTCACGTGGCAACGACCACCAAATAGGGTTTTCACGTGGCAACGGCCACCAAATAGGGTTTCTCACGTGGCAACGGCCGCCAAATAGGGTTTCTCACGTGGCAATGGCCACCAAATAGGGTTTCTCACGTGGCAACGGCCACCAAGTATACGTGGCATAGCCACAGAATGGGTTATTCTCACGTTACCAGAATGGAGAAGAATCAGGCTTTCATGCTACCAGAGCAATGCCCGGTGTGTACTCAGAATTACACACCTAAGTCTTAATCACATAAGACTAGTTTGCCTTCACGTAGAACTCATAGTGGTTTTTCTCTTATTAAACTCATTTGAAAACCGTTTTGTACTCAACACAAAACATAATAAAATCGAGTTCCAACCGACAAAGCACACACACATTTCTCAATTCTCGATATTGCCTTAACGTAGAGCCCAATTCATTACTCACACAAATTCGACGGTTTATAAAGCAATTTCACACTCAGCTTATAAACGCATAAAATAATGGGCTCCAACCGGCTATAAAAACCGTGTGCAATTATATCTCAACACAACACTCAACATGCTTGTTTTATAAACCACAAATCATGCTATAATAGTTTACAAATCACATACACAAATGGTTTAGATTTCCCTTACCTCTTTGCACCTCGTATAGTGCAATCGTTTTCCCCGTATCACGGACTAGCCTCGCATTCCACTCTGGAACTCCCAAGCTGTCCAAACGATGTTAAAACATCAATACTCGATTATCTCATCAACCTCAATTCTCAAAATCGAGCATAATTGCTTATAACACCTCAAATCTCTTGATTCTCGTAACTCTACCCCAAACTACACTCTCATTCACAACATCTCAACATTCTACATTTCTCATGCCAATTATCTATGCTAATTCACCACATTGTCTAAATTTCTATTTATAGCTCAAATTCCCAAAATTGCTAAATATCATTATCACTCCAACCACATTACAATTTCATCAATCCCTAATCATTTTTCAACTATTTCAACACAATGACAACCACCATTATCATCAAAATCATCTCAAATATCAAGATCGAGGTTTAGAAATGATCCAAAACTTGTGGAGAGCTTATCTCTTGCCTCGATTCGATCCGTCTTTTGATTTCCAAGTATGTTGTTCTCCCTTTGATGAGGAACAACTTTCCTTCTTGCCACAACTTCTGATTTGGCCGAAAATGGGTGCTTTGGAGGAGTGAGAAAGCTAGGTTTCGGTGAAAATGGGGGTTGGAAGAGAGAGAAAGTGAGATTGCAGGAGAAAAACAGGGGTTCCTTATATAGGTTGAAGGTAGGAGATCGATCTGGCTCTTGATGAGATCGATCTGCATTTAAATTTTTGGGACGATTTGGGGCAATTTATGCCTAGGAGATCGATCTGTCGAGGGGTGAGATCGATCTCTTTATGGCTTTATGAGATCGATCTGCCCCTTGAGGAGATCGATCTTCTCCCAAACAGAATCATTTGGAGATCGATCTCTTCCTCATGAGATCGATCTTCTCTCAAACAGAATCATAAGGAGATCGATCCTATTCCATTGGAGATCGATCTGCTCCTCAAATTCCTCCTTCCTTGTCATTTTTAACTCACCAGATCGATCTCTCCTTCTCCCAGATCGATCTGTCCTCATAACTTCACACTTATTTTAAACACTTAACATATAAATCTCCATTTATCATTCCCCAATTCACTTAGCTCAATAAATTACACTTCAAGTTCATATTACATAATTCAAATATATCTAAAATTCTCAGATCTCACAATAACAGCGAGATGAGGGTTAAATTAATTTTCGAACAAGTACAGGGGTAAAACGGTCAATTGATCAAAATCCAGTATAAATACGATGAGACAATTTCTTTAAAAATATGAAATCGAGAAATCTTGATCAATAACGGGGCAAATATTGAATTTCGAGTCCAATTGATCGAGATATGAATTTATTTAATATTTTTAGAATTTTCGTCTCAAAAAATGAGCCTAAAAATAAGAGAAAAACATATGAAAAAAGTAAAATCGGACTGATAAATTCATTTACGGACTAAATGAATTTAATAGAAATTTTTGGGATATTGTAGGGATATTTTAAGATTTTTAATATTATTTTAAGGATTAAAATAATATTAAAAATATATTATAAAGAAAAAAAAAGAGAATAGAAATCTGGAAAGTTAGAAACAGGAAACCCACACGAAACCGACGAAGATGGGACCTGAGGGATTCATCACCGACGAGCCACCATCGGCGATCCCACGGCCGAGCCAGCTACCGAAAAAGGGAGAGGACCTCGGCGCGCACCCATCGGCACCGGTCACAACCCTCCACCGACGCCGACGAATCGAGGGAAAAACTGTTACAGAGAAAAAGTGAAATCCGACGGCCACCAGCGGTGCTAGGGTCTGATCAAGCCCAACCGAGAGATCCCCAAACCGAGGCACACCGAACTGCGGTGGTGAGACGACGGGAACCGATCGGACGACGCCGGCACGACCAAAATATCCCTGAACCGATCGGCGGTTCAGGGCAAAACCTTCTAAACTGAACCGGACCGGACCGGTTCAGCCAAGGAGAAAAGGGGAAAAAGAGGAAAAAGAAAGAAAAAGGAAAAGAAAAATTTTTGGGATTGCACCGGACTTCGGGTAAGTCGATACGAGGTCAAAAGTGACCAATTGAATTTTCGATAAATTTATTTAAATTATATTTAATCAAAAATTGACCCGGAGTTTAATATACAAAATTGTGCAGTTCGACGATAAATTCTGAACGAAAGCCCAATCGAACTTCGATTTGCATACCATCGCACAATCTCGGGTAAGTAAAGCTCATTTGCGACAAATTATGTGATTTATGCGTACTTAAGATTTAATTTACGCATTTCGGATTAAATTTCAGATTTAGTGAATTATATTCGAAAAATTGAATAAAATGTCGTAAATGATATACGGGCTATCCAAAGAGCTTGAAATAAAGCCCAATGGGTATTGATAGGCCCAATGAGTCGATAGACCCTGATGAACGGGCTTAATACGGATTAAGGCCCAATTAAAGTGTTTAAGGCCCATTAAGCGTAAACGGGCCAATTTAAGTGAAATGAACTGTATTAAATGTGTAATACAATAGTAAAAGTGTAATTAACTCAGTGAATGATTAAATGCAGCTCCAGAGTCATATTGAGAGTTGACCGGATTGCGAGATTAGACAGCACAGAGGAAGAGAGGTCACACGACGTGATCCGAGGTAGGGGACTCTTGCAAGTAGCTAGAGATATCTGTGTATATTTTCGTTGGATTTTACATTCATTGAAATTGTTTGAGGGTCAGAGAAAATCTATAATAATTATAGGGACCCGATATGGGTAAATTATGATTTTACCCCTAGTTAGGCAAAAGTGAAATTTTGGGAAAAGTGGTAAAAAGCATGGAAATAATGTTTTAAGTGGTTTTTACTACTGTGTAGCAGAAGAGTAGGTGGATGAGCTAATGTTTTGAGGTCGATGTAAACTAAGCACACTTTATAGTGCTGATTTTAATGATTTTAAACATCCCTATTTTTAAAGAGCCATCTACCGAATTATGTGGAAACAATCATGCTGGAGCATAGCTCGCACTTGATTTCAGATGTTTTTCACATACATTAGTACTGGAGGTTTACTCGCACTGCATTTATTTGACATGCATTATAGAGTACTGGAGCATTGCTCATACTCAGTTTTATGTGATTTGTGCATGATAGAGTGCTGGAGCGATTAGCTCGTGCTCGAGTTTTACATGAGATGCATGACAGAGTGCTGGAGCGTTGCTCGTACTCGATTCTTCATGATTTGTACATGACATAATACTTGAGCGATTTACTCGTACTTGATTTTAATGAGAACTATGCATGACCTAGTGCTGGAGGTTTACTCGTACTAGTGTTGATATTTTTACATGCATATACAGTGTTTTGAGGCGGAGCGTTGACTGTGAGTCACACTCAAGACGCAAACTGTAGTTTTACGTGATATATAGACATGTTAGAAAAATCGTGACGATTTCCTCCGTGTAGACTGAGTGTCACACTGTTGAGATGTTCTCACGTGGATTTAGAGATGTGGCATTTATTCCATAGTATGAGGGCTAAGACCTATGGCAGGCACCCCACTATGATGTATTTCCATGGTATGAGAGGCTAAGACCTATGGCAGGCACCCCGACCATGATGTATGGGTCCACGAGTGTACGTTATACCGTGCGTGTGGCGTGGAGTACATTGTACTGTGTTTTGTGTTATGGAGTTGTGGAGGAGAGTTGTTGATAGCTGGCGGTTGTGATGGACTGACCCCCCTCCCGTTACAGCAGTGATAACCCAGACACCGAATACTGTGTTGCCTGGGATTTCACCACATGTTAGGATATGTGCATAGTCCCGAGATGTTCTCTTACGGTAAGATCCTTAAGCCCAACATCCTTAAGCCAGAGTGGGCGGGGAGGCTCTGTTCGGTGGGGAGGCTCTCTTACATAGTCTAGAGAGATTGCATTTAGCCACTGAGTCTCGCATGATATATCACATGTGTTTTATGATACAGGTAGACCTGAGGGATGGGTCGGAACCCAATTGATTTGTTTGTGTTGTGATGAGAAATGCCATATTTACTGTGTTTTGAATGTAAATGGCATATTTTATATAAAGGCATTCTTAAATGATTAAATATGCACTGTTTTGCACGAATGCCTCTGATTGATAAACCAGCATGTGTTTAGTACATGGGATTTTAAATCTGTACTATATTATATATATTTTAAACATGCTTTTGAAATGAGAGAAGGAAAGGCAAAGCACTATTTTCAGTAGATAGTATGGATATCTATTTGCTTGCCTGATTTCCTTACTGAGCGTGTTGATAGCTCATCCCATTCATTTTCCCCCCATCTCTACAAATTCTCGTCAGTAGATCGAGTCGACCAGGGTATTGCATTCCTTTGATCCGCTGCCACTCCCCATCTAGCGAAAGGTATACACATGCGTACTCTTTTGTATCTGAACAATGCATAAACACAGTGATGTACACGTTTTAATATGGGGGATGTAATGATGTAATTATATTTAAGTATACGAATTTACTTATGATATAAATGTCATGTATGTATGATACAAAAAAGAATGGTAAGGTATGTCTGGATGCGGAGACTAATGCCTATTCACAGCCCAACTGTTGAGGAGATAAAGGTAAGTAAAAAGTGAAAAATTTATTATGGTTTTTGGTAAAGTCGCGTGTGGAAGGAGGGCGTGACATAATAAAATTTGTGACAAGTGAATTACGTCATCCGAAATGTGTTCGATTTACTTCTTTTAAGATAAGCCTATTTTCGATAAATATATATATATATATATATATATATGCTTACCAATGTTTATATAAAAGCATCTTGTTTTCGTACACTTTGATATTAAGACTACCTTAAATGCATGTCTTACTGGGCTTAAAGAGCTCACCCCTTTATCTTCTCTTACACGTCTGTCGTGTAATTGAAGTAGGTTGGTGGACTCGATACTCTCCCTGGCTACCTACAGTATACGATAAGGTATACTTTTGCTTTTATTGCCAGACATCCTATATAGCATAGACAATTGATGTAAAGAATATTTTGGGATGTAATCTAGGCAAGTATGTATGTAAAGTTGTAAACGTACAGTTTATATAATAAATGTACTTTCAGGGGGATTATAGAAGTTAATATTAATTATAAAATAAGATTAAAAGCAACTGTTGTGGGATATAAACTGTGTTTTAAATTTTGCAGGAAGGTAAGTTCATAAATATGCTGTTATGTCGGCGAAATTTCATAAAATGAAAAGGTTAAAAATCGGCACTAATGGGAATGCAACTTAATTAAGAAACTAAGAAAAAGAAAAATTAGCCCATATTTCCACGTTTTTGGGGCATGACAGTTTACGTGATATCAGAGTAAAGGTTGTCTAGTATTGTCAGTGTTGACTAGTTGAAGTTAGATTGCATCCCAATTGTCTATGCTTGTCTGGTTATAAAGTGAGTATACATGTTAAAGTTATAACTAAAACCTTAGTTTACATGTAGGTAACTGATAACTAAACGATGAGCGGGAGACGCGGTCATTTACGGAGGCAGGCATAGCCCCCTCCACCATCTCTCCCTCAGCCTGAGAGCCCTAATAACAGAATGATAAGGCTCGAAAAGGGTAAGCAAAGTATGAGAAAGGGACTAGGTGCACTCATCGCTATGCTTACCCTGCAGTTCAAGGCAAATGCTTCTGGAACCGGTGTTACTACACCTGCACCTACTCCCCCACCTCCTCCACCACAGGCTCCTTCGGCATCCGTAGTTCCTCCGTTGCAATCCTATAACCTAGAGATGATAAGGATACTCAAAGACCACGAGACTTTCTTTGGATGAGCCCCACAGAGTTTATAGGAGGTAAAGATCCGATTAAGGCTGTGTGATGGTTACTGGATATCGAGACAACCTTCTAGTATTTGGGCTGTACAGATAGAGAGAGGGTGGCTATGGCTAGCTTTATGTTGAGGGGTCGGGCCAAGTTTTGGTGGATGGCTACACAGACTGTTTTAGCGGACAGTCAGTCGGATATTTCTAGGGGTGCCTTTTTGGATGCATTCAGGACCTAATGTACTCCACACGCTGCTCAAAAAAAGATGTAGATAAAATTTTTCACTCTGGTTTAAGATAGCATGATAGTGGATGAGTACGAGAACCAGTTCACTATCCTGATAGAGTACAACCCAAAAATAGTTAGGGACCCTAAGCGTCGTACTAAGAGATTCTTAACAGGCTTGAGATCAGGAATCCGTGATAGATTGCTGGGACTCCCGATCATAGATTTCAAGGATGCCCTTGGACGGGCTTAATAAATTGAAAGAGGCCTGGATGTGACTCAAGTAGAGTATGAGTACAGGAGTAAGGGTAGTGATAAGGGAAAAGAGAGTAGAGGCATGCCGATTTGAACCAAGGTAGGGTCAGATTAAGAGACAACAGATTGATGAGTCTCGGGCAAGGGTTGGTAAGCCCAAGACCCCTATTGTCAGTGTAAACATCACCCGAGGCCTTGGGATTGGACTTCAGTGATATAGGAACTGTGGCAGGCCGCATGGTGGGCCTTGCCACTAGGTCACGGATGCTTGCTTTAAATGTCGTGTTGTGGGTCATGAGATTAAGGACTGTCCCCAGATAAGCCCCACCAAGCCTCAGGAGCAACCAAGGTAAATCAAGAGACAGATACAAGCTTCTCAGAGACAGGCCCCACAGAGGAGGGTCACAGCCGCGGACAAGGGCAAGAAGTCTGTCTCGCAGGGACATGTGTTTGTCATCGACAATGAGGTAGCTAACACCTCTGTCAAAACTATTAGAGGTATACTCCTTATCTTTAATCATGAGGCACATGTTGTGTTTGACCCAAGTTCCACACACTCTTTTATTTCCCTACCATTTGCACATAAATTGCATCTAAAACCTGAGCTCTAGATCATATGTTGCGCATAAGCACACCCATGCATGAATCACAAATGAATGATATGGTGTGTAACAATTGTGAAATCAAGGTAGGAGATAGGATAATGTTAGCAGAACTCGTTTTACTAAATATGTATGGTTTTGATGTAATTTTTGGCATGGATTGGCTAGCTGCCAATCGTGTAAGTCTAGACTGCTACACTAAAATCGTAAGCTTCTCTCAACCTGCAAAATTTGATGTATGCCTTGTTAATAAGAAATGAAATGTGTGGTATTAAATTCTACAAAGTTATAAGATGTTAATATGTTAAAAATTTCTGATGATATAAATGTTTGTGAAGGTTATATTGCATGTATTTCTGATAATACTCGGGAACTACCAAGTATTCAGGATGTTTCGGTAATTTATGAGTTTCTCAATTTTTTTTGGACGAATTACCGGGGTTACCACCGGAGAGGGAAATTGAGTTTACCATTGATTTGGTGCCCGGCACTCAACCTATCTTTGAGCCACTTTATCGAATGGCATTGGTCGAATTAGAGGAACTAAAAAAGCAGTTACAAGAGTTGCTCGATAAGGGGTTCATTAGACCGAGTGTGTCTTCGTGGGGTACTCCGGTATTATTTGTTAGAAAGAAGGATGGAAGTCTTCGTCTGTGTATAGACTGTTGATTTTTGAATAAGGCGACGATAAAGAATAAGTATCCCCTGCCAAGGGTAGATGATTTGTTTGATCAGTTGAGAGGGGCTTTAGTGTTTTCTAAGATAGATTTAAGATCGGGCTATCGCCAATTGAGAATTAAGGAGGCTAATGTACCGAAGACAGCTTTCAGGAGCAGATACGGGCACTTTGAGTTTTTGGTGATACCCTTTGGACTGACTAATGCCCCTGCTGCGTTTATGAGTATGATGAATAATATTTTCCAAGAATATTTAGATAGATTTGTTATTGTCTTTACTGATGACATCTTAATCTATTCTAAGTCCCGAGAGGAGCACGAGTAGCATTTGAGGATTCTACTCCAGATCCTCTGTAAGAAGAAATTGTACGAGAAATTTAGTAAGTGTGAATTTTAGCTGGATCAAATTGCGTTCCTCGGGCACATTGTATCTAAGGACGGGGTGTTTGTTGATCCGTCCAAGATTGATGCAATGCTGAAGTGGAAGAAACCCAGGATAGTGATGGAGATTCGAAGTTTCTTGGGATTGGCAAGGTACTACCAAAGATTTGTTGAGGGGATTTCCTAAATTGCAGCTCCATTGACCAGATTGACACGTAAGGATGTTCCATTTGAATGGTTTGATTATTGTGAGCAGAGCTTCCAACTCAAGCATCGATCGACTACTACACCAGTCTTGACCATTTCGAGTGGATCAAGAGGGCTAGCAGTATATAGTGATGGCTCTCACTGAGGTTTGGGCTGTGTGCTGATGCAGAATGGTAGAGTGGTTGCTTATGGTTCTCGCCAGCCTAAGGACCATGAGCAAAATTATCCCACTCATGATTTGAAATTAGCCGCAGTGATTTTTGCCCTGAAGATATGGCGACATTATCTATACGGTGAGAAATTCCAAATCTTCACTAACATAAGAGTCTTAATTATATTTTTGATCAAAAGAAGCTCAATATGAGACAGATAAGATGGATAGAGCTCCTAAAATATTATAACTGTGAGATTTTGTACCATCTAGCTGAGGCGAATATGGTAGCAGATGCCCTTAGTAGAATGGGTATGGTGTCCTATATGATGATTAGAGAATGAGATTTATTAAGACAGTTCACCGAGCTCAATATCAGTGTTGATAAAGTTGATGATGAATTTATGGCTAGCCTACAGATTGAGCTCGGTATCTTAAATCAGATCATGTCAAGGCTGAGAAATGATCAGAAGTTGTTGGATATGGTTAGCTAGGCTGAAGAGAGATCGTAGTCAGACTTGTTGATCAGTAATGATGGACTGCTAAGGTTTCGACGCCATATTTGTGTACCATATGATGACACCCTGAGACAAAGAATTTTGAGAGAGTCTCACTGTTCTCAATTCACCATGCACATCAGGTTGGGGACTCTGTATTTGTGAAAGTTTCTCCGATGAAGGGTGTCATGCGATTCAAATAGAAAGGGAAGCTGAGTCCTCACTTTATTGGTCCATTTGAAATATTGGAAAAAGTGGGAGACATTGCCTACAGACTTGCTTTACCCCCACAGTTGTCTGGAGCACATGATGTGTTCCATGATTTTATGTTAAGGAAGTATCATCCGGACCCTTCTCATGTTAGACATACAAGAAGATATGAGCTATGCTGAGCAACCGGTGCGGAATCTCGACAGAAAAGAGAAGGTATTTTGATCTAAGACAATTCCCTTAGTGAAGGTTCTTTGGCAACACCACTTGACAGAAGAAGCTACGTGGGAGCTAGAGAGCCACATGAGAAAAACATACCCTCAATTGTTCGATAGACCTATCTGAATTTGGAGGACCAAATTCCTAAAAGGTGGGGAGAAATGTGAAACTCGAAATTTTTTGTTTCACTATTTATTTGGAAACTAGAAAGCAATTAAAGTACTCAAAATATTATTATGCAGGCCCAAAACAAACTGAAGCACTCGAGTTAGTGGCACGGAGCTCGGGGCATAAAAACTGAGATAAGGTTTTAAGTTCAAATATTTCTCAAGATTGCATCTATAAGTATGTTTTGGTGGTTAGGAGTTAAAACTAAGGTATTAGCAGTGAAAACGTTAGTAGGAACTCGAATTAGCATTAAACTGAGCAATTGGGCCTAGTAAGTGAAATAAATTCGGAATAAATTCTAGAAATTCATGAAAATTATTCTGAAGCCATAAGCAATTAAACTAAGGTATATTTGACTCGGGGAATGAAGATTTAGTGGAAATAAGGAGGTTTTGGTGATCAAATGAATTTTTAAAGTAAACCAAAAACCTTAAGCCAATTCAATCGGTAATGACCAAATCATGCAAAATATGCTCAATTGGGGAACGTTTCTTAAACAAGTGGGCCCCAAATTCTTATGAAACATACTAGAGACCTTGTAGAACACTAAGAAGTGGAAATTTGGGAAGAAATGGGCTGAAAATAATTTTTATGGATTTTACAAAAACAGGGCTGCTAGCAGGCCTAGACCTAACATCTGCTGGCCTAACATAAAAGCCCAATTTGAAGCCTATCCAAAAGGCTTTTGAGCCCAATCTTCTCCAATATAAAAGATAGCTTAATGCTCTTTCTATAATGGTAAAGAACATCCCAAAATAAGCTGAAACCAGAGAGAATTATCCTTCCTAAGTTGCCGCTGATGTCATCCCTAGGCCAGACTTGTACGAATTTTTTGGCCACCTTTCGGCCACTTTTAGACTTCGGTCAAAAAGATCAAATCTTTCTTCCTAAGTCATCTACAACATATAAAAAATCTAGTCTTAAACAGGCCTGTTTTCTAGGTGAAAAGCTAGAGAGAAGAACAAGGGCAGAATCTGCCCTATTTCTGGGTGAGAGAAAAACTTTAATTTAAGAGTTTTTGATTGGTTTTTGAGCTTGTTTTTTATGATTCTAAGTAGTATACATGTCTATCTACCGCTAAGAATCATTGTTGGAGGAAGAATCTTAGGTTAAACTTTTGCTTTTATTGCCAGACATCCTGTATAGCATAGACAATTGATGTAAAGAATATTTTGGGATGCAATCTAGGCAAGTATGCATGTAAAGTTGTAAACGTACAGTTCATAGAATAAATGTACTTTCAGGGGTATTACAGAAATCACTATAAATTATGAAATAAGATTAAAAGCAACTATTGTGGGATATAAATTGTGTTTTAAATTTTATAGGGAGGTAAGTTTATAAATATGCCATTATGCTGGCGAAATTTCATAAAATGAAAAGATTAAGAATCAGCATTGATGGGAATTCAACTTAATTAAGAAAGCTGAAAAAGAACAAATTTAGCTCATATTCTCACGTTTTCGGGGCGTGACATAACATTATTTCTTATCTTTCATTCTTATAGTAAATATAAATCTATTAGGCATTATTTACTATAAAAAGTAATGTCAAGACAAGATATTTTTGTATTGGTCAAGAGTGTTTAGTGGCTTGCTTTTATAAGTATAAGGAGATTTCAAACAATTGACTTCAGTGTTTCCCAAGACTATTTCTGTAAATTTCTACTACATACAATAATTGGTGAGGGTGAAAAAAGTTTTGAGGAAAGTGGCATTCAAAAGACGCCTTGAAGTCAATTTCTGCATTCGTTCATTGCTTCGACCATCTTTGAAGTTCAAGTTTTATCAAGGAGTTTAAAATCCAAAAGTTTGAAGTTCAAGTTTGTTGTGCAGTGGAGCTTTAATCAACGACAAACAATTCACCAATAAAATTAATGCAAGAAAGAACAGACAAAGGCACAATTTGCATGGTTCAGCTCTAAGACTACATCCACGAGCGGAGATGACGAGAACTTTTACTATAATCATATGATGAAGATTACAAGAGCTTTAGAGCTTAAGATCATAATACACTCCCTAAACCCATGAAAACGGGAGCTCTTGAATAACCAAACTCTCTCTTCTTACTTTGCTCTCTTGGTTTAGTCGCACCCACATAATGCACCAAACTGTCCATTTATAGTTGTTAATAGCGCTTCAAAAAGAAAGTAGCTAAATTCATTCAACATTAAGAAAGCTTCTTATTGGTTCATTCTTTCTTATTATTTAAGTCTAAGAAAAGATTTTATTAATTGCTTAGGGAGGTACCGACTTGGTTTCTTATTCTTCAAGTCATAATTAACAACTATCCACTCAGTTGAAATATTCTTCTTAGTCGCATTATATTAAATCTCTCGAAGCTCAAACATTTTTGCCTTCTTTCAGACATTCATTTACCATGGATTCCAACCAAGTTCAAGCTATGCTTGAAACTGTGCTCAGTGATAGTCTCCGTTAACATGTCCACAAGATTATCCTCTATAGCAATCCTATTAATCACTATGTCACTTTACATAACATGATCCCAAACAAAGTGATATTTTACATCAATGTACTCAGCCTACTTATGAAACATCTTCTTCTTTTTTTTGTCAAATGAATGCTATTCTAGTTATTGTTGCCAACCATTGCTTATTGTGTTGTCAACATACTTTCACAAAATGGCTTTTATGTCAGTTTTTCCACAAACGGTGTCAATTGTTATTATTCCAAACAAAAATGATGTAATACCAATATATGAACTTCAATCTTTGTGTTTTTAAGTTACTAAAAGCTTTGCACGAAAAGAGAAATCAAAGAAATGCAAGTGTTCTTCCTTGCATAGGCATTCTGATGCTTAAGTTAATAAAGATTTCTGTAGAGTTTCAGTAAGCCAAAAAGAAATTAAGTGAGTCTTAGAACATACATGTTAGGTGTTTATAGGGATTGACATAAGCGTGATAACCCAATTATTAGTGACTAATCATGTCGGGCCTATATGGATTTTACATAGAAGCGTCTTAGTTTGCTAATAACCTTAAGCCAAATGAGTGCAGACTAAGGCTCAAAATTTTGAGTGGACAAGGCCTCTAAGTCGAGGCTAGATTGTGTAAGCTTGAAGAGTCACCTACCAAGTTAACAAGCCACCCGTGGCTAGGCCAACCGCTGAGTGGTTAACACCCAACAACAAGGTCAGCCCATGCCATGTGTCCTCATCACGTGGGGTGAGCAATTGAGATCATGTGGCCTTTCATGTTTGGTGTGTTCATCACTAGCTGGTTTCTTTTAGGTCGGGTCTTATTTGTGGGTTGGTCTAATAAATTCGAGTATGACCCATATCAATATCAATTCATAAGCAAAAGTATAATGAAACAAAATATATCAAAGAAAAAATCTTATCTAAAATAATGAGTGACATTCTTTTAAAGAAACAAAATCATATATTTATAATAAATATAAATCTCTCGAAACTCAAACATCTTCACCTTCTTTGAGACATTCATTTACTGTGGATACTAACCAAGTCTAAATTATGCTTGAAATTGTGCGCAGGGATAGTCTCCATTAACATTTCCACAAGATTATCCTCTATAGCAATCTTATAAATCACTGTCACTTTGTGTAACATGATCCCAAATAAAGTGATATCTTACATCAATGTGCTTAGTCCACTTGTGAAACATCTGATTTTTTTGTCAGATGAATGGCACTCTAGTTATTATTGCCAACTGTTGTTGGTCTGTCGTCATATTACTTTCACAAAAATGGCTTTTATGTCAGTTTTCCCATAAACGACACCAATTGTTGTTACTTCAAACAACAATGATGTAATGTTAGTGTAAAAACTCCGATCTTTGTGCTTTTAAGTTAGCAAAAGCTCTGCAAGAAAAGAGAAGTCAAAGAAACGCAAAGGTTCTTCATTGCGTGCACACTCCAATGCTTAAGTCAGTAGAGAATTCTATAGAGTTTCAGTAAGCCAAAAAGAAATTAATTAAATCTTAGAACATAGTTGTGTATTTATAGAGATAGACATAAGCGTGATTACCCAATTATTAGTGACTAATCAGGTTGGGCCTATATGGATTTTACATAGTAGTGCCTTATTCTGCTACCATCCTTGGGCCAAATGAGTGCAGACTAAGGCTTGAAGTTCTAAGTGCGTAAGACCTCTAAGTCGAGGTTAGGCCATATAGGCTTGAAGAGTCAACTGCCAAGTTGTCAAGCCAGCAGCAGCTAGGTCAGCTATTGGGTGGTTGACACCCAGCGACAGGGTCAGCTACTGGTTAACTGCCACGTGGCACCCGTTGGTGCCACGTGTCCCCACGACGTGGGGTGTGCAACTGAGATCATGTGGCCTTTCATGTTTGGTATGTTTGTCACTGGCTAGTCCCTTTTGAGTTGGGTCTTGTAGGTTGGTCCAATAAATCTGCATATGACCATATCAATATCAATTCATAAACAAAAGTATAATGAAACAAAATATATCAAAGATATAATCTTATCTAAATAATGAATGGCGTTCTTTTAAAGAAACAAAATCTTATATTTATAACAAATCAATTGATTTAAGTGTTTAAAAAGTTAAATTGAGTTTCTTTAGTATATTTTCATTCAAAGTTATAATCATGACTAATATTATATTTAATGAACCGGTAGCTCTGGTAAATACAAATAATAATAATAATAATAATAATAGTAATAATAATAATAATAAACTATATAAATAATAATAGCAAACTATGCAAATAATAATAGTAAACTAAACAAATGTCACACTTTGGTGAGACTCAAATATGTGGTTGTCACTTATTATTTGTGACAAATCAGACAAACAATATTAATTGTTTATGAATAATAATTAATGATTAAAATAAATAAGTAAATGTTAATATAATTTCATATTTAAATTTATGTATATTTTTATTGGGGGTGTGGTCTGCCCCGGTAAGTAGCATGAATAAATTATTATCATTTTCTCTCTCTCTCTTTCTTCTAATTTGGGTCATGAATTCGAAGCTAAGGGTTTTCTACGGACCTTTCATCGTTAATTCATCAATTCTTTCACATCATTAATAGTGTCGCACTACTTGTATACCTTTCATTCACTAGTCAAAATGGATATCAAACCAACGCTCCTGAAAATTAAGGTAGGCAATTCGACCGATTTGAATGAGATTGGATTACTTTGTGTTCGGATTAATTTTCATTTTGGAGTAGTCTTTATTAAATTTTAATAAATTTTATCATCATAGAGAAGATATTTTGAATTTGAATCTTTTTAGATTGGAATTGTTTTATGTTTGATTCATTTCAAGCTTGATTAATCTCAAACTAATAATATAGTTTGAACTTTTGGGATGAAATTTGATTTGAATTGATCTCAAGTTAAAATCAATAAAGCTTTAAGTTTTAATCCTATTCATGTTTAGATTGTATTAAATTTTAAGATGAATATTTAACTTAAAACGAATTGCAAAATATAAGTAAAAAGATTCAACTTAAATATAATAATATTAAAATTCAAAAAATTAGTTCAGTAATGTAATGTCCCATTAAGTTCTTATGTGAAAACAATACATAGAATATTCAAATCCTTACCAAATCAAATTTTTTTGGATCAACGCAAACGAAGATTAGTCTTTATATCCAATATTGTATGAAGACACATCTTGATTTTATATAGTAGGTTTGTCACATGATATATATATATATATATATATATATATATATATATATATATATATATATATATATTTCAAGCTTACATGTCAAAAGATCTATTAAGTGTTATTATCCGTATTTATTAAATTTTTTTATGATTTTATATTTAAAATTGGATATTTACTGATTGTTAATTGATTTCAGATTAAATACTTAATAGATTATTTTGAGTTTATATATCGTCTAATTGGACTTTTTTTTTGAATTTTTATTTTGAATTAAACTCTAACATTTTTTACTATTGATCGGATCGGATTCAACTTTCGATGGTCAAAATGAATTTTCAGGTTTCGAATAAATTCTGCCACTATTAATACTAAGGATTACTACTCAAGCCATCACTCCTTAGGCATTGGTGATGCCAATAATTTAAAAAAGAAAATTAATTAAAAAGATGGCTTTAAAGTAGAAGGTCCTCACTAACTTGATTAGTAACAATAATAACATAATTAGTTGAACGGAAGGCCACGCGCCAAACAGTTACTCAGCAGCATTTCCTCATTTCTTCAAAATACTGCTGCCCGGAAAAGCAATCGGAGAAGATTCGAATACAATTTTTTAACAGATCTTGGCAGTGAGAGACAGCCTTATTTATAATGACCGACTGTGCACCTTCCATTCTTCTCCATAGCCTGTGCTGACGTGTTGCCTTTTTTGCTTAAGTGCACTAAGTTTGAAATGGCCATGCCACAACGCGTGAGCCACTTCAAAAGCAAAACCTACTTTTTATCTATCTATAATTCTATATATGTAACATCCACTTCTTCAAATGATTTTTTTTTTCGTCTTAAAAAACCCTACGGGTCGGGGTCAGATCAGCTACACCACTAGTTTTTCCGACTCTGTCTTCTTAAACTCCTTCTATAACATTAAGATAATAATGCCATAATTAAAGTAGCTTCGATTAGGGATTAGTGATGGCTAGCTCACCTCCTCTAAGCCCTCCCTCCCCCTATAAATATTCCTTCCTTAATGTCTCCTCTTCTTCATGCCACAAATCACGTTGAGACAATTTTTCTATTCTTTGAGTAGTAAGTAGTACTTAGGTTCATATTATGTCTTCCATTGGAGCTAGCTGTGCTGAGGTTTATCTCATGCGCAAGCGCCAGAAGGAAAAGATAAAGAGAATGGAAGAAGAGAGTGCAAGAAGGGAAACCACTGGCAATGAAGAGAGAAAAGCATCTGTCGTTGGGAGCAGGAGTAATAAGGTTCACCCGGGGAATTTTTCTTCACCAGCAGACTCTGCCGGGAATATTGAAGGCCAGGGATCGGGCAATGCAGCTTAATTATCTGCTACCCACATTATGATTTATGTATGTACCAGAACTGGCTTTTGTCGTGTTTGATTATGTATATTCTGGAGATGGTAGAACTTGTTTGCAGTTGCTGTTGCGCTAGTATCTTTCATGTTTCTCTTCGTTTTGAACTTCTCGTGGTTCATTACAACGGGTTTTTTTTTTTTTCTTACTAATATCTGCATGGAGGAGTTATATTCTCGACTGCATGGACTAGCTTGATACACGCTACCTCCTGGATAAGTAATAATGGACTTTTATTTTTTTGTAGATGGGGGGGGGGGGGGGGGGGGGGCGGTGGGGGGAAGAATATAGGTAGTGATGGATTATTAATTATTCTCTTCTAGACCGGATAGTAGTCAGACCGTAAGGCTAAAGAGTAAAGACTAGACCAACCATATTTTAGTTTTAAATCAGTTTCAGGTTCTTAACTCTAACCAAATAAAAAAGGTGCATTCGAATAAACCTTATGATTCAGTAATTTGATTTGATGCATTTTTTTTTATCTAAAAAATAATATATTAATTGATATTTTTTATGCCAGTGTTGGCATATTCAGTCTGAAATTGCATAAATTTAAGATAATATTCAGTTAAAAACTTAATTTAAACAAATTAATATATAATTATGAAAATATTAAAATATATAATAATAATATCATTTGTATAATAACAAAAGAATCAATGAAATTTTTTTTTTTGAGATGTCATCGAATCTGGTCGCACGATGCCCGAACCGAAAGACCTAACCTATTATTCTCACACTCAATTTGCATAAAAAACAAAATCCAATGATCAAAACTTAGAAACTAAATTTAACACACGTGTATCACCAAATTAAGAAGTATATATGCATGATATAATTATAAGTGTAATAAAGTAGCAAGAGAATTAATCATGAATGAAATTTAGGTTATATATATATATATATATATATGCATAGATACAATGAGTAAATTATCCAAGGAAGATCATATGCATAGTGCATGCATTAACCCATTTGTGCTGGCTATTTACGCCATAGTTTAATTAGCATGACTTATATTTAACCAATTGGTTCATTTGTTGAACAAACAAATTAAAATCGACTTAATATATATTTCCCTAACCTAATTGTTCGCCCTCATATTAGCCCATTCTATTAATTAGTGATTCTCGCCCATTGTTTAATTTGTTTGTCCGTGGATATCATCCCTTCAAATAATTATTCATCCACATGTTGGTTTACGAATTCGTCATCCCCTCATGGAATATGCAATTTGTCAATGCATATGTCATCTACCATAGATTTCACCAAGTTGAAGGATTAAAACAGTAAAAAATACTTTTTTTTTCCTAAGTCATGAAATGAATTCATTAAAAAAGATGATTACAAACATACCAAAACACAGTAGTGACTGAGTCAGCCTAATCCCCAGTCAGCCAGTAAAGCCAACTCCATCAAAAACCCTGAAGAACACAAACGACACAAAGACATCATATACAAAGACAACATATCTCAAAACAGAGAGCACTAAACATTAGAAAAACAAAAACACATAGGTAAATCACTTCCAGGCTAAAAATATTTGAAGATCGTCACAAGCCATAAACAGCAACGTGAAAAACATCTGCAGCCCAGCAACATGAAAACACCTTTGCTAAGACATCAGTCATTCCAATAGATTAACAATCAGTGCAAACAAACGATAAGTCAGTCAACTTTCCTTCAACAGATCAATAACATGGAAGGTAAACTAGAGTTTCCAAGGTATGTCAAAAGGCCTTTCCCACCAGCTAACAACAATTTTTGAGTTCGACACAATTATAAGATTGGCCTGAAAAGACCGCACAGTTTTCGTGAAAAACCTCCAACGTTACTTTGATAGCAAGAACACCAGCAGCATTTGAATCAAGATAACCCAGAGGCCCTGAGAACATAACAACCACAACCTCATGATCCTCTCTTAGAACACCACCACCGCCCCCTCTGAAAGGTACCTCTCCTATAATAGTTGAGAAAACACCAAGACTTAGAAGCTACCACCATGCCATGAACATCTCCTCTCGATGAACCGCCGCCTTCGCAAGAAAATCTGCTATTTCATTTGATTCTCTAGAAATATTAACAAATCTAACAATCTGAAACTCCTCACACCAAGAATCGATTTTAAGGAAAACATCTCATAGCCTCCAAGGCCGTGCCTCAACATTATTACACAAACCAACAGCCACACAAGAATCAGATTCGATGATCAATCCTTTGAAGCCTTTCTATTCAATTTTGGAGAACACCTCCAACGCAAAGTGAATTGCTAATACTTCAGCAACATTGGTGTCATGAACAACAACAGGTCCAGAGAACATAGTAATAACAAAACCATTCTCATCTCGAAGAATATCTCCACATCCTGCTGGTCCAGGTTTACCTTTAGAAGAACCATCAACATTAAATTTCATAAAACCCCTTGATGGTGGAATCTAATGGGACAGAGATCTACTTCTCTTGACAGGAATTGATTGTAAACAATCAACTGTGTTAGTAAACCAGGGCGTGTCTGAGATAAAAACATCCTCTTTAATTGCCTTAATCCACATTAACGATCTTAACTTAACTAAAAATAAAATATCTTCAGTAGACAAAAATTTACGCTCAAAGACCATATCATTTCGAGCAAGCCACAAAGACCAAAATGCAGCAGAAACAGAAGCTAACCACCATGATTTCAGTATCCCAGAAAACGGCATGTCAAGGACTAGCAGAAAAAAATCCTTCAACGTCTTAGGATGGCAGTAAAGCATCCCTCACCAACCAAAAGACATATACCAGAAAGAGCACACCCAGTTGCAACAAAATAGAGCATGATTAGTGGTCTCCACCACCAAACCACACCAATGACAAAGGCATTGAGCATGAGAAAGAGGGATACCTCTATTCATCAGAAAACCTTTAGTTGGTAATCTGTCCAGGACAACCAACCAAAGGAAACATTGCACTTTCGGAGGTATATTAAAGCTCCAGTAAAAAATACTTAATTAGTGGATAACTACATAATTAAATGTAAAATTAATCCCTATAACTAGAGGTCATGTATGATTTATGAAACTAAGTCTCTATTTCTTTACAAAAACTCTACCAAATTCTCTGTCTGACTTAAGCATCAGAGTACTTACGTAGGGAAAAACCTCTGCGTCCATCTGATTATTATTTTTCTTGCAGAATCTTTAGAAGCTCGCGTCAGCAATACGTCACCGTTGTAACTGAGCAACAATAACAATAATATATTTAGATGATGTAAAATTTTTTATCTTCTTATCTACCTATACCAAGAACTCTATAAGAAAAGAAAAGATCAGAAAGACATAGAGATTTGTCCCTGTGTGCACTTCCCATGCTTAAGTCAAAAGAAAATTTTGGCAGTCTTAGTAAAAAATTAAAAATTAGATGAGTTTAGAAGGTACTTGTCGGTTATTTATAGAAATGGATCAGTCAATAATTACCTTTTTAACCATGGTTAATGACACTTATACAAGTGACATTTTTGGGCCTCACTTAGTCAAACCCTTACTATAGAGAGAGTCTTTCACACAAGATGCGAGAGATGTCCACAATAAGGTCTCTAGCAAAATCGAGAAACCTTTTCTACTGCCACGTGGCCTCCTCAATAGTCCGTAGGAGAGTCTCTCATCACAGGTAAGCGGCTAGATAGACTGTTGCCAAGTCTCTTTGTTCTTCTATCAAGTTAAGGATCTCTTGTAACTCTTGAGAGTTTACCTCTTCAACAAATGGAACTATCCTTAGTGGGACAACACCAGTTTCCACAGGTATTAAGGCCTCGATTCCATATACCAAATCGAAAGGTATTTCCCTTGTCGATACACAACTGGTGGTTCTGTAAGCCCAAAAAATACAAGGCAATTAATATAACCAAGCTCCCATAACCTTATCCAACCAAGTTTTTAAGCCGTGTAGGATAGTTTGGTTGCTAACTTCAGCATGTACATTAGTTTATGGATATTATAATGAGGATATCCCTAACTGGAACCATTTACAGAAATCTTAGAAGGCATCACAATCAAACTGCTTCCATGATTCGCGTTAAGCACCCTTGGTATTTCGAATTGGCAGATGATGTTCTTACATACCATCGCTTCAACCTTCTTCTCGGTGATGGTAGCTAAGGGTTCAACCTCAATCCACTTACTAAAACAATCAACAGCCACCAACAAGTACTTGCTCTGAGTAGTAGAAAGATGAAAAGGGCCAAGAATGTTAAGCCCCCATTGTGCGAATGGTGTTGGTTAGAAAGTACTTTATAATGCAATCGCCAAGGCTACCATTATTGGAGCGAACCATTGACACTTGTCACATTTTTAAACTTTTTCAACTGCATCCTACTTCAAAGTGGGCCATTAAAACCCAACTCGGAGTATTTTTATAGCTATTTCTCTAACTCCTAAATCTTCTCCACAAATTCCTTTATGTACCTTAGCCAAGGCGTAGTTAGCTTATTCAGGTCCCAAGCATTCTTGCACAGCTCTCTATTAATCAAAGTGAACTTGGTACTTTGAATTTTCATCTACCGAACCCCTTTCATATCTTCTGAAAGTGTGCCATCAGACAGGTATTGTTTGATCGACATTCTCCAATCATCACTGATTTCTACTTCACAGACTTCATTTTCCTCTATGTTGGGCCCTTCAACTTTTCAACTCTCATCTTCTCCCTATAGTCTCCTTAGAAGAAGCTAACTTAGATAGAAAGTCCACATGCATATTTTTAGGCCGGCTAATATGAACCAATTGGAAGTTCTCAAAAGATGGTGCCAATAGCTAAACCTTTTGCAAGTATGGAACCAAAGCTAACACTTGTGTCTCATACTGGCCGTGGAACTGATTAACCCACTATAGGCTATCATTTTTCAGACTCATAGCTTTTGGCTAACTTCACACTCAGCAATTTTGTTTGAACTAGGGAAAGTGAAACGTAAGAGTATTCTAAGGCTTCCCCTTAGGTGACAATAATACCACTCAACCCCACTTCCATTTGCACTCAAGGCTACGACAACAAACAGTTTCTAGCAAGTAGTTTCTCTCTCCTCAAAGCTTTCTTTACCAATACATTCAATAATAAAGTCCGCCAAGGTTTGTCTTTTAGTTACTTGTCTAGGCTAGAAGGTGATGCCATACTCCCCAAGTTCAATTGCTAACTTTATCAACCTCTATGAGTGCTATAGCTTCTAAAATATCTTCTTTAATGGCTGATCAGTTAAAACTATGGTTCAATGCCTCTGGACGTAAGGCGCAACTTGTGAGAAGCCATCACAAGGGCTAACTCCACTCTCTCAGCCTGTGGATATCGTGTTTCTGCATCCAACAAGATTTTACTTACATAGTAGATTAAGCAGTCTCCATCTAGATCTCTCTTCAACAACACGGCACTGACTACCTTGTCTCTAACTCCAAGGTACATAAAGAGTCGTTCCTCGGTGTGAGGCCTTGATAATAGCAGAAACTCCTTTGAATACTCCTTCAACCAGTCAAAGGCCTTCTGACATTCACTAGTCTAGTTAATGTTCTTTCTACCCTAAATGGATTCAAAGAATGGCAAACTTTTTTCTACTAACTTTAACAAGAAGCGGTTTAATACAACAATCCTTCATGTCAATCTTTGCTTTTCTCACATAGCAGTCGAAGGTTTCATAGCCAAGTTAGCTTGGAATTTTTTCAGATTCGCCTTTGTGCCTTTATTTGTCATCCTGAATCCCAAAAATTTTCATGAATGGACTTCGAATGAACACTTATTAGCATTCAACTTCATATTAAACTTTCTTGAGTAAATTGCACTCGTGGTCCCTATAGTTTGGGTTGAATAGAAACTTGGTCTAAAGACTTTAAAACATAAAAAATTGGTCCTTGAAGTTACACTATGGTAACAAACTGCTCCTTCCATTAGTTGAACTATCAATTCAGCTGTTAAATGCCAGTTGGGCCACACGTGGCTTGCATGTGTGCTACTTATCACTTGCTTTTTACTAACGTGGATTAGTAAAAACTAAAAAAAAAAAAATTAAATCATTTAAAAAAACCCTAATTTTTTTTTTAAAAATTAAACATATTCATAAATTAGAATATTTGATAATTAAAAAAAAAAACTAAAAAATCGTTAAAGAAACTTCCTTAACTATTTGATTCCTTCTCCAAAATCTTAGAATTAATTGATAATCTGAGAATCCATTTGCTTCAATATTCTTGGAATTGATTCTTTCTCTCTATATAACCCAAAAAACGGTTCAAACTCACAGTTTGCTTAATGTCTCTATTTCGTTAAACCGAAAATGAAAGAAGGGAGATTGTGAGAGCTGTTAGATTTTGAGAGAGAAATCGAAGCAATGAGTTGGAGTTTAAGAGGTCATGATGAAGAGCTTGTAATATATAGTAAGTATTTATTCGAATTTTTTTATTTGATTAAAATGTTGTTTTTATTTGAAATGTAAACTATGTTTGGTTTATTTTGTCATTTCTGTGGGAATTTCTACGTGTGATTTAAATGTAATAATATAGTTAAGCCTTCAACGATTCATTAGGTTAAAAAGAAATAGTGTTTAGAAGTTTTTATCGTTTTGTTAGAATATACATCTGATGATTATAATTTTTCTATATGTTGAACACTGGAAAGAAATTGTATCTGCTGGAGTTGTTGATTTACTTTAACAATGTGTTTAGGGGTTTAGTAAACATAACTTTGTTAGTTTTGGTCTTTGAAATGCTGGCTCACATGTGACTTTTGTCATTTTAATTCATTTCACATTGTCAATTGTATATTGTAGGGGTATTATTTTATTTGAATTGCACATGTGGGGTGGTAAACATGTTGCATGTGGGTTAGGTAATGTGTGTATTTTTCAGCATAATCAACATATTTAACTTATTCCAAATGTTCAGAACTATTGCATATGTACCAACAGATGATGTGTCAAAATACTTCACAATTTCATTACATCACGAGGGATTCTTTACAAGCAACTATTATATGGAAGGTGGGATAGATTTTTTTTTTTAACTTATGTGAGGTCGATAAGATGTCTATGGTAGAACTTTACAATATGGTAGCATTGGTAGGACATGTTGCACCTTTACAGTTTTATTAGAAAGTCTCTAATTCAGAACTAATAGAAGGTTTTGTTTTAATGAAAAATGGAAATGATATGCTCGAGATGTGTAATAATGTGCCTGAAACTAGGTATATATCTATTTACCTAACCCATAAGACAAATATACTAACTGAAGAACTTAGTGAAAATTCTAGTGTCGAGAATATGGGTAATGATAATGAAAACACAACAGAAATTTTGGACATTGTTTTGTTTAATAAGAATACTCAATATAGAAATGAAGATTTAAGGCATGGAAAGTATAGGGAGGCAGATTCGGGGCAGGTTGAGTATAGAGAGGCAGATTTGAGACAGGTTGAGAATATGGAGGTAGAGCTAGCGCAAGTAGATTATGGGGACACAGAGGTGGATCAAAGATAGTATGAGGAGGGAGAGTTTTAGGGATAGTGAGTATGATGATGATGATGATGAGTTGTTTTCTCAAAATGTTGACCTTGATATTGAGTTAGATGGAAGGATAGATTCTGATCCTACTATGGTAGGTAAATCTCCAAGGAAAGGTTTTAGAAATGATGCAACAGTAGAAGATACTATAAGAGATGATATAGGAGATGATGAAATAGAAGAGGGAGAAGTGAATTCATTTAGTGATTTATTTAATGTTAGTGGACATGATAGTGAGGAAGTAGACAAGCCGGGGAAGAAGTGGCCTAAATTTAATGCAGCTATTGATATGGATGATCCTAATTTTTGTGTTGGTATGTAATTTTTTGCAATTAAAGATGCTGTAAAGAATGTTAGTATTAAAGATAGGGTGAACATATTGATTAAAAAGAATGACAAAATTAGGCATAAGGCTGTTTGCTAAGGAGGATGTGAATAGACCCTATATGGTAGAAGTTCAGTCATGACCCAGAGGACTCTACCTTTCATATTAGAACTTATAGGGCTAAACACACTTGTTGTAAAGATTATGTAAATAGGAATATAGACTATAAGTAGCTCGCAAACAAGTATATGGAATGCTCCTTGCTGATATTAACTTTTTTTTTGTCTTCATTTGAGAATCCGATATATAAGGATCATGTGTTGATAGTGCCGGATGAAGCTATAAGAGAAAAATAGTCTGTTTTGAAAAGCTTTAATGGAATTATAAGGATCAATATGGTAAAATAGGGAGATATTTTGTAGAGATAAGAAGAACTAATCTCAGTTCTCGTGTTTTGTGTAAAATAAATGGTGGTTTATTTTAAAGGATATATGTATGTCTAAAGGCATATGTTGAAGGCTTTAAGCATTGTAGACCATTGATCAGTTTGGATGGCTTCCACTTAATGGGTAAATTTGGAGTGCAGTTGCTACCTGCTGATGGGATTAAAGCTAATGATTGCATATTCCATATTACATTTGTTGTGATGGAGATTGAAAGTACAGATACATGGACTTAGTTTATCAACTTATTGAAAGAGGATATTAATATGGAAAATCCCCATAGTTGGACATGGATGTCTGACAAACAGAAGGTACAATTGCCTGTTTACATCACAGTCAATGTTTATTTGCTTATGTTTCTTTAGTTTAACCAAAAGGCATGCTGATTAATTATAAGGACTTAAATTAGCATTGAGGAGCATATTTCCTGAGTTAGAGCACAAATTTGTGTGAGCCATCTACATAGCAACTTTAAGAATGATGGTCATTGAGGTAAACGGTTGAAAGACCACCTATAGGCAACAACAAGAACAGGTCATATTGCAGGTTTCAAGAAATGCATGGATGAGATGAAAGCAAAACATCCAAGTGCATATTAGTGGTTGTGTGAAAGGTCACCATAAGAATGGTCTAGGTTACATTTCAACACTAACCCAAAATGTGATATCCTTCTCAATAACTTGTGTGAGTGCTTCAACAAATATATCTTGCATGCTAGGGACAAACCAATACTAACTCTGGTTGAAACTGTGACAGCCTGAAAGCGTGAAAAATAGGGCAAAATTTAAACTTTTTCTTCCATTAAACTTCTTACTCAAGGTGCATTCCTGTACAGTGTCATTTAATCACTTATGTTTGTAACAAATCATTATCCCCCAGATTACATAATTTTCTACTTCATAAAATCAAATACATAATATCCAAAGAGGATCAACCCACAAAACTTAATTCATTCTCTTCATATAGTCACCAGCCTATATCACGTACGCGGCAGGTACTAGCTCGATCACTGCAAGTCATCTGGCAAGGGAGGGAAAAGGGTGAGCTCTCAAATCGCTTAGTAAGGAGGATAAGGGAGATTTTATAAAATCATCATCACACCACAACTCATCATTTGGGCATGTAAAAACATGATAGAAGTATTCGAGCATGTAAAACGTTATGATAATAATGATAATAACAATGGCATTAGTTTGCATCAGCATAATTTACGTGATAAAAATCACAATTCATTATAACATCAAATCTCAGTACGTGATAGAAATCATAGTCATAAAAATACATCATTCATCAAAATAGTCGAGACTAGGCATTCAATAAAACTTAGATAAAAACAACGTCATAAGTACATCACGTCACATCAAATCATCCTCAAGGAAGACATCCTCAAAAGAGGGAAAATGTCGACATCTATTCATGGCCATGATATTGCTATAGACTTGATCAAAGTCATACAGCCTCGGTCTTACATGCTACCAAAGCAAGGCCACCCATCGCTACCAAAGCAAGGTCATCTCATGTTACCAAAATGGAGGCATCGGTCTTACATGCTACTAGAGTAAGGTCCGGTCTTACATGCTACCAGAGCAAGGCCACTCAACGCTATCGAAGCGAAGTATCGATGTGCATCTCATAACAAGCCTTAATCTCAATAAAAATATGTCATTGTTGTATTGAAACCATTTTGCCTTCACATAAAGCTCATAGTGGTTGACTCGAAAAACTCATTTTTGTTATAAAACATTGCGTTTCACAAATTACATAAATTTCATTAAAACCAAGCTCAAACCGACAAAACACTCACACATTCATCAAAGCATCAAATCAACTCATTTCTCATAAACATGCTCGTTCATTAAACCTTTTTCATGCTGAAAAGGTATTTCATCATTTAGAAACTCACATGCATAAACATTTTATTTCCCTTACCTCTTGCAACCTGAGTGATGCAACGTCCCCCGGTCTTGAACTAGCCTCGTTTTTCGTGTCAGATTCTTGAGCTGTCCAAACATCGTTAAATCGTCAATATATATCATTCTCATTGTCGATTTCTTTCTCTTACTCATTCTAACTCAACATTTCCCTTTTTATCCTATTTACACCTATACACCCTAAACTACATCCAAGTTAGCTCATAACTATCACAGGACATCCACATTCCTTCTTCTAACTAAACTCATTTGTTGGTTCCTTCATAACTTACACATTTCCAACTATATATATAATGATAATACTTAAAAACAATGGTCTTGCGAGCTCACCTAGCTTCTCCTCTCTTGAGCAACTTGTAGAATGTTTGACTCTTTCCTTTTGTTCTGACCAACCCTTGATTCTCTAGTATGTTATTCTTTTTACCAAGAGGAACAACTTTGTCTGTTACCTCTTTTTCTAACTCTGTCCAGAACGAGGTGAATCTTAGAGAGAGAAAGCTTGGTTTTGGTCAAAATGGTGAGTGTTGGTGTTTGCAGGTGAGAGAGTCTTGGCTTTAGGCAAAAATCTCGTGATCCTTATATAGACAGAGTGTGTGAGATCGATCTGGCATCACGTGGAGATCGATTTTTGCTTGGTTTCAACTACTCCAACAACTCAATTACCAACTACAGGATTGATCTGGTAGAGGGTAGGGATCGATCTGTTCTTTACAGAACCAAATGGAGATCGATCTGTTTCCTAAGGAGGGATCGATCTCTTCCAGGCCGAGACAAATGGAGATCGATCTACCGTTGTGAAAGGATCGATTCTTGCTTGGTAGAGGTAGAAGGAGATCAATCTGTTTCCTTATGAGATCGATTTGTATGTTTGCTATTGTATACTCATTGCATTCTGGAGTCATGGGATCGATCTTCCATCCCTATGAGATCAATCCTTCTTCACTTGATATCGATCCAGCTCCTCAAAAACCCTTTTACTTATACTTCTGGGCTTACTAGATCGATCTCTCATCCTTGGAGATCGATCTGGCCTGCATAGATTTCACTACTACTGCATAAATTTGCAGGAAACTCAAGGCTAAACTTACCACAATCTGCTTTATAGACCATATTTCAATCCATACACATTTAAGACTTAAAAACTTTATCTTCATATACTTCATTAGATTTAGAAGTTGTGTATACATCGAAATATCATAACCACATTCACCAAATTATAAATCTCACATTGTAACCTCATAGCTAAAGTACATAGAATTCACAGGTCTCACAGAAACCATCAGATGCAAGCTCATGAATAGTTTTTATGTGAAAAAGACTGTTGTGGAGAAGTACGATGGAATGATTTTGCCAAAGACCCAAAAAAAGCTTCAGAAGAACAAAAAGTTCTTTTCAAGATACTAGCCTCAACCATCAACATAGAGAAAATTCCAGATAAAATACCTTAATAACCAGTTCACAATGGATTTTTTATGAAAGATCTTGTAGTTGCAGAAATTGGGAATTATGTGGTATCCCCTTGCGCACATGCCATTTCTGCCATTTGGTTCAACAACAAGAAAGCAGAAGATTATGTGGATGCTTATTATAGTGTGGAAACACAAAAAAGAATTTACAAGGAAGCCATCAATTCGATCGATGGTCAAACCTTATGGTCAAAATCAAATTATAAACCACTACCTCTTAATGTTGAAAGGAAACACTAGGTAGACCAAAACGTAAAAGAAGAAAGGAACCCGATGAGGTCAATAAATGAAACCAAGACCCAATCAAACTGAAGAAAAGTGGAGGCACAGTAACATGTTCAAAATGTGGTTAACAAGGATGTCACGACCCAAAAATCAGAGTAAATTTTTCGTTTTTCTTTCATAATTATCTGTCCTCTAATCGTGACCACACTTCACTAACAATTGGGCTATGCATCAATGCCAGTCCTACCATTCATTCACCATATAACTTAATTCCTTATTAAATGAAAGGTAAACACATGAGTTTTTCACTAATTCTTTCCCATTCATTTACAAATGTTTACAGTATCTATACATCCCCAAAAGTTACTTACAAACATGTTACTGTGCTATTCTTATTTAGATATAATATGTACAAATGTATATACCTCAAGTGATGGACAGCAGCGGATATCAGGAATGCAGTACTCAGTCGCCTCAAAGTTTACTGGAAATTATCTGTGTAGGAAAATGAAAGGGGTGAGCACATCAAACTCAGTAAGGCAATCCTACGAACAAGTAGGTAACCATACAACCTACATGAATGTGGTGCCATGCATAAACTACTCTTTCTCCACACATTTCAAAATAGATGCTACAATTCATGATGTCATGTAAAATAAGTTCACATATGGATTTCAAAGAGCATGGAAAATTCAACATGCAAATCCATTTAAATCATTTCATTCTCGTTAAAATTTCACAACACAGCCAGAACTCAACCCCTCCCTCGGGTGTTCCTGACTCACACAAAACCATGAAATCAAATACTTTTCAAAGCAATAGTAACATGCGATACAATGAATGTCATGTAAAACCAGTTTACATCACGCATGGGTTTAAATAGCATGAAAATAACGTCATGCAAGATTCAGTTTAAATTCCAGTTTCATTCTCATCAAAATCACATCTCAATCAGGATCCAACCCCTCCCTCAGGTGATCGAGACTCACACAAAAATCCACAAAACATGTTTATCAAAACATCAATTTATAACATGCGAGACTAGGCAATATATAAATATGTATCTCAAGCAAATAACTAGGACTATAGCCATATCCTCGTGATCCTACTACTATACGGATCCTGTGTGCGAGATCTCACCACTATCGGGAACCGCCCCGGGAGGTGGGTCAGTCCATCCCGTCAGTCCTACCCAATCACTCGCATCCGAAGATGCCACATAATCAACCCAACACGATACAGCATACTCCATGCTACTTGCATGGTACAACGTACTGAGTGGACCCATATTTCATATCAATAATCGTGCCTGTCTCAAAACGCACGTGCGAGCATATTTAATTGGTGTGACACATAGTCTACCGACGCTCCAAGCACGGCTCATCGTATGTCTCATAAAATTAGTGCGGGCGATGCTCCAGCACTCTCATAAAATCAAGGAAAATCTCGTGCGAGCAAAGCTCCAGCACGCGTTTCATACAATCTCATAAGATCTAGTGTGAGCTAAGCTCCAGCACTCTGTCAAAATCATGTAAAACTAGTGCGAGCTAGGCTCCAACACTGTGTAGTAAAAAAAACAAGTGAAAACCTGGTGCGAGTTAGACTCCAGTACCCTGTCACGAAAATCATATGAAAATCCGGTGTGAGTTAAACTCCAGCACCTATGCATGTAAAACTCTAGTGCGAGCCTTTGCTCCAGCACTAATGCATGCATCACACAAATCAAAACTCGTTCAACTTGAGCTATAGCACATCACATTTTTATAAAATCACATAGGTGACTCTGTTATCTCAAAACAATTTCCATAAGAAATCACATTGTTGAAAATATGCAATGCTGTGCATTTTTATTTAAAAGTTAGCCAGCTTACCCATGCATGTGTCAAAACACCTCAAAAAACAAGCAGGAACCTCTTGTTCTTGCTCCTCCCAACTTTTCCTAATTTTGGAAATTTTACCCTTCACAGGGGTATTTTAGTCATTTACCCATCCGGGCACCCAAAATTCTTATTTTAAATCTAGACCCTTCATACAATTTTAGGGAATGTAAATAATATCGAAATTGCATAAAGTTACTTCTAGCAGTTCGTAAAATTCCCTTACCTGAAATCACGCGTGAGCTTATCCCGTCTCGACCGTACCAGGTCTCTCAGTCCAATTCGCTCCAAACCAAGTCTACGGAGTTGCATATAACCACATATGGGGTTAATTCTAATATACTTAATAGTATTTCACTCTTACTGATCGAATCTAAAGCACTGGACCCGTTTTACTTTATTGGGCTAGATTGCACCTTAATGGGCCTCGACCCCTTTTTCAGCCTGTTTCCACTTATTAAATCCCTTCTTCGGGTCTATTGGGCTCATTTGGCTTATCAATACTCATCGGGCTTCATTCCAAACTCTTTGGATAGCCCGTATATTATTTACGACAATTTATTCAAAAATTCGAATTTAATCTATTTTATTACGAAAATAAATCCGTAATCTGAAAAATAAATTTCAATTGCGCAAGAATCATACAATTGTCGTAATGAGCTTTACTTACCCAAAATTATGCGATGGTGCACGAATCGGAGTTCCATCAGGCTCACGTACATGATTTATCGTCGAACTGCACAATTTTATATTAAATTCTGGGTTAATTTTCGATCAAATATAATTTTAAATTAAATTCTCAGAAATCAAATCGGTCACTTTTAACCTCTTACCGACTTACTCGAAGTCCGGTGTATCCCCGAAAATCTTCCCCTTTTTCCTTTTTCTCTTTTTCTTTCTTTTTCTCCCTTTTTCCTCTCCTTCTTGGCTGAACCGATACGGTCCGGTTCAGCACAGTGCACTCTCACTGAACCGGTCTGTACCGGTTCAGGCTTCCCTGTCGTCGTTCACCTCTTTTTCGACCAGTTCCCTGGCCATTTTTTACGCCAATCGGTGCGCCTAGAGCAAGGGAACGTTCGACTAGCCTTGGATCAGGTCAAAATCACACCAGTGGTCGTCGTTCCTCTTCTCCTCTTTTCGGCTTTAACTTCGTTGATCTGCTCCTCTCGCCGTCATCAGAGTGCGTCACTGGTACCGATGAGTTCGCACTGTAGCTGGCTTTCTTTGCTGGCCCTTGCCTGGTCGTCTGGTAGCCGGTGCTTCATCGAGCAGTGGTCGGCGCTCGGCTTGCTTCGTTTTCTCTGTTTCTTTCTTCAGAATCGCGATTTTTGCAATTCTGTTTTTTAATTATTTTATTATTATATTTATAATTTATTCTATTATTATTTTAATCATTAAAATATTATAAAAAATCCCAAAATATCTCTAAAAATTCATATTTTATTCATTAAATCAATAAATGAATTTATCAATCGTATTTTATCTTTTCGGTATATTTTTTCAATATTTTCGGGATAATTTTTCGATGTAAAAATTTTGATTAATTCCAATAAATTCATATCGTGATCAATTGGACTCGAAATTCAATAATTTCTCCTTTATTGATCAAGATTTCATAAATCCATATTTTTAATGAAATTTTCTTATCGAATTTATATCGAATTTTTATCTTTTGACCGTTTTACCCTTCTACACGTTCGGGACCAATTTAGGCCGACTTTCCTTCTTGGACCCACTATAATTTCTCATTTAAAATTTGTATCTCTGTCCGGACAATTCAAATCTCATAAATTTAATTTGAAATTCCTTAACTGTCCGTTTTCAGATTTTACGTACGTTCGACTACTTCATTCTTATTTATATGATCAAAATCATTCGTCTTATGATTCCATTAACATATAACAATATTCATACAATGTGTGAATCATAAGGAAATACGATAAAAATCGAGTCTTACATAATCTCCCCCACTTAAGAAATTTGGTCCTCCAAATTAGAACCAATTTAGTCTGTAAACCACTCCGAATATTTCATGCATATCATACTCTTACTCTCCAGCTCCTATTTAAATTCCTCTAAAGCGTAATACTGCGGAAGGACTTTAATTAGGGAGATCATCTTAAACCTCAACACCTTCTCCTTCCTGTTTAATACCCGAATCTCATTATACCTTTTGAAAGAGAAACTTTCAAACACACTGATTCACACTCGATGTATCCTCATGATCCCCATCTCTTATCAGCATAGCTTTTCTATCTGTTTTGAGGTGTTCTCATTCTCTCACAATCAACTGAACACCCTCAAAGGCTTATTATACTAGATCGGGAGCAATTTTCTATCTGTCACCCACTTCTTTCTATTCATTCGAAAAAGCAACCCTTACGGCCAAACAATGCTTCACACAATGTCATATCGATACTCGAGTGATAACTATCGCTGTGGGCAATTTAGCTAATAACAAATGATCATTCCAGGAGCTTCTAACATCAATTGCACACGTTCTTATCATATCCTCAAGAACCCGTACAGTCCTCTATGACTGACCATCTGTATGAGGACGGAACGTTGTGCTCACACTCAACTGGGTTCCCATGGCTTCCTGAAACATGTTCCCAGAAGTGGAAAGTGAAGCAGGAATCCCTATTTGATACAATACTCCCTAGAATACTACCTATTGTTCCACAATCTTCTTACTTATATAGATCTGCTCATGCACTCAGAGTATCTATGGCTTTCAAACTAGAAAGTGGGTAGACTCAATCAATCTATCGATCATCACTCAAGTAGCCTCGTAATTCCTACGGTCCTCTGTAACCTGCTCACACTTCCATGTCAGAATTGGTAGAGGCTGTAATAATCTTGCAGACTTCTAGTGCTCTACCTTAATCTACTGACATACGAAACACTTCGCCACAACTCTCCGATATCTCTCTCATGCCTGACCACCAATACCTTTTTTTGAAAATTTTGATATATTTTATTGCTCAGCGAATGCACTGTATATCCCAAATAGTGAGCTTCTATCATTAACAATCTCAACAGCTGTGGTCCTTGGGAGCCATTATTCTACCTCCAAACCTCAGTAAGTCATCATCACTCACTGTGAACTCTGTCACGGTACCCATTTGAATCTAACTAACACTATCAACACCCTGTCGATTATCACGCTAAGCCTATCAAATCCAATCAACCAAATCTGGTTCTAACATCAGGCTAGCTATCACATAATCACGGTCATCATTTGAAGGGATCACATCACTACTGAGGCTCACAAACTGCTTTACAGCTCACGCTCCCTGACCATTACCATCTCATGGCTCTTTTTGCTCAAAGCATTAGCCACTATATTAGCCATTTCTTGGGTGGTACAATATCTCATAATCATAATCATTTAGAAGCTCAAACCCTCTTTGTTATTTCATTTCATTTCTTTTTATGAAAACAGATACTTGGGGCTTTTATGATCAGTTCATACCTTAAATTTCTCACCGTAAAAGTAGTGGCGCCATACCCTCAGTGCATTACTACAGCTACCAACTTTAAATCATGGGCCAGATAGTCCTTTCATGGTCCTTGAACTGTTTGGATCCATACGTGACTATCATCTCATTTTGCTTCAACACACAACCCAATCTTGGTTTCAAGACATCCATATACCCTGAGAAACCTCTTAATCTGTTGGGTATGGTGAGAATAAATGCGATGGTCAGTTCATACTTCAATACACCAAAACTCCTATCACGTATCATCCCATTCAAATACAATTTTTTTCTAAGTTAAATGTGTTAATAAAGTAGTCCATTTCGAGAACTCTCAACAAATCATCTGTAAAAACAATTTCCAATTGTTGCTTATGATTTTCCCTAGACTTTAAATATACCAAAAATATCATCAATAAGGATGATAACAAATCGGTCCAGGTAAAGTTTAAATACCTTATTCATCAATGCCCTAACAAGTACAAAGAATTGTCTTAGGTACATCCACATTCTAAATTCTCATCGGATAAAACCCAGACTTCCAATCGATCTAAAAAAGTTTTGCGCCCTTCGCAACTAACCCAATGGATCATCAATAGTAGAATGAAATACTTATTCTTACGCTGATCTTGTTCGATTCGATAAATCAAGTCTAGTTTTCAGCTTTTAGGATCACTACCACAGAACAAATATATGTATGAGAAAAGAACCTCATCGTAGTTGAGTTCCACTAAATATTTGAATCACCCATAGCCTTGACCTATGCACGCATAAACGTATAATGTCATTTCGAAATCGCTTCTGTTTAAGATATTAACCCACGTCATTTCCTTTTTCTTATATTAATGACTTTTATAAAATTTTAATTTTTAAACCTTCATGATTAATCGAATTCTATATTTCTTTCTCGTACAAGTAAAGGTATCCTAATTTTAAATGTATATATTACGACTGTCGATTTCAATTTATAGGTTATGTGTACTTCTAGACGCTGTCAAGTCTTCAGGCGGGGAGGTATTTTGAAATACCTTTATTAACTCTCAGACTTAATCACATGAATTGGTTGTGGGTATACCCCTCTTATCCTTGGTCACAATTCATATTCACTACATATCGTTTAATCCAAATTTCTTCACATATCAGAGATATTGTTACCTTGCATACGCCTTTTATTCCAATATATCTTGTATTCAATATCAATCACATCTCAGAGCTTATCTCATTTCGTATATCAACTATAACAAAACTCTTTCATTACTTGTTAAAACTTAATGTACACTTTTCTAGGGTGAAACATCGCTATCTTAGAATAGCAATTTCAACAACATTGTTTACAGCCAATATTTCATAGAATGAGATTTGTCCGCATGTTCCTTTCCCCCACTTTCAACTTACAATCTCTATCGACATATTCAATTAGCAGACTATCCTTCATTGGGGTGTTAACTATCCGTATTTCGCCTAATGATATAGGCTTCACATATTTCACTAACTTATATGCAAATGACGACGCTATGAATAAATGTGTAGTACGAGGACCAATTAAAATAATTGCTTCAATATTAACAATCAAGATGGTACCTTACACCACATCAAATGAAGTATCAATAGTGTCCTGGTCCAAGGCATACACTCGCCCTTATTTAACCGTCTATTTTTGTGGTAACTACCACACATCTAACACTGCCCATTAGAAGGTCGGGGTCCTCCAATCACAATATCTGTGTAAGCGCTGAAACTAGATAAACTGGGGCTTGCCAATCATCTTATCCCATAACTCACTAACTCTAAATTTCCTACCAAACCGCCTTTTTCCCGCTTTGACATCTCTGTTATCCACTATTTCCTTTTTGTCTCTATTTTGGCCATTATTGCCTTTCTCAAACTCAGAGGCCTACAATTCCTAATCTTATTCACGCACTGTGATCTGCGCACTGCCTCATTGTAAATAGTGATATCTAACGGACCAATCAACTTTGATAGACGGTCTGAGTCTTTCCATGACTTTTGAACCTTTCGATTCTCACTATTCATAATGTCAGATTATACCTACCCAGGGATGTAAATTGAGATTCATACTCGTCAATTGACCTGCTCCTCTGAGTCAGAGTAAGGAACTCTATCCGTAAATTCCCTTGAACAATGTCCGAATATACTGTCTCTGTGCATCCAAAATTATCTCTCATATCAGTCCTGGATGTCTAACTCTTAAAATGGGTCGAGCGGATTTCTACAAATACTCTGCCTCGCCTTTCAACATAAACGTATTTAAAAGTCACTTTCTCGGTCGACATACACTGAAAGAATCCATACAACTTCGCTATCTCATTCACCCAGTCCTCAGTAACTATTAGTTTCTTTACTTTGCTAAATACCAGAGGGGTGTGAGAATTTCTATAGTCTGAGGAATCTGTTCAGGCTTTACCCTGCTTATCCTCAACTACCTGCATAGACTGAGTAAACAACTCTAAAATATTTTCTACACTCCACTTCATCCTCGTGAAGCGTGTCCCAATATTGTTTGGTCTCTTTATAGGACCTTATGGAGTATGCTCAACATCAATCTCCACCTCAACCTCCTCATGGGTCTCATGGGTTGTCTCAGCACGACTAGCAGGCTCAGGCCTACCTCTATGGCCTCTGCCTCGTGCCCTACCTCTTCTACCGCGACTGGTGTTCGACATAATGCCCAAATCCTGCATTCTCAACCATTTCTTAGTTAAAACCCATCTCAATATACACGATTGAATCTAACCAAGCACAGTAACATAGGGATGTAATTTCCTAAATACTGACACTGACACACATCAGACCAATTTCGCTCTGATACCAATATTTATCATGACCCAAAAATTAGAGTAAATTTTTCATTTTTCTTTCATAATTACCTGTCATCTGATCGTGACCACATTTCACTAACAATTGGGTTGTGCGTCAATGCCAGTCCCACCATTCGTTCACCATATAACTTAATTCCTTATTAAAGGAAAGGTAAACACATGAGTTTTTCACTAATTCTTTCCCATTCATTTACAAATGTTTACAGTATCTATACATCCTCGAAAGTTATTACAAACATGTTATTGTGCTATTCTTATTTAGATATAATATGCACAAACGTATATACCTCAAGTGATGGGCAGCAGCGGATATCAGGAATGCAGTACTCAGTCACCTCAAAGTTTACCGGAAATGATTTGTGTAGGAAAATGAAAGGAGTGAGCACATCAAGCTCAGTAAGGCAATCCTACGAACAAGTAGGTAACCATACAACCTACATGAATATGGTGCCATGCATAAACTACCCTTTCTCCATACATTTCAAAATAGATGCTACAATTCATGATGTCATGTAAAACAAGTTCACATATGGATTTAAAAGAGCATGAAAATTTTAACATGCAAATCCATTTAAATCATTTCATTATCTTTAAAATTTCACAACACAGCCAAGACTCAACCCCTCCCTCGGGTGTTCCTGACTCACACAAAATCATGAAATCAAATGCTTTTCAAAGCAATAGTAACATGCGATACAATGAATGTCATGTAAAACCAGTTTACATCACGCATGGGTTTAAATAGCATGGAAATAATGTCATGCAAGATTCAGTTTAAATTCCAGTTTCATTCTCATCAAAATCACATCTCAGTCAGGATCTAACCTCTCCCTCGGGTGATCCAGACTCACACAAAAATCCACAAAACATGTTTCTCTAAACATCAATTTATAACATGCGAGACTAGGCAATATATATATGTATCTCAGGCAAATAACCAGGACTATGGCCATACCCTCATGATCCCACTGGTACAGGGATCTTGTGTACGGGGTCTCACCACTATCGGGAACCGCCCCGGGAGGTGGGTCAGTCCATCCCATCGGTCCTGCCCGATCACTCGCATCCGAAGATGTCACTTGCATCTGAAGATGTCACATAATCAATCCCAGCACGGTACAATGTACTCCACGCAACTTTCACAGTACAACGTACTCCGTGGACCCACATCTCATATCAATAATTGTGCCTGTCTCAAAACACACGTGCAAGCATATTTAATCGGTGTGACACACAGTCTACCCGACGCTCCAAGCACGGCTCATCGTATGTCTCATAAAATCAGTGCGAGCGATGCTCCAGCACTCTCATAAAATCAAGGAAAATCTCGTGCGAGCAAAGCTCTAGCACGCATTTCATAAAATCTCATCAGATCTAGTGCGAGCTAAGTTCCAACACTCAGTCAAAATCTTGTAAAACTAGTGCGAGCTAGACTCTCGCACTGTGTCGTAAAAAAACAAGTGAAAATCTGGTGCGAGTTAGACTCCAGCACCCTGTCACAAAAATCATATGAAAATCTGGTGCGAGTTAGACTCCAGCACCTATGCATGTAAAACTCTAGTACGAGCCTTTGCTCCAGCACTAATGCATGCATCACACAAATTAAAACTCGTTCGAGCTGAGCTCTAGCACGTCACATTTTCATAAAATCACATAGGTGGCTCTGTTATATCACGACCCAAATTACCTAAAAATCAGAGTAAATTTTTCACTTTTTCATTTCCTTACCCGTCGTGAACAGTTACACTACTAAACAGTTGGGTTATGATTCGGTGTTAGTCACCTCTCACCTATTTACCTTTCCATTTTCATATTTCATTTACATATCAATTTATTTAAACTAAATACATCCCCAATATTACATCCATGTACAGTACTGTACCTCTATATGTTCAGATACAAAAATTATACAAATGTGTATACCTGGTTTTGATAAGAAGCAGCGGATATGACTACTGTCGTTCTCTTCAACTGAATGTACCCTGTGGGGTGGAAAATGAAAGGGTGAGTATAAACAGCTCAGTAAGGCAATAATGTAAGCAGGTAGATAACTATACTATCTATATGCTGATAATGTCGTGATATAAAATCCTTTATATTTTGAGCATGAGGAATGACTAAAACGATGCCACATGTATGTATATATCGTATAGGAGAAATCATGAAATTGACATATAAAACACACATGGAAAAATCATCATGTATGACATCTCATGCTCGTCACATTAAAACTTATTAGTTTCATCATAAACTCATCACTTTAAAACTCATTTGTTTACTCACAAAACTCATCACTTTAAAACTCATTTGTTTCATTATAAAACAACCACATCAAGGCTAAACCCATCTCTCGGGAATACCTTGATTCATTAAATCGCATTTCGTTTAAAAACATAAATCGGGACCTTACCCCTCCATCGGGTTTGTCCTGGTCTATCCAGACCGTATGATATCATGTGAGGCATGTAGGTTACTGTATGAAAATCGAGGACTATGGTCATACTTTGTCCCTGTGATCCCAGGCTACACGGATCCCGATGTGCGGGGTATCACAACTGCAACGGGAGGTGGGGTCAATTCCTACCCGCCAGAATAGCAAGTAACATCATAGAGTCATCATGACTGCACTGTACAGCGTACTCCGTGTGACATACATGATACATCGTACTCCGTGGACCCATATCATAGTCTGGGGGTGCCTGCCGTAGGTCTTACCCATCCTAATACTATGTCGATAACCAACCCATGTCTCAAAGTATACGTGCAAGCATCTCAACTCTCTGTGACACACAGTCTACAGGAGGCTTCCGCACGAATATATGCATGTCAACTCATGTCTAGTGCGAGCGAAGCTCCAGCACCACGCTATGCATATCATGATATCTAAAATCTCGTGCGAGCGAAGCTCCAACACGGTTTTGTGCACACACAAATTTCTCGTACGAGCAATGCTCCAGTACGGCTTTTCATGAGAAATAAATCAGTAAACTTGAGTGCGATAAAGACTCTAGCACTCTTTTTATTCATGTAAATACGATAGGTGGCTCAATCTTGATAAAATATCTTTTAAAATAGTAACTGGTACAAACCGGTATCCTTTCGTATAATTCAAGAAATCAACAGCCAACCTATGTGTAAAATTTGCTTAAACCAAAGCAATACATTCATATAAAGCATCAAAACATGAAAATCATGTAATTTATACTACCCTTTTTGTAAATTTTACTATTAGGGGCAAAATCGTCTTTTTCTTTATTCACCTAAGCCCCGATTTTCATAAAATTATCACTTCATTTTCTAAATACTTTAAGTAATTCTAGACCTTGTAATTCCCCTCAAAATTACGTATAGGTATCTCTATGCACTTACAAAATTCCCTTACCTCGATTCTCGTCGAGCGCGTATCTAAATTCCACTGTCGGAGGCTCGTCCGATCCGATTTGCTGCTAATCCAGTCTCTGGGGCTGCAGATAATTATTTATCATGTCAATTTAACCCAATAAATATAATTCTCCTGTTTACTATAGTCGATTTAACTAATTGGGTCAATTTACTCTTATTGGGCCCAATCGCACGTTAATGGGCCTCGACCCATTTTCAGCCCGTTTCTACTAATTAAATTCCTTCTTCGGGCTTACTGGTTACCAATAATCATCTGGCTTCGTTCCAAACTCATTGGATAGCCCATACACTATTTACGATAATTACTGTAAAATTCCGAATAACATTCCTTTTTATACAGAATTATTCCGTAAATTTCGTAAAATAATCGAAACTCTGTATTAAATGACTTTAATTGTCGGGATTAAAATATACTTACCCAATATGATGCGGGATACAAAAAATCGGAGCTCAATCGGCTCTCGTTTGGGCTTTGTCGTACAACTGCACAATTATTATATTTAATCTCGGGTTAATTTTCGATCAAATATAATTTAAATAAATTTCTCGAAATTTAAATCGATCACTTTTGACCTCTTACCGACTTACCCGAAGTCCAGTGTATCCCCAAAAATTCTTTCCCTTTTTCCTTTTTCTCCCTTTTTCCCTTCTTTCTTGGCTGAACTGGTTCAGTACGATTCAAACCGGTTCAGACCGGTTCGGTTCAGCTAGTTCAGTCTGGTTCACCTCTTTGCTGAACCGGTCCATACCGATTCAGACCTTCTCGCCGCCGTTCACGGCGTTTTCGGCCGGTTCTCGGGCCATTTCTAGCTCCATTCGACGCGCCATCACCTGGGAGTTCAAAATCGGGCCTCGGTGTGGGTTGAAACGGCACCATCGCCGGCGAATCTTTCCTTCTCCCCCGCGGCTGTCACCTCTCAATCCGACGAATTTTGACGGTTTCACCGATCGGTACCGGTCTCAAAAGAACCGGCTTCTCTTCCCGATCACATCCGTACCCTCCGTTCGAGCCCAGCTGCCGTGGATCACCGGGATCGAGCTTCTTTCTCCCGTCGGTTTCTCCTCCTCCGTTCGCCGGATTCGGCTATCCTTGGTGCACGTCGCCGGTGCCCAAAGCTTCGCCGGTGGCCGTGGATCGGAGGGGCCACGCGCGGGTCATCCTCGGTTTCTCTCTTCTTCTCTCTCCCCGACCAATTTTTTTTATCCCTTTTTTTTTACAATTATTATTATTTTTGTTTATTATTATTTATAAATTAATTTATTATTATTTTATTCATTAAAATAGTCAAAAATATTCAAAATATCTACAAAAATTAATTTCTTTATTCCAAATAGATTTATTTAATTTTATTTAATTAATTTATTATATTTTTAACCCTTTTTCGGGTATAATTTCTTCGTATTTTATGGATATTGTCCCGAGTGACTTTTCGGTTAATTCTAGTAAATTCATATCTTGATCAATTTAACCCGAAATTTAATTATTTCTTCGTTATTGATCAAGATTCTCAAATCCATTATTTTTAATTAAATTTTTTTATCGAATTTATTCTGAATTTTGGTCTTTTGACCGTTTTGCCCTTGCACGTGTTCGGGATTTAATTTAACCTGACTTCCCTTCACAAATACTAATTCATTTCGCATTTTAAATCCTTATTTCCAATCTGAATCTCATTCGTTTAATTTTGTGACCATTTTCATCTCTCATAAAAATTTACGATTAATTTTCGAGTCTTACATGTTATTTCAAAAAAATTTCCACAAGAAATCACATTATTGAAAATATTCAATGCTGTGCATTTTTATTTAAAAGTTAGCCAGCCTACCCATGCATGTGTCAAAACACCACAAAAACAAGCAGAAATCTCTTATTCTTGCTCCTTTCAACTTTTTCTAATTTTGGAAATTTTACCCTTCATATGGGTATTTTGGTCATTTGCCTATCCGAGCACCCAAAATTTTTATTTTAAATCTAGACCCTTCATACAATTTTAGGGAATGTAAATGATGTCGAAATTGCGTAAAATTACCTCTAGCAGTCCGTAAAATTCCTTTACTTGGAATCACGAGCGAGCTTATCCCGTCTCGACCGTACCAGGTCTCTCAGTCCAATTCGCTCCAAACCAAGTCTACGAAGCTGCATATAACCACATATTGGGTCAATTCTAATATACTTATCAGTATTTCACTCTTACTGATCGAATCTAAAGCACTGGACCCATTTTACTTTATTGGGCCTGATTACACCTTCATGGGCCTCGACCCCTTTTTCAACCCGCTTTCACTTATTAAATCCCTTCTTTGGGCCTATTGGGCACATTTGGCTTATCAATACTCATCAGGCTTCGTTCCAAACTCTTTGGATAGCCTGTATATCATTTACGACAATTTATTCAAAAATTCAAATTTAATCTATTTTATACAGAAATAAATCCGTAATCCGAAAAATAAATTTCAATTGCGCAAGAAACATATAATTGTCTTAAATGAGCTTTACTTAACCGAAATTATGCAATGGTACACGAATCGGAGTTCGATCAGGCTCACGTACGTGATTTATCGTCGAACTGCATAATTTTATATTAAACTTTGGGTTAATTTTTGATCAAATATAATTTTAAATTAAATTCTCGAAAATCAAATCGGTCACTTTTAACCTCTTACAGACTTACCCGAAGTCCCGTGTATCCCCGAAAATCTTTCCCTTTTTCCTTTTTCTCTTTTTCTTTCTTTTTCTCCCTTTTTCCTCTCTTTCTCGGCTGAACCAGTCCGGTCTGATTCAACACAGTGCACTCTCACTGAACCGGTCTATACCGGTTCAGGCTTTCCCGTCGTCGTTCACCTCTTTTTCGATCGGTTCTCGAGCCGTTTCTGGCACCAATCGGTGTGGCTGGAGCAAGGGAACGTTCAGCTAGCCTTGGATCGAGTTGAAATCACACTGATGGCCGCCATTCCTCTTCTCTTTTCGGCTTCAACTTCGCCGATCTGCTCCTCTCGCCGTCGTCGGAGTACTTCACTGGTACCGATGAGTTCGCGTGGTAGCTGGCTTTCTTCGTCTGCCCTTGCCTAGTCGTCTAGTCCCCGGTGCTTCGTCAGGCAGTGGTCGACGCTCGGCTTGCTTCGTTTTCTTTGTTTCTTTCTTCAAAATCGCGATTTCGCGATTCTGTTTTTTGTTTTTTTAATTATTTTATTATTATATTTATAATTTATTTTATTATTATTTTAATCATTAAAATATTATAACAAATCTCAAAATATTTCCAAAAATTCATATTTTATTCATTAAATGAATAAATGAATTTATTAGTCTTATTTTGTCTTTCCAGTATATTTTTCTAATATTTTTGGGATAATTTTTCGATGTAAAAATTTTGATTAATTTCAATAAATTCATATTTTGATTAATTGGACTCGAAATTCAATAATTTCTCCTTTATTGATCAAGATTTCCTAAATCCATATTTTTAATGAAATTTTCTTATCAAATTTATACCGAATTTTGGTCTTTTGACCGTTTTACCCTTCTACACGTTCGGGAACAATTTAGGCCGACTTTCCTTCTTGGATCCACTATAATTTCTCATTTAAAATTCGTATCTCTGTCCGGACAATTCAAATCTCATAAATTTAATTTGAAATTTCTTAACTGTCTGTTTTCGAATTTTACGTACGTTCGACTACTTCATTCATATTTATATGATCAAAATCATCTGTCTTATTATTCCATTAACATATAACAATATTCATACAATGTGTGAATCATATGAAAATACGATAAAAATCAGGTCTTACAAAGGACATAATACAAGGTCTTGCAAGATCAACATAATAGATGTAAGTGTTTGTTTATGTATGTTAGTGGTTTTTTAGTAGTTTATATGTTCAAGGATGCAACCACTAAAGTTTTTGTTTATTATTGTCTTTAGGGTAATAGAGATGAGTTTGAACAAGCTTCTTTTTAGCAAGAAGAGCCATTTGTGCAGTAAGGAGGAGAACCATCTATACTAAACCAAACTCCTACTACTCAAAGTGAGGTAAATGATTAGTATCTAATAATTTTGCTTTACTTGTACTCATTTAAGAATTTTACTTGGCAAGTTATTGCTATTGATCCCATATTGAATGCCTATAAAAGGAAAAAAAACTTACTTCGAGGTACATGACTCATTCAAAAGCAACCCTATCAGTTGCTAAAAACAAAATTGCTAAGAAAAGTCAAAGCACAATGACATGATCGACATGTGGTCACTAGGGATACAATATAAGGCCTTGTAAGAATAGCAAAATTGAGGTAAGTGTTTATCTATGTAGTTTAATTTTTTTATAGTTTGTTAAATGAAACACCTATAGATTTGTTGTCGATTCTTAACTTTAGGGCAACATAATGGATGCTCAATAGCAAGGCTCATATTTTGTACTATGATGATCATCTATTCAGCAAGGAGAAGAACCTACTCAGTATAGAAAACCATATTCACTTAGTAAAGTCACTGTGAGGTGGATGATTGATGTAAGTTCTTTTTTATTTTATTTTGAATTAAAATTTCAAAAATTTTTTACATGATGATGTTGCTGAATATTTAAAATTTTTCTATTTGTAAGGGTTCAAGTCAAACTGTTGTTCATCACCAAAATCGAGATGCAAAGTGGAGTGCTCAACCAAACTCCAAATCCCACTCTAAACCCTGCAATTGCTATAAACCAAGCTCAAAGGAAATTTTCAGTAAAACATGGTGTGCAGAAGAAATGAAAAAACTTAATCATGACTTTTTTGCATTTTGTACTGATTTTTTATAGACAAGTTGGATAGAAAGAACCAATAAGGATGTTGAGGCATTACATTTTAGTTAAATGTTTTTTATGTTTTGGGTTTAGCTACCTTTACAGTGCTCAAGTTGTATATTTTTCAGATAGAGCAACATCTATAGTTAGATGATCAAAATGTAAACATCACTAATATATTTATAAAATGTTTTGTTTCTTGACAATCTTTGCCTTTCATGAACATAGAGCAAAATGTAAACAGGTTTTCATATTTCCATTGTGTACATTTCATAATTTACACAAATAAAATCAAATCAAGCAATCCATTTACACAAAGCAATCAAGTCAGGCAGTCCATATTCCATCCATGAATAGGAACCAATTTCATTCATGTCTACAAAACTTAGGATACATTGTTAAGCCAATCAATTTACAGAATTCAAGTTGGTCATCTAGACAGATAACCAACTTAAAAAAGGTACAGTCTTAAAGCCCCTAAAATAATTAAACTCTTAAGCCTCAACAAATTATATTTATAACTAAAACTATAAAACTCTAAAGTCCTATGACTAAAACATTATAACATCATCAGAACCCCTAGCTACATTCTTCCTACCAATTCATTTGAGTTTGGATTCATTTCTTTCCCAGCAACAACATACAATAACTATGAACAAAAACAGAAAAATCCACTTCCACCGCCCACTACCATCATTGTAGGTCTTGTTATTATTTCTAAATATTTTCAAATGTTACTCCATTCTTCGAACCCTCCTCAACAATTCGATAATAACAAATCTCAAATGCTTATCAACTAAAGGATCCAACCATTGAAAATATTCGCATGCCATATTCTGCTGTAAAAAAAAAAAAGAAAAAAAAAACTCCATAACTATTAAACCAATTCACAAAATAGTAATTTAAAAAAAAAAACACAATAAACAAATCATACTCCATAATTGCTGCAAATCAAAAACCTTCTTCCCGGGTTATTGTCCATCCATGACGTCTTTATCGAAGATTGTTCATCACAATGGAAAACAAGAAGCTCCTTAATGTAAGCCATCCTTCTTTCTAACGTTAATGTTATTTCCCAACTTTGTTATCTCCCTTCTTCATTTTCTCTCTCCTACCTCTGCCAAGCCCTTTTTTTCTTATTCCTTTGTTAGATTATCTGTCTATTTCCCTTTACTACTTCCTCTGCTCAACAAAGGTCAACAATGTTTTTTTTTAATTATTAGGAATATGTTCAAATGATTGAAAAGAATTTAAGGTTTTTTAAAAACGATTTTAATTTTGTTTTTTACTTCTTACTTATCCACGTCAGCAAAAACAAGTGATGAATGGGAACACATGTAAGGCATGTATAGTCCAACTGGCATTTAAAAGCTGAATTGACAGTTTAACTGACGAAAAGATCAATTTGTTGCAATAGTGTAACGTTGGGGACCAATTTGTTACGTTTTAAAGTCTAGAGATTAATTTTTTATGCGGCCCAAACTATAAAGACCACATGTGCAATTTACTCAACTTTCGTAACGCCTTAAACACCTTTGCTAATTGTTTTTACGGGGTTCTCCTTCTTTTCTCTTCAAGATCATATCGTCCACACAGGCTTCTGTGGTATTCCCTAAGGGATAATTAACAAAATAAATTGAGGATTTAATTAATTAATTAATTAGGAAATTAAGCACAAATAATTCTATTTTCATAGAATTATCGTACCCCCAAACTTTAGTTTTTGCTTGTCCTCAAGTAAAACAAAATTCATGCAGGAATGACAAGTACCAACATAATAATTTCTCCAATATTATCCTCAAAGAAAAAGTACAGACTATGATCTTAAAGACTCACAATTACAAGTCCGACATTCAGAATCATTCAATCATAAGTCCTAACCCAAATTGGACTCCTCGAGTGTGTGTAAAAATGTCAAAGCCACTACTCAGTATATTACCCGGATCAGATTATGCAAACATAGTGAATGCAAAGTCAATGACAAGTGATCATTCCCATAAGTTTGTTTTTCACTTCTCTCTCCACTAATGTGGTCACACTTAACCAAAGATCAATAGGACTTCATTAAGCTTGTAATGTAAGGCTGGGGCTAAGGTATGATAAAGTCGATTTAGGTTTAATTACCCCTTAACATGCATTACTTCTAGGATCTTAATGTAAGAGCTCAAATCATTTCCCCCAAACTTATTTATTTCACTAAACTTTTTATTCTATTTTTGTATTTTTCTTCTTTCTTCTTTTCTTTTTCTTTTTCTTTCTTTTTTATTTTATTTTTTATATATATACTCCTTCACTATCACTTAATACCCATATGTATATAGCTCACAATATATCCCAATGACTTTTCATGCTTTCTGGGTAAGGGATAGGAACAGAGTATTTAAGCTAAGGAAAAAAATAAACAAGTGTATTTACAGAGAAAAACTTATTTAGCCCAAATGGGTGACTAGGGGTAGAATATGTACAAAGATGGCTAGAAAGACTCAAATGATCTAAAGATGACCTAAATCATCTCTCTAATTAAGAGTGATATAATATTTCACCTCGAGATCAGATCAAACAAATTCTAGAATATGATGCACAAAATCAACTGAACAATGCAATCCTAAGTACACATAAGCTTACTCTAAATAAATATATCGATTCATGACATGACATGTGCATAAGATGAGGCAATCACAATCAGAATTAAGACAAATTCAAGAATTCAACTTCATGCTTTTCCTATAGTCATGCTTCTTATTCAATCAAAGTCAGACTAAATCATAGGGTCATATTATCGGAATATGGGAAAACTACATGCTAAGTACTAAATCACCCTAAAATCAAACAATTTAAGCTCATAAATTTGAAAAAAAATTTAAAAATTCTTTCTCATATTTTCAAAAAATTTTTGAAAATTTTCTAATTTTTCCCAAAATTGCTCAAGTGATATCCCCTCCCCCAAACTTAAAGTGCACAGTGTCCTCAGTGTGCAGATAATATAAGAATTTAAGCTCAAGAACAGAGTACTCCCCTTTCTGATGATGATGAACAATTGAAACTTGATTGAGGACATAATACTGTAAAAGCAATTTGTAAAACAAATAAAGAAGAAACAACAGAAAAGAAAAAAGAACTGTACAAAAAGTGCAAAGAAAAATGAAGCTAAGTAGCAGGATCAGAAGTAGGAGGGTCAACTAAAGTTGTCACAGAGTGCTGTCGATCAAATCCTCCCCCGAAATAATGTTTCAGTCTACCCCCATTAACCTTAAAGGGTTGTTTCAGAGTCTCATCCATAATTTCAATGGCTTCATGTGGGAATACTTATGTAATGGTAAAGGGTCCTGACCATCTAGACTTAAGCTTTCCTAGAAACAACTTCAAGCGTGAATTAAATAACAGAACTTGTTGACCTGGCTCGAAGTGTCTCTCCTTGATTTTCCTATCATGCCATCGCTTAGTCTTTTCCATGTAGAGCTTGGCATTCTCATAAGCCTGCAACTTGAACTTATCTAACTGATTGAGCTGTAGCAGCCTCTTCTTTCCTGCTGCATCTAAATTGAAATTTAGGTTTTTAAGGGCCCAATAGGCCTTGTGCTCAAGCTCCACTGGTAAATGACAGGCCTTACCATAAACAAGCTGATAAGGGGACATTCCTAAAGGCGTTTTGAAGGCTGTCCTATAGGCCCAAAGTGCATCATCTAACCTAATGGACCAGTCCTTCCTACTTGGTTTCACTGTTTTCTCCAATATCCCTTTAATTTCCCTATTGGACAACTCTACTTAGCCACTCGTCTGTGGGTTATAAGCAGTGACTACCTTATGTTTGACCCCATATTTCTTTAAAAGCCCGTCAAAACTTCGATTACAAAAGTGGGATCCTCCATCACTAATGATAGCCCTAGGTGTGCCAAATCTTGTGAAAATGTTCTTCTTCAAAAACCTTAACACCACCTTGGCATCATTAGTCGGTAAAGCCATCGCTTCAACCCATTTTGACACATAGTCTACAGCCACTAGAATATAGAGATTGCCATATGAATGAACAAAAGGTCCCATGAAGTCAATTCCCCACACATCAAAGAGCTCTACTTCTAAAATATTAGTCAGAGGCATCTCATTTCGTTTAGAAATATTACCTACCCTCTGACATCTATCACATTTCAATACAAAGTAGTGGGCATCCTTAAATAACGTGGGCCGGTAATATCCAGATTGCAAAACCTTGGCAGCTATCCTTTCTCCTCCAAAGTGCCCTCCATAATCAGAAGAATGGCAATGTCTAAGTATATCTTCTACTTCTTCCATGGGGACCCACCTCCTTAAAATCTGGTCTTTACATTGTTTGTACAGGAAGGGTTCATCCCAAACATAATACTTAACATCACTCAAAAACTTTTTCTTTCGCTGGGCAGTCAAATCAGGTGGCATCACATTGCTCACCAGGTAATTCACAAAATCAACGTACCAGAGCAATTTAGAATGCCTAAAAGTAAATAACTGCTCATCAGGAAAGGACTCATTAATAGCTATACCATCTTCTTTGAGTCCACTCTCTAATCTAGATAGATGGTCAGCAACTTGATTCTCCGTTCCTTTCCTGTCCTTAATCTCCAAGTCAAACTCTTGTAGTAAGAGGATCCATCTAATCAGTCGAGGCTTTGCATCCTTCTTGGAGACTAAGTACTTAATGGCAGCATGATCAGTATAAACTATTACCTTAGTACCAATGAGATAGGAGCGAAACTTATCAAAAGTAAATACTACAACTAACAACTTATTCTCGGTAGTAGCATAGTTCAACTGGGCCTCATTCAGAGTTTTTCTTGCGTAGTAGATAGCATAAAAGACTCTTCCTTTTCTTTGTCCTAGTACAGCCCTAGCAGCATAATCACTTGCATCACACATAAGCTCAAAGGGTAAACTCCAATCCAGAGATATGATTACAGGGGCTGTAACTAATTTTTCCTTCAAAGTCTTAAATGCTCCTAAGCATCGTTCATCAAAGAAAAATGTAGTGTCTTTTTCCAGGAGATTACATAAAGGCTTAGATATTTGAGAAAAATCCTTAATGAACCTTCTGTAAAATCCTACATGGCCTAGGAAACTTCTAATTTCTTTAACAGAGGTAGGGGAAGGTAACTTCTCAATAATTTCCACCTTAGCTTTATCCACTTCTATCCCCCTAGCAGAAATTTTATGCCCAAGCACTATACCTTCTTTCACCATAAAGTGGCATTTCTCTCAATTAAGCACTAAATTTGTTTCTTCACACCTTCTCAATACTAATGCCAAATTATGCAAACACAATTCAAAGCTATCCCCGATTACAGAAAAATCGTCCATGAAAACCTCAATAAAATGCTCCACCATATAATGAAATATGGCCATCATGCAACGCTGGAAGGTAGCGGGTGCATTGCACAGGCCAAAAGGTATTCTCCTAAAAGTAAATGTCCCATAGGGATAAGTGAAGGTAGTCTTTTCTTGATCTTCTAGGGCTATAGCTATCTGATTGTACCTAGAATATCCGTCTAGCAAGCAATAAAATTTGTGACCAGCTAATCGATCTAACATTTGGTCAATAAAGGGTAAAGGGAAGTGGTCTTTTTTTATGGCTTTGTTGAGTTTCCTATAGTCCATGCATACTCGCCAACTAGTGACAGTCCTAGTAGGGATGAGCTCATTATTCTCATTTTCAATCACTGTCATCCTTCCCTTCTTAGGGACACATTGTATTGGGCTCACCCAGGCACTGTCGAAAATGGGATAGATGATCCCTGCATCTAACCACTTAATGATCTCCTTCTCGACAACTTCTTTCATTACAGGGTTCAATCGACGTTGGTGCTCTACGGATGACCTATACCCCTCCTCCAGTAGTATCTTACGCATACAGATAGAGGGACTAATACCCTTAAGATCAGAGATAGACCAACCTATAGTGTTGGCTCTACCGAGAGGGGGGGTGAATCGGTTTTCTAACAATTATGGCAAATTAAAAATTAATCACAATTTAATCACAAATGATAATGAGCAATATAGTGCAGTATAATAATTTAATGCAGAGTAGGGAAGAGAGAAACAAACACAATCGTTTATAGAGGTTCGGCCAAACTCTTGCCTACGTCCTCTCTCCTTGACCTTCTTGTCAAGTGTTTTCTTTCTCTCTATCAATAGAGCTTACACAGTTCCTTTTTGCAGGTTAAGGAATAACCTCTCTACCCTTAGCAATACAGAAAAAGTATTCAGCCTCTTACAATTTACTCTCACTGAGGAACAATCCTCTTCTCTTCTAAGATAAGACTGAATACAATATAATGCTTTGAAGTGGTAAGACAAATGTAGCTTTTTGCACTTAAGCTTTTACAATGATTCTCAATGAATGAGCAATAGGGACACAAAGAATGAAAGAATTAAAGCTTGAGAATGTTTGGAATATGCAGCAATAGTATCTACCTTCTCTTTGTCTTCAATGCTTGGTTTTATACTGAAGGATTGGTAGTTGGAGCATTAAATGCTATTCTTCCCGTTGTGTTTTGCAGAAACTAGCCGTTGGGTACCTCCAGTTCTTGGCCAGATCGATCTGCCTTCTTGGCCAGATCGATCTCTTAGTTATAAATCCTGCAAGATTGAAGCACAAATACACAAGGAGATCGATCTCATAGGTTAGCAGATCGATCTGTTAGTTTGAAAATAATGAGGCAGATCGATCTGTCGAATAGGAAGATCTATCTCCTAGTCTCTCTGTTTGAGGCAAGATCGATCTCCAGATCGATCTGCCATGCATTCTCGTAGAGAGGAGATCGATCTCTCAACAACACAGATCGATCTCTTTAGCTCTCTGACTTTGAGGAGATCGATCTCTTCCTTACCAGATCGATCTCATAAGTTCTCTGTTTGATCGTGGATCGATCTCTCAGATCGATCTATAGTCTTAAGCTCTTAAGGGAGATCGATCTCTTCCTAGACCAGATCGATCTCTTAACTCTAGCTTTAACCAGATCGATCTCTTAACCCTTGTAGATCTATCTTATTTTACCTTAATCCCTTTACAACGTTTTAAGGCTAGGCAGATCGATCTCTTACTTCATGAGATCGATCTCTCATCAAGTAAAAGCCCAGGAGATCGATCTCTCATAACCCAGATCGATCTCTCATCAGCAGAACTCTAAGTTCTGGTACTAATCACCTCTAAACATGTTTGAATATCATCTTAACATTATTGAATTAACTTGTTTTGTCATTTCAAAATACATTAACTCAACAATCTCCCCCTTTTTGATATGACAAAACTCATCAATTAAACATGTTTAGTGAATTTGTAAAACTCCCCCTTTTTGTGATCTTTTGACTTTGTTAATGACTTAACTCCCCCTCAGTTAAATCTTAACTCCCCCTCAATTAAATCATTCTTTTAGAACATTTAACACAACCACAACACATGTTTCTTCTCCCCCTTTTTGTCATATCAATCACACACAAAATAGAAGATTCATGGCATTTCTAAATCAACATTTTCATTAACTCACCCAATATCCAGTCAAATCACAGTTCATTCAAGCAAATGTAGTGCAAGTAACATTAAAGATCAACCATGATGAAACTAAACTACAACAAACACCTATGGCCTAAGATGAAGGAGGATCACGATCCAAAAGATGCTCAACGTGCGTGCATGTGACTTGGACCTCATCGAACATCGCCTCTTGAGCTTCTTGAATCTTATCCACTCTTTGGGTTAAGTTCTCGATCATACGCCGCTGAGTGGCAAAGCTATCATTCATCTGCTGACTGAGGGCATTCATCATCGTCATGAGCATCTCCAAGTCAGCAGGGGACGATGTTGGTGCAGTGGGCGGAGCCGATGGTTCCGGAGCTGGTGCTGCAGGTGGATGCACTGGCTCAGCAGTGGGGTCCTCCTCCATAGCCTCTGCAGGTTGCTGATCCCTCTTTTTCGTCCACTCTCCCTGGATGTCTTTGTAGTACCCCATATGATGGAGGGTCCCAATGTTAAGCACGCTCTTGGGAGAGGGGAGTTCGCCAGTTTTGCCGCTGCAGTTGATACCAAGGCGGTGGAGAAGATAAGCCACTGGTTGTGGAAAAACTATTGTGGTAGCTTGGCCACGCACAATCTTCAGCCAATCTTCGTATATAAAGTGAGGGAGGTTAGGCTTTTGGCTTGTGGTGTGAATGTGATGGAGCCAGAAATGATCTAAGCGCCTAACGGTAGAGTGACGAGTACCGAAAGGTCGAAGGTTCCAAGAAATTATGAGGTGGAGTAATCGAGGATGCATCGGCAGGTCACTCACCTTGTCCCCAGGGAGATCAAACGCTAAGGGGACTTCTTCATCCTCATTTGTTAAGCCTTCATCGCGTATATCAAACACTTTGGCTAGAACTTCAGAGTCAATTATAATGGATTGACCCATGACGTAGGTTTTGAAGGCAAGGATTTTGCAGGTGTCATCGGGGTCATAAACGAGTTCGGCATTGGAAAAGAATGCGCGAACGAGATTTGGAGGGACAAGAGTGTTGATTTTCAAGAAGTTCGTCCAACCAAACTCCTCAAATTTTGACAAATAGGGAAACTCTATGCGATTGAGGAACGAAAAATCGATAGTGCGCCAATGCTTGATTGGCATGGTGGAAAAATATTCCTCATAACGCTTTCTTTTTGCTGGTATTTTAAAACACCGATTGAAGGAAGCGACAGGAGGTGGAGGAATAGGTTGTGATGAGGAACCTGCCTCAGTGGTTCTAGGAGGTTTGTTTGCTACTGACTTCCTAGGCATGATGCTAGATTCTAAAGAGGCACTGAATGGATTCAACAACGAGAAAAGCAATGAAACAGTACCTAGGTTTGACCTAGAATTAAGAAAACACAAATTGAAGAAATATTTTGAAAATCAGTAAGGAATGTTGGTTACAATACCAGAATTGGACACCGAGACGCAAGGAGGACCGTACAAAGATCGATCTGGTCGCGAATCAAAGGAAGAAATGCGAGGGAATTTTGAAGATTGTGTTTGGGAAATTTAGGAATTTTACGCGGGTATTTATACTCCAGGGCACAGGAGATCGATCTGTCGAGGTGACAGATCGATCTGTCATTTCCAGAATCCAATAGAGATCGATCTGTCGTAAGGCCAGATCGATCTGGTCGCAAACAGAGGCTTAAGGAGATCGATCTGTTACACACAGATCGATCTGTCGTTTAACAGAGGCTTAGGCAGATCGATCTACCAAATGCAAAGATCGATCTGTAGAATGCGGAAGCTTTGAAGAGATCGATCTGTCGTGTGGACAGATCGATCTGCCTTTAAACAGAGACGTAAGGAGATCGATCTTATGGTTAGAAGATCGATCTGCTTAGCTTAACCTTGATGATTTAGGCTTGTTGGAGGTATGAAGATCGATCTATATTGCAAGGAGATCGATCTCTCATCCTCATTGCCAGAAAATCTTTGCAAAAACTCGTTTAAAATCAATTTGGAACCAAGATTTTTGAAACACAAAAGTCTTAAGGCATATCCATGAGTCCTAATTCACCTCTAAGGATACAAAACCTATCTCTATCAAGGGGTTTGGTGAATATATCAGCTATTTGATGTAGAGTGTCAATGTACTCTAAAATTATATCCCCTTTTTGTACATGGTCTCTAAGGAAGTGATGTCTAATTTCTATGTGCTTGGTTCTGGAGTGTTGAATAGGATTCTTAGACAGATTAATGGCACTGGTATTATCACATTTAATAGACACTTGTTTCATGTCAAAACCATAATCTCTCATTTGTTGTTTAATCCACAACACTTGAGCACTACAACTACCAGCTGCTATATACTCAGCTTCAGTTGTGGACTGAGCTACACTGTTTTGCTTCTTGGAGAACCAAGAAATTAACCTATTTCCTAAGAATTGGCAAGTACCTGAAGTACTTTTCCTATCTATTTTACAGCCTCCAAAATCAGCATTTGAAAATGCATGAATAGCAAAAGCAGAGTCCTTGGGGTACCAAAGTCCTAGTGAGGGAGTGTCTTTGAGGTATCTAAAGATTCTCTTAGTTGCCAATAGATGTGATTCCTTAGGAGAGGATTGAAATCTAGCACAAAGGCATACACTAAACAAAATATCTGGTCTACTTGCAGTTAAATAAAGCAATGAGCCAATCATAGACCTATAAAGTTTAGTGTCTACACACTTACCACTTTCATCCTTATCAAGCTTGATGTTGGTGCCCATTGGAGTTGCTTGAGGTTTGCAATTGTCCATTCCAAATCGCTTAAGCAATTCCTTAGTATACTTTGCTTGATTGATGAAGGTTCCATCTTTTGTTTGCTTCACTTGAAGTCCCAAGAAGAATGTGAGTTCTCCCATCATGCTCATCTCAAATTCTCCTTGCATGATCTTAGCAAACTCTTGGCATAAAGACTCATTAGTTGAACCAAAAATAATATCATCTACATAAACTTGTACAACTAATAAATCCTTATTTTTATTCTTAATGAATAAGGTGGTATCCACTTTTCCTCTTGAAAATCCCTTGTCTATTAAGAATTTTGACAACCTTTCATACCAAGCTCTAGGAGCTTGTTTTAACCCATAAAGTGCCTTAGATAATTTAAAAACATGTTCAGGAAATTCATGATTTTCAAATCCGGGAGGTTGCTCAACATATACTTCTTCATTAATAAAACCATTTAAGAATGCACTCTTTACATCCATTTGATATAACTTGAAGTTTTTATAACATGTAAAGGCAAGTAACATTCTTATTGCCTCTAATCTAGCTACCGGTGCATATGTTTCATCATAGTCTATACCTTCCTCTTGTCTATAGCCTTGAGCAACTAGCCTAGCCTTATTCTTTGTGATCACACTATTTTCATCCATTTTGTTCTTGAATATCCATTTGGTTCCAATTATTGAGTGATCACTAGGCCTAGGAACTAGTTTCCATACTTTGCTTCTCTCAAATTGATTTAATTCTTCTTGCATTGCTAGGAACCAATTATTGTCTTCTAAAGCTTCATTGACATTCCTAGGCTCAATTTGAGATACAAAGGCAATATATTGGCACATATTCCTTAGGGATGATCTAGTTCTAACTCCAAGAGTTGGATTTCCTACTATTTCACAATCTTTTACATATCCTAACTCTCTTGGTGCTCTAGGTTCTCTTTCTAAAAACTCTATTTCTTCTTCATCTCTTTTATTCAAGTCAAGCTTTTCTAGAAAGTCATCTTCTAAGCCTTCATCAAATATTCCAACATTTTCATCATTGGTTGAATCTTTAGATATATTATTTGATTCATCAAATACAACATGAATAGACTCTTCAACCATTAATGTCCTTTTGTTATATATTCTATAGGCCTTTGAATTCAATGAATATCCTAGAAATATTCCCTCATCACTCTTGGCATCAAATTTTCCTAAATTATCTTTTCCATTATTTAGAACAAAGCATTTGCAGCCAAAAGGATGGAAGTAACTAATGTTAGGCTTCTTGCCTTTGTAGAGCTCATAAGGAGTTTTCTTTAGCATGGGTCTTATCATAGCTCTATTAATTATATAACCTGATGTGTTTATAGCTTCAGCCCAAAAATACTTTGGCAAATTATTTTCACATAACATGGTCCTAGCCATCTCTTCCAAAGTTCTATTTCTTCTCTCAACTACACCATTTTGTTGTGGTGTCCTAGGGGCTGAAAAATTGTGGCTAATTCCTTGATCATTGCAATACTCATCAAATCCTATATTTTCAAATTCTTTGCCATGATCACTTCTAATGCTTGTTATTGTATATCCTTTTTCATTTTGAGTCACCTTTGAGTAAGTTATGAATTTCTCTAAGGCTTCATTTTTTACTCTCAAAAAGAACACCCAAGTGTACCTAGTGTAATCATCAACTATTACAAAACCATAGTGTTTCCCACCTAGGCTAGTGGTTCTAGTTGGTCCAAATAAGTCTAAATGCAATAATTGGAGAGGCCTAGTGGTGGATACACTATTCTTAGGCTTAAAAGTTGTCCTCTTGTGTTTTCCTTTAACACAAGCTTCACATATTTCTTCATGATCAAAAGGTATTTTGGGTAAGCCTATTACTAGATCCTTTCTAGCTAACTTAGATAGCACACTCATGCTAGCATGACCTAGTCTTCTATGCCATAACCAAGATTCCTTTTTTTTTGTCTACCATTAAGCATATGTTTTCATTTTTGAGTTCATTAAGATAGACAATATATATGTTACCTTGCCTATGACCTAGAAAAAGAATTTTATTTGACTTAGGATCTATAACATTACACTTCATGCAATCAAAAATTACTTTGTAACCTTTTTCACAAAGTTGACTAATGCTTAACAAGTTATGCTTAAGACCCCTAACAAGTAATACTTTTTCTAAAGAGAAATGATCATTACCTATTGAGCCACTTCCTACCACTTGGCCTTTGGAGTTGTCCCCAAAAGTGACTTCTCCACCAATTTTCGATTTGAAGGAATTGAAATGGCTTTTATCACCCGTCATGTGCCTTGAGCATCCACTATCTAAGTACCAAGCATCTTTTGTTTTAGCTTTGTGGCTATGCTCAATCACCTACAACAAATTAAACTCAAGTCTTAGGTACCCAAATTTTCTTGGGTCCTTGGAGGTTAGTAAATGTAATTTTTGATCCCATTGGGATCCATTTTGCTAATGCATTGCAGTCCTTGGAATGAATTACCTCTTTTGGAATCCATATCCTTTTTACAATTTTTCCTTTAAGATTCCTCATCTTTATATTGCAATAATGTGACTTATGTCCCTTCTTATTACAATATGAACAAGTAATTGTAGGTTTATTCATGCTCTTTCTAGCAATAAAACTCTTAAGATGGGTCTCCCTACTTTGTGCATTATACCCTAAGCCATTTTTGTCAAAAAATGCCCTTTGGGTTTCCAACATGCTATCTAGCTTTTGTTGCCCCATGTGAAATCTTTTAAAGGAGTTATGTAAATTGTTATTTTTCTCCTTAAGGTCACAAATTTCTAGATTTGAGATCTCTAGTTTCTTCTCACATTCCAATTTATCTTGTAAAATTATCTCATTTTCCCTTTTTAATTTAGATATTAACTTTTTATACTTCATGCTCATAGATTCATACTCTAATGCAAGTTCATCAAATGCATCTTGCAATTCATCAAAAGAGTATTCATTGAGATTAGATGTTACCTTTTGATCATCATCAATAGCCATGAAGCATAGGTTGGCAATGTCCTCATTTGATTCATCATCGGAGCAGTCACTGTCACTCCATGTTGCTACCATTGCCTTCTTTTTATGAAACCTATCATTAGATCTTTTGAGAAGAGGGCAGTTAAATTTTATGTGTCCAGGTTTTTTACATTCATAACACACAATAGAGTCTTTTCTACCTACTTCCTCTTGTTCTCTCCTATTGTTTCTCCTATTATTACTACTAGCTTTCATTCTCATGAATTTGTTGAATCTTTTGGCAAACATTGCCATCTCAATATCCTCCTCACTCCCACTCTCATTTTTAATCTCCTCTTGAGCAGTGGATTTTAGAGCAACACCCACTTTCTTGGGTGGCTCTTCATTTCTTTTAAGTTTCATCTCATAAGTGAGCAAAGATCCTATCAGTTCATCTAGACACAATGTGTGAGGATCCTTAGATTCCTCAATTGCCGTCACTTTAGCTTCCCATGATTTAGGTAAGCTATTTAAAATTTTCTTTACCATTTCAATGTTAGAATATATTTTTTCTAAGGATTTTAGTCCATTAATCACGTCTGTAAATCTAGTGAACATATCACTAATCGATTCTCCTTCCTTCATCCTAAAAAGCTCATAATCATGTGTGAGCATACCTACTTTTGTCTCCTTCACTTGGGTTGTACCCTCATGAGTTATTGCCAATTTATCCCATATTTTCTTGGCATTATCACACCCGGAGACTCTATTATATTCATTAGGACCTAAAGCACAAAATAATGTGTGCATAGCTTTAGCATTTAGCTGTGCACATTTAATGTCATTAGAATCCCATTCATCTTCTTCTTTGGGGATATCTCTTCCCTCTATTTTCTTTGTAGGGATTTGAGTTCCTTAACTATAATTCTCCATACTTCATAGTCATTTGCTTGAATGAATAGCATCATCCTAGTCCTCCAATATGAATAATGTTCACCATTGAACATGGGAGGTCTAACCGTGGAGTGCCCCTCTCCTATCAAACTAGTTGCTACATTGTTAAGAGCCATTTGATCGTTTTCTAACTCTTAGGAAGTTGTTCCTATGTGATTAAAGAGTCCTAGCTCTGATACCAATTGTTGGCTCTACCGAGAGGGGGGTGAATCGGTTTTCTAACAATTATGGCAAATTAAAAATTAATCACAATTTAATCACAAATGATAATGAGCAATATAGTGCAGTATAATAATTTAATGCAGAGTAGGGAAGAGAGAAACAAACACAATCGTTTATAGAGGTTCGGCCAAACTCTTGCCTACGTCCTCTCTCCTTGACCTTCTTGTCAAGTGTTTTCTTTCTCTCTATCAATAGAGCTTACACAGTTCCTTTTTGCAGGTTAAGGAATAACCTCTCTACCCTTAGCAATACAGAAAAAGTATTCAGCCTCTTACAATTTACTCTCACTGAGGAACAATCCTCTTCTCTTCTAAGATAAGACTGAATACAATATAATGCTTTGAAGTGGTAGGACAAATGTAGCTTTTTGCACTTAAGCTTTTACAATGATTCTCAATGAATGAGCAATAGGGACACAAAGAATGAAAGAATTAAAACTTGAGAATGTTTGGAATATGCAGCAATAGTATCTACCTTCTCTTTGTCTTCAATGCTTGGTTTTATACTGAAGGATTGGTAGTTGGAGCATTAAATGCTATTCTTCCCGTTGTGTTTTGCAGAAACTAGCCGTTGGGTACCTCCAGTTCTTGGCCAGATCGATCTGCCTTCTTGGCCAGATCGATCTCTTAGTTATAAATCCTGCAAGATTGAAGCACAAATACACAAGGAGATCGATCTCATAGGTTAGCAGATCGATCTGTTAGTTTAAAAATAATGAGGCAGATCGATCTGTCGAATAGGAAGATCGATCTCCTAGTCTCTCTGTTTGAGGCAAGATCGATCTCCAGATCGATCTGCCATGCATTCTCGTAGAGAGGAGATCGATCTCTCAACAACACAGATCGATCTCTTTAGCTCTCTGACTTTAAGGAGATCGATCTCTTCCTTACCAGATCGATCTCATAAGTTCTCTGTTTGATCGTGGATCGATCTCTCAGATCGATCTATAGTCTTAAGCTCTTAAGGGAGATCGATCTCTTCCTAGACCAGATCGATCTCTCAACTCTAGCTTTAGCCAGATCGATCTCTTAACCCTTGTAGATCGATCTTATTTTACCTTAATCCCTTTACAACGTTTTAAGGCTAGGCAGATCGATCTCTTACTTCATGAGATCGATCTCTCATCAAGTAAAAGCCCAGGAGATCGATCTCTCATAACCCAGATCGATCTCTCATCAGCAGAACTCTAAGTTCTGGTACTAATCACCTCTAAACATGTTTGAATATCATCTTAACATTATTGAATTAACTTGTTTTGTCATTTCAAAATACATTAACTCAACATATAGCCTTCTAATGCTCGCTTAAAACTTGTAGTAATTTATCTTCCTGATCACTGGAGAGAGCAGCAGACACTATTACTAGTCGAGTGGAGGATTTACCTAAGTAAGCATACCTAAGGTGTGAGGGTAAAGGTTTGAGCTCTAATGCTAGAGGATCACTGATGGATGGAGAGATATTTGAAGTTGGAATATATGAAGGGTCTAACATCTCGAATTGGGCAATTTCCTCAAAAAGAGTGACCTCTAATAATTGTAAAGCTTCATAGACCTCATCATCATCTTCACTGTATTCTTTAAGCTCAACAGATTTCACTAAGGAGGCTTCTAGAAGGTTCAAAGGATGAGTCTTAGCAAACTCCTTAATGATGTCTTTATAGACTAAATCCATCCTAAAACAATCATGAGAGTCATCAGGGAATCTTAGAGATTTGAAAACATTAAACTTCACTTCCTGATCTTAAACTCTCATTGTTAACTCCCCCTTCTGTACATCAATTAAAGTTCTACCAGTCGCTAGGAAAGGTCTGCCTAATATAATGAAGACTTCTCTGTCTTCTTCCATGTCCAATACAATAAAATCCGCAGGGAAAATAAATTTATCCACCTTCACTAAGACATCCTTAATTACCCCCTTCGGATATTTAATGGATCGATCAGCCAACTGGAGGGTCACTGTAGTGGGCTTGGCATCCCCTATTCTTAACTTCTGATAGATAGACAAAAGCATTAGATTTATACTAGCTCCTAAATCACATAGGGCTCTACCAAAGAATAAATTTCCAATAGTGTAGGGTATGGTAAAACTCCCGAAATCCTTGAGCTTGGGGGGTAATTTCCTCTGGATAATTGCACTACATTCCTCAGTTAAGGCCACCGTTTCATACTCTCCCAATCTTCTTTTCATAGAGAGGATATCCTTCATAAACTTCACATAGCTTGGCATTTGCTCTAAGGTATCTGCGAAGGGAATGTTGATGTGAAGTTTCTTAAAAACCTCAAGAAATTGGGCAAATTGTTGGTCCAGTTTTTTATTTTGAAACCTCTGAGGAAAAGGAACTGGTGATCTAACAGGAGGAGATGTAGTGGAAACATTTGTAGCATTAGAGGACAAAGAAGGTTGTGACAAAGAGACAGGTAGATGTGAAGAAATGCCTGGCTTTGTTTCCTTTGCAGCTTGATCTTTTGGTTCCTGCTCCTTCTGAGCTGCTTCGGTAGAACCTATGGGTTTTTTAACTATGGGCTTATCAGGTTTTAACTTAACTACTGGATCTACTAGCTCTTTGCCACTCCTAAGGGCGATGGCTTTCATATGTTCCTTACCTTCCCTATGCCTAACAGGATTGGCTTCAGTGTTACTAGGAAAGGTCCCTTGAGGACATTGACTAAAAGCATTCTCTATTTATCCCACCTGAACCTCTAGGTTTTTAATTGAAGCTGCTTGATTTTTCAGGATTGTTGTGAACATTTCCTCAAGGGAAGGCTTCTTTTCAGCTGCTGGTAAGTGTTGGGGTTGAGGTGGTGGTGGTTGATGAAAGTGAGGTGGATGGGAGTGATTAGGTGGGTGATGTGGATATGACTGATATGGTAGATGGTGGAAATTGATGTTGTGGTGGTACTTGAACCGGTGGAGCTTGAAAACTAAGGGGTCCTACAGGTCTAGAATTAGAAGATTGCCCTTGGTTTTGGTTCCAGGAAAAGTTAGGATGGTTCCTCCACCCTGGATTATAGGTGTTTGAAAATGGGTTGTTCTGATGCTTCTGAGATGGGGCAACGTACTGAACTGATTCTAAGTTAAGCAGACACCTATTTACAAAGTGTGTACCACTACACAGATCACAAGAAAGAAAAGGACTTTGAACATAATACACAGGTTAGGACTGGTGGAAGGGTTATGCTGGGTACTGAGGGACTCTACCTTTTTCATAAGGTTAGCTATTTGAGAGGTCAAGGTAGATAGCGTGTCGACCTCATAGATACCCGCCAACTTCTTAGGCAGTTTCCTCTCCAAAGACCATTGATAGTTGTTAGCAGCTATCTTGTCTAAGAAACCGTAAGCTTCCTCCTCCGTTTTGCACATTAAAGCTCCACCCACAGCAGCGTCAACGATGGTCCTATTTTGGCTCATAAGTCCGTTGTAGAAGGTCTGGACTTGTAGCCACAAAGGTAGGCCATGATGAGGGCACTTCCTAAAAGGCTCCTTATATCGTTCCCAAGCTTCGTAAAGAGATTCAGAATCGAACTGGGCAAAGGAAGATATGTCGCTACGGAGTTTAGCCATTTTAGAGGAAGGGAAAAACTTAGCTAGAAATTGATGGGCTAACTCGTCCCATGTAGAAATGGATCCTGGAGGTAAGGAGGTTAACTAGTGTTGCACCTTATCCCTAAACGAGAAGGGAAATAACCTAAGCCTAAGCACATTATCAGATAATCCATTGTGCTTGAATGTGTTGCACAGGTCCAGAAAATTGCCCGAGGTGAGCATGTGGGTCGTCATGCGGAAGCCCACTGAACTGTAGTGAAGTCTGGATCATCTGAAGGATTGTAGGCTTAATTTCAAAATTGTTTGCAGGGACAGCTGGTGGCCTAATGCTAGTATAATACCCTCCAATAGTCGGTACTGCATAATCTCCTACGATCCTAATTTTTCTATTTTTGGCCATGGTGTTTTGCAGCGGAGCTATTAATTTCCTAGAATCCTTTCGAATTTTTCTAAGAGTTCGTTCAATTTCAGGATCTAAAGGAAAGCAATCATAACTCCTGGCTCTACGCATGCAAATATCCCAAAGTCCTCTTAAATTTTTTTTAAGGAAAGAGAAAATTTAACTAACTTAAACTAAGGCTCTAAATATTTAAAACCTAAATATTTACAAGCTAGAATTATAGCTAAGCATAATTTCACCGATATTAATTACTGGCTAATTATTTTCCTCGGCAACGGCGCCAAAAACTTGATACGAACTAAACATATTATCCGCAAGTGTACGAGTCGTACAAGTAATAGTGGGATTTGAGTCTCGGATTATCGTCCCACAGAGAAGTAATTAGCCTAATTAACTACCGGTTAATCTGACCCTAAGTATATCCTAGCAAATTATGAGTTATTGTGGGTTATCTACAAGGCTAGAAATATTGTAAATAATAAGAACTATAAACTAAAGACAATAAAACCGAGCTAAAATTTACTTACAGAGCTCCGAGTAATTAAGAAAAACAACTTACAAAAGAAAATTAAAACAATTAAAATTAATTAACTAAAATGCAATTAAACTAGAATGCAAATATGAAAATAAAGACACAAATTAATTAAACTAAAATTAAACAAACTTAAAATAAAATACACATGTAATTAAACTACTTAATAAAAATGCAAATCAAGTTAACCTAAAGTCTAATAAAATAAAACTTCAATTAATCCTAAAGAAATTCTTACATCAAACTAAGAAAATAATTACCTATAAAATAATCCTAAATTAAATCTAACTTTAACTAATTACTAACACTAAAACAAAATTTAATTAATGCATGAAAGATATTTTTGGATTTTTCAATTTAAAATGAAAACTTAAAAATGCATAAAATAATAGTCCTCTAATTTAATCCTAAATGCAACATCTAATTCCTAAATCCTAATATAGTCACAAATTAGATACTAATAAAATTAAACTAAACTTTAAACTAATAAACTAAGAAAATTAAACTATTATGCTATTTAATGTATACCTAAACTAACAAACATTAAAAAGTAAAAACACCATTAATCAAAACAATATAAAAGCATATAATAATTTGGGTTAATTCTAAGGGCCAAACGTGGCCTTGATTTAATTTCCTTGCTGCCTCGGTCCCGTGTACAGTGGTACTGTACATGCCCCATTTTCATTTCCATATCTGCAGGTATTATCCAGCTCCTGCTCTGCAACTTCCACCGACTCTGCTCTCGGTTCCATGTACAGCATCCTTCCCTGCAACTCGACATAGCACGTTACCAACTGCTTCAAGCTTCATTTTCTGGCCAAACCTGCTCCCTGCACACGTCCTGCTCTTGCTTCTTCTCCATTTCTAGGTTTGGGTATTGTCCGTGGCTTCTGCATCCGGCGTTATCTGGCTCTTGTACTACACTACAATGCTGCAACTTCCTCATCAATTCTAGTAACAGCAGCTGAATACCCGATCAGCAATATTACACCACAATACAGGTGGATTCAGCACCACTTGCAACATCCCAGCAAATACCAATTCTGCACTTCTTCAACACGTTACAATTATGCAACACCCATGCACAGGAGTTACCTCTCCAATCTCCGTTGCCCAGCTGCCATAATCAGCACGTACAGCAACTGGCCATCTCTCTGCCCAGTAGATACTGATCACTATAGTCGATCACACATAAGCAGCAACTCCTTCACCCAGAAAATGAAGGTGAACAGTGAATGAAAACATAGAATAGGGGAGAACAGAGGAGAAAGGATGTGATTTGAAGAAATACTAGAACAAAAGAATAAATATAAAATGCAAAAGGAAGCAAAAACACATGAAGTAGAAAATGAAATCCGAAAGAAAATCAGATGGGGTCAGTCTCCTTGCCACCCACGTCGTTCCTGGCATTGGAATCAGTGGCAATTCTACCTCGTTCAGCTTTGCTATAACTTAAACCCAAACAGTAATAAACTAACCAGCTTCAGCAGCAAACACATCTAAATCTATTGCTTCTTCATGCCATTCGGTTGTACCAAGAACCCAATAACCCGAATAACTATAGAAAATCAAAGGAATAAAACTAACTTACTAAGCAACCCGAGATTAGCAACTATAAAAACATATCAGCTTTTCATAAAAACCCCCGCATAAAAACAAAGAAATGGAACTTCAACAATGCCGAGAAGAAGAGAAATGGAAAAGAGTTACTATTCACTAATGTGAAAAAATCAAAGAAGTAGAAATGAACAAAAGCTTTTCATCAACATAGAAATTGTATGAACAGTAACTATGGAAAATAGAATAAAATGATGGCTAAAAAAAATCTAATTGGGAAAGCTTCTAAAAAAAATCTAAGACTATTCTTCCTATGCTACCTTAACTAGTTTTACACTAACACTACTTAGTTTTTTTTTTTTTCAATTGCTATCATGTCTTATTTATACACACACTTTGTAAGACCCGAATTTATTTAAAATACGAAATGAATGAGTATTTGTGAAGGGAAGTCGGGTTAAATTAATCCCGAACACGTGTAAGTGCAAAATGGTCAAAAGACCGAAAGTCGGTATAAATTCGATGAGAAGAATTTATTAAAAAAAATATGGATTTGAGAAATTTTGGTCAATAAGGATGAAATAAATTTATTTTAGGTTAAATTGATCAAGATATTAATTTATGGGAATTAATCAAAATTAATTGGGATTTTTAGTTCGGAAAAATAATCCCGAAAATAATCGAAAAATATACCTAAAAGTCATTTGCGATAATATCTCAAAAAATAAGGAGGAATTATACCCGAAAAAGGGGTTAAAATATAATAAATAAATTAAATAAAATTAAATTAATTAATTAATTTAGAATTAAATAATAATTTTAAGGGATATTTGGGTATTTTTAAGGTATTTAAATGATTAAAATAATAAAAATAAAATTTATAAACAAAAAAAAGGAAGGAAATCTGAAAATGTCGGGGAGAGAGAAAGAGAAGCAGAAACGAAAAACGAAGCAGCCGACCGAGGAAGCCCGACGAGCCACAGGCGGTCGATGATCCCAGTTGACGGTCGGAGAAGCTAGAGCGAAGCCCGGCGGTTTCAACAGTACCAGCGACACGAACCGACGGCCACGATTTTCGGCGAATCGACTGACGAAAAGTCGAGGGGGAAATCGAGTCGGTTCCGGCGAACGGCCTCATCTTGGCTCCGATCTGACCCCGCAAAACGATCCCCAGGCCAAGACGGTTCTGTTGAGGCCATTGGATGCCGACGAAATGGCGGGAATCGCTGGTGACGGCGGAAAAGGAAATGGGTCCCGATGGCAGGAGGAGAACAGGCCGGACCGGCCATTTTTCTGTGACCTCGACCCAAACCAAGGGTGGATTCGTGATGCGGACAACCTCACGGAGCGACTGGTGTTGAGAACCAGCCGGTAAGGCCTTGAACCGGTGGTGAACCGGCCAAACCGGGGTGAACCGGCGGTCTAAACTGGTCCGAACCGGACTGAACCGGTTCAGCCAAAAAGAGAGGAAAAAAAGGAGAAGAAAAGGGAAAAAGAAAAAGAGAAAAAATTGGAGAAAAATCCCAACGATACAATCAAGCTACATGTAAGTCAGTAGTGGTCGAAATTGACCCGATTTAAATTTCGGAGTATTTAATTTAATTAATTTTCGACTGGAAATTTACCCGAAAAAATTGTGGACTTGTGTAGCTCGACGATTGGCATCAAACGAGAGCTCGAGACAGCTTCAATTTATGTATTAGCATGGAATCTCGGGTGACTGACCCTTATTTACGACAATTTACATCGTTATACGTGATATGAATTTAAATTCCACATAAATTGAATTAAATTATGGAAATTTAGATAAATTGTCGTAAATATTAAATTTAGCTATTCGAGAGTTAGAACGAGGCCCAATAAATTGTTGGAGGGCCCAATGAGCCCAATAGGCCTCGATAAAGTGAAAATTAAGTGGAAAACGGGCTTAAGGCCGATTAAGGCCCATTAAGGTGCAATCGGGCCCAATAGGGGTAAATGGGCCCAATGATTTAAATTAAGCCCAGAAAATAGGAAATACAATTAAATTGTATGTTATCTGACCTGAGGAATATTGATACGCAGTTCCGGGCATTGGATTGAGAGCAGATCGGACTGCGCGACGTGACATCAGTGGAAAGGTCAGACTCTACAGAAAAAATAAGGTAAGGGAATTCTACAGACTGCTAGAGGTAAACTTTATGCAATTTCAAGTTCATATGCAGTCCTTAAAAATTATCTGAAGGGTCTAGAGGTCAAATAATAATTTTAGTGTCCCGAATGGGCAAATTACCAAAATACCCTTGTTAAGGGTAAAATTTACAAATTTAGGAAAAATTGGGAGGAGCAAGAACAAGAGGTTCCTGCTCATTCTGGAGGTGTTTTGATGCATGCATGAGTAGGCTGGCTAACCTTGAAAGAAAATGCACAGCATTGCATACCTTCAACAATATAATTGTTTTGAAAACTGTTTTGAGGAAACAGAGCCGCCTACATGTTTTTATTGACATGTGACGTGCTGGAGCTCAGGCTCGCACGATGTTTTGATTTGGGTGATGCATGCATTAGTGCTGGAGCGAGAGCTCGCACTAGAGTTTTACATGCATAGGTGCTAGAGTATAAATCGCACCAGATTTCACATGCTTTTTCGAGACAGGGTGCTGGAGTTTAACTCGCACCAGATTTTATATGATTTTCATGTGATTCATATATATAGTGCTAGAGCCTAGCTCGCACTAGTTTTACTGGATTTATTGAGAGTAGCGCTGTCTGCCCTTGGAGTCAGCCAAAAGGCCCAACAGGCTCAAAAGACCTCTTAAGTGGGGGGTGAGAGTGAGGGATGAGGTTGGCGGCCTTGTGGGGATGTAAAGCGGGCTCTGTCGATTTTACTTGATTTGATGAGAGTACTGAGCATCGCTCGCACTGATTTTACGAGAACATGCGATGAGCCATGCTTGGAGCATCGGGTAGACTGTGTGTCACCGATTTAATAGGCTCGCACGTGCGTTTTGAGACATGGTATGAGTATTGAGAAACAAAACCTCTCTGTGGGAAGCAGGCCATTTGGGCTGGAGTACCTAGAGTGATATGGGTCCATGGAGTACGATGTACCGTGCAAGTAGCATGGAGTACGATGTACCGTGGGGTATCTTCGGATACGATATTTTTGTGATACGGGTATCTTCGGATACGGTATCTTTGTGATACGGGGTATCTTCGGATACGGTATCTTTGTGATACGGGGTATCTTCGGATACGGCATCTTCGGATGCGTGGGATCGGATAAGACTGACGGGTTGGATTGACCCACCTCCCGGGCGATTCCCGATCAAGGTGAGACCTCGCACACTAGGATCCGTGTAGCTAGAGGGACTCACGAGGACACACATGGCCATAGTCCTGGTTATTGCCGATATACAGATGTTGCCTAGTCTCGCATGTCGACGATTTTGATGAGATCAAATCGGGTTTTTAATTAAATGTGCATGATGGTTATTTCCATGCTTTTTAAACCCATGGGTGATGTAAACCGATTTTCATGATTTTGCGTGAGTCAGGATCACCCGAAGGAGGGGTCGAGTCCTGACTTTATTGTGAAATTTTAAACGAGAAAGATATGATTTTGAATATCATTGCATGTTGAATTTTCCGTGCAAATGTGCTTTACATAACATCATTACTCGTATCATCTGTTTTAAAATGTGTGGAGAAATGGTGGTTTATGCATGGCACTACGTTCATGTAGGTAGTATGGTTACCTACTTGTTCGTAGGATTGCCTTACTGAGCTTGATGTGCTCACCCCTTTCATTTTCTCCCACAGATAATCTCCAGTTGAAGTTAAGGCAACTCAGTACTGCATTCTGGATATCCGCTGCTGCCCATCGACATAAGGTATATACACTTGTACATATTGTATCTACATAAGCATAGCACAGTAACATGTTTGTAAGTAACTTTAGGGGATGTATAAATAATGTAAACAATTATAAATGACTGGAGAAGAAATAAGTTAGATGGTAATTGAATGGTGGGACTGGCATTGACGCACAGCCCAATTATTAGTGGAGTGTGGTCACGATTCGAGGACAGGTAAGAATTTAAGTAAATAACAAAACGCAAAAAAAAATTAACTCTGATTTTGGGTAGTTTGGGTCGTGACACACTTAGGGGTACAATGGTAATTTTCCATCCTAGATGAGTTGGCATTGTTTGGCCACTTGTCTTCATTTTATTTGCTGCAGAATAGATATTTTCACATCACCCATTTTCTAGTACACTTGACTGTGTGATGTGACCCGACGTGTGTCTTCTAGAAGGTTGGCACGGTGTCCGTCGATTTTATCGTTTCGAAGCGGATAAAATACTAACACCCGGCATCCCACGTGTCCAGACGACTGGTGACTCGGTCTGCAAATTAGAAGTGGTCCAGCCTCCTTTAGCCCGTTTTCAACCCATTTTTGACTAAAATGACTGAGTTTCATCTGGATTTAATTTACCTACACATTAAAGAATTTTAATTAAATAAAGGGGATAATTAACAAAATAAATTGGGGATTTAATTAATTAATTAGGAAATTAAGCACAAATAATTCTATTTTCATAGAATTATCAGTTCTTGTAGTCTTTATTCACCATTCACTGATAAGTTGCCCTAGAAATCTTTAAGCCAAAAGGCATCAACTGGTAGCAGTAAGTTTTATTATTCGTGATAAAGGATGTTTTCACATCTTCAATACAATGCATCATGATTTGATGGTAGCGAAAGAAAGCATCCAAGAAGCTGAAGAGCTCGTATCCTGATGTCTCATTTACTAACTTATCAATCGTGTAAGGAATATGAGTCTTTTGGACACACTTTGCTTAGGTCGGTGAAGTCCACACACATGCTCTACTTTTCATTGGCTTTCTTTACCATAACCATATTTGCAAGCTAATCTAGGTAGTAGAATTCCCATATAAATTTGACTTTTAATGATTTCTCAACCTCCTCATCAATGACTTGCTGCCTTTCCAGAGCAAAGTTTCTTATCTTCTACTTGACTGGCTTTGCTTCGGGTAGTTGAGCATATGGAAGATGACATTAGGATCAATTCCAGGCATATTCACAAGAGTCCATGCAAACATATCTGAGTTATACTGAAGACACTTCATTATCTTTTCTTTCACCTCAATAATCAATTGACCTCTAACAAAAACAATATTTTCATCATCACTTTCTACCAACTTCACAACTTTAACGGAATCAACTATGGTAAGGGTCTCCTTCCTTAAATCCCTTTGCAAAGTAGTAGATAAGATATAACATGTCCTCGACTTCTCCTGGTCTAATTTTACTTGGCCTACTCCATTTGGCATTAGGAACTTAATCAACAAGTAGTATGAGGAGATTACAGCCATCATGTCGTTCAACAGCGACCATCTAAGGATCATGTTATAAACTACAAAAGTTGATTTCATAATCATGAAAAACACATGTCGGGTAACGCTCTTAGGATATTCCCCTAATGTGTTAAGCAGTTGTATGGACCCGGTTACATTCATCTTCTTTCCTGAGAAGCCATACAAAGGTGTTGTCATCGGTTTCAACATGTTCTCAATGATGTTCATTTTCTCAAAACAATTCCAGTAAATAAGATTCGCCAAACTCCCATTATCCATTAGAATTTAGCCAACAAGATGTTTAGTAACCACTGTTGATATCACCATGGGTCATTATGAGGAGTAATTACATCTCTCATATCAACTAGAGTAAGTATGATCATTTCCTCTCTCACAAAATGAACTTGATGGGCCTATCTTACATATGCCTTTCTCGATAAAGAGGAACTTCCAACCATTGAATCCCCTCTTGGAATGACATTAATGGCATGTTCGGTAACATCATTGTCCTCCTACAAATCCCTCTAGTTAGTTCTCACTTTGTTGTTCCTCCTTCTATCTCCATCTCTTCCATCCTGTCTCGTGTTATTGTTTTGCCTACCCCGTGACTAATTGTCCTTTCGATCACACGAGGGATAATAGACTCTCTCATTCCTCACCAATCCATCCGCCCATCTCAAGCGAGCTTTTTTAACTGGTTTATGAGTTCTCTACATTTCTCAGTTGAGTGGTCATGTGTGGAGTAAAAGCTTTAGTATGAATTTAAATCCCTTTCAAGATTTCCTATCGCATTTTTAGGGAACAATAACAAATCGGTCCTTTCATAGTTATAAAAATGGAGGCTCGAGGCTCATTAAGCCGAGTATAATTATCATATCTCAACTTAGAAGCTTTGTCAGATTTATCTGACCTTGCTACATTTTTATCAATGGTGTCCCTCTCTCATTTTCTTCATTCTTTAGAATCAAGGGGTTCTATCATTTTCATCACTTTCTCTTACACGTTATATTTATTTACTCCAAAGAACAAATCTAAGATTGTCGTCGATTAATCAAGAGACAACTACTTTTGTAACTTCACGGAGTTGGTCCCTTGTAACAGAACTGCCACTGTAACACCAACTTGTAAGTCTCAAACTTTTAAGGTGGCATGGCAAAATCTTTCTACATAACTCTTCGAAGATTCTTTATTTTTCTACTTAAGAGTGAGAAGATATGTAGCCTTTTTCTTCCTCTAACTATTAATTATAAATGCCTTCAAGAATTCACTTTGCAGTTGATCGAACAAAGGGATCTTTATTTCAATCAATTGAACCATTTTATCGCAAGACATGTCAGAGTGATCAAAAATGTCTTGCACATAGAGGTGTCAAATGAGTTGGGCAACCCATGGCACAACACCATTTGACATGGTATGGACAATGCTTGGTATAACACATACTTAAACAAATGGATTAGGCCAAGCACAATATATATGTTTGTGTCATGTCGAGCTAGAAGTTTTTAAGCATAGATCGATACGGCAAGATCCATTAAGGGTCAATGCTACATGAGGCCCGCGCCTTGTACAATATATCACGCAAGCCACGTGTCGTGCTTCATTGGCCCATTTATAGAAATAAAATTATATTTAATAAATCTAATTATGAAATATTTCAATTATTGATACATAAATTTATAATATTTTCATTTTGAATACAAAATTTATGATATGTCACATTTTTTTGTATAACTTTTTATTAAATACACTGCTAATAAACACTTATCAAAAATTAAAATATTAAATATTATTATATTTAAAGATTGGTTAGATGTAAAAGCTCGAGCACTAGACAAATCAATGACATAAGTGAATAATCGACGAAGAGAATGAAATAAAATAATAATCTTTTATGTTTTATAGTCTTTTATTTTTGTGTGTTTGCATTTTTAATTATTATGATTGTAAATTTCAAAGGAGAACCTTGATGCAACAGTAAAGGTTATTCTTTGGTAACTTGGAGGTTAAGATTTCAAGCAAAAATATTTTAATGCAGAGGGAAGGCTATATGCAATGATCCTCTCTAGACCCCCACAAAGTGGGAGCCTTTCGACTATGTATAATAACCCTCTCTAACTAAACCTGATAAAGGGGTCGAGTTGGCCTGGAATCGGTTCAAGACCGACCCGATTACTCGACGGTTCTTGGATTTAAAGAAGGCGCGTCTTCCCCCTTTTTAATTTAAATTTGTATTAATTTTGTATTTTTAAACCTCTTTTCTATAAATACCTATTATCATTTCATTTTTTCTTTACATTTTCTCTCCAATTCTCTTCAACTTCAATACTCTCCAATTCTCTCATTCTAAATTCTTATTATTATTCTAATTATTTCACTCAAATTCTCTTTTCTCTAAATTGAAAATCCATTTACATTATTCTTTTTTATTTTCTAAACATAAATCTAATTTAATTTTCTCAAATTCCTTTCTATTTTACAATTTTACAGAGTTTAATTCCTCCAACTTTCAATATATATTTCTCCATCTATATATTTTAAATTTTCAACTATATTTATTTAAAAAAAATGAAATGTCAGATCTCTATCGTCGTTATTCATGTTTCGTTTCTCATCCTTTTGGTTCACCAAATCCCCAATTCGAGAGAGAAAATGTTTTAATGAATTTGAACTAGATATCTCTCTAGAAGTGAAGCTTTCTCCGACGCCAACGGCTGTTGGTAGTCAAACACAATCATCAGCTGCCACCATCGCCGTTACTACAGCTGTATCATCAAAATGAAAGAAAAATCGCCTTAAGAAGAGCAAGTTATGGAAGTATTTCGACATTGTCCAAAACAAAGGTAGGAACGAAACTCGAGCTATTTGTAAATTATGTAAAATATACTATGCTTATACCTCCTGTGGAGGTGGTGGGGGTACAAGTGCATACAGAAGACATTTAGTTAGTAGACATAACATTGATCCAGATGCAAAGAAGACGAAATTCGGGAAAGTAAATAATCTCAAATTAATTTACAGGATAGTGGAAAAAAATTAGTTTTTGACAATGATAGCTAGGCGTGGTTTAGTTACATTTGTAATTATAATAGAACATCCATTCACAATATGTAGAAAAATTTGGATATTTAGAATATATTTATCATTATTTACAGCCTGCATATAAACAAATTTCTAGACATACATTGAAAAATGATTACATGCAAATGTTTCAAGAATATAGGGAAGCTTTAAGGCATAACCTTACTAATATATCATGCAGGGTTAGTTTAACTAATGATATTTGGACTAGTATTAATGGTTTAATTTATCTTATTGTAACTTGTCATTGGATAGACAAAAATTGGTGCATGCAAAAACACATTTTATCTTTAGATGTATTAGAACAATCACATAGTGCATATACTATTACTCATTATATTACTAATGTGTGCAATAGGTGTGGGATTGAAATTAAAGTTTTTTTCTCTTACTTTAGACGGTGCTTCGAATAATACTGCAATTATTCTTTTGTTAATTAGAAGTTTAAACCCATAGATGTAAGGTGTATTTTTTTCATGTTAGATGTGCATATCATATTATAAAAGTTTGTGTCCAAAATGATTTTAATGTTATAGTATAGGTCCAATTGATAAAATTAAAACTTTAGCAAAGTGGATTCGCGCCTCAAGTCACAAACGTAAATGGAGGTGAATTTGTCAAGCAAATAACATAAATTTTAAAGCGTTTTCACTTCCCATGGAAATAATATGGAACTCTCTTCATTATTTACTTTCTTCTATTTTACCTTATAAAGATATTGTTACTTCTTGTTTATAACAATTTTGTAAATGACGAAACCTTAATAATTTTTTATTCTGATTGGAATTTTATTGAAAGTTGTGTTGATTTCTTATGTACTTTTAAAGAAGTAACCAAATAATTTCAATTCAATATTATCCAACTACACCTTTTTCGTTCGTATAGTTTTTACAATGTTTGTTTAATTTATAAAATTTATGAATGATGATACTTTATTTTCTTTTATATGTTTCATGGAGGAAACATTTAAAGAAATATTAGGAAATAATTCCTCTTGTTCATTGTATTACAACTTTATTAGATCCTCATCAATGTAAGGTAAATATAGATTCTTGTTATTGTTATAAAGAATTTCTTGATCTTGATTATGTTGAGGACCAAAAGTCCTCAATTCACACATAGTTTTGAGATTATTTTCATAAAGGTGAAAGTGAGCAGCTCAATCAAGGAGAAAAAGAACCGAATGAAGAAACTGAAAATGGTGGTGGCACTAGCTGTCAATGAGGTATTTTCGATGCAGTTAAGGTAGCAACAAAAAAGATACTGAAGCTAAAAGAAACAGTCAGCAACAGTGGATCCAGCTCAAAAACTCGACAAACTCATGGTGGAGGAGGTGGAGGCTTCAATAAGATAGGAGTTTTCTTAACTCAAAATTTTCATATAGATAACAATAACTTTGGTCTTCTCTAATGGTGGAAAGAAAACCAAAGACAATTTCTAATTTTAGCTTCCATGGCCCGAGATGTTTTTGTGGTGCAACTATCATTTCTTGCTTCAGAATTTGCACTCTCAACTTATGGAAGAATAATTGAAGACCATCGATCCAGCCTGAATCTAGCTTCATTATGCATGCTAACATGTCTCAAAGATCGGTTTGAAACAAAATCCTGTAATAAAGAACTTAAAATAGCCAATGTGTTCACCGATAGTATGTCGGAGGAGAAGGAGGAGGAGGAAAAAATTTTCAAGTCAATCCTTATAAATTATGAAGAATAGGAAATAGTTCTACTTTTCTTTATTTATAAATTGTATGTAAAATTATAAATAAGTTCAGTCATAGTAAACATTTTTATGGACTACAGTTCCGTGGTTTTTACCCTTCTAAATTTTGAAGGGGTTTTCCACGTAAAAAATCATTGTTCTCCTTCTTCTCCTTTTTTATTTTCATTTATTATTGTTAATTGTAAAATGTCAAATAAATTAATGTTGTAACTATATGTGAGACCCCACGTATGTATGACTTTATTATATGCTAATGAAATTATAAGACAAATGCTTTTTTTTATCATGCAAATATGAATGAATTGCAAATGGGATAAATGAGTATCATGAATGCAAGTGAAGGTTAAATAAGGGCAGAAGTGGCCATAAGCTAAACGAATGGAACTTAAAGCATTCAGACTGACGATAAGGATTTAAAACACGAAATGATAATGCATGGACTATGAATTATGTGTATCCTTTCTGATTTCAAGCAGTACACACAAGTTCCATAACATGAAAATCATTAGGAATGAACCTTCCATGCTCAAAGTGTGAATAGATTGCAAAATGACTAGTGAAGCAATCAAACACAAATTTTTCCCTTGAAAAACTAGAAAATTTACAGCAGGAAACCTGTAGATGAAGGCCAGATTGATCTTCTCTTCAAAGAAGATCGATCCCTTGTGCAAGCAGAATAATTCCAAGTTGATTTTACCAAGGGATGATCGATCTCCCCATTAAGCAAATCGATCTCCCCAATGAGCAGATCGATCTACATTTGCTTCTGCCTAGCAAAGATCGATCCCATCCTAAGTACAGATCGATCTCCTCAAGCTTCTGCCAAGAAAGGATCGATCTCTTCCCCCAAAGAGCATATCGATCCCACCTTTCATGCCTGAACCTCTCGGTAGTTCAAAAACCAAAGGTAGATCGATCTTCACCCTAGCAGATCGATCTCATCACTCCTATTCTATAAACCCGATGGCCAAATCTCATTCTTCAGCAAATCAAACCTTTCCCCTCCATTTTTACCCAAGAAATAAGCTTCCTCTCTCTAGAATACCACCCCCTTCCAAAAAGATTTGAGAAAAAGCTATTAGAGTAAAGTTGTTCATTGTAAAGAGGAGAACAACATACCTTGGAATCAAAACTAAACTTGTTGGTTTAAAGGAAAAAAAAGGTGTTCCAATTGCGGACAAGAGAAAAGTCAAGCTAGATGAGTTTTCAATACACTAACTCTAAATATGTTTCTTTAGATGTTGTTATGAGTAGATTGGTGTATGTATCATTGCTTGAAACTACCTAGAATATGGTGTATGAACCATGACCTAAAAATAGGTTAGTGTGAGAAAATGAGACATGGTGAATTCAATGTTGAAATGGATTATGCCAAGGTGTTGGTAAGGATATATGCATGATTTTGAGATGATTGGGTGAAGTCACATTTGTGAGATTAGTCAAATGATAAAATATGCATAAATGAGGTTGTAGAAATGCATGAATGGATGGGAAATTTTGTATAAACATCTATGCCAAGTGTTTAATAAGCTATTAAGTGAGTTGCTAGCTAACTAGAAATGGCATAATGATGGCCTAATGTGATAATCAGCCGAACTTGATGAAATAGACTCGATAAGATATACTGACTAGTTGAAGTCAGAACATGAGTTATCAGAATTGACTCATATGTTTCATGAATATTTGTAGCTACCGAGGATATATCCGGAGCAAATTGAGCCCAATCGTGAGAAGCGAGAAAGGAAGAAGGAGTTACATCCAAGTGAATCGAGGTAATGGAATTGTGTTAGCCCTAGAGGTATTTGTACGCACTTTTCGAGCGCATGGGTGATTTCTTAAAGTGTCTAAGGGTCTTAGACTGAAATGAATGATTGAAGGGCAATAAAAATGAGATTTGAGAAAAGCTCATGAAAAGCAAGAACATGAGGTTCTTGAATCTTTTACTGCTTTTAGCATGTAAAATTAGTAGGCTGGCTAGCATTTAAATGATTTGCACGAAAATAACTTGATTTGATTTTTATAACTATCCTTACAAAGGATGAACCACCTACATGAGTTTTGTGGAAATGAAACATGCTAGAGCGTTGCTCGCACGAGATTTGATGTCGTTATACGTGCATTAGTGTTGGAACTTAGCTCGCACTAGCTTTTACATGGATTTCATGATATAGTGCTGGAGCATAACTCGCACTAAAATTTTACATGCATGAGTGCTGGAGCCTAGCTCACACTAGTTTTCACATGGATTTTTATGACATTGTGTTGGAGCTTAGCTCGCACTGATTTTCATACTGGTTTTGACATTGTACTGAAGCGTTACTCGCACTAGATGTCCAATATACTTGTTATCATCCTTGAAACTACTTGCATGTGGTTTTATGACATGTTGGGAGCTGTGCTAGGAGCTTCGGGTAGGCTGTGTGCCATGCCGATTAAATAAGCTCGCATGTGCGTATTGAGATGTGGCAGTGTATGATGTGATGATATGGGTCCACGAAGTATGTTGTACCTTACATATAGCATAGAGTATGTTGTACCGTGTATGGATATCATTTATATACCATATTCGGATAATGGATACTCTGCTATGGACCGACAGGTTGGATGTGACCCACTTTCCCGTACGAAAGCAGATAGAGGTGATACCCCGCACACTAGGATCCGTATAGCCTGGGATCACAAAGAATATGGTCATAGTCCTAGTTATTTCCCTAATTATTATTAATTGCCTATCTCACATGTCTATTGTTTTATGAAGAATCCATGTTCTGAAATGTGTTTGTGGGTCAGGACAGTCTATGGAAGGGGCTGAGACCTAACATATTGTGATTTGTATCAATTTGTGTTGAGTTTTTTAATACTTTGAAGTGCACCTTGCATGATGATTTACCATGCTTTGATTTTAATCTATGCATGATGATTTTCCATGCTTTGTTTAAGAAGTGTGCACTGATTTAAATAGCAAATTACTTTACATATCATGAACACGAGCATGAACTGTTATATTTTAGGTATGACAAGTAACTGTGTGGTTTAAGCATGACATCACGATCACATAGATAATGCAGTTATCTACCTACTCGCATGCTTGCCTCACTAAGCGCGTGGTTTGCTCACCCCCCTTATTTTTCCCCTCAACAGAGCACTTACAATAGATAGAAAGCAACTGAGGATTGGATTTTGGTGTCCACTGCATCCCATCTCACAAGGTATACACATTTGTATAGTTTTTGTTTCTAGACATGTCAAAGAACAGTAATATCTTTGAATGTAATTTTGTGGATGTAAAGAATTGTAAACATATGTAAACAGCAACTCTGATTTAGAAATACAAGTGTTTATGTTTAAATGAATTGAAAATTGAAATGATTTGATTGGATGAGATTGACACCGATACACAGCCCAAATTTTTGTGGTGTAGCTGTTCATAATCAAGTAAATGTAAAGAACCAAGAATGAGAAATAGATTAAATAATAAATGAAAAAAATTGTAGTGGATTTTCGGTGGATTGAGGGTTGTGACAAAGGTGGTATCAGAGTTGAGTTGGTCTGATGTGTGTCGGTGTCAAAATTTAAGAAAATTACGCCCTCAGTTGATGTGCTTGTCTAGATACAATTGTGTATATCAAGATGGGTTTGACTAAGAAATGATTATGAATGTAGGAATCTTGGCATAATGCCTAACACCAGTCGCGGTAGAGGGGCGAGAGCCCGAGCTAGAGGCCGTAGGGGTAGGCCTGATAGTCGTGTAGAGTCGTTGCCACATGAGACTCACGAGGAGGTAGAGGTGGAGGCTGAAGTTGAGCATGCTCCACAGGGTTCGGCGGAGAGACTCGATAGCACTGAAGGCGCTTCGCGAGGATAGAGCGGAGCTTAGATGCAATTTTAGAGTTGATTGCCCAGTCGTTGCCTAGAGCTGGGGACGGGCAAGGTCTAGCTGCACAGAGTGATGCTGAACGGGTGACTGCTCCTGAGATGTCTGCACAGCTAGCCCAAGAACCTCAGACTACAGATACTCTTACACCCCCACCAGTACAAGATATACCTTCTACTATTGCTCTACCACATGGTAGAAGATATTAGGGTTATAGATGTGACCTGGATAGGTTACGACAGTTTCAAAATTTTAAACTGATATCTTTCAGTTGGATTAAAGGCCCAAAAGCTGCAGAGGATTGGGTGAATGAAATTGAGAAATTATATGGGTTCTTCGAGTGCATTACTACGGAGATGGTTGCTTTTGTCACATTCATGCTCAAGGGATCAGCAGAGCATTGGAGGAAGTCCACTAAACCCGTTTTGAGAGCCCAGCATATAGAGATCACATGGGACATAATTTTTAAAGCCTTCGGGAGGTAATATGTTTCGGATACTTCACAGCGAAAGCTGCAGATAGAATTTTTAGGATTGACTCAGGGGAGCCGATCGGTGGATGAGTATGAGACAACATTTACCTCCCTGGGCATGTATGATCCTGATACGGTGGACAGTGAGGTCAAGAAGGTCAAAAAGTTTATGGATGGACTGAGACCAGCCATCGGGTCCCAATTGGTTCCCTTTGACATACCAACCTATGAGGAGATAGTGCACAGGGTATAGTTGTGTGAACAAGATATTGACCGATTTACCTCAGAGTTTGGGAAGGTTGGTAGAGTGAAGGACAGAGATAGGGAGAGACAGACAATGGATAAAGGCTTCAATTATAGATGAACCAAGAGATTATTTAGGAAGAGGTCAAAGATTGAGGAGATCCGGGAGAAGACAGTTAAGCCTCTCGTGTATCCGGCTATAACTCCAGCAAAGGGTAGAGTGATTGGAAGGCCACGACTGACGACAAAATTGTCACGACCCAAATTACCTAAAAATCCCTACAAATTTTTCGCTTTTCATTTTCTTACCCGCCGTGAACAGTTACACTACTCAACAGTTGGGCTATGATTCGGTGTTAGTAACCTCTCACCTATTTACCATTCCATTTTCATATTCACATTCACATATCAATTTATTTAAACAAAATACATCCCCAATATTAAATCCATGTACAGTACTGTGCCTCTATATGTTCAGATACAAAAATTATATAAATGTGTATACCTGATCTTGATAAGAAGCAGCGGATAACCGAGATGCGAGACTATTGTCGCTCTCTTCTACTGAATATACCCTGTGGGGTGGAAAATGAAAGGGTGAGCGAAACGTGCTCAGTAAGGCAATAATGTAAGCAGGTAGATAACTATACTATCTACGTGCTGATAATGTCATGATATAAAAATCGTTTACTTTCAGAGCATGAGGTATGACTAAAACGATGCCACATGTATGTATATATCATATACAAGAAATCATGAAATCGACATATAAAGCACACATGGAAAATCATCATGTATGACATCTCATGCTCGTCACATTAAAACTCATTTGTTTAATCACAAACTCATCACTTTGAAACTTATTTGTTTCATCATAAATTCATCGCATTTAAAACTCATTTATTTCATCATAAACTCTCACTTTAAAACTCATCTGTTTCATTATAAAATAACTTCATCAAGGTCAAACCCATCTCTCGGGAATACCTTGATTCATCAAATCAAATCTCTTTTAAAAACATAAATCGGGACTACCCCTCCATCGGGTTTGTCCTGGTCTATCCAGACCGTATGATATCATGTGAGGCATGTAGGTTACTGTATGAAAAATCGAGGACTATGGCCATACTTTGTCCCTGTGATCCCAGGTACACGGATCCCGGTGTGCGGGGTATCACAACTGCAACGGGAGGTGGGGTCAAGTCCTACCCGCCAGAATATCGAGTAACATAGTAGAGTCATCATGACTGCACGGTACAGCGTACTCTGTGTGATATACACGGTACATTGTACTCCGTGGACCCATATCATAGTCTGGGGGTGCCTGGCGTAGGTCTTATCCAGCCCAATACTATGTCGATAACCAACCCATGTCTCAAAGTATATGTGCGAGCATCTCAACTCTCTGTGACACACAGTCTACAGGAGGCTTCCGCACGACTATATGCATGTCAACTCGCGTCTAGTACGTTTATGTGAGCATCCTGCTGCCCGCCCCACACCAGGTCACAGGCTTACGGAGCTCCAGCACCACGCTATGCATATCATGATATCTAAAATCTCGTGCGAGCGAAGCTTCAGCACGGTTTTGTGCACACACAAATTTCTCGTACGAGCAATGCTCCAGTACGGCTTTTCATGAGAATAAATCAGTAAACTTGAGTGCGAGTAAGACTCTAGCACTCTTTTAGTCATGTAAATACGATAGGTGGCTCACTTTTAATAAAACATCTTTTAAAATAGTAACCGGTACAAACTGGTACCCTTTCGTAAAATTCACGAAATCAACAGCCCACCTATGTGCATATTTGCTTTAATCAAAGCAATATATTCATATAACACATTAAAAACATGAAATCATGCAATTTACCTGCCTTACTACCCTTTTTGTAAATTTTACTCCTAGGGGCAAAATCATCTTTTTCCTTTATTTATCTAAGCCCCGATTTTCGTAAAAATTATTATTTCGTTTACTAGATACTTAGATAAATTCTAAGCCCTGTAAATACCCTCAAAATATGTATAGGCATCTCTATGCACTTACAAAATTCCCTTACCTCGATTTTCCTGTCGAATCTGACCTTTTCTCTGATGTCACGTTGCGCAGTCCGATCTGCTCCCAATCAAACCTCCGGAACTGCGTATAATTATTCCTCAGGTTAGATATCATACAACTTAATTGTATTTAATACTTTCTGGGCTTAATTTAAATCATTGGGCCCATTTATCCCTATTGGGCCCGATTGCACTTTAATGGGCCTCGACACATTTTCAGCCCGTTTATACTGTTTAAATCCCTTCTTCGGGTTTACTGGGCTCATGCAGCTTACTAATAATTATCGAGCTTCGATCCAAATTCATTGGATAGCCCGTATACTATTTACGACAATTTACGTTGTAATTCTGATTAATATTCCTTTTATACAGAATTAATTCGTAAATTCTGTAAAATAATTGAAACTCTGTATTAAAGGATTCTAATTGTCGAAATTAAAATGTACTTACCCAATATAATGCGGGATACGAAAATCGGAGCTCAATCGGCTCTCGTTCGGGTTTTGTCGTACAACTGCACAATTATATATTTAATCCCGGGTTACTTTCAGATTAAATATAATTTAAATAAATTTTTTGAAAGTCAAATTGGTCACTTTTGACCTCTTACCGACTTACCCGAAGTCCGGTGTATCCCCGAAAATTCTTTCCCTTTTTCTTTTTCTCTTTTTCTCCCTTTTTCCCTTCTTTCTTGGCTGAACCGGTTCAGTCCGGTTCAGACCCGGTTCAATCCGGTCCGGTTTAGCCGGTTCAACCCGATTCACCCCTTTGCTGAACCGGTCCGTACCGGTTCAGACCATTCCACCGCCGTTCACAGCGTTTCCGACCGGTTCTCGACTCAGTTCTCGCGCCATTCGACTCGTCTGCACTGGGGGAGTGTTCGGCTGGGGTCGAGGTTGGCCGAATCACGCCGGTGGCCTCCGGATTCGTCTTCTCCCTCCGCGGCACTCTCCCTCTCGATCCGCCAGATTCCGGTGGTTTCGCCGGCCAATATCGATCTCAAAAGAACCGGCTCCTCCTCCCGATCACACTGGTACCGGCCGTTCGAGCCCAGCTGCCGTGGATCGCCGAAACCGACGACGTTTTCCCCGCAGTCTTCTCCTCCGTTCGCCGGGTACAGCCATCGTCGGCGCGCGTCACCGGTGCCAATGGCTTCACCGGCCTCTCCTCTTGCTACTCGGCCCTTCGTCAGAGGCCGTCGGTGCCCGGTGGTGGGTCGTCGGTCGGCCACGCGCAGTCCCCCTCTCCGTTTTCCCTTTTCTTTCTCTCTCCCCGACTTTTACAGATTTCTTCTCTTTTTTTTTTTTACAATTATTATTTTATTTAACAATTTGTTTTATTATTATTTTAATCAATAAATTATATTAAAGAATCAAAATATCTACCAAAATTAATATTTTATTCAAAATAGATTTATTTAATTTAATTTAATTTCTTTATTATATTTTTTAATCCTTTTTCGGGTATAATTTCTCTGTATTTTCGGGATATTGTCCCGGGTGACTTTTCAGTATTTCTAAAAATTCCAGATCTTGATCAATTTGACTCAAAATTATATAATTTCCTCATTATTGATCAAGATATTCTAAATCCTTATTTTAAATTAAATTTTCTTATCGAATTTATCCCGACTTTTGGTCTTTTGACCGTTTTGCCCTTACACGTATTCGGGATTTATTTAGCCCGACTTTCCTTCACGAATATTCATTCATTTTATGATTTGAATCCTTATTTTCAGTCCGAATCACATTCCTTTAAATTGGTGAGCATTTTTATCCCTCATAAAATTTACGATTTAATTTCGGGTCTTACAAATCTCCCCACTTAAGGAATTTGGTCCTCCAAATTAGAACCAAGTCATAAGAATCTAGATACAACTCCGGGTACATCGATCGTATCATACTCTTAAATTCTTATGTGACCTTCTCCGGAGTGTATTACTACCAAAGGACTTTAATTAGGGAGATCATCTTAAACCTCAATACTTTCTCTTTCCTGCTTAATGCCCGAATCAACTTATCAATATACTTATATTTTCATTAAACTGAACTTTTGGAGTTCATATTCGATCACCTATGCTGGATCTGGATAGTATTGCCGAAGCATCAAAAGCTGAGACACATTGTGGGTGCCTGCTTATTCAAGTGATAACACCAACCTGCAGGTCTTATCTTCCACTTGCCCAATCTCTCAAAATATTCCATCCAGCGCAACTCAATTTACCTTCTTCCAAAAGCTCGCTATGTCCTTATTCTCTTAGGACAAGAAATATTTCAATCATACTAATTCACTCTCGGTGAATTCCAATATTTTTTTCTATCTGCTCTGAGGTGTTCTTAATCTCTCATCCTTAACTAAACATCCTCAGAGACTTATTATCCAAAGTCGAAAATAATTCTATCTGTCACCCACTTTTTCTTATCCAATTTGGGGAACAACCCCTACAGCCATACACTGCCTCATATCTTGTTATCCCGATACTCAACTGCCAACTGTCGTTATTGGCGACTTCAATTTGTGACAACACATTAAAAACACGAAATCATGCAATTTACCTGCCTTACTACCCTTTTTGTAAATTTTACTCCTAGGGGCAAAATCGTCTTTTTCCTTTATTTATCTAAGCCCCGATTTTCGTAAAAATTATTATTTCGTTTACTAGATACTTAGATAAATTCTAAGCCCTGTAAATACCCTCAAAATATGTATAGGCATCTCTATGCACTTACAAAATTCCCTTACCTCGATTTTCCTGTCGAATCTGACCTTTTCTCTGATGTCACGTCGCGCAGTCCGATTTGCTCCCAATCAAACCTCCGGAACTACGTATAATTATTCCTCAGGTCAGATATCATACAACTTAATTGTATTTAATACTTTTTGGGCTTAATTTAAATCATTGGGCCCATTTATCCCTATTGGGCCCGATTGCACTTTAATGGGCCTCGACCCATTTTCAGCCCGTTTATACTGTTTAAATCCCTTCTTCGGGTTTACTGGGCTCATGCAGCTTACTAATAATTATCGAGCTTTGATCCAAATTCATTGGATAGCCCGTATACTATTTACGACAATTTACGTTGTAATTCCGATTAATATTCCTTTTATACAGAATTAATCCGTAAATTCTGTAACATAATTGAAACTCTGTATTAAAGGATTCTAATTGTCGAAATTAAAATGTACTTACCCAATATAATGCGGGATACGAAAATCGGAGCTCAATCGGCTCTCGTTCGGGTTTTATCGTACAACTGCACAATTATATATTTAATCCCGGGTTACTTTCAGATTAAATATAATTTAAATAAATTTTTCGAAAGTCAAATTGGTCACTTTTGACCTCTTACCGACTTACCCGAAGTCCGGTGTATCCCCGAAAATTCTTTCCCTTTTTCTTTTTCTCTTTTTCTCCCTTTTTCCCTTCTTTCTTGGCTGAACCGGTTCAGTCCGATTCAGACCCGGTTCAGCCTGGTCCGGTTCAACCCGGTTCACCCCTTTGCTGAACCGGTCCATACCGGTTCAGACCATTCCACTGCCGTTCATAGCGTTTCTGGCCGGTTCTCGGCTCGGTTCTCGCGCCATTCGACTCGTCTGCACTGGGGGAGTGTTCGGCTGGGGTCGAGGTTGGCCGAATCACGCCGGTGGCCTCCAGATTTGTCTTCTCCCTCCGCGGTACTCTCCCTCTCGATCGGCCAGATTCCGGTGGTTTCGTCGGCCAATACCGGTCTCAAAAGAACCGGCTCCTCCTCCCGATCACACCGGTACCCGCCGTTTGAGCCCAGCTGCCGTGGATGGTCAGAACCGACGACGTTTTCCCCTCGGTCTTCTCCTCCTCCGTTCGCCGGGTACAGCCATCGTCGGCGCGCGTCACCGGTGCCAATGGCTTCACCGGCCTCTCCTCTTGCTACTCGGCCCTTCGTCGGAGGCCGTCGGTGCCCGGTGGTGGGTCGTCGGTCAGCCACGCGCAGTCCCCCTCTCCGTTTTCCCTTTTCTTTATCTCTCCCCGACTTTTACAGATTTCTTCTCTTTTTTTTTTTTACAATTATTATTTTATTTAACAATTTGTTTTATTATTATTTTAATCAATAAATTATATTAAAGAATCAAAATATCTACCAAAATTAATATTTTATTCCAAATAGATTTATTTAATTTAATTTAATTTCTTTATTATATTTTTTAATCCTTTTTTGGGTATAATTTCTCTGTATTTTCGGGATATTGTCCCGGGTGACTTTTCGGTATTTCTAAAAATTCCAGATCTTGATCAATTTGACTCAAAATTATATAATTTCCTCATTATTGATCAAGATATTCTAAATCCTTATTTTAAATTAAATTTTCTTATCGAATTTATCCCGACTTTCGATCTTTTGACCGTTTTGCCCTTACACGTATTCGGGATTTATTTAGCCCGACTTTCCTTCACGAATATTCATTCATTTTATGATTTGAATCCTTATTTTCAGTCCGAATCACATTCCTTTAAATTGGTGAGCATTTTTATCCCTCATAAAATTTACGATTTAATTTCGGGTCTTACAAAAATAGTACAGTATTTGCAGTAGGTACCATGGTACTCGGTCATGTTATGGATCTCCTGCAGTATGTTTCTGATGTGGGATGTCAGGGCATGTGATTCAAAATTACCCAAAGATGACTGAGAGTGCCCCACAAAAGGGTAAGGAGCAGGAGAGAGCTCCTGTTGATGCTCCTAGTCCAAGATAGAGGGCAACAGCTAAAGAGAAGGGGAAGCAGGTAGTTCGCAGAGGGCGAGTACATGCCTTAGACCAAGATACTGCAGATCAGTTGTCAAATGTGGTGAAAGGTACCATCTTAATCTTTGATCTTGAAACTTATGTTTTGATAGATCCTGGTGCCACGCATTCATTTGTATCGCCTGCATTTGCATATAAATTATTTAAATATGTGAAACTTACCCTGTTAAGTAGGAGGATGCTGATAGGCACTCCCATGAATAATAGTCAGCTAGTGGAATATGTTTTTAGGGATTGTAAGTTGAAAGTAGGGGAAAAAAGGTCAGCCGACCTCATTTTGATGTATATGAAAGACTTTGATGTAATCCTAGGAATGGATTGGTTGGCTTTAAACCGTGCTGTAGTTGATTATTTTTCTAAGACGGTAACTTTTTCAGGGATAGACAGCATTAACGTAAGTTTCCCCAAACAATATAATGTAAAATCCCTTTGAAAAGTAATGAAAACAGTAAGTGTTGTAAGCAAATAGATGCACTCCTATGCTGACTAAATGGTAGATGTTTTGAAATATTATATTGCATACGTGGTTGGGGCGGATAAGGCATGGCCGAAATTAAGAGACATCCCAGTGGTTAGAGAATTCCCAAACGTCTTTTCGAATGATTTACCAAGGTTACTATCGGATAGAGAGATAAAGTTTTGTATAGATTTGGCACCTGGTACAGAGCCTGTAAACCCCACAAATTTCCTACGTTTAATTAGATTATATAAAAATCAAAATATTATATTTTAATGGAAGTGTAAATGTTCGTGGTAGGGCTCGAGGACTATAGGAATCGAGAAACCCGCGAATGATCGGGAACCCGAAGATATAAGAAGTGATAAAGCAGAGGCAAGTACGGGGGGATTAGAAAATTTTAAATTATTAGTTGAAAATTGATGATGTAAAAAAAAAAACTGTATCGGGAATTCCTGGGAGTGATGGAATCCCGATAATATTTCATTTTCGAAATAATGGGAATTTCATGGAAGGCATGGGTATTGTGTCCTTGGATAATCTTACAAGAAAATGGGTATATATAGATATATATACATAGGTGCATATGTATATATAAAAAAATTCATGACATTTAAATAGATGGATAATATATATATATATATATAACAAATATATATTATGTAATGTATAGTATTTAATATATAAGTATTAGTAAATGGTAAATAAAGCATGACACAAGAATATATAAATGGACACAAAACAATAAAAAAAATATAATATAAATAAATAATAAAAATAACAATACAAAATATATAAACAAATAATACATATATACTAATATAATATATATATAATAAATATATATATTATGGCATGTACGAAATTGGCTTAGAAAAGCCAATTCCGTCTGCCACTATTCTGATTGGAAAAGAAAATCAAATTGCAGGGGTGTTTGGGCGGGAACCGAAGGGGAGAAAAGAGAAGAGGAAAAAGAAGAAAAGGGAAGAAGGAAAGGGGGAAGAGGGAGAAAAGCCAATCGGCTAGAAGGGAAAAGAGAAAAGAAAGGAAGGGAAAGAAGAAAAGAAGAGAAGAAGGAAGGGGAGAGCTGGTTCTGCCGAGGAAGGAGAAAAGGAAAGGAGGAAAAAGAAGAGAAAGGAATGAGAGGAAGCTGCTGGCCGGGAGAGAAAAGAAAAGTGGAAGAAGAGAAGGGAAGAAAGAAGAAGAAGATAGCAGCAGGGAACTGGAAACTGATATTGAAGAAGGGGAAACTGAGGATGTGCAGCTGGAACATAGGCTTCATTGAAGTAGGCCAGGAAAACAGGACAGAACCGAGGGTGAAGAGAAACAAATCGAGACAGGGGAAATTGAGTGGAGAGAAGCAGAACCGTGAGCTGAAGGGAAACCAGGGGATCGGTGAAGGATAGGAGAAGGGATCGTGAGGGGGCAGTAAAGGCTGGAACAGAGAGGTTGAGGAGGCTACAAAACAGGGGAAATGCAGAGTGGTAGCTGGTTGCACCGTGGCTGTTTTGGAGGCTGGAAACAGCTTGTGTAGTGGACTCTGGGCAAGGCAGTTCAAGGCTGATTTTAGGGCTGTGTACTGTGGACTTCAGGTGGCTTTATAAGGCTGGGCAAGCTGAATAAAGAACAGTGAAGATTGCAAACCGAGAACAAGAAAGAAAAGGTAAAATACGTCTATGTATATATGTATATTGATGTACATGTATATATATGTATTGTATGTATATAGCATGTTAGTTATAGATTAAATTAGACAAAAAATGGAATGATGAGAAGTAGGCAAAAATATATATTTGTGATATTGAATAATGGAGACAAGTGATAATATATATATATATATATATATATATATATATTTATATGTATTTATGTGAATAAAAATATATATATTTGGGTATATACATATAGGTGTGTTTAATGAAAGGGTATGTTAGTATATGTACATATATTTGATAATAAATAAGGAAAGCCAATGATAAAATAAATATGAGTATATACTATCACGACCCAAAACCACCCAAAAATCAGAGTAAATTTTTCATATTTTATTATTTTCTTTCATGCTTACTTGTCCTCTGATCGTGACCACATTCCACTAACTAATTGGGCTGTGCATCAATGCCAGTCCCACAATTTATTTACCATATAACTTAATTCTTTCTCAGTCATTTATAAGTATTTACAATATTTATACATCCCCTAAAGTTACTTACAAACATGTTACTGTGCTATGCTTATTTAGATACAATTTGTACAAGTGTATATACCTTAAATGATGGGCAGCAGCGGATATCCGGAATGCAGTACTCAGTCGCCTCAACATCTACTGGAGATTATCTGTGTGAGAAAATGAAAGGGGTGAGCACATCAAACTCAGTAAGGCAATCCTACGAACAAGTAGGTAACCATACTACCTACATGAACGTGGTGCCATACATAAACCACCCTTTCTCCACACATTTTAAAACAGATGATATGAGTTATGATGTTACGTAAATCCATTTGCATGGTAAAAAAATTCAACATGCAATTATTTCAAATCATTTCTTTCTCGTTTAAAATATCACAACAAGGCCAGAACTCAACCCATCCCTCGGGTGATCCTGACTCACATAAAACCATAAAAATCGATTTACATTCACACATGGGTTTGAAAAGCATGGAAATAATCATCATGCATGTTTGATTTTAAAAAAACCCAGTTTTAATCTCATCAAAGTCGTCAACATGCGAGATGAGGCAATATCTGTATAACGGTAATAACCAGGACTATAGCTATGTGTCCTTGGGAGTTCCTCTGCTACACGGATCCTAGTGTGCGGGTTCTCACCATAATCGGGAACCGCCCGGGAGGTGGGTTAATCCATCTCGTCAGTCTTATCCGATCCCATGCATCCGAAGATGCCGCATCCGAAAATGCCGTATCCGAAGATACCACACGGTACATCGTACTCCATGCTACTTGCACGGTACATCGTACTCCATGGATACATATATCATATCTCAATACTCATGCCATGTCTCAAAACGCACATGCGAGCCTATTTAATCGGTGACACACAGTCTACCCGATGCTCCAAGCACGGCTCATCGCATGTTCTCATAAAATCAGTGCGAGCGATGCTCAGCACTCTCATCAAATCAAGTAAAACTAGTGCGAGCTAGGCTCTAGCACTCTATATATGAATCACATGAAAATCTTATAAAATTTGGTGCGAGTTAAAATCCAGCACCCTGTCTCGAAAATCATATAAAAATATGGTGCAAGTTAGACTCCAGCACCGTTTCACAAAAATCATATGAAAACCTGGTGCGAGTTAGACTCTAACACCGTGTCACGAAAAAGCATGTGAAATCTGGTGCGAGTTATACTCTAGCACCTATGCATGTAAAACTCTAGTGCGAGCTCTCGCTCCAACACTAATGCATGCATCACCCAAATCAAAACATCGTGCGGGCTGAACTTCAGCACGTCACATGTGAATAAAAACACGTAGGCGGCTCTGTTTCCTCAAAACAGTTTTCAAAACAATAATATCGTTGAAAGTATGCAATGCTGTGCATTTTCTTTCAAGGTTAGCCAGCCTACTCATGCATGCATTAAAATGTCTCCAGAACGAGCAGAAACCTCTTGTTCTTGCTCCTCCCAATTTTTCCTAAATTTGTAAATTTTACCCTTAAGAAGGGTATTTTGGTAATTTGCCCATTCGGGGCACTAAATTATTATTTGACCTCTAGACCCTTTAGATAATTTTTAAAGGACTGAAAATGAACTTAAAATTTCGTAAAGTTACCTCTAGCAGTCCGCAGAATTTCCTTACCTTATTTTCCTGTCGAGTCTGACCTTTCCTCTGATGTCACGTCGCGCAGTCCGATCTGCTCCCAATCCAATGTCCGGAACTGCCTATAAATATTCCTCAGGTCATATATTATACAACTTAATTGTATTTAATACTTTCTGGGCTTAATTTAAATTATTGGGCCCATTTACCCTTATTGGGCCCGATTGCACCTTAATGGGCCTTAATCGGCCTTAAGCCCGTTTTCCACTTAATTTTTACATTATCGAGGCCTATTAGGCTCATTGGTCCCACTAACAATTCCTTGGGCCTCATTCTAACTCTCGAATAGCTAAATTTATTATTTACGACAATTTATCTAGATTTCCAAAATTTAATTCAATTTATGCGGAATTTAAATTCATATCACGTATAACGATATAAATTGTTGTAAATAAGGGTTACTTACCCAAGATTCCATACTAGTACGTAAATCGAGGCTATCTCGAGCTCTCGTTGGATGCCAATTGTCGAGCTACACAATTTCATAAATTTTCGGGTAAATTTTCGATCGAAAATTAATTAAATTGAATACTCCGAAATTTAAATCGGGTCAATTTCGACCACAACTTGACTTATCCGTAGCTCGATTACATCGCCAGGATTTTTTCTCAATTTTTCCTCTTTTTCTTTTTCCCTTTTTCTCTTTTTTTCCCTTCTTTCTTGGTTGAACCGGTTCGGTTTGGTTTAACCCGGTTCGGACCGTCGGTTCACCCCGGTTCACTCTGGTTCAGGGCCTTGCCGGCCGGTTCTCCACCGGCTTCCACCGCCGGTGGCTCCGTTGGGTCGTCTGCATCTCAGATCTGGGGTTGGCTTCGGTCGAGGTCACCGAAAAGTGGCCGGTCCGGCCTCTTCTCTCCTGCCGTCGAAACCTATTTCTTTCCTCGCCGTTTTCCGGCGCTAGCCGCCGCCCCACCGGCCAAGGCTGCCACCAATCGATCGGTCTTCGCATGGCGCTCCCTCGGCTGGCGGTGGTCGGCCTCGAATCGGCGTCGATCGCCGGGAACTTCTCTTCCCCTCTCGATCGCATCGGTTTCTCGTTCCTCGCCGTCGATCGTCGCCGTTCGTCAGCTTGATGGTCCGGTGGATGGCTCGGCTACCTCGCCTCTGGTCTGGGCTGCCGTCGATCGCCTCCATCTGGTGAAGCAGCAATCGGGGAAAGGCTCGGTTTGTCGGGCTTTTCCAGAAATCGCAAAAACGCGATTTCTGCATTTTTCCTCTTTTTTTTCTTTTTTTTATTTAACTAATTAATTAATTTATTTATTATTAATATTTTTAATCATTAAAATACATTAAAAATCTAAAATATCTACCAAAAAAATTATTATTTTACTCTAAATTAATTAATTTAATTTTATTTAATTTATTTATTATATTTTGACCCTTTTTCGGGTATAATTTCTTCGTATTTTCAGAATATTGTCCCTAATGACTTTTCGGTATATTTATCGATTATTTTTTAGATTATTTTTTCGAACTAAAAATTTTGATTAATCCCGATTAATTCCCATAAATTGATATCCTGATCAATTTAATCCAGAATAAATTTATTTCATCTTTATTGACCAAGATTTCTCAATCCATTATTTTTAATTAAATTTTTCTTCTCGAATTTATACCGACTTTCGATCTTTTGACCATTTTACCCTTGCACGTGTTCGGGATTAATTTAACCCGACTTCCTTTCACGAACACTCACTCACTTCGCATTTTAAATCGTTATTTCCAATTTGAATCTCATTCAGTAAAATTTTTGACCATTTTCATCCCTCATAAAAATTTACGATTTAATTTCGGGTCTTACATATACTTAGGTGTATATACATATAGGAGTATATGAAAAATGTGTATATACTTGGGTGTATATACAAATGAGTGTATAAAATAAATGTGTGTTTTAGTATATGTACAAACAAGGATATATATATATATGTGTGTGTGTGTGTGTGTGTGTGTGATAAGAAAAAAATAGAAAACAATAATATATATATAGGAGTGTATATATATATATATATATATATATATATATATATATATATATATATATATTAGGTGCATATATATATGGGTGTATATAGGATGAATTTGTGCTAGTATATATATATACAAAGAATGTATATATAAGATAGGAAAAGAGTGAAAACAAATAAATATATATATATATATATGTATATATACATATGGGAGTGTATATATATATATGTATTTATGTGTACATACATGTAGAGGTATATAATAAGGTGTATGTCAATAATTGTACATACAAAATAATATGTGGTAAGGAAAAATATATAAACGTGCGTGTTGACTTAGGTACGTACAATAATACGTACACACGCAGTAGTAATGAATAGGTTACGATTTTAACGCAATTCGGGCAATTCGTACGAATAGGGTGCTAAGTGTACGATTTCGATGTAGGTGATCGTAGAAGGAATTAAGAGAGGTACTAAGAGGCGTCACCACTCGAGCATGGAGATTTCGATTGATCGAGGTAAGGGGTTATAATTTAAAACGGTAATAGTTACTTTCTGAATCTTGATAAAGAAAGCTTGCAAAGACATGAAATATGATTTTCATACATGTTTCTAAATTATATTTCTGATCAAGACTATGCTCTCTGTATTTATGTTTTTGAATAATTTTATATAACTGAATTTGATTTCGGAATAAGAGCATGCCTTCTGAAATGATCTTTCGAATAAGATGATTTTAACTCGATGTTTTCGTATATGAAAACTATAGTTGTTATGAGACTAAGGGCCATTTATGTTGCGTGTTTACGTTTGTCAACTTCGCCTGTGTGGCGTTTGACTCGCCTGTGGGTTTAAACTCGCATGTGTGGAGTTTGAACTCGCCTGTGTGGCGCCTATATTTCACCTTCGTGGCACCTATATTTCACCTTCGTGGCGCCTGTATTTCGCCTGTGTGGCAACTATATTTTGCCTTGTGGCGCCTGTATTTCACCTGTGTGGCGCCTGTACTTCACCTTTGTGGCGTCTGAAATTACCTTCGGGTTTTGAATTCCCTCGACGGAGGATGACCGGGTTATTTTGCCGCGTGATTTCTTTGCTATTGCCATGTGATAAATTTGTTATTGCCACATGATAATTAGATGGCCAATATAGTCTCAATTTAAAAATTTAAACTCTGTTTTCAGAACCGGATTTGTAGTATGTGATTTGATATGTATTCCTGTTTGGAATTCTGAATGTACGACCAGTATTACGTAATATCTGTTAAGTTCAAAAACCTAAAGAATTAAGTTTTGAATCTCGATGTTTCTAATTGTTCTTAATCTTTGAATGTTATTATTATTAGTTTCAGAAAGTATCATTATACGCATTATCATGTTTTATACATATTTAAATTCTAGAATCGTTTTAAATACATCTTCTTACTGGGCTTTTTTCCGAAAGCTCACCCCTCTACCTCTCAGATTTCCTGCAGTGATCCGTAGGCGCTACCTGCCGCGTACACGACGTAGGCTGGTGGGGAGAGCTCCCTGGCTACTTTTGTACACGCAGAAAGGTATACATTTACATTCCTGTACCAGACATATCTATACGCACAAACACGTATATTGAGAATATTTTTGTTGGGATGTAATTTGTAAGAAAATGATGTAAAGAATATAATTCTTGGGATTAGGTTGTAAGATTATTGGTATAAATCGATATCGATATATTGAGTTGTAAAAGTGGATTGAGAAAGTATGCTTGGTAGTTGTAGATATATAGGATTGTTGAAAAGCATGCTTGGTAGTTGTGGATATCTAAGATTGTCGAAAAACAACTGAATTGCATGTGGGTAGGCTCATATATAAGCCGTTATGCTGTTTAAATTTCTATCGGCCATATAAGCTAAAGTATGGAAACTAATTATAATTACGAGTAAAGAATTAGGAAAAGTGTTTTGACACTGCACAAGAATACAACCTAAGTGAATAAGGGAATAAGTGGGTAAATTAAATAAAAAAAATTTCCCTCGATTTTTAAGGGTCAAGGGTCGTTACAGAGTCGATATCCAAGCCACCGTACAGAATGGCTCTGATTGAGTTGGAGGAACTAAAGAAGCAGTTACAGGAGTTGTTGGATAAGGGGTTCATCGGACCGAGTGTATCGCCTTGGAGAGCACCAGTACTATTTGTAAAGAAGAAGGATGGGAGCCTTCCATTGTGTATTGACTACAGGTTGTTGAATAAGGAGACCATTAAGAATAAGTACCCCCTTCCATGCATCGATAACTTGTTAGATCAGTTTCGGGGAGCGCAGGTCTTTTCTAAGATAGATCTGAGATCTGGGTACCATCAGTTGAGAATTCAGGACAGAGATGTACCCAAGACAGCTTTTCGCACCCGATATGGTCATTTTGAGTTTATGGTTATACCATTTGGGTTAACGAATGCTCCAACAACTTTTATGTCAGTGATGAATGAGGTTTTTCACCAGTATTTGGATTGGTTCGTTATCGTATTCATCGATGATATTCTGATGTATTTGAGATCTAGAGAGGAGCATGAACAACACCTAAGGATAGTGCTACAAACCCTCCAAGAGAAGAAGTTATACACTAAACTCAATAAGTGTGATTTTTGGCTAGAGCAGATCTCTTTTTTAGGTCATATTGTATCGAAGGATGGTCTGTCAGTGGACCCATCAAAATTGAAACAGTGGTTCATTGGCTGAGACCTCAGACAGTTACAAAGATCAGAAGTTTTCTAGGTTTAGCTGTGTATTATCGACGGTTTGTTGAGGGATTCTCGAGATTAGCTGCTCCATTGACACGTCTCATGAGAAAGAATGTGGAGTTCATGTGGGACGATAGATGTGAAAAGAGCTTTCAGGAATTGAAAAAGAGATTAACTAGAGCTCTGATTCTCACAATTCCTACCAGCTCATGAGACTTTTTTGTATATACATATGCTTCGTACTAAGGACTGGGCTGTGTACTGATACAAGATAGGAATGTAGTCGCCTATGGATCGAGACAGTTGAAGGATTATGAGAGAAACTACCCGACCCTCGATCTAGAGTTGGCGACCGTGGTATTTGCCTTGAAAATATGATGTCATTATCTTTATGGTGAGAAAGTTCAAGTCTTTATTCCACAAGAGCCTTAAGTATCTGTTCTCACAGAAAGAATTGAACATGAGGCAGAGAAGGTGGCTTGAGTTTCTGAAGGATTATGATTGTGAGATCTTGTACAACCTAGGTAAGGTGAATGTAGTAGCTGATGCACTGAGTAGGAAGCATCTCGAGCTGGTATCATACATGATGATCAGAAAACACGAGCTATTGGAACAGTTTGTGAGCCTCAGTTTGGATGTGACCCCATCTAATACTGATAGTGGCTTTAAGGTAGCTAGCCTATGGTTGGAACCGTATCTGGTAGATCGTATCCGATAGGCTCAGCAGATTGACCAGCAGTACAGTGATGTTATCGGGCAGATACAGAGGGGTATAGAGACTGATTTTGAGTTGAGTTTAGATGGTTTGCTGAGGTTCAGGGGTAGGATATGTGTTCCCAATGATCCAGAGATCAGGAGGTTGATTTTATCAAAGGCTCACTCAACAAAGTATACACTGCATTCAGGAAGTAACAAGAAGTATCAAAACCTCCGGAGAGTATATTGGTGGTCAGGAATGAAGAGATATGTTGCAGAGTATGTGGCAAAGTGTCTCGTCTATTAGTAGGTAAAGGTAGAGCATTAAAAGCCTGTAGGGCTATTACAACATATACCTATATCGACTTGGAAATGGGATGTGACGCCCCGAAAACACGGAAAATAGGGTAAATTTAAAACTTTTTACTCGATAAATCACAATTAAGGGTGCATTCCTGTGCAGTGTCATACATCATCATGCATATCATACCTCAGGATCTCATCATTAGATAGTATACATCATATCATATACATTACTCAATATTAAGTTAATTAATCCTAATACATCCCATACAAGGTTATACATCAATTGTCTATAATTACAATAATTGTCTGGGTACATGAAAAGATAAATGATACCTCAAACACAATATATGGTCTGGAGCTCAAGTTCTCCACTAGCCACTACTCCGTACGTCGCAGGGAAACCCTTTTCACTTGAAGAAATCTAGGGGGAAAGAAAACAGGGTGAGCTTCTAAATCGCTCAGTAAGGGGGTAAGGGACTCATTATATAAACCATAATGCACATCATAAAATATTTATTTGTATGTGAAACTCAATATACTTATTTGAAAACCATAGCATGAAAGTTCTCAAAACCACATTCTCATATCTCAAAACCATGTGGAAACATGAAGTAAAAGGCTCAATATAGAGCAGTAACGAGCATGTGAAAATAATGCGATAATGGCTTTCTCAATAAACATGATAAAATCACTGTAATAATAATGCACGTGGTGCAGCCACCAAACACACGTGGCACAGCCACTGATTTAGATTCACATGTGGCACAGCCACAGAATAGGGTTTCACTCGTGGCACAGCCACCAAATACACGTGGCATAGCCACAGAATAGGGGGTCTCACATGGCAAAGCCACCAAATATACGTGGCACAGCCACAGAATAGGATTTCACTCATGGCACAGCAACCAAATATACGTTGCACAGCCATAGAATAGGGTTTGCTCGTGGCACAGCCACCAAATATACGTGGCACAGCCACATAATAGGGTTCTCTCGTGGCACAGCCGCCAAATATACGTGGTACAGCCACAGAATAGGGTTCGCTCGTAGCACAGCCACCAAATATACGTGGCACAGCCACAGAATAGGGGATCTCACGTTACCAGAATGGAGAAGAATTGGGCTTACATGCTACCAGAGCAATGCCCGGTGTGTACTCAAAATTACACACCCAAGTCTTTATCATATAAAACTGGTTTGCCTTCACGTAGAACTCATAGTGGTTTTTCTCTCAAAACACTCCTTTAAAACTATTTTGTACTCAACACAAAACATATTTAAAACCGAGTTCTAACAGACAAAACACGCACACATTTCTCAAATCTCAATATTGCTTTAACGTAGAGCCCAATTCATTTCTCACACAAACTCAACGGTTTATAAAGTGGTTTCACACGAAGCTTATAAACTCATAAAAACATTGGGCTCCAACCGGCTATAAAAATCGTGTGCAATCTCATCAAAAGACAACACATCAAATATGCTTGTTTTATAAATCGCAAATCATGCTATAATAGTTCACAAGTCACATACACAAATGGTTTAGTTTCTCTTACCTCTTTGCACCTCGTATAGTGCAATCGTTTACCCCTTGTCACGGACTAGTCTCGCATTCTACTCTGGAACTCCCGAGCTGTCCAAATGATGTTAAAACATCAATACTCATCATCACAGTAACCTCAATTCTCAAAATCGAGCATAAATGCTCATAACACCTCAAATCTCTCAATTCTCATAACTTTATCACATTCTACAATCTCATTCACAACATCTCAACATCCTACACTTCCCATGCCACAATATCTATGCTAATTCACCACATTGTCTAAATTTCCATTTATAACTCAAAATTCCCAAAATTACCAAAATTGCTAAATATCATCATCACTCTAACTACATTGTAATTTCATCAATCCCTAATCATTTTCTAGCTATTTCAACACAATGCCAACAACCATTATCACCAAAATCATTTCAACTATCAAGATCGAGGTTTAAAAATTACCCAAAACTTGTGGAGAGCTTATCTCTTGCCTCGATTCAATCCGTCTTCCGATTTCCAAGTATGTTGTTTTCCCTTCGATGAGGAACAACTTTCCTTCTTGCCACAACCTCTGATTTGGACGGAAATGGGTGCTTTGGATGAGTGAGAAAGCTAGGGCTCGGGTGAAAATGGGGTTTTGAATAGAGAGAAAATGAAATTGCAGGAGAAAGTCGGGGTTCCTTATATAGATGGAGAGTAGGAGATCGATCTGGCTCTTGATGAGATCGATCTGTATTTGAATTTGGGGACTATTTTGGGCAATTTTATGCCTAGGAGATCGATTTGTCGAGGGGTGAGATTGATTTCTTTATGGCTTTATGAGATCGATCTGCTCCTTGAGGAGATCGATCTTCTTCCAAACAAAAACATTTGGAGATCAATCCCTTCCTCATGAGATCGATCTTCTCTCAAACAGAATTATAAGGAGATCGATCCTCTTCCATTGGAGATCGATCTGCTCACTTACTTTCCTCCTTCCTTGTCATTTTTAACTCACCAGATCAATCTCTCATTCTCCAAGATCAATCTAACCTCATAGTTTCACACTTAGGTTAAACACTTAACATGTAAATCTCCAAATATAATTTTCACAGTTTACTACTTGGATTATTTCTCATTTATCACATATACCTTTCACTTAGCTCAATAAATTACACTTCAGGTTCATATTACATAATTAAAATATGTCTAAAATTCTTAGATCTCACATGGGAACACGTCACTATGGACTTCGTGATGGGTTTACCCAAGACCCATAGGAATCACGATGCGATTTGGGTAATAGTGGACAAATTAACGAAATTGGCACACTTCCTAGCTATGAGAACCACCGATACTCTGAGTACACTGGCGAAACTATAAGTACGTGAGATAGTGAGTTTACATGGTGTTCCAATGAGCATTGTTTCTAATAGGGATGCCCACTTCACTTCCCACTTTTGGGAACACTTTCAGGAAGTAATGAGGACCCAATTGAGATTTAGCATAGCGTTCCATCCTCAGACAGATGGTTAGTCAGAGAGGACTATACAGACCTGGAGGACATGTTGAGAACGTGTGCATTGGATTTTGGAGGCTCTTAGGATGACCATTTGCCACTCGCAGAGTTCGCCTATAATAACAGTTATCATTCGAGTATCGGGATGGCACCGTATAAGGTTTTTTATGGCCGTAGATGTCATTCCCCAATTGGATGGGAAGAAGTAGGTGACCGACTAATATTTACTCCTGACCTAGTGATACAAGCCTCCGAGGATGTCCAACTGATTTGTGACAGGTTACGGACAGCTCAGAGCAGATAAAATAGTTATGCTAACAGGAGACGGATACCATTGGAGTTTACAGTGGGTGAATCGGTATTTTTACGAGTTTCTCCTTTCAAGGGTATAACGAGGTTCAGAAAGAAAGGAAAGCTAAGTCCTCGTTACATTGGACCCTTTGAGATACTTAATAGAATGGGAGATAAGGCCAATCAGCTAGAGTTGCCACTTGAGCTAGCAGGCATACACAACGTCTTCCACATCTCTATGTTACGAAAGTACCACCCGAACCCGGCATATGTAATTGGATATGAGCCATTAGAGCTCAACGAGAGCATGTCGTATGTTGAGAAGTCAGTTCAGATATTAGATAAGATGGAGAAGGTGTTGAGATCAAAGACGTTTCCCCTATGAAAGTTCTTTGGCAGCATCACACTGTAGAAGAAGCTATATGGGAGTTAGAGAGTTTGATATGGGGGAAGTATCTCGAGTTGTTCACGGACTGATTTGGTTCTAATTTGGAGGACCAAATTTTCTTTGTGGGGGAGATTGTGAGACCCCATGTATGTATGACTTTATTATATGTTAATGGAATATAAGACAGATGATTTTTGGATCATGCAAATGTGAATGAATTGCAAATGGGATAAATGAGTATCATGAAAGCAAGTGAAGGTTAAATAAGGGTTGAAGTGGCCACAAGCTAAACGAATAGAACTTAAAGCATTCAGACTGAAGGTAAGGATTTAAAACATGAAATGATAATGCATGAACTGTGAATTCTGTTTATCTTTTCTGATTTCAAGCAGTACACATAAGTTCCATAACATTAAAATCATTAGGAATGAACCTTTCCATGCTCGAAGTGTGAATAGATTGCAAAATGACTAGTGAAGCAATCAAACATAAATTTTCCCTTGAAAAACTAGAAACTTTACAGCAGGAAACTTGCAGATGAAGGCCAGATTGATCTCCTATTCAAATCAAATCGATCCCTTGTGCAAGCAGAATAATTCCAAGTTGATTTTGCCAAGGGCAGATCGATCTCCCCATTAAGCGAATCGATCTTCATTTAATTTTGCCTAGTAGAGATCGATCCCTTCCTAAGTGCATATCGATCTCCATTTGATCCTGATAAGAGCATATCGATCTCTCACCATGAGCAGATCGATCTCCTCAAGCTTCTGCCAAGAAAGGATTGATCTCTTCCCCCAAAGAGCATATCGATCCCACCTTTTCATGCCTAAACATCTCGGTAAATTAAAAACCTAAGGCAAATCGATCTTCACCTTAACAGATCAATCACATTACTCCTATTCTATAAAAACCTGATGGCTAAACCTCATTCTTCAGCAAATCAAACCTTTCCCCTCCATTTTTACCCAAAAAGCAAGTTTTCTCTCTCTAGAAACCACCCCCTTCCAAAAAAATTTGAGAAAATGCTATTAGAGCAAAGTTGTTCATTGTAAAGAGGAGAACAACATACCTTGGAATCAAAATCTAACTTGTTGGATTAAAGGAACAAAAAGGGTTTTCCAATTTCAAACAATAGAAAAGTCAGGCTAAGTGAGTTTTCAATACACCAACTTTAAATATGTTTGTTTAGATGTTGTTATGAGTCGATTGGTGTATGTATCATTGCTTGAAACAACCTAGAATATAGTGAATGAACCATAACTGAAAAATAGGTTAGTGTGAGAAAATGAGACATGGTGGATTCAATGTTGAAATGGATTATGCCAAGATGTTGGTAAGGTGATATGCATGATTTTAAGATGATTAGGTGAAGTCACATTTGTGAGATTAGTCAAGTGATAAAATGTGCATAAATGAGGTTGTAGAAATGCTTGAATGGATGGGAGATTTTGGATAAACATCTATGCTACGTGTTTGATAATCTACTAAATGAGTTGCTAGCTAATTGATTAGAAATGGCATAATGATGGCCTAATGTGATAATGGGCCAAACTTGATGAAATGGACTCGATAAGATATACTGACTAGTTGAAGTCAGAACATGACTTATCAAAATTGACTCATATGATTGATGAATTTTTACAGCTACCGAGGATATATTCGGAGCAAATTGAGCCCAATCATGAGAAACGAGAAAGTAAGAAGGAGTTACCTCCAAGTGAATCGAGGTAAGGGAATTGTGTTAGCCCTAGAGGTATATGTACGCACTTTTCGGGCGCATGGGTAATTTCTTAAAGTGTTTAAGGGTCTTAGAATGAAATGAATGATTGAAAGGCAATAAAAATGGGATTTGAGAAAAGTTCATGAAAAGCAAGAACATGAGGTTCCTAAATCTTTTACTGCTTTTAGCATGTAAAATTAGTAGGTTGGCTAGCATTTAAATGATTTGTACGAAAATAACTTGATTTGGTTTTTATAACCATGCTTGCAAAGGATAAGCCACCTACATGAGTTTTGTGGAAATGAAACGTGCTAGAGCCTTGGTCGCACGAGATTTAATGTGGTTACACGTGCATTAGTGCTGGAGCTTAGCTCACACTAGTTTTTACATGGATTTCACGATATAGTGCTAGAGCATAGCTCACAGTAAAATTTTACATGTATAAGTGTTGGAGCCTAGCTCGCACTAGTTTGCACATGGATTTTTATGACATTGTGTTGGACCCTAGCTCACTCTGATTTTCATATTGGTTTTGACATTGTGCTGGAGTATTGCTCGCACTAGATGTCCACTATACTTGTTGTCGTGCTTGAGACTACTCGCACGTGGTTTTATGACATGTTGGGAGCCGTGCTAGGAGCTTTGGGTAGGTTGTGTGCCACATTGATTAAATAGGCTCACACATGCGTATTAAGATGTGGCAGTGTATAATGTGATGATATGGGTCCATGGAGTATTTTGTACCGTGCATATAGCATTAAGTACGTTGTACTGTGTATGGATATTATTTATATACTGTCTTCGGACGATGGATACTCTGCTATGGACCGATGGGTTGGACGTGACCCACCTCCCGTGCGAAACCAAATAGAAGTGATACCCCACATACTAGGATCCGTGTCGCCTGGGATCACAGGGGATATTGCATTGTCCTAGTTATTTCCCTAATTATTATTAATTACCTATCTCACATGTCTATTGTTTTATGAAGAATCTATGTTTTAAAATGTGTTTGTGGGTCAGAACAGTCCATAGGAGGGGCTGAGTCTTGATATAAGGTGATTTAGATCGATTTGTGCTAAGTTTTTAAATGCTTTGAAGTGCACCTTGTATGATGATTTACCATGCTTTGATTTTGATTTACCAATGATGATTTTCCATGCTTTGTTTAAGAATTGTGCACTGATTTAAATAGCATGAACTGTTTTACATATCAAGAACACGAGCATGAACTGTAATATTTTGGGTATGACAAGTAACTGTGTGGTTTAAGCATGGCATCACGATCACATAGATAGTGCAGTTATTTACATGTTCGCATGATTGCCTTACTGAGCGCGTGGTTTTCTCACCCCCTATCTGCCCCCTCTACAGAGCACTTACAGTAGATAGAAAGCGACTGAGGATTGGATTTTGGTGTCCACTGCATCCCATCACACAAGGTACACACATTTGTATAGTTTTGTATCTAGACATGTCAAAGCATAGGAATATCTTTAAATGTAATTTTTAGGGATGTAAAGAATTGTAAACACATGTAAACAGCAACTCTGATTTAGAAATACAAGTGTTTACTTTTAAATGAATTGTAAATTGAAATGATTTGATTGGATGAGATTGACACCGATACACAACCCAACTGTTTGTGGTGTAGCTGTTCACGATCAAGTAAAGCAAAGATAAAGAACAAACAATTAGAAATGGATTAAATAATAAATGAAAAAAAATTAAAGTGGATTTTCGATAGATTGAGGGTCGTGACAGAGGTGGTATTAGGAGTTGGTCTGATGTGTATCGGCGTCAAAATTTAGGAAAATTACACCCTCATGTTACTGTGCTTGTCTAGATACAACTGTGTATATCAAGATGGGTTTAACTAAGAAATGATTGTGAATGTAGGAATCTTGGCATAATGCCTAACACTAGTCGCTGTAGAGGGGCGAGAGCACGAGCTAGAGGTCGTAGGGGTAGGCCTGGGGGTCGTGCTGAGTCGTTGCCACATGAGACTCACGAGGAGGTAGAGGTGGAGGCTGAAGTTAGGCATGCTCCATAGGGTTCAACGGGGAGACCTGAGAGTACTGAAGTTCACTTCACGAGGATAAAGCAGAGCTTAGAGGCAATTTTGGAGTTGATTGCCTAGTCGTTGCCTGGTGCTGGGGGTGGGCAGGGGCCAGCTGCACAGAGTGATGCTGAACGGGCGGCTGCTCCTGAGATGCCTGAACAGCCAGCCCAAGAACCTCAAACTACGGATACTCCCACACCCCCACCAGTACAGGATACACCTTCTACTATTGTTCCACCACAGGGTAGAAGAGATTGGGGTTATGGATGTGACTTGGATAGGTTACGACAATTTCAAAATTTTAAACTACCATCTTTCAATGGGATTAAGGACCCAGTAGTTGCAGAGGATTGAGTGAATGAAATTGAGATATTATATAGGTTCTTCGAGTGCACTACTACGAAGATGGTTGCTTTTGCTGCATTCATGCTGAAAGGATTGACAGAGCATTAGTGGAAGTCCACCAGACCCGTTTTGAGAGCCTGGTATACAGAGATCACATGGGACATATTTTTGGAGGCCTTCTAGAGGTAATATTTTTTGGATACTGAGCAGCGGAAGCTGCAGATGGAATTTTTTGGATTGACCCAGGGCAGTAGATCGGTGGATGAGTACGAGACAAAATTTACTTCCTTAGGCAGGTATGATCCTGATACAATGGATAGTGAGGTCAAGAAGGTCCGAAAGTTTGTGGATAGACTGAGACCAGCTATCAGGTCCCGATTGGTTCCCTTTGACATACCGACCTATGAGGAGGTAGTGCATAGGGCACAGTTGTGTGAACAAGATATTGAGCGATTTGCCTCAGAGTTTGGGAAGGTTGGTAGAGTGAGGGACAGAGATAGGAAGAGACAAATAGTGGATAGAGGCTTCAGTTATAGACGAAGCAGAAGATTATCTGGGAAGAGGCTGAAGATTGAGGAGATCCAGGAGAGAACAGTTAAGCCTCTCGTGTATCCGACCATAGCTTCATCAAAGGGTATAGTGATTGGAGGGTCACAGCCTATGACAGAACATTACAGTAAGTGCGGTAGGTACCATGGTACTCGGTCGTGTTATGGATCTCCTGCTGTATGTTTTTGATGTGGAAAGCCAAGGCATGCGATCCGAAATTGCCCAGAGATGACTGAAAGTGCCCCACAGAAGGGTAAGGAGTCGGATAGAGCTCCTGTTAATGCTCCTACTCCGAGACGGAGGGAGACAGCTGAAGAGAAGGGGAAGCAAGTAGTTGGCAGAATGCGAGTACACGTCTTGGACCAGGATACTGCAGATCAGTCGTCAGATGTGGTGAAAGGTACCATCTTGATCTTTGATCTTGAAGATTATGTTTTGATAGATCCTGGTGTCTTACATTCATTTGTATCGCCTGCATTATCATATAAATTATTTAAATATGTGAAGCTTACCCCGTTAAGTAGGAGGATGCTGATAAGCACTCCCATGAATAATAGTCAGCTAGTGGAATATGTATTTAGGGATTGTAAGTTAAAAGTAGGGGAAAAAGAAATGTCAACCGACCTCATTTTGATGTATATAAAAGACTTTGATGTAATCCTAAGAATGGTTTGGTTGGCTGCAAACTGTGTTGTAGTTGATTGTTTTTCTAATACGGTAACTTTTTCAGGGATAGATGGTGTTACCGTAAGTTTCCCCAAACAATGTAATGAAAACTCCCCTTGAAAAGTAATGAAAACAATAAGTGTTGTAAGCAAAATAGATGTACTCCTATGCTGACTAAATGATTGATGTTTTGAAAGGTTATATTGCATACGCGGTTGAGGCGGATAAGGCACGTCCGAAATTGAGAGACATCTCAATGGTTAGGGAACTTTTTGACGTCTTTTCGGATGATTTACCAGGGTTATTGCCAGATAGAGAGATGGTGTTTTGTATCGATTTGGCATCGGGTACAGAATCGATATCCAACCCACTATACAGAATGGCTCCGATTGAGTTTGAGGAACTAAAGAAGCAGTTACAGGAGTTGTTGGTTAAGGGGTTCATCAGACCGAGTGTATCTCCTTGGGGAGCGCCGGTACTGTTTCTAAAGAAGAAGGATGAGAGCCTTCGATTGTGTATTGACTACAGGTTGTTGAATAGGGTGACCATCAAGAATAAGTACCCCCTTCCACACATCGATGACTTGTTAGATCAGCTTCGGGGAGCGCAGGTCTTTTCTAAGATAAATTTGAGATTTGGGTACCTTCAGTTGAGAATTCAGGACGGAGATGTACCTAAGACAGCTTTTCGCACCCAATATGGTCATTTTGAGTTTATGGTTATGTCATTGGGGTTGACGAATGCTCCAACAGCTTTTATGTCGTTGATGAATGAAGTGTTTCACCAGTATTTGGATTGGTTTGTTATCGTATTCATCAATGATATTCTGATGTATTCGAGATCTAGAGAGGAGCATGAACAGCACCTAAGGATAGTGCTAGAAACTGATAAGTTTCATATTATACATATTAATTGTCATATTTTTCCATGATTTAAATTATTTTCTATGCTTAATTTTTGGATTTGACTTATATTTTTTATTTTATATTGTGAATGAAGGAAAATGGACAAAATGGATTAAAAGCCGCAAATTCTACTCAAGGCACAAAATCTGAAGAAATCTTGGAATTCAAGTCGAGATCTATCACTTGTAGCTGAAGTTGACTGAATCAATCTAAAGATGGCAAGTGGAAGATTTTAATTATTAAGGAAGATATATACAAAATCTGTCTTTGGCAAGTGGTGGAAAAAGGAAAGAAGTTTAATTGTAATCAAACTCAATCAGAGAATTTCCTTTGAAAACAGATTCTGGGGCTAGGATATTTAGTATATATAGACTAAGAGTGGCTAGGGAGATCTGAGATCTCAATTCTGAATCTTGAATCTTTATATTTTTATTTTTCTTTTGTGAACTTATGGTTTGCTAAATTCTTAGTCTAGCCAAAGGATAATTAAAGTTTGGGTTTTTCAAGAATTGTGAGATCTAATTAGTTTTCATCTTATTCTTTATATCTTTGTTATTTATATGTCTTCTGTTCTTATTTAAATTATTGTTTTGATTGATTGTGCAAAAAGGGCCCTTTGTTCAATTGTCAGGATAATAAATCACCAATTAGAAACCTGAATCCGTAATTGTTTAGGCATTCTAATATAAGTGGTAAATAACATAATTGATTTCAGACAGGATTTCAATTCTCTGTTAAGAAGATATATAATCTAGCTTAAATGAACCTACATGTGTGTTTGTTAGTTAGAATTGGTAGTCTCTCTAGTTTTCAATGCTGTTGGTAAATTAAATCTTAAGATCGTATCTAAGGTTGTTTAACTGACAAGAGAAATAATTAGAGATCGTATCCTGATTATCGAAGAAGTAAGGAGAGATAGGTTGTTAGGTCGTACCAATAACCATAACCAATTTAGTAAAGATTAAAAGAATTTATTTTTGCATCAATGATCAATTCCCTGAACCCATTCTAAGATTATTCCTTTGGTTAGATGTTATCATCATATTGATTTTTCTTTGCCTACATTTTAGTTTAGTAATTTTTCTTTTTATTTTCATTACAACAAATCCCCCAATTATATTTTCTTTTTAAATCTTTTGCAGAAAAATAAATCTAACCAATCTCTTGGGAAATGACCCTACTCAACTATACTACAATTTAAATTTATTTTGAGTAGGAATTATTATTGTTGGTTTCGACAGCCACCAATTTTTGGCGCCGTTGCCGGGGATTGGTTTTTAATTAGATTTATTTTACTGTCTTTTTTTTTTCTTCTTTTCGTGCAGGTACTGAAGAAATAATGGCTGAAGATGAACAAACTTTAAGGCAGTTGGCTGCACCACCTGTCAATCAACAACCCCTCTGCATTCATAACCCAACTCTGCAAGCAGATTTTGAATTAAGATCGGGTTTGATCCATTTGCTTCCCAAGTTCCATGGTCTTGAGAATGAAGATCCTCACAAACACTTAAAAGAATTTCATGTGGTATGTTCAAGCCTGAAACCACAAGGAGTTACTGAAGAGCAAATCAAAATGCGAGCTTTCCCGTTCTCACTAGCTGATAGAGCAAAAGATTGGTTGTTCTATTTAACTCCTGGTTCTATAACCACGTGGACTGAAATGGTGAGATTGTTCCTTGACAAATTTTTCCCTGCTTCAAGAGCTGCTAGCATTAGAAGAGAGATATGTGGAATCAGGCAGAAAGATATTGAGACTCTTCACGAATACTGGGAGAGATTTAAGCAACTTTGTGCAAGTTGTCCTCAACATGGGATTTCTGAACAGCTCTTAATTCAATACTTTTATGAAGGATTGTTACCCATGGAAAGAAGGATGATGGACGCAGCCAGTGGAGGTGCGATAGTGAATAAGACGCCTAGAGAGGCTAGAGATTTGATTTCCACCATGGCTGCTAACTCCCAACAGTTTGGATTCAGACAAGACATACCTCATAGAAGAATAAACGAGGTAAATACACATTCTCTTGAAAATCAAATAGCTAGTCTAACGTCTATTGTCCAACAATTGGCTATAGGAATGGGAAATGTACAACAAGTTAAAGCTTGTGGAATTTGTGCTGCTACTGGACACCCAACCGACATGTGCCCCACACTTCAAGATGAACCTCATGAGCACGTAAATGCAGTTGGAGGATTTCCAGGTCCACCCCAAAGGAATCACGATCCATATTCAAATACTTATAACCCAGGGTGGAGAAATCATCCCAACTTTAGTTACGGAGCAAGGCCTCAATTTCAGAATTCTCAATATAGCCAGCCTGCTCCACAACTACAACAACATCAGCCATCCTCAAGTTCAGGTACGTCTCTTGAAGAAATTGTTAAATCACTTGCAATTAACACACAACAATTTCAACAGGAGACAAGAACAAGCATCAAGAAGCTGGAAGATCAAATGAGTCAGCTAGCCACTTCTGTGAGCAGACTGGAATCTCAAGGAAAATTGCCTTCACAAACAATTATCAACCCTAAACATAATGTCAGTGCAATGACCTTGAGGAGTGGAACCGAGGTAGGGGAGTCTAGCAAGACAACCCGAAAGCGCATTCCAGAAAAAGAAGCTGAAAAGGAAGTTACTGTATCCCAGCCACAGTTCTATCACCTTAAGGAACCTAATGGCACACAACCAATTCCACATTTTCCTTTTAGATCATCCAAATCTAAAAAGGAGAAGGAGGAAAAAGAAATTTTTGACATCTTTCGCAAGATTGAGGTAAATATTCCTTTACTTGATGTAATTAAACAAGTACCTCGGTATGCCAAATTTCTCAAGGAGCTGTGCATCAACAAGAGGAAATTAAAAGGTAACGAATTTGTAAGTATGGGTGAAAATGTTTCAGCTGTCATTCAGAAAAAGTTACCTCCTAAATGCAAGGATCCAGGTATGTTTACTATCCCTTGTAAGGTAGGTAATCTTAAAATTGAAAGAGCAATGTTAGATCTAGGAGCTTCAATTAATGTCATGCCTCTGTCTATTTATAAATCTTTGAATGTTGGACCATTAAAAGAGACTGGTGTGATTATTCAACTTGCTGATAAATCTAACGTTTATCCTGAAGGTGTTCTTGAGGATGTTCTGGTACAAGTAAATGGATTGATCTTTCCTGCTGATTTTTATGTACTTGATATGGAGGATGATGACTTATCTAAATCTTTAATTTTGCTAGGAAGGCCCTTCTTAAAAACATCTAGGACAAAAATTGATGTGCATGATGGTACACTCACAATGGAATTTGATGATGAAATCATTAAGTTTAATATCAATAATGATTGTGAGAGCTCTAAGATTTACAAGGAAGAGATAAAGGCTTTTCATGATCATATAGTTTCCAAGAAAAAATTTTATGTTGGTCAGAAAGTTATACTATCTCATTCTAAATTAAAAATATTTCCTAGTAAATTTCGTTCTACATGGTTAGGCCCTTATGTTGTCACTAACGTGTTTCCTCGTGGTAAAATTGAAATTCAAAGTTTGGATACAGGTCAGATCTCTAAGGTCAAGGGTCATCGTTTAAAGCCTTTTTATGAAGGTTTACAAATGTATGAAGTTGAACGAATTGGGTTGGAATGTTCAACGTATAATTGAGTATGACTATGTCTAGCCAAAGACTTTAAAGAAAGGCGCTTTTTGGGAGGCAACCCAAAATTTCTCTTTATTTTATTTTATTTTATTTTTTGATTCGTAATTTTTTTTTTAATTTTTGTTGTTTTATTAGTAGTAAAATTAATTTTGTTTTGAGTTTAAAAAAAAAAATTTGAATAAAAAAAAATGCAGAAGAGCATTGTGGATAAGGCGTGCCCACGCCCTATCAACACAATACTTCTGTCATCAAGAGACTTTTACTGTTAAAAAAAAAAAAATTTACAGAAGCTGGTTTTCAATAGGGCGTGGGCACGCCCTATGAAATCCCAACTTCTGTTGTAAAAAAAAAAAAATTATTTTTTTATTTTTATTATTTATATTTTATATTTTTTTTCTTTCTCATCCAACTGAAATTTTCTCTCTCTCGCAGGCACCATCTTCACCGTCCCTTTTTGGTGCCGTCTTCAGCACCTCCAATCACCAACCGGCACTAGCTCCGGCAACACCGCCGGTCTCACCATCGAATCCATCCGACCAGCTCCATCCACACGCGCCGGTCACTCCCAATTCCAGTCCCACAGCTGACGAGCCCAACCTTCCACAGTAGCCCGAGCAGTACCTGCAGCAGCCCCATAAACAGACAGCATCAAACGGCAGCAAGCTCCATCCGGCAACAGTTCCAGCAGTACCCCCGACCTCCCTCTTTCCGACAGCCCAGCAACCAAAACCCATTCCAACTCCATCGGTAGCAGCTGCGCACCTGCTTCTTCAATATCCAATCAGTAGTACAGAATCGGCATCCACGATCAGCAACCCGCAATCTGCAACCATCTTCAAGTACCCCGAACACCCTCACCGGAACCGACTGCAGCCCTTTCCAGTTCCAACCGCAGAACCCACCAGAACCAAGACTCACGGCAGAAGCAACCCGAGACACCTTCACTGCCATCCCATTCTCACTGACTGCAGCATTCAGTTCCGGTGACACATACCCACCGGAATTGAATCAGCAGAACCGAGACCGGTCCCCTTCCCGAGCTCCATTTTCGATTGCAGCAGCTCCCCAACTTCAATCTCCCACTTTCAGGCAGCAGACCCAGCACCGACTTCAACAGCCAGCAAGGCCGAGACCCACATTCCAGCACTCCATCGCCGGTCATCGCGCCTGTCTTCACCGACAGCCTCACCCTTCAGCAGCAACAGACCGCTAGTCCCTTCCCCGAGTCGCGCGAGACCCCTCCACCGACAATTGCCATATCTGATTTTTTTTTATATATATATATTTTCAGATAATAATAATAATAATAATAAAATAAGAAAAAAAATATTGTTGATGTGTTTGCTTTACTTAACTGACAAATTTTAACTATACCATTTTTTTTAACATTTTTTGCTTTGGTGTAGTTATTATTATTTGTTAGAGATTAACAATCGCACAGTATGAGAAATTTCTCTATGGCTAGCAGTGGAAATCAATGAGTTTCTTTCGCTCATAAGCGTGCTCGAAATGACAAAATGGGGGATATCAACGCAATGCTTTACACTGCTCAATTTTTTTCAGGGAAGTTTCTTAATTCTCTTAATTCTTTTAAAAGTTAATGAGCAATTATTTTGATACATTAGGGACAATGTATAGTCTAGGTGTGGGGGAGGATATTTAATTGTGACTCTGCTGTTTGCTCTCTTTTCCTTTCATTCTCGATTAATTTTCATGAAAATTTTTGCAAATCTAAAAAATATTTTATTCCAAAAGGTACATTAGTTATAATTTGTGATCTCTTTGAATTCTAGATTTTTCCAATGCTTATTCCATGAAAAAAAAATGTGATTTACATATGTACAAAACAGTTTTGAATTCTCTTTAATACACTGATTAGTTACTTTTAATTCATTAAGATGAAAAAGTCTATAGGATCTTGCACATATAACCCTTTTTGGTGAGATTTGAGCCTATGAGCATTCATTACATCATGCTCTATTTCTTTGTTTGTGTGATTGTCATGCATAGTTGACTATTCTAGAACTTGCTCTGTCATACATGTCTCAATCAACCCCTTTAATGAATAAGATGCAATAAATCAAATAAGGGCATTTAGGTTAAACCATTTTTTCTTGTCATTATACCCTTTCTTTTCTAGCCTACCCTTATTATTATTAACCCTTAGAGAAACCACTTTGAGCCTGACATTTTTCTTTGAATTAAACCACATTACAAACCATAATAAACCCTTTTGTTGATTTTCCCTCTTTTTGAACCTTGAATTGATGAATCATATAGACTTATGCACATGAAACTTCAAAATATTTTTGGAAAGATTGCATATGTTGAAAATTTAGTATTTCAAGCTATTGCTTTCATTGAGTTCTTCTCTTTTGAAAAAGAAAATCGAAAAAAAAAGTTGAAAAAAAATTAAGAAATGAAGAAATGAAAAATGAAAAAAAAAGAAAAAGAAAAAGAAAAAGAGAAAGAGAAGTGTAATTTTTATTGCTTGGAAGTTCGTTCTGAAAATTATGTGATTGAAGCAGTCTTTTGAAATCATTGATTTGAATTTTATGTGAAAAGTTTTGTATGATTCTTTCAATTTCTTTAACCTAAAAATCCTTTTATCATACCTTACATAAGCCCCATTACAACCCTTTTAGACCCTTAGATTTTTGCATCTTAATTCATTCATTGGTGGAAGAGATGTGATGAATTTGCAAGCCTATGGTAAGAAATCTTCTATGCAGTGACTTGAGAGTTCATTAATATATACCTTAAACATTAAGAGTGTGATGAGTGAAATCCAATTGCGAGGGTGTTTGATCTTATGTACTTTATGAATTTAATTGAATTATTAAGGTGCTATTCATGTGTGTTATGAGAATTCGCTTTAAAAACTTATGTTTTAATTCTTGAAAGGAACGTGTTTTGGATGAGCATAGGAAGAGTATGAAGGAATGATGAGAAGAAATTATGAATTTAGACTATTGTATGCTTGAGGACAAGCAAGGTTTAGGTGTGGGGGAATTTGATAAGTTTCATATTATACATATTAATTGTCATATTTTTCCATGATTTAAATTATTTTCTATGCTTAATTTTTGGATTTGACTTATATTTTTTATTTTATATTGTGAATGAAGGAAAATGGACAAAATGGATTAAAAGCCGCAAATTCTACTCAAGGCACAAAATCTGAAGAAATCTTGGAATTCAAGTCGAGATCTATCACTTGTAGCTGAAGTTGACTGAATCAATCTAAAGATGGCAAGTGGAAGATTTTAATTATTAAGGAAGATATATACAAAATCTGTCTTTGGCAAGTGGTGGAAAAAGGAAAGAAGTTTAATTGTAATCAAACTCAATCAGAGAATTTCCTTTGAAAACAGATTCTGGGGCTAGGATATTTAGTATATATAGACTAAGAGTGGCTAGGGAGATCTGAGATCTCAATTCTGAATCTTGAATCTTTATATTTTTATTTTTCTTTTGTGAACTTATGGCTTGCTAAATTCTTAGTCTAGCCAAAGGATAATTAAAGTTTGGGTTTTTCAAGAATTGTGAGATCTAATTAGTTTTCATCTTATTCTTTTATATCTTTGTTATTTATATGTCTTCTGTTCTTATTTAAATTATTGTTTTGATTGATTGTGCGAAAAGGGCCCTTTGTTCAATTGTCAGGATAATAAATCACCAATTAGAAACCTGAATCCGTAATTGTTTAGGCATTCTAATATAAGTGGTAAATAACATAATTGATTTCAGACAGGATTTCAATTCTCTGTTAAGAAGATATATAATCTATCTTAAATGAACCTACATGTGTGTTTGTTAGTTAGAATTGGTAGTCTCTCTAGTTTTCAATGCTGTTGGTAAATTAAATCTTAAGATCGTATCTAAGGTTGTTTAACTGACAAGAGAAATAATTAGAGATCGTATCCTAATTATCGAAGAAGTAAGGAGAGATAGGTTGTTAGGTCGTACCAATAACCATAACCAATTTAGTAAAGATTAAAAGAATTTATTTTTGCATCAATGATCAATTCCCTGAACCCATTCTAAGATTATTCCTTTGGTTAGATGTTATCATCATATTGATTTTTCTTTGCCTACATTTTAGTTTAGTAATTTTTCTTTTTATTTTCATTACAACAAATCCCCCAATTATATTTTCTTTTTAAATCTTTTGCAGAAAAATAAATCTAACCAATCTCTTGGGAAATGACCCTACTCAACTATACTACAGTTTAAATTTATTTTGAGTAGGAATTATTATTGTTGGTTTCGACAGCCACCAGAAACCCTCGAAGAGAAGAAGTTATACACTAAACTCAGTAAGTGTTATTTTTTGCTAGACCAGATCTCCTTTTTAGGTAATATTGTATCAAAGGATTGTGTGTCAGTGGACACATCCAAAATTGAAGTAGTGGTACAGTGGCAGAGACCCCAGACAGTTATAGAGATTAGGAGTTTCCTGAGTTTAGCTGGGTATTATCGATGATTTGTGGAGGGATTCTCGAGATTAGCAGCTCCATTGAGACATCTCACGAGCTAGAATGTTGAGTTCATGTGGGACGATATATGTGAAAAGAGTTTTCAGTAGTTGAAAAAGAGATTAGCCACAGCTCTGATTCTCACCATTCCTACCAGCTCATGAGGTTTTTCTGTATATGCAGATGCTTCGTACCAAGGACTAAGCCATATACTGATGCAAGATGGGAAGGTAGTCGCCTATGGATTGAGACAGTTAAAGGATCATGAGAGAAACTACCCGACCCATGATCTAGAGTTGGCGGCTGTGGTATTTACCTTGAAAATATGGCACCATTATCTTTATGGTGAGAGATTTCAACTATTTACTAACCACAAGAGCCTTAAGTATCTGTTCTCACAGAAAGAATTGAACATAAGGCAAAGAAGGTGGCTTGAGCTTCTGAAGAATTATGATTGCGAGATCTTATACCATTCGGGTAAGGCGAATGTAGTAACTGATGCACTGAGTAGGAAGAATCTCAAGATGGTATCATACATGATGATCAGGGAACACGAGCTATTGGAACAGTTTGCCAGCCTCAGTTTGGATGTGACCCAACCTGATACTGATAGTGGCTTTGTGGTAGCTAGCCTGCGGTTGGAATCGGATCTGGTAGATCGTATCCGGCAGGCTTAGCAGATTAATCAGCGATGCAGTGATGTTATCAGGCAAATACAGAGGGGTATAGAGACTGACTTTGAGTTGAGTTCAGATGGTTTGCTGAGGTTCAGGGGTAGGATATGTGTTCCCAATGATTCAGAGATCAAGAGGTTGATTTTATCAGAGGCTCACTCAACGAAGTATACACTGCATCCGGGAAGTAATAAGATGTATCAGAACCTCCGGAGAGTGTATTGGTGGTGAGGAATGAAGAGAGATGTAGTAGAGTATGTGGTAAAGTGTCTCATCTGTCAGTAGGTAAAGGTAGAGCATCAGAAGCCTACAGGGCTATTACAACCTCTACCTATACTGACTTGGAAATGGGAACACGTTACAATGGACGTCATGATGGGTTTACACAGGACTTGTAGGAATCATGATGTAATTTGAGTAATAGTGGATAGATTAACGAAGTCGGCACACTTCCTAGCTATGAGAACCACTGATACTCTAAGTACCCTAGCAGAACTATATGTGTGTGAGATAGTGAGGTTGCATAGTATTCTAATGAGCATTGTTTCTGATAGGGATGCCCGCTTCACTTCCCACTTTTGGGAACACTTTCAGGAAGTGATGGGGACTTAACTGAGTTTTAGCATAGCGTTCATCCTCAAACAGATGGTTAGTCAGAGAGGACTATACAGACCTTGGAGGACATGTTGAGAACGTGTGCATTGGATTTTTGAGGTTTCTGGGATGACCATCTTTCGCTCGCAGAGTTCACCTATAATAACACTTATCATTCGAGTATCGGGATGGCACCGTATAAGGCTTTGTATGGTCGTAGATGTCGTTTCATAATTAGATGGGAAGAGGTGGGTGACCGACAGATATTTGCTCCTGACTTAGTGAGACAAGTCTCTAAGGATGTCCTATTGATTTGTGAGAGGTTAGGACAGCTCAGAGCAGAAAAAGAGTTATACTAACTGGAGATGGAGACCATTAGAGTTTACAGTGGGTGAATCGATATTTTTACGAGTTTTTCCTTCCAAGGGTATAACGAGGTTCAGAAAAAAAAGGAAAGCTAAGTCCTCATTACATTGGACCCTTTGAGATACCTGATAGAATGGGTGATAAGGCCTATAGGCTAGAATTGCCACCTGAGCTAGCGGGTGTACATAACTTCTTCCACATCTCTATGTTACGAAAGTACCACTCAGACCCGACACATATAATTAGATATGAGCCATTGGAGCTCAGCGAGAGCATGCCGTATGTTGATAAGTCAGTTCAGATATTAGATAGGAAGGAGAAGGTGTTGAGACCGAAGATGATTCCCCTAGTGAAAGTTCTTTGGCAGCATTACACTGTAGAAGAAGCTACATGGGAGTTAAAGAGTTTGATACAGGGGAAGTATCCCGAGTTGTTCATGGACTGATTTGGTTCTAATTTAGAAGACCAAATTTTTTTAGTGGGGGAGATTGTGAGACCCCACATATGTATGACTTTATTATATGTTAATGGAATTATAAGACAGATGATTTTTGGATCATGCAAATATGAATGAATTGCAAATGGAATAAATAAGTATCATGAATGCAAATGGAGGTTAAATAAGGGCTGAAGTGGCCACAAGCTAAACGAATAGAACTTCAAGCAATCAGACTGAAGATAAGGATTTAAAACAAGAAATGATAATGCATGGAATGTGAATTTTGTTTATCCTTTCTGATTTCAAGCAGTACACACAAGTTCCATAACATGAAAATCATTAGGAATGAACATTTCCATGCTCAAAGTGTGAATAGATTGCAAAATGACTAGTGAAGCAATCAAACACCAATTTTTCCCTTGAAAAATTGGAAATTTTACAGCGGGAAACCTGCAAATGAAGTCTAGATCGATCTTCTATTCAAAGCATATCAATCCCTTATGCAAGCAGAACAATTCCAAGTTGATTTTGCCAAGGGCAGATCGATCTCCCCATTGAGCAGATCGATCTTCATTTGCTTCTGCCTAGCAGAGATCGATCACTAAGTGCAGATCAATCTCCATTTGATCTTGTCAAGAGCATATCAATCTCTCCCCATGAACAAATCGATCTCCTCAAGCTTCAACCAAGAAAGGATCGATCTCTTCCCCCAAAAAGCATATCGATCCCACATTTCATTCCTGAACATCTTGGTAGCTCAAAAACCAAAGACAAATCGATCTTCACCCTAGCAGATCGATCTCATCACTCCTATTCTATAAAAACTTGAAGGCCAAACCCCATTCTTCAGCAAATCAAACCTTTCCCCTTCATTTTTACCTAAAAAGCAAGCTTTCTCTCTCTAGAATACCGCCCCCTTCCAAAAAGATTTGAGAAAAAGCTATTAGAGCAAAGTTTTTCATTGTAAAGAAGAGAACAACCTACCTTGGAATTAAAACCCAACTTGTTGGATTGAAGGAACAAAAAGGGTTTTCCAATTTCGGACAAGAGAAAAGTCATGCTATGTGAGTTTTCAATACACCAACTCTAAATATGTTTGTTTAGATATTGTTATGAGTAGATTGGTGTATGTATCATTGGTTGAAACTAACTAGAATATGATGAATGAACCATGACCTAAAAATAGGTTAGTGTGAGAAAATGAGACATGGTGGATTTAATGTTGAAATGGATTATGCCAAGGTGTTGGTAAGGTGATATGCATGATTTTGAGATGATTGGGTGAAGTCACATTTGTAAGATTAGTTAAGTGATAAAATGTACATAAATGAGGTTGTAGAAATGCATGAATAGATGGAAAATTTTGGATAAACATCTATGCCAAGTGTGTGATAAGCTACTAAATGAGTTGATAACTAATTGACTAGAAATGACATAATGATGGTCTAATGTGATAATGGGCCGAACTTGATGAAATAGACTTGATATGATATACTGACTAGTTGAAGTCAAAACATGAGTTATCAGAATTGACTCATATGATTGATGAATGTTTGCAGCTACCGAGGATATATCCGGAGTAAATTGAGCCCAATCGTGAGAAGCAAGAAATGAAGAAGGAGTTGCCTCCAAGTGAATCGAGGTAAGGGAATTGTGTTAACCCTAGAGGTATCTATATGCACTTTCGGGCGCATGGGTGATTTCTTAAAGTGTCTAAGGGTCTTAGAATGAAATGAATGATTGAAGGGTAATAAAATTGGGATTTGAGAAAAGTTCATGAAAATCAAGAACATGAGGTTCTTGAATCTTTTACTACCTTTGACATGTAAAATTAGTAGGTTGGCTAGCATTTAAATGATTTGCATGAAAATAACTTGATTTGGATTTTATAACCATGTTTGCAAAAGGATGAGCCACCTACATGAGTTTTGTGGAAATGAAACGTGCTAGAGCGTTGCTCGTACGAGATTTGATGTGGTTACACGTGCATTAGTGCTAGAGCTTAACTCGCACTAGTTTTTACATGGATTTCATGATATAGTATTGGAGCATAGCTCGCACTAAAATTTTACATGCATGAGTGCTAGGGCCTAGCTCTCACTAGTTTTCACATGAATTTTTATGAAATTTTGCTGGAGCCTAGCTCGCACTGATTTTCATATTGGTTTTGACATTGTGCTGGAGTGTTACTCGCACTAGATGTCCACTATACTTGTTGTCGTGCTTAAGACTAATCGCACGTGGTTTTATGACATGTTGGGAGTCGTGCTAAGAGCTACGGGTAGGCTGTGTGCCACTCCGATTAAATAGGCTCGCATGTGCATGTTGAGATGTGGCAGTGTATGATGTGATGATATGGGTCCACGGAGTACGTTGTACCGTGTATGGATATTATTTATATACCATTTTCGGACGATGGATACTTTGCTATGGACCGGTGGGTTGGACGTGATCCACCTCTCGTAAGGAAGCAGATAAAGGTGAGACCCCGCACACTAGGATCCGTTAGCCTGGAATCACAAAGGATATGGCCATAATCCTACTTATTTCCCTAATTATTATTAATTGCCTATCTCACATGTCAATTGTTTTATAAAGAATCCATGTTTTGGAATGTGTTTGTGGGTCAAGACAGTCTATAGGAGGGGCTGAGTCCTCACATGTGGTGATTTGTATCGATTTGTGTTGAGTTTTTAAATGCTTTGAAGTGCACCTTGCATGATGATTTACCGTGCTTTGATTTTGATTTACGCATAATGATTTTCCATGCTTCGTTTAAGAATTGTGCACTGATTTAAATAGCATGAACTGCTTTACATATCATGAACACGAGCATGAACTATTATATTTTGGGTATGACAAGTAACTATGAGATTTAAGCATGGCATCACGATCATGTAGATAGTGCAGTTATCTAATTGCTCGAATGATTACTTTACTGAGCGTGTGGTTTGCTCGCCCCCATTATTTTCCCCCTCTACAGAGCACTTATAGTAGATAGAGAGCGACTGAGGATTGGATTTTGGTGTCCACTACATCTCATCACTCAAGGTATACACATTTGTATAGTTTTTGTATCTAGACATGTCAAAGCTCAGTAATATCTTTGAATGTAATTTTTTGAGATGTAAAGAATTGTAAACACATGTAAATAGCAACTCTGATTTAAAAATACAAGTGTTTACGTTTAAATGAATTGTAAATTGAAATGATTTGATTGGATGAGATTGACACCGACACACAACCCAACTGTGTAAGACCCGAATTTAATTAAAATATGAAATGAATGAGTGTTCATGAAAGGAAGTTGGGGTAAATTAATCTCGAACACGTGTAAGGGCAAAACGGTCAAAAGATCAAAAGCCGGTATAAATTCTATAAGAAAAATTTATTAAAAATATGGATTTGAGAAATCTTGGTCAGTAAAGGTGAAATAAATTTATTTTGGGTTAAATTGATCAAAATATGAAGTTATGAGAATTAATCGGGATTAATTGGAATTTTTAAATCGAAAAATAATCTCGAAAATAATCGAAAAATATACCGAAAAGTCATTCGGGACAATATCCGAAAATACAGAGAAATTATACCCAAAAAAGGGTTAAAATATAATAAATAAATTAAATTAAATTAGGAATAAAATAATATGAGTTGTAGATATTTTGGATTTTTATAGAGTATTTTAATGAATAGTATAATAATTAAAATAAATAAATAATAATAATAATAATCTGAAAAAAAAAAAGAGAATTGAAAAAAAAAAGAGGAGAGAGAAAAAGCTCGGGAGAACCCGAGAAAGAGAAACCGAAAGACGACCCGCGACCCTCACCGTCGATTCCAGCACACCGGCGACCGACAGGCTCCGACGAAGCTACCAGGAGGAAGAGGAGAGACCGACGAGCACGTGGGCACCGAAATCACGCCGTCAGGTGGCCGGAGCAAGCCGATCGGAGCGAAGGAAAATCGAGGGAGAAACGGGCTGGTTTCCGAGGAACCACCGCGTCTGGGCTGGAACGGAGGCTACCGACGCACTCAGGGGAAGAAGTCGGTTCTTTTGAGACCGGTCTTGGCCGGTGAGACCGCCGGAAACGCCGGCGATGGCAATTGGCAGGAAACGGCACCGTTTGGCCGAAAGGAAAGGGAAGGAAAAGGAGGGAAAAGGAAGGAAAGAGGAAAGAAAAGAAAGGAAAAGGAAGGAAAAAAAGAAAGAAAAGAAAGGAAAAAGGAGAAAAAGGAAAAAAGAAAAAGAGAAAAAAATTGGAAAAAATTTCAGTGATGCAATCGAGCTTCGGGTAAATCTGTAAGCGGTCGAATTGACCGATTTAAATTTTGGAATATTTTATTTAATTAATTTTCGACTGGAAATTTACCCGAAAAATTATGAAATTATGTAGCTCGACGATTGGCATCCACCGAGAGCTCGAGACAGCATCGATTTACGTACTAGCATGGAATCTTGGGTAAGTGACCATTATTTACGACAATTTACATCGTTATGCGTAATATGAATTTAAATTCTGCATAAATTGAATTAAATTATGAAAATTTAGATAAATTGTCGTAAATAATAAATTTAGCTATTCGAGAGTTAGAACGAGGCCCAATAAATTGTTGGTGGGCCTAATGAGCCCAATAGGCCTCGATAAAGTGAAAATTTAGTGAAAAACGGACTTAAGGCCGATTAAGGCCCATTAAGGTGAAATCGGGCCCAATAGGGGTAATTGGGCCCAATGATTTAAATTAAGCTCAGAAAATAGGAAATACAATTAAATTGTATGATATCTGACCTGAGGAATATTGATACGCAGTTTTGGGCATTTGATTGGGAGCATATCGGACTGCGCGACGAGACAACAGTAGAAAAGAAAAGGTCAGACTCTACAGGAAAATAAGGTAAGGGAATTCTACGGACTGCTAGAGGTAAACTTTACGAAATTTCAAGTTCATATGCAGTCTTTAAAAATTATCTGAAGGGTCTAGAGGTCAATAATAATTTTAGTGCCCCGAATGGGCAAATTACCAAAATACCCTTGTTAAGGGTAAAATTTACAAATTTAGGAAAAATTGGGAGGAGCAAGAACAAGAGGTTTCTGCTCGTTCTGGAGACATTTTAATGCATGCATGAGTAGGCTGGCTAACCTTGAAAGAAAATGCACAGCATTGCATACTTTCAACGATATAATTGTTTTGAAAACTGTTTTGAGGAAACAGAGCCGCCTACGTGTTTTTATTGACATGTGACATGCTAGAGCTCAGCTCGCACGATGTTTTGATTTGGGTGACGCATGCATTAGTGCTAGAGCGAGAGCTCGGACTAGAGTTTTACATGCATTGGTGCTGGAGTCTAACTCGCACCAGATTTTATATATATATATATGATTTGCATGATCTTTGTGATACGGTGCTAGAGTCTAACTCGCACCAGGTTTTACATGATTTTTCGTGACACAGTGCTAGAGTCTAGCTCGCACCATATTTTTATATGATTTTGAGACAGGGGGTTGGAGCTTCGCTCGCACCAGACTTTTACATGGTTTACATACAGAGTGCTGAGCTTAGCTCGCACTAGTTTTACTTGATTTGATAAGAGTGCTGAGCATCGCTCGCACTGATTTTATGTAAACATGCGATGAGCCGTGCTTGGAGCATCGGGTAGACTGTGTGTCACCGATTAAATAGGCTCGCACGTGCGTTTTGAGACATGGCATGAGTATTGAGATATGATCTCTCTGTGGGAAGCAGGCCATTTGGGCTGGAGTACCTAGAGCGATATGGGTCCACGGAGTACGATGTACCGTGCAAGTAGCATGAAGTACGATGTACCGTGTGGTATCTTCGGATACGGCATCTTCGGATGCAGCATCTTCGGATGCATGGGATCGGATAAGACCGATGAGATGGAGTGACCCACCTCTCGGGCAGTTCCTGATCATGGTGAGAACCCGCACACTAGGATCCGTGTAGCAGAGGAACTCCCGAGGACACATATGGCCATAGTCTTGGTTATTGCCGATATACAGACGTTGCCTAGTCTCGCATGTTGATGATCTTGACGATGTTTGAAACTGGGTTTTAAACTAAATTTGCATGATGCTATTTCCATGCTTTTTAAACCCATGTGTGATGTAAACTGATTTTCATGGTTTTATGTGAGCCAGAATCACCCGAAGGAGGGGTCGAGTCCTGACTTTATTGTGAAATTTTTAAATGAGAAAGAAATGATTTGAAATAATTGCATGTTGAATTTTTCATGCAAACTTGATTTACATAACATCATAACTCATATCATCTGTTTTAAAATGTGTGGAGAAAGGGTGGTTTATGCATGGCACCACGTTCATGTAGGTAGTATGGTTACCTACTTGTTCGTAGGATTGCCTTACTGAGCTTGATGTGCTCACCCCTTTCATTTTCTCCTACAGATAATCTCCAGTAGACGTTGAGACGACTCAGTACTGCATTCTGGATATCCGCTGCTACCCATCAACATAAGGTATATACACTTGTACATATTGTATCTACATAAGCATAGCACAGTAACATGTTTGTAAGTAACTTTAGGGGATGTATAAATAATGTAAACAATTATAAATGACTGGAGAAGAAATAAGTTAGATGGTAATTGAATTGTGGGACTGGCATTGACGCACAGCCCAATTATTAGTGGAGTGTGGTCACGATTCGAGGACAGGTAAGAATTTAAGTAAATAAACAAAACGCGAAAAATTAACTCTGATTTTTGGGTAGTTTGGGTCGTGACAAACTGTTTGTGGTGTAGCTGTTCACAATCAAGTAAAGTAAAGGTAAAGAACAAACAATGAGAAATGGATTAAATAATAAATGAAAAAAAAATTGTAGTGGATTTTCGGTGGATTGAGGGTCGTGACACTATAAGTTTAGTTTAGAAAATGAATAGTTATTTAAAATACAAAATAAAGAAATATTTGAAAAATATACCTAATAAGTATGCTTTCTTAAATGTAAATGATAAATAAATATTTTTATGCAGAATGACAAGTTTTATGTTTACTTATATTTTAAATAATAAATGATAAATTTAATTATATTTCAAATGTAATAAGTAAATTTAATTTTATCAAGAAATTAAAAAAATTTAAAACGATTATAATTTTTTTAAACTAATAACTTTATTAAATAAGTTTTAATAACTTTTTTATAATAACATTATTTGTTTTAATGATAACTTTATAACCTTAGATAATAAGTTTATGTTATCACAATAACTTTATTAAATAAGTCATAAAGTTTAATTATAATAAATTTATTATATAAAAATATATTAAATAACTAAATAAGTCAATATTTATTTTTATTAATTAATAAATTTGTAAAATGAAAAATACACTTTAATAAATAAATTTATTAAATTTTCTATTAATAAAAAATACTTTAATAAAATATATTAAATAATCAATCTGAATCGATTCTTGCTGCTAACAAGTCGAAACCGATTGGAGCTGGTTTAGAACTAGCCTAGATTGACCTATTAGTGGCTCTACCCTGACCCCACAAAGTGAAAGCCTTTTTTCACCAAGTTAGCCTTTTTTTATGATTGTAAATTTTGATATCTCTATTAAGTATTATGTTTTCTAGTGGATACATGCATTTTGCTTTCTAGGATTGTCAATTTCAATATCTTTATTTAATATATTTTATTATGTTTTCACATGAATAAGGGCATTTTGCCAAAGTATGTCTCTTTTTTATTTTATGTCTCTTTTTTATTTTTATTTATCTTTCATATTATTTAAATTAATAAATAAAAAACTTTAAAACAATAAAAAATCTAAAAAATTATTAATAGATTGTGTTTAGCACAACAGGCACGAAAAGATAGTGTCGTACTTAGCCAAGCACGACCCATTAGTGTTATGGGCCATGTGTCGTGCTGAGACACGCCCTTAATTTTCATGAAACATACCAACTTGGCCCATTAAAAATAGTGTCATGCCAGCACGATCTATTAACACATGGGCTAATATTTAAATGGGTCATACTAGCCCAACACAACCTGTTTAACACCTCTAATTACACATAATCTCATCCTCCCATACATGGAGGAGTTTTAACGACTCATAGTTATGCATGTGACCGAACGAGTCAATTTTTCTTACATATGTTGTCATGTGTGGCATTTTAAATTTATGAGGTAGAGGTTTTTCCATAATAGCAACACTAAATAATATACATTTTCTCTGCCTATCCTCGGTAGATGCATATCTTTCAGGATCCTCTCATTTATATTTTTTTTCATATCAACAGTTTCGTGAGTCTTAAAGTTGGGATGTATGAGATTTGAGAATTTTATACGTATCTAATTATGTAATTTAAACATGAAGTGTAATTGATTGAATTAAATGTGATGTACTCATATATTGAGGTGGTATGGAATGAAATTTCTAAGTGATGAATGAGTCATGAATGAGATTTTATGTTAAGTGTGAAACTATGAGGCCAGATCAATCTTGGAAAAGAGAGGATCGATCTGGTAGTCCAAAATGACAAGGAAGGAGGAATTTAAGCGAGCAGATCGATCTCCAATAGAAGAGGATCGATCTCCTTATGATTCTGCAATGAAGAGATCAATCTTATGAGGAAGGAATCGATCTCAAAATGTTTCTGTAAAGAGAATATTGATATCCTCAAGGAGCAGATCGATCTCATAAAGCATTCTATAAATAGAAGATCGATCTACTCAAGGAGCATATCGATCTCATAAAGCCATTAAGAGATCGATCTCACACCATGACAGATCGATCTCCTAGGCATAAAATTACCCCAAAACGTTCCCAAATTCAAAAAGAGATCGATCTCATCAAGGACAAGATCGATCTCCTACCCTTCTTCTATAAAAGGACCCCTGCGTTTTCCTACATTTCATCTTCTCTCTCTAAGAAATCGAAACCCTACCTTTCTCTCTCTTCCAAAACCCCCATTTTTGTCCAAATCTCAGGTAGAGGTAAGAAGGAAAGTTGTTCCTCATCCAAAGGAGAACAACATACTTGAAAATCAAAGGACGAATCGAATTGAGGTGTGAATAAAGCTCTCCATAAGTTTTGGGTAAATTTCTAAGCTTAAATCTTTGATATTGAGGTGATTTTGATGATTGTGACTATGTGTGTTGTGATAAAATAGCTAGGAAACGATTAAAGTTGATGAAATTGTGATTTTGTTAGAATAATATGACATTATACTAATTATGATAATTTTGGGGATTTTGGGCTAGAAATTGGAATTGAGATAACGAGGTGATTTTGGCATAGATATTATGCATGAAAAATGTAGGATTTGAAATGTAGTGGATGAGAATGTGGATTAGGATAGGAATATGAGAAAAATAAGGTTTTTAGTATTTAACGAGAATATGAGCAAATGTGTGCTCGATGATGTGATTGAGATGAATTATTGATGTTTTAACATCGTTTGGACAGCGTGGGAGTTCCAGAGAGGAATGCGAGGCTAGTCCGTCGTTTAGGGGAACGATTGCACTATACGAGGTGCAACGAGGTAAGGGAAAACTCAAACCCATTTGTGTATGTGTTTTTGTGATGATGTTATAGCATGAAATGTGATTTGAGAAAACAAGCATGTTTTTATGAATTGAGAATGAGCTATTGCAAACGATTTTATAGCCGGTTGGGGCCCAACTTTTATGAGTTGTAAACTAAATGTGAAATTGTTTTACAACCGTTTTGAGTTTAAAAGTGAAAAGTGATTTGGGCTTTACGTTAAGGCGTATTGAGATTTGAGAAAATGTGTGTGTTGTTTTACCGGTTTGAGCTCGGTTTTAACATGTTTTGTGTTGAGTACAAAACGATTTTGAGATGAGTTTTATGAGAAAACCACTATGAGTGCTACGTGAAGGCAAAACGGTTTTACATGATAATGGCTATTACTAAGACTTAGGCGTGTCATGTTGAATACACATCGGGCCTTGCTCTGGTAGCATGTAAATCCAATATTTCTCCATTCTGGTAACGTGAGATGACCCCGCTCCGTGGCAGCATTGGGTGGCATTACTTTAATAGCATGTAAGACCGGGTCGTGCTTTTATAGCATGTAAGATCGACAGCTGTACGACTCTGATCAAGTCTACAGCGAACCATGGCCATGGGTGTTCTATTGTCGAAGAAATCCCTCGATTGGGGATATCCGCCTAGGGGACGAGTTCAATCGTTTTGATGTGCCGTGACAAGTTTTTATATGAGTTTTATTTGCCTAGTCTCATTTTACACCAGTGATTGTGTTTTGTGGCTGCGCCACGTGCATTACTATTGCAGTGATTTTTATCACGTTTTATGAGAAAAACCATTATCGCATCCTGATTTTCACATGCTTGTAACTACTTGTAATCATGGTTTAAGCCATTTGTTATCATGTTTCTACATGAGCTTTGAGAAATGAGTTAAGATGATATTTTAATTATTCATGCTACACTTTTCTATTGAGTTTATTGGGCTTTCACCCACAAGATAAAATGATTGTGCTGTGTAAATCATTATTTTATAAATGAGTCCCTTAACCCCTTACTGAGCGATTTGGAAGCTCACCTTGTTTTATCTTCCCCCCAGATTTCTTCAAGTGAAGAGAGTTTCCCTGCGACGTACGGAGTAGTGGCTAGTGGAGGACTTGAGCTCCAAGCCACATATATTGTACTTTGAGGTATAATTTATCATTTCATGTACCCAGACTAATATTGTATTTACAGACACTTGATGTACAATGATGTATGGGATGTATTAGGATTAATTAACCTTGAATTGAGCAACGTATATGGTATGAGATAACTATGAGATAATGAGATCCTGAGGTGAAAATTTGGTAACATATGTATTATGATATATGACGCTGCATAGGAATACACCCTTAATTGTGAATGGATGTGAAAAAGTTTTAAAATTTGTCATGTTTTCTGCGCTTCCGGGGCGTCACAGGATGAGCTCTCAGCTTTTTAGTACTAAATGACTCCACCTGATCACAGTTGAGGACTCTTTTCTTCTTGTCATGAGTAGACATTAACCTCTTGTGGGCCTCATCTTGGGAATCTGCTCCTTTCTCCATATCTGGGTCTCATGTGGGGTATATTTTCAAGTTTGATATTATGCCTCCCAGAGCATGAGTTTTCTAGGCCCCAATATTCGGGTTAATCATCTCAACACCTCTCATGGCATTGGTTTGTCTCACACTCCATGACACATAAGAGCATCTTACTAATCACACTTTACCACCTAAGAGGTATACCACCCCTAGCCTGCTGCAAGTGGGGTCTGTCACCTCATCTTTGTCGAAAAGGAGTCTGCTGCCTATCTCCAATCTGGTGCCCCCCGCTAGGTCAAACTGTGAGACCCCGTATATGTATAATTGTAATATGTACATAGGAATGTAAATGGAGTTATACTATGAATTCATAAGTTAAGTATATGAAATGTAAGTCCATAAGTTTATGTATACACTTGCAATAACAGTTATGATTGTACGTACAAGTTACATTATGTATGAATAAGAGGAAATGGACTTAAACATGTGAGGAATGTGAGTAGAATGGATTATGAGTAGTGTGGTAAAATGGAAGTAGAATCACATAAGTTGTGCACTTCCATTTGGTTTATATCGTATACTTTTGGTTATACAAGGATTCTACACAAGTTTTAATAGGTATAAGGTATGTATGGATGTCATTTTCAAGTCTCGAAGATGATTGGATGAGAAAATGACTATGACAGCAATTTAAGGATGTTTTGGTATAAGTTGCTGCAGAAGAACTGTAGAAAATCTGGAAACTATGAAGGGCAGGTCAATCTCACAGGATGAGAGATCGATCTGGAAGAGCTAGAAAACTCTTATTTGAGCAAAAGAATAGGGAAGATCGATCTCCAATGGAGCCAGATCGATCTCCTAAGCATTCTGTAATGAAAAGATCGATCCTCAAGCACCCAGATCGATCTCCTTAGCTCTTTGTTTGGGAGCAGATCGATCTCAAGCTTCGACAGATTGATCTCATGCTTAAAATGTCATGGAAAAAAGGGATTTAAGGGGACCAGATCGATCTCCTCCTAGTGCAGATCGATCTCCTCAAGCTATTTCTATAAAAGGAGGGTTGAAAATCTGAAAATTTCAGAAAAAACCATTTCCTTCCATTTTTAACCCAAAAACCTAACTTTCTCTCTCTAAAATCAGTCATTTCTAGTAAGATTTGAGGGCAGGTCATTAGACACTAAGTTGTTCATCTTGAGGTAGAGAACAACATAGTTGGAACCCAAAAGCCCATTGTTGGTATTGAAGGAGCTAAGGGCATTGTCATTTGGAGCAAGAAAAGAAATCAGATTTGGTAAGATTCTAACACTCCAATTATGGTACATTGTCTATTTAATTGATTTTGGAGTTGTTTGGCATGAGTATGGATGGTTAGAAACTATCTAAAATGCATTGGAATGATTATGACCTAGAAATGGTCTAGTGTGAGAAAGTGGAATGTATGGAGTTTAATGAGAAATGGGATGTCTAGAGGTAACAATAGTGTTATGGGTATGATTTTAAGATGTTGTTGGTGAATAAATTGTAAGATATACCTAAAAGGGGTAAAATGTGGATTAAGGCATTGGTAAAATACATAAGTGAATTATATTGAATAGTGAGGTCAACTATGGGTTAAAAACATTAACTCAATTGATTGGATGAATGAATTGCAGCTTCTGAGGATACACCGGAGCGAGTTCAGCCAAGAGCGTAAGAAGATAAGAGGAAAAGAGTTACACCAAGTAAATCGAGGTAAGGGCATTATGTGGACTCTTAGAGATATCTATGCGCAATTTGGGCGTTTAAATGCTTTGCTAGAATGCATGAGACATTGGGAAATGATGTTGGGTGATTGAAGGGTAAAAGTTGGGAGTTCGATAAATTTGCATGAAAACAAAGGCATAATGCTTTGAAAATCATGTTTCATTGCTTTTTAGCAAGTGATTAGTAGGTTGGCTAGCATTTGAAATGAATTGCAAAAGAAATGAGTTGTTTTGGTTTGTTAACCACACTTTGCAAAGAAATGAGCCACCTACATTGTTTTCGTGAGAATGAAAGCGTGCTAGAGTACGACTTGCACGAGATTTGACGTGTTTTATACACATGAGTGCTAGAGGCACTAGTTTTCACATGGATTTCATATTGGTTTTGGCATTGTGCTTGGAGCTTAGCTCGCACTAGATGCCCACCTTGCTTGTTGCCGTGCTTGGAGCTTCGAGTAGACTGGGTGTCACATCGATTAAATAGGCTCGCACGTGCATTGTTTTGACATGATTTATTGGCCGTGTTAGGAGTTTCGGGTAGACAAGAGGTCGTATCGATTAAATAGGCTCACACGTGCGTTTTGAGATGTGGCTTGATATAATGTGTTGATTGGGTCCACGGAGTACGTTGTACCGTGCATGTAGCATGGAGTACGTTATACCATGTTGAGATGTGATATGCCGTCTTCGGACGATATCTGCTATGGACCGACGGGTAGGATTTGACCCACCTCCCGTGTGGAAGTAGATAGTGGTGATATCCGCACACCTGATCCATGTAGCCGGTATCACAAGTTATGGCCATAGACCTTGAGGTTATTACCTATTATTGAATTGCCTATCTCACATGTCTATTGCTTTGAGAATAAATCCATGTTTGAAATGATTTGTGGGTCAGGACAGTCCAAGGGATGGGCTGAGACCTGACAAGTGTTGAATTGTTTTGAGATATTGATTGTTAATGGTTTTTTAAAGTGCATGGATGCATGAGGTTTAATGTCATGCTTATTTGAGAAAATGCATGATGGTTAATGTCATGCTTATTTGAGAAAACGCATGATGGTTAATACCATGCTTTATTGTGAATTATGCATGATGATTTATACCATGCTTTAAGTTGAAATGTGCACTGGATTTTAATAGCATGAATGTTTTACATACCATTAACACAATCATACACTCATGTTTTAAGATAAATGATGAATTAAATGCTTTTGAGCATGGCATCACGATCACATAGATAGTACAGTATCTACCTGTTGGCATGATTGCCTTACTGCGCGTGTGGTTTGCTCACCCCCTTATTTTCCCCCTCTCTACAGATTGTTGAGTATAGATTGAGCGTGACTAAAGGCATTTCCCTTTTGGTAATCCGCTGCATCCCATCGCGTAAGGTATACACACTGTTGAAATTTTGTATCTAAACTTACGATAGCACAGTAGCATTTTGTATGTAACTATTGGGGATGTAAAACAATGTAAACACATGTAACAACTCTGATATATACATTTATACAAGTATTTACTCATAAATAATATACAAATTGAATTGGTATGGTGGAATGAGTTAGACGTCGACACACAGCCCAACTATTGAGGAGAGTTGCTGTTCACGATTGAGGTAAGGACGAATGATAAACGATGCACGAAAATGTGAAAAATTTGTACGTATTTTGGTAAGTTGAGGGTCGTGACACAAACAAAGTTCTACCACCCCTCTCGAGCTATCACACCGAAGGTCTGCCATAGAACAATGCTTCCTACCAAGTGTTAAACCGCTTATGGTAGACTCATCTGAGGAAAAGCATCCCTGAATAACTCCACCATCACTCTTAGCGCCTGAGTAGAATCCTAATTCTACCGCTTCAACATTTTGAACTCTACCAGGGGAACTATGGCCACAGATTCTCCGGCTCCTAACCTAAGCTTCCTTTTGTGGTTGTCAATTTGGAAACCAACAAAGCCTTCTTCCCCAAAATTCCCAACTATTGTTGATCGTGTCATCACCATGTTTTCAAATAATGGCTTTTATATCAGATTCCCATAGTCAATGCCAATTATTATTACCTATATTACAACAATAAATTCATATGACATAAGAATCTTAATCATCACATCCATAATACAAAAAATTCTGCAAGAAAAAAAAGATCAAAGAGATGCAGGGATCTATCCTTACGCGTACACTTTGATGCTTAAGTCTAAAAAATTTTGGTTGAACCTTAATAAAAAAAAATAAAGATTGGATAAGTTTAAAAGGTACCTACTAGTTATATATAGAGATGGATCAGTCAATAATTACCTTTTTGACCATAGGTTAATGACACTTGTTCAAGTTACATCTATCTACCTCACTTAGTCAAACCCATAATATTAGCATCGTTAGATAAGTGGGCCCAAGCATGCTATTGGGCCCCACATGTAAAGAAGCCTTTTTGGCATGAGAGTATGTCCGTAGGAGGGTCTCTTATAAAGGTAAAAGACCTCTGCCGCTACCACATGGCCTCCTTGATGGTCTGCGAAAGCTTTTATCGCTACCACGTGGCCTCTTTGAAAGTCTACAAGAGGGTCTCTCGCTAGAGGCGAGAGAATTCTATCGCGCCACATGGCTTCTTGGGAGATTTGCGAAAGAGTCTCCCACCTTAAGCGGGAGACCTTTGTTGTTGCCATGTCTCCCTTCTGTTGGCTAACACATGCCGATGATGGAACATAATGCCATGTGGCACATTGCGATTTGCAAATCTTGCCATCCATGGAATCTTACTTTTCCATCTAGCTAGATCCAACACTAGGCCCAATGACACTTGCATGACCCATATCAATATATGTTCTGATTTCACATATTTTTGTGACATTTTTATTCCTCAATGAAGTATTGTATATTTTGAATTGTGGTTGGTAGAGTAAGGCAATCAATTTGAACTAGAAGAAATTTTAAAGAATAGGAGTTTTGGCAAGCAAGGCACTTCTAAGAAGCTATCTTAAGAACAATTGTTTTTCTACACATGTACAAATAGTTTAGGAAGCGTTGCTTCAAGTATACAATGCCTACACCTAGAAGAATTCAATTGCATTTTAAATTCTTCTTGTAAACTGTAAATACCGCAAATTTTTCATGTACTTGGTTTTGTCAATAAATAATAAATTAAACAATTAAGATTAAAATATGTGATTACAAAGGACAGTTTAGACTTGTATTTTGACATGAGAACTTGGGTGAATTTAATTGAGTACGTGGACATATATATATATATTTATATATATACACATTTATACGAATATATATACATAACTACATGGGTTGAGACCCATTCTTTGTGGAATATACATATAAGGATGTAGGTATATATATTTATAGACATATATGTGGGATACAATGAAGATGGATAGAGAGGGAAACATTATGGCTCTCGATTAGAAAGGGGAACTGAAGAAGCTAAAGAACTAAGGGGCAAAAGACGTGAGGCTAAGGAATTTGGAATGACACACGGTAGGAAGGAAAATGATGGTGGATTGAAATTTGGCAGTGGGTTGGTGAGACAATGATGCTGGAATGTGAGGAGAGGATAGCAGTAGGTAGTGGGTATGTTCGATAGATAAAGAGAAGAAAAGAAATTGTAGTAGATTGTGATTGACAAAAGCAATTTGCTGGAAACGAAGCAAAACTGAAATGGGATGATGGCAATAAACCGAAGCACCACACCCCCTGCAGCATTTATGTCATCTGCACACCCGCATCCCTATAGTACCGAACCCCTCTGCACACCCACGCCGTCTTGCACCCACACCACCCACCACCCTCATACTACCCAACCCTGTCCATCATGTCCCTCACCCCTTCTTCTGCCACATAAACCGTACGTGAGATAAGATAAGGAAGCAGTGAAGACAGCATTGACCATACCCTGAATTGTTAGATGTATGTAGATATATATATATACATGGGACTACTACATGAAAACGTGATAAAACAAGAGAGATAGTACGAGGGGGAGGGATGACCGAGGGCTAAAACTGAAAACTCAAGCAGAAGACCAGAGAGAAGAGGTGGGAACAGAGAACTCCACCTCCTTGGAAATTGAGAACCAAAGCAGAGGCGAGGAGGTTGGTGGGAAACTTGTGACGCGTAGGGAAGAGCTTCGAAGCAGGGGCTGTACCGAGAGGGGTCTGGACGACTGGAGTAAAGTTAACGAGGCAGGAGGAGGAGATTGAAGCTTCTCGGCCTCGTGCAAAGCTGGGTAGCTGGCAACAATAGAAGTGTAGTAGAGGCAGAATCGAAAGCTGGTGAAGTGAGGGCTTTGGCTGAAAAATCTTCGATTGTACAGAGAACCTGAGTTGAGGGTCCAACAAAGCAACAGAGCCACCTCTTGTAACGACCCAGATTTACAGACATTTCGGTTGGGATACAAGTCGATATTAGGTCAGAATAATACTCAGTCTGATTAATTTTCTTTCTTAGTAACAAATTTAAATAAAATATGTTCACATTCCTCAGACACATCTTGTATTGTATTACTGTACTTATACAAATTTTAGATATAAAAGAATTTCTTACAACTGGGTATACCTTTGATGCAGAAATATGCTCCTCGGAATCATAACTGTGCGGAATGCCTTACTAACGGAAGCCATCCCAGCTACAGAGGGACTCTGTGGAGGAAGGTAAGGGGGTGAGCTCAACATGCTCAGTAAGAAAAACCCCATAACATGTAGATAAATACACTACCTAAAAAAAATATTTGTATATTTTCCAAATCCGAAATATATTTACAGAAGTATATAGATAATTTGGTAATTTCTTAGATGCCAGAGTCAGAATTCAAAAAACAGATTTAGTATCGACAAAAGCACAAATACCAAGAAACAGATTTTCAGAAACAGAACATGTATCGGTAATAAATTTAGCTACTGTTGTAAATCCAGAAAGTTCAAAGTTTTTTAGTAGCAAAATAAACAGATTTTCAGATATCTCAGTTCAAGCAGACAATTTAGAAAAATATTTCAAATAGACGAGACAAGGCATACATGCTATATCAGATATAAGAAATAACTATTGGCCAATGTCGGTGACTCCGAGCAATTCACGGGCCAAGTGTGCCAAGATGTCAATCGTCGTGAGAGTGGTCAGCTACCCAAACGGCTCACAAATTAGAATGTCTGAAGACCAGAAACAGAGTCAGAAACACGATACATCGTACTCGTAGACCACAGATACAGATACAGAACACACAGAAATGCAGCATAATTTCACCAACGCCTTTATCTCAAAATCAGTGCGAGATGGACTATACGACACATAGTTAGTACGCGCTCAAGCACATATCATCAGAATAACTTTATAACAGATCATTTTTCCTTAAATTACATATAAATTCAATTGTTTCATGAAACCGTTCAAAACAAACTAGTTAACCCTTTTTCGGATAAAATCCCAGAAAACCGTTTATGAAAATTCAAAATTTAGAATTTTCGATATTTAAAACAGAATTCAAGCCACATCAGAATTTATACAAACCATTTAAATTCAATCCGTAGAAATTCAGATTGTTCAACTAGGCTAAATCTCTAATTTTCAGAGTCATAAAATTCGATCTAGGTTTTTTGATAATTACGGTACTAGAAATTCAGCATAAATTTTATATCTACAAATATACAAAAATTACGCATATTTATCTCTAGCAGGGACGAAAATTTTCTTTAACTCGATCTCTGTCCGTAGTTCTCGATTGTCTCAACATAACTAGTCAGCAGGTTCGATCCACTTGATCTATTCCTCCGAATTTTTTAGCTAATAATTTCGGACTATTCTTCCCTCGGAGTTTTCTCCAATTTTTATGTACTCTCTTTTTACTTAAATTTCTTTTCTATTCTCCATTATATATATATATATATATATATATATATATATATATTTGGAGAAATGGATGAACAGTGGACGAGAAGGATGAAGAAGAGGGAGAAAAGAAAACAAGTGGCGGGAAGGAAAAGTGAAAAAAAAGGCAGAATATATATATATATTCTGCCTTTTTTTTCACTTTTCCTTCCCGCCACTTGTTTTCTTTTCTCCTTCTTCTTCATCCTTCTCGTCCACTGTTCATCCATTTCTCCCTGCTCTGTTACCTACCCTTTCGGCCTCACCACCCATTCCTTCCTTTTCCCCTGGTTCCTAACACCACCATCATCCTCATATCTCGACCACCCTCTTCAGCACTGTCGACTCCTCCCTGTCTTATATTCTGCCTTTTTTTTCACTTTTCCTTCCCGCCACTTGTTTACTTTTCTCCTTCTTCTTCATCCTTCTCGTCCACTGTTCATCCATTTCTCCCTGCTCTGTTACCTTCCCTTTCGGCCTCACCACCCATTCCTTCCTTTTTCCCCTGGTTCCTAACACCACCATCATCCTCATATCTCGACCACCCTCTTCAGCACTGTCGACTCCTCCCTGTCTTCCATCGTCTCTGCTTGGTTTCCAACTTTCAGGGAGCTGGAATTTCCCTCTGTTCTAGCCTCTGTTTTTTTCACTTTTTTTTTTTTCTTTCTCTTATTTTGTTTCCAGGCCACGGCACATCTCTCTTGCTGTTCACTCGAGAAGACTGTTTCTGATCTCCTTCATTCTGCTTGGTATTGTTCCCTCCTCTGCCAGTCACGATCCTGCCTTCCTACCGACAACTGCTGCTGTTTTTCTTCTCCCTGGGTCGTTTCTGTTCCAGCTTCCTTTCCTTCATTTCCTGACCTCTCTTACTCAGTTCTCTTCCTCGCCTATTCCTGCTTCTCTACTGCTCCGTTTCTGCCCAGTTCACTCATTTTCTCACGCCACTGCTATAGTTTTCCAGCTTCTGTTTCACTTATCTTCCTCTGCTACATTCTCTTTATCTCTCGGGCTCACTTGGTTTTGTTTTGCTTCTGTCTTCAGAGGATTGAACTCCTCTGTTTCGCCTCACTGTCCTGGTCCTTGCCGAAAGAGACAGCCAGCAGCTCCCGGTGGCTGCCCTACTTTTGGATCGAGGAAGGTTCTTACCTCGGCCGAGTTCCATCTAAGAGTGAAGGCCATTCACTCCTCCACGGGTTGCCGAGAGACGAGCAGCTTTTAGCTACTGCGTTGCGAGGGAGATTGTAGCAGTTTCCTGCTGCTGTGTTGCTGGGAGAAATGTAGCTTCTTGCTGCTCTGTTCTATGTTTCAGCACTCCAAACAGTCTTTCATTCACTGGTCTCGTTCAGCTCTTCACATTTTCATGTCCGGTCTTCAACAACTCCCCCGGGTTGTCCCATCTTCAGCAGCCAACTATCTTTTCTTTGTCTTCTTTCCTTTCTCTTCACTGTCATGCCTGCCAACTTCAGACCTTCATCTTCACGTTTTCTCTTTTCTTGTTGCAGCTACCATATGTAACTTATATATCTATATTTTTCCTTTTTTTTTGTTCTGCTGCTGCTGTTTTCGGTAAGTGCATATCACTGCCGTGCCAACCTATTTCACTAAATCAGTAGGCATCAGTCCTAATACCAGTATATATTTACATATTGTTTTTGGACATTTCTCAGTTTTACCGAGGGTAGACTGCCTCCACCGCATTTTCTCTATCAAGCCATACGATCATATATATATATATATATATATATATAACTTCTCAACCATGTGGTGTATATATTTTTTAGGTGGACATAGTGCATACGTATATGTATATATGTATATGTTTTGCCACATATATTTATATTTTTATCTATTCATGCACCAATTATTTAAATACTTAGTAAATACGGTATTTTTCACTCACGTACGTACATATATATCGATATATGTATTTTTATATTATTATTATTATTATTATTATTATTATTATATCTCCATCAATATTCTTTCGTGGAATTGATATATTTTTAATTAAATTAAATTCTCCTTAAGTCTCACTATGGAGTAAAATAAATTTTTATTTAAATCATTGACTAATGGATCGAAATTTTTAATCTCGATGATTAATTTTGTTAATCATGGATAGACCAAGTACATAAATTTAGAGTATTTACATCTCTGTTCTGGATTCTCGGTGGTTGGAAAACAGAGCTCAAAGGACAGCAACTGAACCGTGGACGGGGAAGCTAGGCAGAGGTATTGGAAACGGTGACAGCAAGAGGAAGAAATAGGAGGATGATGAGCACAGAGGTGGAAATGTGGATGATGGAAGAGGGGCAGTGTCGGGAGGAAGAGGTAGAAATAAGTGAACAATGTTAGCGAGGAAAAAGAGAGAAAAAGAAAAGAAGAAAAAGGGAATTGGCGCGAAAAGAAAAAGGAAATTCAAAACGAAGGAAAAAAATAGAATATATATTTATAATTATATATAGTTTAGAGAATAAAAGAAAAATTAAAGAAAGAAGAAAGTGTACTGAAAATTTGAGAAAAACCCGAGGGAAAATAGTCCGAAAATATTAGTTTAAAATTTCTGGAGAAATAAACCGATTGGAGCGGATCCGCTGACCCGCACAATTGAGGCATCGATGACTACAGACAAACACTGAGATAAGAAAAATTATGTGTATTGCTAGAGATAAATTCACGTATTTTTCTGTGGATTTGTAAATATTGCATCCTAGGCCGAATATACCAATATCGAAATTGCAGAAGGCATTAGACCGATTTTATAGTATCGAAAATTATGAAAAACTTTAGTATCGATTGCTTGGCCTATCTTCACCAAGATAATTTTAAGTAAATTTAGTTAAATAAATATCAATATAGTTTTAATTGTTGATTTTAGATCGACAGTCCCTAGTTTTAATGGCCCTGTATCGTGCACTGAATTTTAAACCGAAAAAGGGCAAGTTAGCCTCCTTCTGAAATGATTTATTTTTGAATTGAATTTTACGATGATTTTAAAGTAAATAAATTGTTTATAAATTGACACTGGCAAAAGTGCTTGAGCGCGTGTAGATTGCGTGTCACACTGAATTGCTCGCACCAGATTTTAATATGATTTATAAGTGAAACCATACTGAAGTCGTCGTGTATTGCTGTGTGATCTTGCACTAACTTGCTTGCACGCGATTTTGAGTGAAACCATGCTAGAGTCGTCGTGTATTACTGTGTGATCTTGCACTGACCTACTCGCACGTGATTTTGAGTGAAACCGTGCTGGAATCGTAGTGTATTACTGTAATCTTGCACTGACCTGCTCGCACGTGATTTTGGGACAAAGGCAACAGGTAACATGCTACACTGCTATCGTTATTGTATTGAATTGTTATTATTATTGTGGTCCACAAAGTACGATGTATCGTGCAACATGTATGAGAGTACGTTGTACCATGCTATCAGTCTTCGGACATATTGTATTGTGAGCTGATTGGGTAGCTGACCACTCTCACGACGAATGACATCTCGGCACACCTGATCAGTTATGCCCAGAGTCACCGACATTGGCCAATTATAATATTGATTATCGTTATAGCATGTTCTATCTTGCCTTGTCTATTTGATTTTTCTGATTTGAACGTAGGAACTGATTTGACTGTATAAACTGTATTATTGTATGGAAAATGTGATAAAGACACTGTGGGGGCACCTCTTGAATCCTGCAGGAACAAAATACCATACAGTCGTCAAAATAAAATGCAGTAGAAAGTTTTAGAATTTGAATTTATTACAATACAAGGTTTATACTACCTCGTCTATTTTAATTTATCGAATTGACTATGTGAACTGTATTTTTGAAATGAAAATTGTTCATTCTACGGCTTAAAGTTTTGAAATTTTGTATTTACTACAGTAAACTTATCATATTATCGATATCGACACTGTTTTCGGTTTCCACCTTCAATTTTACTGATTTGCCAAAATGTCTGTATATTTTCATGAGAATCCCTATTTGACAAATATATACATATATATATATATAGGTCGTGTATTTATCTACCTGCCACGTGTTTTTCATACTGAGCATGTTTAGCTCACTCCCTTACTTTCCTCTACAGAGTCTCATTAGTAACTGGGACCGCTTCTGTAAAATGAACTAATTTGCACAGCCATACATCAACAAAATATGCTTCTGCGTTAAAGGTAACCCCAGTATAGACACCTACTTTGTATCTAAAATTTTGTAAATACAGTAATGTATAGAGAAGTGTGTTTGGGAAATGTGAAACATTAATATTTATGAAAGATCAATTATGATGATTAATCGAAATGTACCTCTATTGGAGTTATGTTTAAAATTTGTGACCAAGAAATTAATTTAATAGTCGGATTTATTGTTTGATTTGTTATCGACTTGTAGCCCAACCAAAATGTCTGTAAATCAGGTTGTTACATAAACTCACTTGAATAAAAAAAACTATAAAAAGAGAATACAAGTATTGTTTAAAAAATTCAATATTTAAGAGAAAAAGTATGAAAGATTGTAAGATTGCATGAAAATGAATGTTTATGGAACCATTTATAAGCCTCAATAAGTGTTATAAACACTTTTCATGATTAGTTAGTTTTTGGATGAAAAATCATGGCTTTTGGAATGAATAGACATGGCAAACGGACCCATTTTTTGAATTTCTAAGATGGGTAGTTGAATGCCCATGTAAGGGTGTCGACTGTCCTAGTAATTTTTGAAAACAAAAAACTTTCTAGGCTTAGGCAGTCAGCTATCGTAGGCATATTTTAAAACGATACATGTTTTATATTATGGGCAATCAACTACTTTTTTGGGTAATCAATTGCTTAAGGCAATTTTCGCAACTGCTTATTTGGGCATTAAACTTTCTTTGCAACTACCCGAGGCCAATTTTTTAACAAACTGTATTTTTTTTTCATTCCATACTCTAATTCATACATCCAAAACTTTACTTTCTTAACACATATGCATTCTAAATGAACAAAACATGTTTTCTCTTCAAATTATACATTCTTCGATAATATATACAATAATCCCCACTTATTACCAAAGGATACAAATGTATGCAATTTATGTAACATTAAGAAAAACTATAAGTTGGTCCTTATGTAATGTATACGTTTAAAGGTGGCCAATTCTTGAACCTCTAAATTGAATATGAGACAAAAGGAAACATATTCACCTTTTACATTGGTTCGTGAGTTCCTCAAAAAAGGTAGTGCATTTTTTTCATAGGACTTCACTTTATCCTTTATTAGCAATTACTCTAGAATTAATTGAAAATCCATAAAAAGTGTTCTCTCACTTCTAAACTTGCATAGAAAGACTTATCAAAAGCAAATCATAACTTTGTTTTTTATAAACACTCTACTTAAAAGAGATATAAGTTAATTACAGACTCTAGTCCAACCAAATGTTGTGATTTAACAATGAATCTAGATAAGGGACCTTAGAATAGTCTTAAATTTTAATTACCCCCACTGTCCCGAAAAACAATGCATTAGGAATGTCATATATATCTCATATACGAATTCCTAGGTCAATTCATGATTAAAAAACTTTTGAACTCTCATGCACAAAGATCATCAAATGAGGAGATCCTTCTTTAAACTTAAAGAATCAATTTCCTAAGTGACATCAATGAGAAAAGTTAGAATCAATCAAAATCATCTCTAATAACCTGTAGTAATCTCATACCTCTCATGGTGCTAGCAATCTTATCACCCGATAAGGGTTTAATTAAGGGATTCGCTAACATTTTTTTAGTAAGTAGTATCTTGTCGACATTACAACACATGGTTGTTTATATAGCAATGTGTTTACTACTTTTAAACAATCTTTTGATCTTAGTGTTGTTTCTCACAACAATCTAAGTGTTTTCATCACTTAAGATAAATAATCAATCACTTATGAATTTGAAACTTGTTTTATCCAAATTCTAACTTAGTTCTACAATGATAGATTTGAAATCTATCTTCTTGATATCAACACACCTCAAAATAGGAAGACTTTTGATTTGATGCTCTTCATTTGTTTTAACTTGTCTTCTTGTCTAAAATACGTAACTTTCCTTCTGATAAAACAATTCCTTATCTGTATTGTCATTAAGGACAACATCTCTATGCTTCCACTTGAAGTTTTCATGCTTATAGTATATCAACATAACTCTTATAGAAATCATTTTTAATCACAAGAAAAGATTTCAACTAGTCCATATCTTTCTTTGTATTATAACCTTTAGTTAAATTATCTTTCGTTGGATTTTCTAATACATCAATTGGTTCGATTAGAAAATTTCAAACTTACACTTGTAAATCAACAAGTTAGAAGCAAGATGATCTCATTGTAACTACTAAAGGCATACTAGAATAAGTGACACATGACATGTTACCTTTCAATATCATTCTCTAATGTTCATCACTTTCACATTTTCACATATAATAAGTTTGACTTGGATCAAACCCTTTAGATTTTACCTATAAAAATCGACAAGCACAAGAGTTGTGAAATTCCCTTTACCGATTCTTGTGAGATCTTTGGAATTGTTTTCTTGCTTAAAAAAAAAAAAAGAATTCTTCCTTGGGATTATGATTTTCAAGATTGTGAATCTTTGCTAATGAGTATTTTGATACTCAAACCGATAGCACAATAACGATTGTAATTCAACTCAACCTTTAAGAAGGTGTCATCTACAACTTGTTCTGTTAGAGGCCAAACAATTGGATAGCTTTGGTTTGCCACAACCTAGCTTTGGTGTACAAGGATATGCTGTCACGACCCAAAACTATCTAAAAATCAGAGTAAATTTTTTGCGTTTTGTTATTTTCTTTCATGCTTACCTGTCCTCTGATCGTGACCACACTCTACTAACAAATTGGGCTGTGCGTCAATACCAGTCCCATCATTCATTTACCATATAACTTAATTCTTTCTCAGTCATTTATAAGTGTTTACAATATTTATACATCCCCTAAAGTCACTTACAAACATGTTATTGTGCTATGTTTATTTAGATACAATATATACAAGTGTATATACCTTAAGTGATGGGCAGCAGTGGATATCCGGAATGCAGTACTTAGTCGCCTCAACATCTACTGGAGATTATCTGTGTGAGAAAATGAAAGGGGTGAGCACATCAAGCTCAGTAAGGCAATCCTACGAACAAGTAGGTAACCATACTACCTATATGAACGTGATGCCATGTATAAACCACCCTTTCTCCACACATTTTAAAACTGATGCTATGATTCATGATGTCATGTAAAACATATTCGCATGGAAAATTTAACATGCAACTCTTTTTAAATCATTTCTTCCTCATTTAAAAATTTCACAATAAAGTCAGGACTCAACCCCTCTTTCGGGTGGTCTTGACTCACACAAAACCATGAAAATCAGTTTACATCACACATGGGTTTAAAAAGCATGGAAATAACATCATGAAAATTTAGTTTAAAATCCAGTTTCAATCTAGTACAAATCATCAACGTGCGAGACTAGGCAACATCTGTATATTAGTAATAACCAGAACTATGGCCATGTGTCCTCGGGAGTCCCTCTGCCTACACGGATCCTAGTGTGCGGGGTCTCACCATGATCGGGAACTGCCTGGGAGGTGGGTCAGTCCATCTCATCGGTCTTATCCGATCTCACGCATCCGAAGATGCCACACGTATCCGAAGATACCACGCATCCGAAGATGCCACACGGTACATCGTACTCCATGCTACTTGCACGGTACATCGTACTCCGTGGACCCTTATGTCATACCCTGTCTCAGAACGCACGTGCGAGCCTATTAAATCGGTGACACACAGTTTTCCCGACGCTCCAAGCACGGCTCATCGCATGTTCTCATCAAATCAGTGCAAGCGATGCTCAGCACTCTCATCAAATCAAGTAAAACTAGTGCGAGCTAAGCTCTAGCACTCTGTATGCAAACCATCACGAAAATCATATATATATATATATATATATATAAAATATGGTACGAGCGAAACTCTAACACCCTATCTCAAAAATCATATAAAAATATGGTGCGAGTTAGACTCTAGCACCGTATCACGAAAATCATGTAAAATCAGGTGTGAGTTAGACTCCAGCACCAATGCATGTAAAACTCTAGTACGAGCTCTCGCTCCAGCACTAATGCATGCATCACCCAAATCAAAATTTCGTGCAAGCTAAGCTCTAGCACGTCACATGTCAATAAAAACACGTAGGCGGCGTTGTTTCCTTAAAACAGTTTTCAAAATAATTTCCTCGTTGAAAATATGCAATGCTGTGCATTTTTCTTTCAAGGTTAGCAAGCCTACTCATGCATGCGTCAAAACATCTCCAGAACAAGCAGGAACCGCTTGTTCTTGCTCCTCCCAATTTTTTCTAAAATTGTAAATTTTACCCTTAACAAGGGTATTTTGGTAATTTGCTCATTCGGGGCACTAAAATTATTAACTTACTTCTAGATCCTTCAGATAATTTAAAAGACTGCATATGACTTTGAAATTTCATAAAGTTTACCTCTAGCAGTTCGTAGAATTCCCTTACCTTATTTTTCTGTAGAGTCTGACCTTTCCTTTTCCACTGCTGTCTCGTCACACAGTCCGATTTACTCCCAATCCAATGTCCGGAACTGCGTATAAATATTTCTCAGGTCAGATATCATACAATTTAATTATATTTAATATTTTCTGGGCTTAATTTAAATCATTGGGCCCATTTACCCCTATTGGGCCCGATTGCACCTTAATGGGCCTTAATCAGCCTTAAGCCCGTTTTCCACTTAATTTTCACATTATCGAGGCCTATTGGGCTCATTGGGCCCACCAACAATTTATTGGGCCTCGTTCTAACTCTCGAATAGCTCAATTTATTATTTACGACAATTTATCTAAATTTTCATAATTTAATTTATTTTATACGATAATTAAATCCAAAGCACGCATAACGATGTAAATTGTCGTAAATAAGGTTTATTTACCCGAGATTCCATGCTAGTACGTAAATCGAGGCTGTCTTGAGCTCTCATTGGATGCCAATTGTCGAGCTACACAATTTCATAATTTTCGGGTAAATTTCCAGTCGAAAATTAATTAAATAAAATATTCCAAAATTTAAATCGATCAATTTCGACCGCTACTGACTTACCCGTAACTCGATTACATAGCCTAGAGTTTTCCTCAATTTTTTCTCTTTTTCTTTTTCCCTTTTTTCTCCTTTTTTTTCTTTCCTCATTGGTTGAACTGGTTCGGTCCGGTTCAGACCCGGTTCGGACTGCCGGTTTACTCCGGTTCGGCCGGTTCAGTGCTTTGTCGGTCAGTTCTCCGTCAGCTTCTGCCGCCAGTGGCTCTGCTGGGCCGTCCGCAGCACGAATCTGCCTTCGATTTCGTCCAAGGCCGCCGAAAAGTCGCCGGTCCGGCCTGTTCTCTCCACCGTCGGTACCCATTTCTGGGCTTGGCCGTCGCCGACGATTCCGACCGTTTCGTCGGCAGCTACGGGTCTCAAAATGACCGGCTCCTCCTCCCGATCACGCCAATGGTCCCCTCTCACGCCCAGCTGCCGTGGATCGTCGGGACCGAGCTCTTCTCTCCCGTTGGTCTTTCTCTCCCCCGATTCGCCGGATTCCGATGTCTGTGGGTCGTGCCGCCGGTACCAGGGAGATCGCCTGAAGCTCCTCTTCCTTTTCTGGTGGTCGTGGCCCCTCATCCAGCGCTGGTGGTGGCTCACCGGTAATCCTCGTTTTCGGCTTCCGTTTTCGCTTCCTTTCGCGATTTCGATCTTTTTTTTCTTCATTTTTTTATTTATTATTTTTATTATTATTTTAATCATTAAAATACCATTATTTGGTCAAAAATATCTAAAAAAATTATTAATTTATTCAATTAATCCCTAATTGAATTTATCAGTATTATTTCGACTTTCCGGTATATTTTTCAATTATTTTCGAAATGATTTTTCGAATTAAAAGTTTCTGATTAATCCCGATTAATTTCAATAAATTGATATCTTGATCAATTTAACCCAGAATAAATTTATTTCACCTTTATTGACCAAGATTTCTCAATCCATTATTTTTAATAAATTTTTTTTCTCATCGAATTTATACCGACTTTCGATCTTTTGACCATTTTGCCCTTCAACGTGTTCGAAAATTTCATTTCAATCCTTTTACATTTTTAAATGCACTCGTAAATTTCTATTCATTCCCTTTTACTCTTACAATAAAATCGGGTCTTACATATGCATTTCTTTCTTTGAAGAATTTGTGTTCATGTTTGTTATGGTTGGTAATCTTTTGGTTGAATTATTAAGCTATTTGGTTGGTAGTGAAGAAGTAATTCATGGTTGTATTGCAAGATTGGACTTTATGATATTTTTTTTAGAAAGGGGAAGGGATTAATAAAAAATAAAAATAAGAGCGAGCTTATGGTGATTTACTTAGCATATATAAGGAAAAATGAATTTACAAATTCAAATAGCTAGAAATTGATTTTGGCAATTAGTAGAAAAGATTCTGTTATTAAAACTTATTTGTAAAATTGCCAAGCACTACTTTAAAAAAATGGTTCTTTCATGAAAGTTATTACTCAATTTTTTATTGCAACAAATTGGTCGAGCTTTTGTTCATCAGTTCACCCTGATTCTCTGAAAGTTATGGTTGTAGTTGTTGAACTAGGCCTATATTTCAAGAGTTTCCGTATTCGAAAGTAAAATCATAATATGTAATCTTACTCCAATGAAATTTCACTGTAATCATTAGTCAGTGTTCTAAAATGAAGTAACCGATCTTTTTTCTTTGCTCTTGATTCAACTAGTAATGAGAGAAATCCAATCGACATTTTTGTTAAATAGTTGGGGGAAGGATTTGAGGGCCAAGAAACTTTTTGATACTCCCACGCAGCATCCTAAGAGCAGTCTTTCCCTACTTGTTGATGGCTGGATAGTATCACTACACTTTTCTTGCTCTTTCATGAATCCATGCTCCATTAGTTGTATGTCTTTGATGAGTTTCATGTTTGTTTTTTTCTTGCTAATCATCTCCCTGTTGTTTCTTTAGAAAGATTTTAATCCACTTTATAGTCCTTTTCACTTTTTTTTTTCTTTCTTTCGAGAATTTGACTCAAATGTGTGGTATAAGCAGGATTGGATTGCAAAGAGGATTAATCATCCTCCTAGTATAAGATGATTCAATCAAAAAAAAAAAGATAAAGATTATTTCTAATCTCGTTGGATAAGAAATAAATATTAATATTTTATTTATTTTATCCTTTAAATTTATATTTAAAAATTAACTTAAAAATTTAATAAAATAATAAGGATCATTATTTAATTTATTTATCCAAATTATTTTTTCATTTTAATTTTTTCTTTCTTTTACTTTTTTTCTTGTTTTCGAATAAAGAGAAACTATAATTTTGATAAAATAATATTTTCTTGAACAATTTACTTTTTACAAAAAAATATTTTTTTGGAAATAATCAATTTTTTTAGATCATTTTTTAGAAAATAAATTCTCGAACATAAAAATTATTATAAAATATTTATATAACTAGTTTTTTATGTTTAAAGTTTATTTTTATTCTTTTTTATTTTTCCTTTCTTAGTTTTTTTTTTCTCCTTTTTGCCCATATGAAAAGAAAAGAAAGGGCAGGAAAAAAGGGAAAAATATTATTAAGCATAAAATTATTTGAAATTATATATTTTTTTAGTTTATAAAAATTAAAATTTTAAATTTAAATCATATTTTTTTGCTTTTCTTGTTTTTTCTTTTTCCTTCTAATTGTCAAAAAAGAAGAAGAAGAAGAAGAAACCATAAAAATAAAGAGCAATATTTAAGAATTTTCTTTTTGAAAAATTAATGTCATTAAAAAATCAACTAATTCCTTAAAAAAACTCATTTTCTGAAATAAATATATTTAACTTATAATCAAAGAAATTCTTTTAAATTTAAATCACATAAAGAAATAGAAACAAAAGGGGAAGAAAAGAAAAAAAAGTGAAAAAATACGAGAAAACTTTTATAAAAAAATCAACTAATAATTTTAACTATTAACTGTAATATTATAAATAATATTTAATTTTTTTAATTTTTGATTTATATTTATAACAAAAAATTATAAACTTAAATTATATTACTTTAAAAAAAAGTACTAAAAAATCACTTTACATTACTTTTAATTTTATACATAGAAAATATTATGAAAAACATAAAAATCATCTTATATTATTCTTAATTTTTGTACACACCAAATATACACTAAATATGATCTATTATCCATAATTTTATATTAATCTATCTTACTATTATTCTATACACTAAATATGATCTAGAGGTTAACTGTCGAGTTTCAAGTTGTATAGATACCGCTAGTTGTCTTGTATTTATGATGTTGTACTTGATTGCAGGTTCCATGAGGCTGGTTCAAGCTGTTGTGCCTCACATGGCATCTAGGGAAAGAGAAAGATTGTCAATGTTGGAGTGTTACTGTTTTGGCTCCTGGGCCATGGTCTGGTGTCTCCACGGCATCTAAAGCACCTCTTCATGTGTTAACTGTACTTTGAGGTTAGTTTAAGATGAAAACTGTGCATAAAAGTAGAAGCTGAAAAGGCAACTCATTGGCTACCATCTAATTCACCAGGCAAAAAAAAAAAAGCTTTTGCATGTGTATATACCTGTTTACATGACGATGTGGTTGTATTTAACTGTCATTAGTGAATGTTCAAATTCTTTGAAGATTAATATAGACAACAAGACTTAGCATTTGCCCAGTTCTTGCCAAATTGGAAAAATACATTTTTCCTCGAGAAATATCTGTAGTTAGTGCAAATGCGTGGCTCTTTACTTGACTGCTTCTAGTTTGACTAGTAAGGCATCGTTGGAAGCAATAGTATGGTTTCTATTTATCAATTGTACTCCTTATCTCAATTACAAATAGGTATTCTACTGAAAATTTTTTTCTATGTTAGTAAAGAGGTAATTTAGATCTGTCTCCTGAATCTGAAATTTTAGAAAATCTTTTTGTTCTTTTGCATCTGAATGGAATCAAAATCAATCAAAGATGTTATTGTGTAGCCTACTCTTAATATTGTGATGAAAGTTCTGATGATAATGATGATGATGAATTGTTTATATCATCCGAATTGGCTGCATGATATTTCTTGGAATTTCAAATCTTGGCATTACCTGGAGGGGTGCATGATGTGCACATTAGACATTACATTTTTATATATTTGGTGCCTACTAAGAAATGTCTAGTTATTTATTATATCTTGTATATTTACAAGTGATTTATTATCTTTTAGATGCACAGAGATATTTATTGTCTTTAATTATAACTAAGTTGTGTTTCCACAAACCAGGAAGTTTAGATCCACCCCTTCAGAAGAGGGTAGAGTATTGGTATACTATAAATTGACTAGATATATGGTTTACTAGTTTATTATTATTATTATTTTTTTATGCTATGGCAATGGAGATAACACCTGGATCTGGAAGGAGCCAGCCAGGGCTTGAACCTTGAACTTGAACTGCAGATTTAAATCCCCGAAAGGGGATCATGAGTTACTTCTCCAAAACCCGCAGGTCATATGACATTACTATTTAAAAGCAAAGAGAAGAAAGAAAAATACCTATAATTAGATGATGACTGGTAATCTTTCACCATCTCTGAAACCAAGCAAGAATGCGTTCAAATCATTTCTGGTGCACGCAGATTGGAGCTCAGTTATTTTGGGATTGACGTCATCAATGTCCCCAGGAGCTGTAAATCAAACATAGGGAATCCTTATTGCTGGCTACAACCGGATGCCTGAACGGAATCTATATAAACCATTTGAAGCAACCATCCAAGAGAGAGCATACTTTTCACAAAGATCCAAGTCAACCCCAACAGATGTGTTCGCAAAGGATCCAGTGAACACAGTGCCGAAGAAATATCCTCCAGCTTGCTTCACATCTGGCCGTTACTCCACTATTATGAGAATTATGTACCATTTGCCAAAATGATGAAAGGTTGAGCTCTGTCAAAATTGTGACGTAGTTACTGATTTTTCTCGCTGAGATGTTTGATGTCACAAAGACATGGCATTTAACCTCTACACTCAATGGAACCTTTCAGGGATTTTTTTTTGGCATTTTAAACCTAAAGGCCAGATATTCTCGTCCTTCCCACTGTGACGAGTTGCAGCTCTTAAATCCTCATTATCATAAAATAAATAAAGGATGCACCAACATCTGTATTAAGCAATTGCTAACCTTGCAAATAAGAGAAGACTGGCGAACCCTCAGGAGAAGAAAATAAATGTAGAACGATTCAAATTCAACTCTGCAGAAAAGACGTTGCTGATACTTGCCTGGTCACTAGTTGCTCCTTGGAACCATTAGTATGATTATTCTGAGACTTCCACAAGTGATTACCTCGACAATTCCAGTTTCTCACAAACAAATTTTCAAAATTTTCATCAGTCTAATCTAAAAGATCCTAGTATTTACTATGAATGAGGCGGATGACCATAGTACACCATTCCTGGCTGCTGAATAGGCCAGAAACTAGGAGGCACAGGTGGAAGCTGAGTTAAGGGCAGCAGTTGCTGCTGAGTTGAGGGGGTTGTTTGCTGAGCCGATGGTATCGGCTGCTGCTGAGTTATCGGCAATGGTTGTGGAGTCAAAGGTACCATTGGACTAACCATATAGGGAGGTGGTGGTGGTGGTCCAGGTGGCAATGGTCGTATACCACCATAACTACCATATGGGGTTTGCGTTACCCCTGATGGCTGCAAAAACTGTTGAGAGGCCCTGTTAGGAAGCATTTGATATTGAGCTTGAGAGGTAGTGCTTTGGCTTTGCATGGCTGGTTGAGGCACCAAAACTGATTGATAAGAAGGGTTTACTGGAGCAGGAAGTGCTTTTGCTGGCATGAAAACATTAGGATCTGCAACTGGCATCGACTTCTCAGATTTTGAAATTGCATCAGTGGCAGAATTGATGGGTACACATGTAAGGGAGTTCGACTGTGTGGTCACCTTTCTTAGACTAGCATTTTTTGCTTCTTCAGCTGCAAATGTAGAAAGAACGGAGTGCATGATCATTTGAGAGGAGCTAGAAGCTGCAAGCTTGTCTGCAACCTCAGCTGCGATGGCTGCAGCAGTCCTCTTAGGTGTTTCTCCAACTTTTGAACTGGCATCAATTGACAGGTTTGTTGTAGCAGGTGATGTTGACACATAATCTTCATCACACAGTCGCTTCCGCATGTTACGAGCTTTCTCCGCCTGTGCATGTGCTACCTAAAATTGATTATAGATGTATGTTAAAAAGTGTTGAGAACAACTATTTAGCACTCTAGCATAACACAAGTTGAGATTTTGTGACTCACAGCAACTACAATAAATCCATGCCCAGAAAATTTGGACCAGAACTTTGGCACATCAACTCCCAATGCAAATGTAGCAAATTGACTACTCATCTAGAAGATTACAATATCTAGCATCCTTTTAAGTACGCCTCACAATTCCCAAACTTCATTTAAACTAGCTAAAATGATTTGCAGCTGCAATACTTTTCTGAAGACTTCAACCATAGAAAAACAGAAAAATGCGATGCATTGAACTTGCTCAAAACACATTCCCAAAATCAAATTTACTATACCGTTCAAGGAAAATAAAATGCTTACACTCCGAGCTTCCAGTTCTTAGTTTCCCCAAACTTAAATAGACATCTAGTTCCAAATCGTGACAAAAGTTTCAACTAGTTTTCAGAGGCTAAAGATTAGCACCTGAATGCTAGAAGCAAACATCACCCAGTAACTGATAGAAAATCAGCATTCATCAGAAGAAAATAAAAAAAAGAAATGTTCAAAAGGATTGAATACATGCCTATCTTTTACATTGCTTCTGGAAATAAAAAAACAGAGGATAACATAATAGAAATATCAGAAAAACATACCTGCATCTGTGTTCGAACATTCTCCAACTCAGATTCCTGAAAAGAATTTCAGAAAGCAAGATAATGTTTTATGATCTGTCTGTCACTGCAAATTTGTAGAAACATCTTAACATAGAAAGTTGTGGAATATGAAGGCACCTGTTCGTGAAGAGCTTCTTTTAACTGCAAAACAAGTGCTGCTCTACTTGCTTCAACTGACTTGAGTTTCTCAATGCTCTCTTTCAGAAGATTTTCTTCATCTTCTAGTTCTTTGGATATAGATTCTTGTTTTGGATCTTTTGCTGCAGTGTAAAGAGAATTTTAGATGATAATACCTTTTAGGAATCCATCGTGAACTCTAAATGTCACCCAGGAGAAAAACATAATCAAGCACTCTCAGGTCAACAGAGAAAAGATTACCAACTGCGCAAGCACTCTGCACATCTTTTTCCATCTTCCTTACACGATGAACGGCTGACTTGCACTTGCTTATCTCTTCATCCTCATTTGGCTGTTCACTGAGCATCAAATGAAATGCCGATATGATTTTTTCAGCAGTGCCCCCAATTGAGAGCTTCTGAGGTGAGAAGCAGTAACATAACAGTGACAATTGGTTTTTATCATATTAGAAAAGAAAGAAAGTGAATGACTTGAAATAAGCTATGAAGGCAAAAGATTTAAAAAAAAAAAGAAGAAGAAGAAGCAAGGTCCTCAATCTAACCGTTTTAATGGATCTTGAGTCCCGCTTCACAATTCTGACAGAGGCAGAGCGTGGACGTTTTTTGCTTAATTCCAATGGTGGAGGCACTTCTTCACCAAACATAACATCTTTTAGGCTTCGTGCTCGGGATCCAAAGACTCTTCGTTCTTCCCATATACCTACCTAACAAATTGAATTGAAAAGTATAATTATAACAGCTTACTTCACTATTCATAAGAAAATAACATGCTACTATAGCAGAATTGGCTGCCAGCACCAATTAGCATCATAAATACATACATGCAAGCAGAACAAACAAGTAGAACAAGCCATAATTTTGGGTGTTTGGAGCTATCTCCAACATTAATCCATAGTCAGGCGTACATAATAAAATGTCAGAGGTAAATTATAACTATTATGAAATAATAGACAGTATGAGATAATCATTGTAAACCTCAATCAATAATAAAGTCTCACTGTCATTTTAAAACTAATAAACTTATGTTTTTCAGATGCCAAGATAAAGAGCCATGTCTTTTGTATTTCTTAAAACTTAAAAGCCTCAAAAAAGGATAATTACCAATCTAGAAACCACATTCTTCCCATGATCATCACCCTTCCTGAGAAGGTCTTTCAGGGCTGCTGGAAGGACTTTCCAGAACTCATTAACAAATTCATTGCCTTTACGTTTGCTGTTCTGTAGAATATCATTGGCAAGGTACAAGAGGGGGACTTTCTGAACCATCTGTGAGCTCTGAAACTGTTTATCCCATGTTGCAACAACCAGTTCTGCCTTGCTCCGGTGAAATATACACCAATGTGACAATGCTATAAAGAATAGGTCAAGGCTAAATACCATATGAATGCAAGATCAATGCACTACACAGTGATGCCACCCAAAAGATGATTGGACAAATGAGAAGTAAATTTTGCAGTATATGGTGAAGCTACATCGAAATAGAAGTCCACGCTGATATGGAATCGCCTATGTCAGAACAACAAATTGTTAAATGAATATTGTCACGCATTTCAAAATCAAATAAAACCGAGTTAAATTTAACAAGAAAGATCTGGCTCTGTTTAAAATTTCAAAAGCCACAGATTTTATAGCAAGTTGATATGCTTTTTGCTCGCTGCTTTCTGAGTCCACTAGTTAATGCCATCATATTTTTTTTAGGGATGTCATTATGAGCACTTAAACAAATTGAAAGGTATACCTATTAAAAATTTAGGAGAGAGAGAATCTTAAACATACATATCATCCAATTGCTGCATTTTTACAAAATTTTCACATACCACATAAATTTATGATTACATCAACAGTTGTTACAATCGTGCAATGCATAATGAATCAGAATTGAAAATGTTGGGAAAAATACAAATAAATAAAATATAATGGATACAATAAGTATAACCAACTACGCTTAGATTTTAAAAGTTGTCACAATCATGCGATGCATTATGAATCAGAATTGAAAATGTTAGGAAAATACAAATAAATAAAATATAATGGATACAATAAGTATTACCAACTACGCTTAGATTTTAAAAGTTAGCTTCAATTCCCAATCAATCAACTAAAAAGAGGAAATACAAAATTTGTATAGCTAAAATTCAACTAGCTGGCAAATTATTATTTAAAGTAAACTCAACCAGACTTAGGATCACCATTACTCTCAACAAAAATTTAAACAACATTCAGATGAAATATCTTCTCTTTGACATAGAAATGCATCGAATAAGATGACTAGACAATGAAAAGCAATACAAGCAACATAGAACAGAGAAATCATAACGTTTTACTCATCTTCTCCTCAGCTAGTACAAAGAACTCAAAAGCAGTTAATAAAACTAACAATAATTTTGGAGGGAAATGAAAGAAAGAACGAAAAGGATACTTTCAATACACTGTTGAGTGCTGTTGAGCTTGGAGAGTTTATCTGCAAGTATCTGTTCACTGAATATACTATTCATCCCACACCCACCAAAATCCTATAACACTGCCCAAATTAGAAAAGAAATTTTTTTTTTTTTTTTTTTTTGTTTTTGGCCCTCTGAAATTAGATTTAAAAAAGAAACAATAAAAACCCTAGTAAATTATCCAAAATGAAAGAAACTTGGACCTTTAAACCCTGAAGCTGAAATGGAGCTAAAAGAGTCAACTAGGAAAGCGAAGAAGGGTATTTTCCAAATTGAGGAATGCAGAGAATGAAGGGATTTAAACAGCGTGAAGAATCAATGGCCTGCATGTCACATAAGCCCTGAAACAGAATGAGTATTTAGCGACAAGACAACGAATTGAATCAGAAGTGCATCAGCCACAAGCAAAATGGGTAAAGAGAGAAAGGAACCCCAATAACGATTTTTTTTTTAATTTTTTTTTTTTTTTGGTTTCCAAAGAAAGGAACGAAGAAGACGTTTGAAAAAGAAGAGAGGGAGAGCAAGGGAGGTTTTAGAGGCTTTTTAGCTTAGCTTTGAGCAGCGGTAAAGTGAAATAATGTAAATTTCGAGCCAATTTGACGCAAAACTATGGAGAGAAAAGGTTTTTCTTAACTGAATTAACCAATTCATTTCAATACTCAGTGCATACCCTTCTCTCTGTTTTTTCTTCCTTATTTTTAATTGAATTCCATTCCGTTTTATAATTATTTATAATTACTAATTCACTATGAATTATAGACAGGAATATATATATATATATATATATATATATATATATATATAATTATCATATATAGTATTCAAGAAATGCTTTTGATTTTATTTTACATATCTTCTAAAATTATTAAAAAAATAAAAAAATAAAATAAAATATATATGATCATCTTAATTTATTAATAATATATAATATAATTATTTTATGTATAAACTATATATATATATATATATATATATATATATATATATAAAAGTGATATTAAATTGCATCTGTATTAATGTATTATATAGATATAATATTGTATAAAAAGAGATGAAAAAGAGTTTCAAAAAACTAAAAGAATTTCTTCTCGCTCCTAATTCCAAGAGAATCAAGTGAGAGTTTAGTCTTTGCGATATAGCTGCAAAGTTTGGTCCCTAGTAGTTTACCATGGGTTTGCCTTTTCTGCTTAACTGGCAATGGCGGAAGGATTGAAAGTGTTATGGTCGAAACTGAAGTTAACAGTGGATGAACAAGAAACAGTAATAATTGAAAAGGAATGGCTGGATTCAAATATTAAGGAAGGAAAGTTTAGCTTGTTGGGAAAGGTTATGTCAAAAAAAACCTTTGAACATGGAGGCGATGACGACGATCTTTCAAACGTTATGGAGCCCTTTAGAGGTTTAAGAGGTAAGAGAAAAGATTTATTTATTTTACTTTGAGGATATTCTTGATAAAGAAAGGGTATTATTGGCTTAGCATTTGTCATTCAATAAAACTATGATAGTCTTTCAGGAATATGATGGACGACTCCAGTCAATGAGGTTGATAGCTCTCTCTATCCTTTCTAGATATAAATGTTGAGAAATTATTTATGTGGATCTACATATATTAATTTATTGTACATTACAGACTATTTAATTTATTTTAGTTCACTTAAAAGTGATCAAATAAAGTTATTGGATTTCAATGCATCTCAATTGGTATAGATTTTACAATATGTAGAGACCTGATATTTTATTATATTTTAATGATGGGTCAAAATAGGATAAAATATACTTCAGTTATAAATAAGTTATGGTCTCCAGTCTAAACGTAATTTTTCTCATTCTCATATCTCATCAGTAAGTGAGCTAGAATTTTCTCTCATAAGTAAAAGTTTAGACTGGAAGACTGCTAACCTCAATCAATCAATTTCAATGGATCTAGGTATGCTTCCGTATTCTAATTTTCTTGATAATTGAACATGAAATCCTGGATATAAATATTATGTAATTATAGATTACTAACAAGTGGTATCAAGAGTCTATTCATGTTTAATCATTAAGAATTAAATTTTTTTTGTTTTGGTTGAAAGATAACTAAGAATATAAAGATTGAGTTTTAATTATGAGATTGTTTGATACTTATTGGCTTGATTTGTCTCAATTTTTTGATGTTTTCATCCGATTTTTGCATGGGCATTGTAGAATACACATTAAATTTCAATTATGTACCGTTAATTGGATGAAAATAAGTCCGAAAATAGCTAAAAAATAAGAAATTTGAAGAACAGACCCGAAATGGGTCTGTTCTAGGTCCAGCCGGGTCAACCCGACCCGACTGGTTAAGGATGAAGTAGAGAGATCCCGAAAGGGATCTCCCCCACGCGCCACCATCCGGTGTCCCGGCGGCCACCGTTTTCTCCAATCTTTGATAAAATTTAATTTTAAAATTTTTGGTGATTTTTCTGAAATTTTTTGGAATCGTTAAATATTTATTATTTAATATTTAGCATTATTTGAATTAAAATTGTATATTATGCATATGATTATTGTTGTTTTGCTTCATGGTGATATGTTTTATGATATTTTGAGTTGATTGACAATATGTACTCTCGTTGAAATTGTCAATATATTTATGTACTCTCACCTACAAACATGTGCATATTTTATGAAAAAAATAAAGTTTTAAAATAAATTAAATTGATATAAAATGCCACCAAAGTGATCTCTTTTATATTAATTTATTTATTTTGGAAAATAAGGTTGTTATTAAGGAATGTATATGACAGTGTTTTTAATTCATGCGGAAAATAATCGGCCCAAAGGAAGATTTTTTTTTGTCGAATTATTAACACATAAGGTAGTAAATATGTGATAAATTTTTTTTTCTATGCATGTAATATGTCGGTCCAAAGAAAGACATATTATTGGCAGGATTTGGTTATCAATATTTACTAATAAAATTTAAGAGTACCGCTTACAAATTGATATTTCTGTCCAAAAACTAAATATCAATGTTGTGCTTGGTATCTTATATGGCCCAAAATTATTTGGTTGTGAGCTAATTATTATTTCTGCTTACAGTGAATGTTTCTTTCATATCTGCCAATTTGAATAACATTTCAGTGCTTAATGGCACTAACTTTGAGAAAATGAAAGGAGCACATAACCATTATGCTTGGGTGTATGAATCTGGACTATGCGATCAAGTCAGAACGACCTCCCGCCCCTACTGATAATAGTTTAGCTACGGAAAGGGCACTTTATGAAAAATTGGAGCGTTCAAATCGCATGAGTTTGATGATCATGAAGCACTCAATTTTGGATGCCATCAGGGGCGCAATACCTGAGGAAGAAAATGCTAAAAGTTTCCTTAAGCAGATTGCAGACAGATTTGCTGCAAATGAAAAGGTCGAAACAAGTACTATTCTGACTAAACTTGTTTCAATGAGGTATAATGGCAAAGGAAACATAAGGGAATACATTATGGAAATGTCTAATCTTGTTACAAGATTAAGGGCACTAAAGTTAGAGTTGTCTGAAGACATACTTGTGCACCTGATCTTGATATCTCTTCCTTCACAATTTAATCACTTTAAGATAAGTTACAATACTCAAAAGGAGAAATGGACTCTTAACGAGCTCATTGCTCAGTGTGTGCAAGAGGAAGAGAGATTGAAACAAGATAAGATAGAAAGTGCTCAATTAACATTTTTTTCAATAGTAATGTTGCCAACAAGAAAAGGAAAAGGAACAATACAGAAAAAGACACTGTAAACATTGGAACTTCACAGCCTAAGGGGCAGTAGAAACAGGATAAGGTGATCACTTGTTTCTTCTGCCGTAAAGATGGACATGTGAAGAAGGATTGTTCCAAGTATGAAAAATGGCTTGCCAAATGGGGTAAACTTCTCAACTTTGTTTGCTCTGAAGTTAATTTGGCTTTAGTACCCAATCACACTTGATGGATAGATACAGGTGCAATTACTCACATAAGTGTGACAATACAGGACTGTTTAAGGAGCAGAAAGCCAACTAATGATAAAAGTTTCATCTATGTGGGAAATGGCGAGAAAGCTCATGTTGAGGCTATTGGTCTATTCAAATTAAAGTTATAATCTGGTTATTATTTAGATTTGGATGAGACTTTTTATGTACCGTCATTTAGACGGAATTTGATTTATGTTTCTAATTTGGACAAATTGAGTTATTCTTGTTCATTTGGAAATGGAAAATTTAGTCTCTTTCAGTATTCAAATCTTATTGGTACCGGTTCTTTAGTTGACAATTTATATAAATTGGACCTACATGCCTCATATGTTAATGAATGCTTGCATATAAATAATTATGGTACAAAGCGCAAATTAATTAATGAGAATTCTTCTATGTTATGGCACAAGCGTTTATGGCATATTTCTGAACAAAGAATACGAAGACTTGTGTCAGAAGGAATTCTCGATTCCCTTAATTTTTCAGATTTCAAAATCTGTATTGAGTGTATTAAAAGAAAATAAACAAATATCAAGAAAATAGGTGCCAAAAGGAGTTCAAATGTCTTGGAATTAATTCATACTGATAAATGTGGTCCATTCCCTACGACTTCTTGGAATGGTCAACAATATTTTCTTACTTTCATAGACGATTATTCTCGCTATGGGTACCTATACTTAATTCATGAGAAGTCTCAGTCGTTGGACGTTTTCAAGAACTATAAAAGCTGAAGTTGAAAATCAACTTAGTAGGAAAATTAAAGCCGTTAAATCTGACCGTGGTGGCGAATACTATGGTAGATATGACGGATCAGGTGAACAACGTCTAGGACCCTTTGTAAGGTATTTAGCAGAATGTGGGATCGTTCCTCAATACACCATGCCGGGGACTCCAAGTCAAAATGGTGTAGCTGAAATACGAAATCGGACCCTAAAGGATATGGTGAGAAGTATAATAAATCATTCTTCTTTACCAGTCACTTTGGGGAGAAACTTTAAAGAATGCAGTGTATATCCTTAATCGAGTTCCAAGCAAAGCAGTAGTGAAAACCCCATATGAGTTATGGACAGGAAAGAAGCCTAGTATTAGGCACTTGCATGTTTGGGGTTGTCCAGCTGAAGCTAGGCCATACAAGCCTAACGAAAGGAAATTGGACTCAAGAACAGTAAGCTGCTACTTTGTTGGATACTCAGAAAGATCGAGGGGTTTTAAGTTTTATGATCCCTCAAGTAAATCTTTTTTCAAGAAGGGAAATGCTAAGTTCATTGAGGATGTTAAATATAGTGGGAGTGTTAAACTCAGAGATCTTGTCTTTGAAGAAGAACATGTCACTGTTCCTACAATTGCAATTGAAAATGATCAGACAATTATGTCTGGCGTTGTTCAAGATGCAAATACAGATTATCAAGATACTTCTGGTTTACCTCCTGCTTATATCGAAGAGCCAGCTCCTATTTAATTCGAGAAGCAACAACAACCTCAATTGGAAGTGCCATTAAGGAGATCCTCTAGGGAGAGGAGATCAGCGATTCCAGATGATTATATCGTTTATCTCCAAGAACATAAGTTTGATATAGGAATGGAAGATGATCCAACATTTTTCATTGAAGCCAAACAAAGTGTTCTGTCCCAACATTGGATAGGGGCCATGAAAGATGAGATGAAATCAATGGAGGACAATGGTGTTTGGGATCTTGTCGAATTGCCTAAAGGAGCGAAACCGATTGGTTGTAAATGAATTTTCAAAACCAAACGAGATTCGAAAGGCAATATCGAAAGATATATAGCACGTCTAGTCGCCAAAGGTTTCACTCAAAAGGAAGGCGTTGATTATAAAGAGACTTTCTCTTCAGTTTCATCGAAAGAGTCTTTTAGAATCATTATGACACTTGTAGCTCATTATAATTTAGAGTTACATCAGATGGATGTAAAGACAGCGTTTCTCAGTGGAGACATTGAAGAAACAATTTATATGGTGCAACCAAAAAATTTCGTGTTGGATAATTCGAAACATCTGGTATGTAAATTAAAGAAATCCATCTATGGTTTAAAGCAAGCATCCCGTCAATGGTACCGAAAATTTGATCAAGTGATTACCTCATTCGGTTTTAAAGAGAACACTATTGATCAATGCATTTGTCACAAGATCAGTGGGAGTAAGTTTATTCTTCTGGTCCCTTATGTTGACGATATTCTGCTAGCAAGCAGTGGTATAGGCTTGTTGCATGAAATCAAGAGATTTCTGTCAAGTAATTTTAAAATGAAAGATCTTGGGGGTGCATCTTTTGTGTTGGGCATACAAATCCATCGAGATCGTTCTCGTGAAATACTTGGCTTATCACAAAAGGCATATATCGATAAGGTGCTTAGCAGATTTGACATGAAGAATTGTGCATCAGGAGATACACCCATTGCTAAAGGTGATAAATTTAGTTTGCTTTAATGCCCAAGAAATGAGATTGAAAAGAAAGAGATGCAAAAGATTCCTTATGCCTCAGCAGTAGGAAGTCTTATGTATGCTCAAGTTTGTACGCGTCTGGATATTGCGTACGCAGTTGGAATGCTTGACAGATATTTAAGTAACCCTGGTAAGGATCATTGGAAAGTAGTAAAGAGGGTTATGCGGTATCTACAGAGAACTAAAGATTACATGCTCACATATCGGAGGTCAGATCATTTAGAGATCGTTGAGTATTCAAACTCCGATTTTGCTGGTTGCCTTGATAGCAGAAAATCTACTTCTGGCTATATTTTCATGTTAGCTGGAGGAGCTGTCTCATGAAAGAGTGTAAAGCAGTCACTCATAGCTTCTTCCACCATGGAGGCAGAATTTATAACCTGTTATGAGGCATCGAATCAAGCAATATGGTTGTGAAATTTTATCACCGGGCTATGCTTTGTCGAAGGTATTGAGAGGCCATTGAAGATTAATTGTGATAATAAAGCCGTTGAGTTATTCTCTAAGAACAACAGAAGCTCGTCGAAGTCAAAACATATTGACATTAAGTTTCTTGTTGTTAAGGAGAGAGTTCAAAGTCTTCAGATTACTATTGAACATATAAATACAAACTCCATGATTGCGGATCCGCTTACAAAGGGAGTACCACCTAAGGTGTTTCATGAGTATGTAGCTCGTATGGGTGTGGTTCATCCTGATGATATACTTGTATAGTGGGAGCTTGTTTCTTGATGTTCATTTCTTATTGAGATTTTTTTTATCAGAATACAGTATTTTTGTTATTATTGAAAACTCTGAAATAAAGTAATATTCTTTCAGTAGCAGTATGCGTAAAGTCTTGTAAGAATGATAAAGTAGGACCAGTTGGAAATAGGCATGTTAAGGGATCACGTTTCATGTAATTTTCATGCTACACATCCATACTTGATCTATGTCGTTGATTATATTAATATACGTGACCATTGATGGGTCTAGTTACAGAATATATGTAACGAAGATCGCTTTGATCCTATGTTGATATAATTAATGGACCAGATTGTTTAGAGATGTTCTTTGTAAAGATAGCAAGTATTGAGCTCATAAAGTTAATTTTAAATGTATAATAGTCAAGCGACATATGTGGCCCAAGTGGAAGATTGTTGAAAAATTATTTGTGTGGGCCTACATATATCAATTTATTGTATATTACAAGCTATCTAATTTGTTTTAGTCCACTTAAAAGTGATCAAATAAAGTTATTAGACTTCAGTGCATCTCAATTGGTATGGGTTTTTGTCACGACCCAAATTACCTAAAAATCAGAGTAAATTTTTCTTTTTCGCTTTTTCATTTCCTTACTCGTCATGAACAGTTACACTACTAAACAGTTGGGCTATGATTCGGTGTTAGTCACCTCTCACCTATTTCCCATTCCATTTTCCTATTTCATTTACATATCAATTTATTTTAAATAAATACATCCCCAATATTACATCCATGTACAGTACTGTGCCTCTATATGTTCAGATACAAAAATTATACAAATGTGTATTCCTGGTCTTGATAAGAAGCAGCGGATATGACTATTGTCGATCTCTTCTACTGAATATACCCTGTGGGTCTTCTACTGAATATACCCTGTGGGGTGGAAAATGAAAGGGTGAGCATAAACAGCTCAGTAAGGCAATAATGTAAGCAGGCAGATAACTATACTATCTACGTGCTGATAATGTCATGATATAAAATCGTTTATATTTGGAGCATGAGGTATGACTAAAACGATGCCACATGTATGTATATATCATATAAGATAAATCATGAAATCGACATATAAAACAAACATGGAAAAATCATCATGTCTGTCATCTCATGCTCGTCATATTTAAAACTTATTTGTTTCCTCATGTCACGCCCCGAAAATGCGAAAAATATGGCAAATTTAAAACTTTTTACTCATTAATTCACAATTAAGGGTGCATTTCTGTGCAGTGTCATACATCATCATAGTTATCATGCCTCAGGATCTCATCATAATATAGTGTATATTGTATCATATACATTACTCAATTCCAAGTTAATTAATCCTAATACATCCCATACAATGTTATACATCAAGTGTCTGCAATTACAGTAATTGTCTGGGTACATGAAAAGATAAAAGGTACCTCAAAATACAATATATATGGCCTGGAGCTCAAGTCCTCCACTAGCCACTACTCCGTACGTCGCAGGGAAACCCTTTTTACTTGAAGAAATCTGAGGGGGGGGGGGGGAAGAAAACAGGGTGAGCTTCTAAATCGCTCAGTAAGGGGGGTGGGGTAAGGTACTCATTTCATAAACCAAGATGTACATCACAAAATATTTATTTGTATGTGAAACTCGTTTGAAAACCATAGCATGAAAGTACTCAAAACGATATTCTCATATCTCAAATCATGTGAAAACATGAAGTAAAAGGCTCACTCTAGAGCAATAACAAAGCATGTGAAAATAACGCGATAAACGCTTTCTCAATGCACGTGAATAAAATCACTGAAATAGTAATGCACGTGGCACAGCCACTAAACACACGTGGCATAGCCACTGATTTAAATTCACACGTGGCATAGCCACAAAACACACGTGGCATGGCCACTGATTTAAAATCACTCGTGGCATAGCCACTATCTCACGTGGCAAAGCCACTGATTTGATTTCACTCGTGGCATAGCCACTAAACACACGTGGCATAGCCACTGATTTGAATTCGCACGTGGCACAGCCACAGAATAGGGTTTCACGTGGCAACGGCCACAAAATGGGGTATCACGTGGCAACGGCCACCAATGGGCTATCACGTGGCAACGGCCACCAAGGGGGTTTCTCACGTGGCAACGGCCACCAAATGGGGTATCACGTGGCAACGGCCACCAATGGGGTTTCTCACGTGGCAACGGCCACCAAATGGGGTATCACGTGGCAACGGCCACCAAATGGGGTATCACGTGGCAACGGCCACCAATGGGGTTTCTCACGTGGCAACGGCCACTAAGTATACGTGGCATAGCCACAGAATAGGTTATTCTCACGTTACCAGAACGGAGAAGAAATCGGGCTTACATGCTACCAGAGCAATGCCTGGTGTGTACTCACCACTACACACCTAAGTCTTATCACATAAGACTGGTTTGCCTTCGCGTAGAACTCATAGGGGTTTTTCACTCATAAAACTCAATTGAAAACTGTTTTGTACTCAACACAAAACGTAATAAAACCGAGTTTCAACCGGTAAAACACGCACACATTTCTCAAATCTCGATATTGCCTTAACGTAGAGCCCAATTCATTACTCACACAAAATTCAACGGTTTATAAAGCAATTTCACACTCAGCTTATAAACTCATAAAATTATGGGCTCCAACCGGTTAAAAAAATCGTGTGCAATTAAATCTCAACACAACACTCAACATGCTTGTTTTATAAACCACAAATCATACTATAATAGTTTACAAATCACATACACAAATGGTTTAGATTTCCCTTACCTCTTTGCACCTCGTATAGTGCAATCGTTTCTCCCGTATCACGGACTAGTCTCGCATTCTACTCTGGAACTCCCGAGCTGTCCAAACGATGTTAAAACATCAATACTCAGTTATCTCATCAACCTCAATTCTCAAAATTGAGCATAATTGCTCATAACACCTCAAATCTCTTGATTCTCATAACTCTACCCCAAACTACAACCTCATTCACAATATCTCAACGTCCTACATTTCTCATGTCAAATCATCTACGCTAATTCACCACATTGTCTAAATTTCCATTTATAGCTCAAAATTCCCAAAATTACCAAAATTACCAAATATCAACATTACTCCAACTACATTGTAATTTCATCAATCCCTAATCATTTCTCAGCTATTTCAACGCAATGACAACCACCAATATCATCAAAATCAGCTCAAATATCAAGATCGAGGTTTAGAAATTACCCAAAGCTTGTGAGACGCACAACCCACGCCTCGATCCGATTCGTCCTTCGATTTCCAAGTATGTTGTTCTCCTTTTGATGAGGAACAACTTCCCTTCTTGCCACAACCTCTGATTCGGCCGGAAAGGGGTGATTTGGATGAGTGAGAAAGTTAGGTTTTCGATGGAAATGGGGTTGGAAGAGAGAGAAAGTGAGTTTGCAGGAGAAAAACAGGGGTTCCTTATATAGACTGGAGGTAGGAGATCGATCTGGCTCTTGAGGAGATCGATCTGCGTTTGAATTTTGGGGACGATCTGGGTAATTTTATGCCCAGGAGATCGATCTGTCGAGAGGTGAGATCGATCTCTTTATGGCTTTATGAGATCAATCTGCTCCTAAGGAGATCGATCTTCTCCCAAACAGAATCATTTGGAGATCGATCTCTTCCTCATGAGATCGATCTTTTCTCAAACAGAATCATTTGGAGATCGATCTCTTCCATTGGAGATCGATCTGCTCCTCAAATTCCTCCTTCCTCGTCATTTTTAACTCACCAGATCGATCTCTCCTTCTCCCAGATGGATCTGTCCTCATACTTCATGCTTATTTTACACACTTAACATATAAATCTCCAATTATAATTCCCCAATTCACTTAGCTCAATAAATTACACTTCAAGTTCATATTACATCATTCAAATATATCTAAAATTCTCAGATCTCACATCCTCCCCACCTTAAAAAGAATTTGGTCCTCCAAATTCAACTCAACTAGTCAAATAGATGGGGGTATTTCTCCTTCATGAGGTTCTCTAGTTCCCACGTTGCCTCTTCCCTTGAGTGATGTTTCCACAAAACTTTCACTAATGGGATGCTCTTGGTTCTCAGTACCTTCTCCTTTCTATCGAGAATCCGGACGGGTTCCTCAGTATAGCTCATGTCCTCCTGTATGTCCATCTCGTCATACTTTATAACATGAGAAGGGTCCGGGTGGTACTTTCTCAACATAGACACATAAAAAACATTGTGTATTCCGGACATCTGTGGGGGTAATGCTAATCTGTAAGCTACCTCTCCCACTCTCTCAAGAATCTCGAATGGTCCTATGTATCGAGGACTCAATTTTCCTTTCTTCCCAAATCGCACGATACCCTTACTCGGTGATATTTTCAGAAATACTGCATCACCAACCTCAAACTCGAGTGGCCGTCTACGCACATCCGCGTAGCTTTTCTGTCTACTTTGTGCAGCCCATAACCTCTCACATATGAGTTTTACACTCTGTACAGCTTGCTCAACAAGCTCGGGGGCATTTATCTTTCTGTCACTGACTTCTTCCCAAGCTACAGGGGATCTACACCTCCTACCATATAGAGCCTCAAAAGGTGCCATTCCAATACTCGCATGATAGCTGTTATTGTATGCAAACTCTGCTAAGGGCAGGTGATCATCCCATGATCCCTTAAAATCCATCGTACATGCCCTCAACATATCCTCCAGGGTCTGAATAGTCCTCTCTGATTGACCATCTGTCTGAGGATGATAGGCGGTACTGAAACTCAATCGAGATCCCATGGACTCCTGAAACTGGGTCCAAAATCTGGAAGTAAACCGAGAATCTCTATCAGAAGTAATACTCACTGGAGCCCCATGTAATCTAGCTATCTCACTGACATACAGCTCAGTTAAGGCATCCACAGTATCTGTGCTCTTGATGGCAAGAAAGTGGGCACTCTTGGTCAATCTATCCACTATAACCCATATAGCGTCATGACCTCTTCGGGTCCTCGGTAAACCCATAATAAAGTCTATAGTGACATGCTCCCATTTCCATGTAGGTACAGGTAAGGGCTGTAGTAGTCCTCCGGGCTTCCGATGCTCAGCTTTCACTTGCTGGCATACTAAACACCTGGCCACATACTCTGCCACGTCTCGCTTCATACCACTCCACCAATACACCTTTCTCAAGTCTCGGTACATCTTAGTACTCCCTGGGTGCATGGTGTATCGCGAGCAGTGGGATTCTCTCAGTATCTGTCTCTTTAGGGTATCATCGTCCGGTACACAAATCCATCCTCTGAACCTCAATAATCCATCCTCACTGATGGTGAGATCCGACTGCGAACTCTGCTCAGCTTGGCTAACCATATCTATCAATCTCTGATCACTGCGCTGCCCAGTTCTAATCTGATCCATGATCCTGGGCTCTATCCGCAGGCTAGCCAAAAATTCAATCTCTACCTCTTTAACTCTGATCCGAAGTTCGACGAACTGCTCCAACAAATCCCATTCCCTGATCATCATAGCAGATATCATACTCTTCCTGCTCAGGGAATCAGCAACCACATTCGCCTTACCCGGATGATAAAGAATCTCGCAGTCATAATCCTTAAGGAGTTCCATCCATCTCCTTTGTCTCATGTTTAACTCTTTCTGATCAAAGAGATATCTCAAACTCTTGTGATCAGTGAAGATCTGGAATCTTTCCCTATATAAGTAGTGTCGCCAGATCTTCAAACCAAATACCACAACGGCTAACTCCAAGTCATGCGTGGGGTAATTCCGCTCATGGTCCTTCAGTTGTCGCGATCCATATGCGACCACTCTTTCGTGCTGCATCAGTACACACCCCAATCCTTGATGAGATGCATCACTATACACCGAAAATCCTCCTGATCCCTCAGGGATAGTTAACACAGGTGCCGCTGTCAACCTCCTCTTTAATTCCTGAAAACTGAGCTCACATTGGTCAGTCCATATAAATGGAGTCTCCTTGCGCGTGAGCTTAGTTAAAGGAGCGGCAATCCTTGAAAATCCTTCCACAAATCTTCTGTAATACCCTGCCAAACCAAGGAAGCTTCGAACCTCAGTAACTGCCCTCGGCCTCTCCCAATTAAGCACAGCCTCCACCTTACTTGGGTCCACTGATACTCCTTCCTCTGAGACTATATGACCAAGGAAAGCTATCCGGTTCAGCCAAAACTCACACTTACTAAGCTTTCCGTATAATTGCTTATCTCGAAGTATCTGAAGTACTAACCACAAATGCTGTGCATGCTCCTCATACGACCGAGAGTATACCAGGATATCATCAATAAAGACTATCACAAATTTATCTAGATAGTCTCTGAACACCTCGTTCATCAATCTCATAAATGCTGCAGGGGCGTTCGTCAATCCAAAGGACATCACCAGGAATTCGTAATGGCCATACCTCGTCCTGAAGGCCGTCTTGGGAATATCTTCTTCCTTGATCCTCAATTGGTGATAGCCCGATCTCAAATCAATCTTAGAAAAGACTGATGCCCCTTTCAGCTGATCAAGTAGATCATCAATCCTGGGCAATGGGTATTTATTCTTCACCGTGGCTTTATTCAACAACCGGTAGTCTACACATAATCTGAGACTATCATCATTCTTCTTGACAAATAAAACCGGTGCTCCCCACGGTGAAACACTGGGTCTAATGAACCCTTGATCCAATAACTCTTGTAGTTGTCTCTTCAATTCCTCAAGTTCCACTAATGCCATCCTGTAGGGAGGTTTAGAGATCGGCTGAGTATCTGGTACCAAATCAATGGTAAACTCCAGCTCTCTCTCTGGTGGTAAACCTGGCAATTCATCTGGGAAAACATCCAGAAATTCATACACCACAGGAATATCCTCAATCCTCGGATGTTCCCGCTCATCGTCTGAGATGAGTGTCTCATAACCTTCACATGAACAATCATATTTAATATTCTCTAAAATAATATCAAAATTCTCAAATTACTTACTAGAAATCCACATATTCATTTCCTCCATATCTCAATCGTACACTGTAAGGTTCAGGTAGGGAGAAAGTTACAATCTTAGTGTAGCAGTCTAAACTCACTCGATTGGTTGCTAACCAATCCATCCCCAGAATTACATCAAACCCATGTATATTCAACATGATTAGATCTGCTAACATCACTCTATCTCCCACCTTTATTTCACATCCTCTACAGATTAACTCAGTTCTCTGGGATTCACGCATAGGGGTATTTACATGTAGTATCTATTCTAGAGGTTCAAACTTCAAGTTTAATCTACATGCAAAATGCTCAGAAATAAAGGAATGCGTGGATCCTGAGTCAATCAACACATGAGCCTTATGATTACAGACAGAGAGTGTACCTCTTATAGTTTCTGTCGAAGTGTCTGCGGTCTCCTTATCCAGGGCAAACACACGTCCCTGTGCCACAGGTTTCTTCCCTTTCTCTGCCGCAGTGGCCCGTCTCCGGGGATCCACTCTCTGAGGCTGTTGTCTAGTAGGCTCCAATCCATGCGGTTTCTGAGGTTGAGGGCAATCCTTCACCATGTGACCCATGTCTCCACATCTAAAACATCCATGGATCGACCCGGTACAACTTCCCTCATGCATTCAGCCACAATTCCTGCAAAACCTTGTCTCTGGCCTGACATCTCGAGGGGTCTCTCTAATGTTAGGGTACCCTCTGGGTCTCTCTAATCTGCCCTTCTGCACCTCAATCCTTCCTCTTCTGAAGGAACCTCTCCAAGCCTCCGTTTGGAAAAGTGCTGGCCTCTTGCCCTTATCTCTATTCACCGCTCTGAGCTCATTCTGGGATTGTACCATTTCAATTCCTCTTTCAATTTCTTGTGCTCGTCTCAGAGCATCTCCAAACTCTGTAATACATAGCCCTATCAATCTATCTCTGATGACAGGCTTCAACCCATACACAAACTTCTCTGTGCGGAGCTCTTCACTCTTGAAGGTCTCTGGGTCATATCTCAATAGCGCTATGAATTGGCTCTCATAGTCATCCACAGACATGTCACCCTGTACCAAACTCAAAAATCAGCTTGTTTCTTTCTCTGGGCGGCTCGTGGTACATATTGGGTCTTAAAGGCTGTCTGGAACTCTTCCCAACCAATCACATCCTAGCGGGACATCAGAATACCCTGGGTAGTACCCCACCAATCTCGAGCTCTCCCCTTCAGCATATAGGCACTCATACTGACCCTCTCAGCATCAGTGCACCCCAGAAAATCAAATATAACTCTCAATTCCGTCAACCACTCCTCAGCCTCTGTAGGATCCTTCTTTCCCTTAAATGCGGGTGGATTCATCTTCAGAAAATCCTTTAGTCGGACCATACTTCTGTCCTCAGGTTAAGTGACGGGAGGCACTGGGGGTATGGGAGGTCCTTGTTGTGGTGTAGGGGTAGTATCCGAGGCATTAACTCCAAAGTGTTGCGCGAATAACGCTGCCATCTGCTCAAAACCTTGCCTCACATCGGTCTCAATCCGATTAAATTGAGAGTTAGGACTCTCTGGTTGTAGGACAGGTGGCGGAGGGGACTCTGCCTGCCTCCTCGAACGACCTCGTCGTTTACTCATTCTCTATCTCAACTCGTCTCCTGCGCGTACATATTAGAATTGATTGAAATCTCAATCCTCAATTTCAGTTCATGACCAGACTATTACAGACACTTGGGATGTATTCTATTTCACTTAACCGACACTGACAGTACTAGACACCCTAAGCTCTGATACCAAGAAAACTCTGTCACGCCCCGAAAATGCGGAAAATAGGGCAAATTTAAAACTTTTTACTCATTAATTCACAATTAAGGGTGCATTCCTATGCAGTGTCATACATCATCATAGTTATCATGCCTCAGGATCTCATCATAATATAGTGTATATTGTGTCATATACATTACTCAATTCCAAGTTAATTAATCCTAATACATCCCATACAATATTATACATCAAGTGTCTGCAATTACAGTAATTGTCTGGGTACATGAAAAGATAAAAGGTACCTCAAAATACAATATATATGGCCTGGAGCTCAAGTCCTCCACTAGCCACTACTCCGTACGTCGCAGGGAAACCCTTTTTACTTGAAGAAATCTGGGGGGAAAAGAAAACAAGGTGAGCTTCTAAATCGCTCAGTAAGGGGGGTGGGGTAAGGTACTCATTTCATAAACCAAAATGCACATCACAAAATATTTATTTGTATGTGAAACTCGTTTGAAAACCATAGCATGAAAGTACTCAAAATGATATTCTCATATCTCAAATCATGTGAAAACATGAAGTAAAAAGGCTCACTCTAGAGCAATAACAAAGCATGTGAAAATAACGCGATAAACTCTTTCTCAATGCACGTGAATAAAATCACTGAAATAGTAATGCACGTGGCACAGCCACTAAACACACGTGGCATAGCCACTGATTTAAATTCACACGTGGCATAGCCACAAAACACACGTGGCATGGCCACTGATTTAAAATCACTCGTGGCATAGCCACTATCTCACGTGGCAAAGCCACTGATTTGATTTCACTCGTGGCATAGCCACTAAACACACGTGCATAGCCACTGATTTGAATTCGCACGTGGCACAGCCACAGAAGAGGGTTTCACGTGGCAACGGCCACAAAATGGGGTATCACATGGCAACGGCCACCAATGGGGTATCACGTGGCAACGGCCACCAATGGGGTTTCTCACGTGGCAACGGCCACCAATGGGGTTTCTCACGTGGCAACGGCCACCAAATGGGGTATCACGTGGCAACGGCCACCAATGGGGTTTCTCACGTGGCAACGGCCACCAAATGGGGTATCACGTGGCAACGACCACCAATGGGGTTTCTCACGTGGCAACGACCACCAAATGGGGTTTCACGTGGCAACGGCCCCCAATGGGGTTTCTCACGTGGCAACGCCACCAAATGGGGTATCACGTGGCAACGGCCACTAATGGGGTTTCTCACGTGGCAACGGCCACCAATGGGGTTTCTCACGTGGCAACGGCCACCAAATGGGGTATCACGTGGCAAAGGCCACCAATGGGGTTTCTCACGTGGCAACGGCCACCAAATGGGGTATCACGTGGCAACGGCCACCAATAGGGTTTCTCACGTGGCAACGGCCACTAAGTATACGTGGCATAGCCACAGAATAGGTTATTCTCACGTTACTAGAACGAAGAAGAAATCGGGCTTACATGCTACCAGAGCAATGCCCGGTGTGTACTCACCACTACACACCTAAGTCTTATCACATAAGACTGGTTTGCCTTCGCGTAGAACTCATAGGGGTTTTTCACTCATAAAACTCAATTGAAAATCGTTTTGTACTCAACACAAAACGTAATAAAATCGAGTTCCAACCGGCAAAACACGCACACATTTCTCAAATCTCGATATTGCCTTAACGTAGAGCCCAATTCATTACTCACACAAAATTCAACGGTTTATAAAGCAATTTCACACTCAGCTTATAAACTCATAAAATTATGGGCTCCAACCGGCTATAAAAACCGTGTGCAATTAAATCTCAACACAACACTCAACATGCTTGTTTTATAAACCACAAATCATGCTATAATAGTTTACAAATCACATACACAAATGGTTTAGATTTCCCTTACCTCTTTGCACCTCGTATAGTGCAATCGTTTCCCCCGTATCATGGACTAGTCTCGCATTCCACTCTGGAACTCCCGAGCTGTCCAAACGATGTTAAAACATCAATACTCAGTTATCTCATCAACCTCAATTCTCAAAATCGAGCATAATTGTTCATAACACCTCAAATCTCTTGATTCTCATAACTCTACCCCAAACTACAACCTCATTCACAATATCTCAACGTCCTACATTTCTCATGTCAAATCATCTACGCTAATTCACCACATTGTCTAAATTTCCATTTATAGCTCAAAATTCCCAAAATTACCAAAATTGCCAAATATCAACATTACTCCAACTACATTGTAATTTCATCAATCCCTAATCATTTCTCAGCTATTTCAACGCAATGACAACCACCAATATCATCAAAATCAGCTCAAATATCAAGATCGAGGTTTAGAAATTACCCAAAGCTTGTGAGACGCACAACCCACGCCTCGATCCGATTCGTCCTTCGATTTCCAAGTATGTTGTTCTCCTTTTGATGAGGAACAACTTCCCTTCTTGCCACAACCTCTGATTCGGTCGAAAAGGGGTGATTTGGATGAGTGAGAAAGTTAGGTTTCCGGTGGAAATGGGGTTGGAAGAGAGAGAAAGTGAGTTTGCAGGAGAAAAACAGGGGTTCCTTATATATACTGGAGGTAGGAGATCGATCTGACTCTTGAGGAGATCGATCTGCGTTTGAATTTTGGGGACGATCTGGGTAATTTTATGCCTAGGAGATCGATCTGTCGAGGGGTGAGATCGATCTCTTTATGGCTTTATGAGATCGATCTGCTCCTAAGGAGATCGATCTTCTCCCAAACAGAATCATTTGGAGATCGATCTCTTCCTCATGAGATCGATCCTTTCTCAAACAGAATCATTTGGAGATCGATCTCTTCCATTGGAGATCGATCTGCTCCTCAAATTCCTCCTTCCTCGTCATTTTTAACTCACCAGATCGATCTCTCCTTCTCCCAGATCGATCTGTCCTCATACTTCATGCTTATTTTACACACTTAACATATAAATCTCCAATTATAATTCCCCAATTCACTTAGCTCAATAAATTACACTTCAAGTTCATATTACATTATTCAAATATATCTAAAATTCTCAGATCTCACACCTCATAAACTCATCACGTTAAAACTCATTTGTTTCATCATTAAACAACCTCATCAAGGTCAAACCCATCTCTCGGGAATACCTTGATTTATTAAATCACATCTCTTTTGAAAACATTAATCGGGACATTACCCCTCCCTCGGGTTCGTCCTGGTCTATTCAGACCGTATGATATCATGTCAGGCATGTAGGTTACTGTATGAAAAATCGAGGACTATAGCCATACTTTGTCCTTATCATCCCAGGCTACACGGATCCCGGTGTGTGGGGTATCACAACTGCAACAGGAGGTGGGGTCAAGTCCTACCCGCCAGAATATCAAGTAACATCATCAAGTCATCATGACTGTACGGTACAGCGTACTCCGTGTGACATACACGGTACATCGTACTCCGTGGACCCATATCATAGTCTGGGGGTGCCTGCCGTAGGTCTTATCCACCCCAATACTATGTCGATAACCAACCCATGCCTCAAAGTATACGTGCGAGTATCTCAACTCTCTGTGACACACAGTTTACAGGAGGCTTCCGTACGACTATATGCATGTCAACTCACGTCTAGTGCAAGCGAAGCTCCAGCACCACGCTATGCATATCATGATATCTAAAATCTCGTGCGAGCGAAGCTCCAGCACGATTTTGTGAACACACAAATTTCTTGTACGAGCAATACTCCAGTACAACTTTTCATGAGAAATAAATCAGTAAACTTGAGTGCGAGAAAGACTCTAGCACTCTTTCTATTCATGTAAATACGATAGGTGGCTCAATCTTGATAAAACATATTTTAAAATAGTAACCGGTACAAACCGGTACCCTTTCTTATAATTCATGAAATCAATAGCCAACCTATGTGTATATTTGCTTAAATCAAAGCAATACATTTATATAAAATATTAAAACAGGATAATCATGCAATTTATCTGCCTTACTACCCTTTTTATAAATTTTACTCTTAGGGGCAATATCGTCTTTTTCTTTTATTCACCTATGCTCCGATTTTCGTAAAAATTATTATTTTGTTTTCTAGATACTTAAAGAAATTCTAGGCCCTTTAAATCCCCTTAATAAATACGTATAGAAATCTCTATGCACCTATAAAATTCCCTTACCTCGATTCACATGCAAAATTATCCCGTCTCGATAATATCCGATCTCTCAATCCAACTGCGCGTCAACCAAGTCTACGGAACTACATATAACCACATATTTTGGGTAAATTCACTTACTTTTATCAGTATATCACATTTACTGATCGAATCTAACGTACTAGGCCCGTTTTACTCTATTTGGCCCAATTGCACTTTAATGGGCTTCGACCCATTTTTCAGTCCGTTTTTACTTATTAAATCCCTTCTTCGGGTTTATTGGGCTCATTTAACTTATCAATAATCATCGGGCTTCGTTCCAAACTTATTGGATAGCCTATATACTATTTACGGTAATTACGTTGTAATTCCGATTAATATGCCTTTTTTATACAGAATTAATCCATAAATTCTGTAAAATAATCGAAACTCTGTATTAAATGACTTATATTATCGTAATTAAAATATACTTACCCAATATGATGCGGGGTACAAAAATCGGAGCTCAATCGGCTCTTGTTTGGGCTTTGTCGTACAACTGCACAATTATTATATTTAATCCCGGGTTAATTTTCGATCAAATATAATTTAAATAAATTTCTCAAAAATTAAATCGATCACTTTTGACCTCGTATCGACTTACCCGAAGTTCGGTGTATCCCCAAAAATTCTTTCCCTTTTTCCTTTTTCTTTTTTTCTCCTTTTTCCCTTCTTTCTTGGCTGAACCGGTTCAGTCCAGTTCAACTCGGTTCAGACAGATCCGGTTCAGTCCAGTTCACTCCGGTTCGCTCCGGTTCGATCGGTTCAGGGCCTCGTCGGCTGGTTCTCCGCTGGCTTCTGTCGCCAATGGCTCCGCTGGGTTGTCCGTTTCTCGGATCTGGCCTCGTTTTCGTCCAAGGCCACCGGAAAGTGGCTGGTTCGGCTGTTCTCCTTTCGCCGTCGGTGGTTCTCCCTCTTTCCGTCGATTTCGGCGTCGTCCGTCGGTTTTGCCAGCCGTGACCACCACCGATCGCGTTGTCTGGGCCTGGGGAAGCCTCGGCTGGGGTCGGTTGGGGCTAGATCAGCGCCGGTTACTGCCGATCTCCTCTTCTCCCTTGGGTTCTCTCTCCTTCGATTTCGTCGGATTCCGGCGTCGGTGGGCTGCATCGCCGGTAATAGGGAGGTCGCGGCCTCTCCTCTTCCTTTTCCGACCCTCACTTGGCCGATTGGTCGCCAGACGATCGACGGTGGTTCGAGTCTTCCTCGGTTCCGTTTTTTTCGTTTCTCTCTTCTTTCTCTCTCCCCGATAACATTTTCTGATTCTTCTCTTTCTTTTTTTTTTTAATTAATTTAATTTTATTTATTATTTAATTTTATTAATATTTTAATCAATAAAATATATTAAAGAATAAAAAATATCTACCAAAATTATTATTTTATTCAAATTAATTTATTAAATTTTATTAAATTTATTTATTATATTTTTAACCCTTTTTCGAGTATAATCTCTCCGGATTTTCGAGATATTGTCTCGAACGAAATTTTGATTAATTCCAGTAAATTCATATCTTGATCAATTTAATCCGAAATTTAATTATTTATTCGTTATTGATCAAGATTCTCAAATCCATTATTTTTAATTGAATTATCTTATCGAATTTATACCGACTTTCGATCTTTTGACCATTTTGCCCTTGCACGTGTTCGGGATAAATTTAACCCGACTTCCCTTCACGAATACTCATTTATTTTGTGTTTTTAATAAAATTCGGGTCTTACAAAATCTCCCCACTTAAGAAATTTGGTCCTCCAAATTAGAACCAAGTTAGTCTGTAAATCACTCCGGATATTTCACACATATCATACTCTTTAATTCCCTTGTGACTTTTTCGGAGTATACTACTACCAAAGGACTTTAATTAGGGAGATCATCTTAAACCTCAACACTTTCTCCTTCCATCTAATACCCGAATTGATTTTCCAATCATACGTTTTACTTTCATTGAGCTAAACTGTTGAAGCTCGTACCTTATCACATACGTTGGATCCGGACAGTATTTTCGAAGCATCATAAGATAGGACACATTGTGGATACCTGTTTATTTAGGTAGTAACGCCAACCTACAGGTCTTATCTCCCACTTTGTCTAATCTCTCTCCGAATCTTGTTACGTCCTTATGCTATGTCCTAATGGCATGTAACTTCCAATAATACTAATTCACCATCGGTGAATTCCAATGGTTTCTGTCTCTTGTCAGCATAGCTTGTCTATCTGCTCTGAGGATGGAAAGCTGTGCTAACACTCAGTCGGGTTCCCATAGCTTCCTGAAAAATATTCTCAGAAGTGAGAAGTGAAGCGAGAATACCTATATGATACAATGCTCACTGGAAAAATACTTGGTGTTCCACAATTTTCCATATAAATAAATCCGCCTACACACTCAGAGTATTTGGGGATTTCATAACCAGAAGGTGAGTAGACTTAATCAATCTATCGACTATCACCCAGATAACCTTATGATTTATCCGGGTCCTTTGTAACCCATCACAAAATTCATGATAACTTGTTCCCATTTTCGTGTCAATATAGGTAGAAATTACAATAACCCTGCAACTTCTTTTTCTCTATCTTACTCTGCTGACATACGAGACTTTTTCACGATCTCTACCATGTTTCTTTTCATATTTGACCACCAATACCATTTTCTAAGATCTCAATATATTTATTACTTCTCGGATGCACTATATCTCCCGAAGAGTAAGCTTCTGGCAATAACTCTACCTCATCAACTATGGTCCTAGGGAGCACTTATACTGTCTCTGAACCTCAGTAAGCCATTATCACTCTCGGTGAACTCTGTCACTGTACCCATCTGAATCTGACCCATACTATCGACACCATGCCGATCATCACGCTAAGCTTGTCAAATCCGGTCACTCAAATCTGGTTCTAATCTCAGGCTAGCTGTCATACAATCACTGTCATCATCAGAGGGAATCACATCACTACTGAGGCTCGCAACTGCTCGAGTATCTCACGCTCCCTGACCATCATATGTGGTACCATCCCGAGGCTGTTTCTGCTCAAGGCATTAGCCATTACATTAGCCTTTCCTGGGTGATACAATTTCCACAATCATAATCCCTTAGAAGCTCTAACCCTCTTTGTTCTCATATCCGACTCTTTCTGTGAAAACAGATACTCGAGGCTTTTATGATCAGTGCATACATGAAATTTCTCACCGTATACATAGTAGTATCATATACTCAATACAACCACTATCGCTGTTAACTTTAAATCATGGGCCGGATAGTCCTTTCATGATCCTTGAGTTGTCTGATTTCATAATCGACTAGCTTCCCCTTTTTGCATCAATACACAGCCCATTCATTATTTTGAGGTATCCATAGACTCATGAGAAACCTCTTAATCTGTTGGATATGGTGAGAATAAATGCGGTGGTCAATTTATTACTTTAGTACACCAAAACTCCTGTCACGTCTATTATCCCATTCAAATACAACTTTTTCTAAGTTAAACGTGTCAATAAAGTAGACCATGTTGAGAACTCGCAACAAACCATCTATAAAAGTAATTTCCAATTGTTGCTTATAATTTTCCCTGGACTTTAAATACACCCCAAAATATCATCAATAAGGATGATAACAAATCGGTCCAGGTAAAGTTTAAATAACTCATTGTAGTTGAATTCCATTGAATATTTCAATTACCCATTTCCTTGACCTATGTACGCATAAACGTAAAATGTCCTTCAAAATCGCTTTCGTTCAAGCTACTAACCTGCATCATTTCCTTTTTTTAACGACTTTTATAAAATTTTAAATTTTTAAACTTTCCTGATTAATCGAATTCTATATTTCTTATCGTACCAGTAAAGGTACCCTAATTTTAAATGTATATATTATGACTGTCGCTTTCAATTTATATGTTTTGTACACTTTTAGACGCTGTCAAGTCTTCAGGTGGGGAGGTATTTTGAAATACCTTTATTAACCCTCAGACTTGACCACAATTACTTTACATATCAGTCCATGTGGTTACAATTCATATTCGCTACTAATTGCTTTAATCCAAATTACTTCATGTATCATAGATATTCGTACCTTGCATACTCCTCTTATTCCAATATAACTCGTATTTAGGATCTATTACATCTTAAAAGCTATCTCTTTTCGTATATCACATATAACAACTATGTCATTACTCATTCCGTGAGTACAATCCTTTTCTTCTTTAATTTCAATCACTACTCCCCTTTTATGACTTGTCAAAACTTACAGTATACTTTCCAGGGGTAAAACAACACTGTCTTAAAATAGAACTCTGAACACCATAATTTACAACCAACTAATTTATTCTCAAATATTACTTCAAATTATTCATAGTTTACTGAATAAAATCGGCTGACTTATACTTCTTCCCCCGTTTTCAACATATAATTTCTTCATAATTATTCCGTTAGTTAACCCTCCTTCATTGGGGTACTAACTATCAGCATTGTGCCCATGGGTATAAGCATTCACGTCTTTTACTAACTTATATACAAATGAAGGCAGTATGACTAAATACGTGGCACCAGGATTAATTAAAATAATTACTTCACTATTCTTAACTAGTGTGGCATCTTTCACCACATCATATGTAACATCAGTAATATCCTGGTCCAAGGCATAAACTCGCCCTCGTCCAACAACCTATTTTCCCTTTCTCTTCAGTTGTGGTCTCCCTTTTCGGTGCAGAGATACCAATAGGGTTTTCTCTATCTCTTTACTCTTCTGTAGGGTAGTCTCACCCATCTCTGAGCAATCGTTAAATAATTGGCTCGTCTTACCACACTTAACGCCTATTTTAGTCAATAAAGTGTAGGTGTAGATCCTACTTCCGTTGTATCTACCACACATCCTACATTGTTTACACTGCTAACTCTGCTTACACTGTTACACTGCTTCGTAGCAGGTCGGGGTTCTCCAATCATAATACCCCTAATAAGTGTTAAATTGGATACACTGGGGCCTTACCAATAATCTTACCCCGTGACTCATCAGCTCTAATGTCTTACCAACTGGTCTCTTTCCCGCTCTGACATCTCTGTCATTCTCTATTTTCTTTTGTCTCTATTTCGGCCCTTACTACATTTTCCAATCTTAGAGGCGTGCAACACATGATATTATTCACACAACTATATTCTGCGCACTGCCTCGACATAAGTAGTGAGCCAATCGGACTCTAATCGACAATTTGAGCATTCCATGAACTTTTGGGCTTTTCCGACTCTCACTGCCCATGGTATCAGGTTCACACCTGCCCAGAGATATAAATTGAGTTCATACTCGTCAATCAACCAGTGTCTTTGGGTCAGTGTAAGAAATTTTACCTGTAATTTCCCTTTAAGCAATGTCTGGGATATTCTGTCACCAGAATACATCTAGAAATATTTTTCATGTCGACTTTGGACGTCTAACTCTTTAAATTGGTCGAGCAGACTTCCACCAATGTTCCACCTGGACTCCAACATAAACGTATTTAAAAGTCACCTTCTCGATCGACATACACCGAAAGAATCCATAGCACTTCGCTATCTCATACACCCAGTCCTCAGTAACTATTGGCTTCTTTACTTCGCTATATATCGGAGGGGTGTGAAAATCTCTATAGTCTGAGGTATCTGTTTAGGCTTTACCCTGCCTATCCTCAACTACTTGCAGAGATTGAGTAATCAACTCCAAAATATTTTCTACACTTCACTCCATCCTCTTGGAGCGTGTCTCAATACTGTTTGGTCTCTTTATAGGACCCTGTGGAGTATGCTCATCATCAGCCTCCACCTCACTTTCAATCTTGAGTCTCATGTGATGACTCATTCGACTCTCAGGCCGATCTCTATGGCCTCGAGCATGTGTACTCACCCCTCTACCATAGCGGCTATCATTTATAAAAACTATATTATTGTATTCGAAACTAAATTCTTAGCTGCTATTCCACCTTGATATATATAATTGTATCTAAACAATGCACAGTACATGGGGATGTAAATTTACTTAACCACTAACACCGACTCATATCAGGCCAACTCTGCTCTGATACCATCTTTTCTGTCACGACCCAAATTACCTAAAAATCAGAGTAAATTTTTCTTTTTCGCTTTTTCATTTCCTTACTCGTCGTGAACAGTTACACTACTAAACAGTTGGGCTATGATTCGGTGTTAGTCACCTCTCACCTATTTCCCATTCCATTTTCCTATTTCATTTACATATCAATTTATTTTAAATAAATACATCCCCAATATTACATCCATGTACAGTACTGTGCCTCTATATGTTCAGATACAAAAATTATACAAATGTGTATACCTGATCTTGATAAGAAGCAGCGGATATGACTATTGTCGTTCTCTTCTACTGAATATACCATGTGGGGTGGAAAATGAAAGGGTGAGCATAAACAGCTCAGTAAGGCAATAATGTAAGCAGGTAGATAACTATACTATCTACGTGCTGATAATGTCATGATATAAAATCGTTTATATTTAGAGCATGAGGTATGACTAAAACGATGCCACATGTATGTATATATCATATAAGATAAATCATGAAATCGACATATAAAACAAACCTGGAAAAATCATCATGTATGTCATCTCATGCTCGTCACATTTAAAACTTATTTGTTTCCTCATAAACTCATCACATTAAAACTCATTTGTTTCATCATTAAACAACCTCATCAAGGTCAAACCCATCTCTCGGGAATACCTTGATTTATTAAATCACATCTCTTTTGAAAACAATAATCGAGACATTACCCCTCCCTCGGGTTCCTCTTGGTCTATTCAGACCGTATGATATTATGTGAGGCATGTAGGTTACTGTATGAAAAATCGAGGACTATGGCCATACTTTGTCCCTGTGATCCCAGGCTACACGGATCCTGGTGTGTGGGGTATCACAACTGCAACGAGAGGTGGGGTCAAGTCCTACCCGCCAGAATATCAAGTAACATCATCGAGTCATCATAACTGTATGGTACAGCGTACTCCGTGTGACATACACGGTACATCGTACTCCGTGGACCCATATCATAGTCTGAGGGTGCTTGCCGTAGGTGTCACGCCCCGGAAGCGTGGAAAAATGGGGCTAATTTAAACTTTTTATCTATTAACTATGTTGTTTTCCTGTCCATGTCTAGATTTAAAATCTTTTTCATTTTCCAGGATCTCATTACATTACATACATTCTGTATATATAAAATCATTTACAACTATTACATCCCGACTATTATATACAATAGTGTCTATTATGTATCACATGTCTGGAATATAAGTAAGACTGTACCTCAAGGTTACAAAAGTATCCGATGAAAGGTCGGACTACCTTGTCAACGACCATAGTCTCGTATGTGCAGTAGACTTGCTATAGATAATCTGAGAGATGGAGAGGAGGGGGTGAGTTTTTCAGACTCAGTAAGAGATACATTTAAAATAGCTTTAAATACTCAAAATATGGTAAAACGCATGGTTTTACAAATCAGCATAAACATGTACTGGAGTAGATATGTTTACATTTCATAAGAGCAGTAAAAACATGCTTAAATCATAAGTTTACACATCATGCATCCTTTTAGTAAAACTCATATATAGTATGCATATCACGTCGTGTAAACATGTAAAAAGCATCTCTAAACTAAATCATGCATATCATAACATGCTTATCACTTTGGAAATGAAATCGTATTGTCATATGCACATCTCATAAAACATACTCATAGCTACCTTTAAAATCTCATCATAAAAATATGTGCTCAATAAAATCATAAAACAGGTAGCATGAAATGTGCGAAAACATATATATATATATATATCATTTCGTCAATTCATCTGTAGGGTCAGACAATCGTCTCATATACTAGTCCCGAAGGACATCATACATCTGGTCCCGTAGGATAAAATCATAGTACTCATGGCCATAGTACAGGGAGCCGTAGGACTAGATCAGGGTCGTACGCTGCCCTATCTCTCGTGCACCACTAAATGGGGACTATACGCACGAACTCACGTGCATCACCAAGTGTGGTCTATACGCACGTTTCTCATATCAAGTCAGAGCCTGCCCGTTCCCTGGCCGTCGGCTAGGTAGATCCTCGATCGTCTCCATACGAGATCGATCCCAAATCCTCTAACCTTCTTCATGTCATGCCTTTTTACCCCATAAAAATCATTTTGGGCCTCTTACCCAATTTATCAAAATCATTTCGGGCCTCATACCCGTGTATTAAAATCATTATGGGACTCTAACCCGATTTTCATAAATCATTACGGGACTCTAGCCCATTTCTCATAGAAAACATAGTTTTCATAAATCATTGCGGGACTCTAGCCCGTGTAAATATGGAAAGCATAGTTATCAAAGTTAATTCTTGGGACTCATACCCGTACCGTGAAAATATAGCTTAAAAGCTGTCTCGGGACTTTAACCCGTATCATGAAAACATGGTTTCATAAAACATATCGGGACTTTAACCCGTAATCTCACATAAAAATACTATGCTTTCGTTTCAAAAGTGAAAAATCACTTTTATAAACATATATGCTGTAAAAATGCATGTCAAATATATAAAACATGCTGAAAACTCGAGAAATGGTTTTGGCTTTGATTTAAATACAATTGGAAATTCATTTCTTAAAATCTGATCCAATTCTCATAGATAAACAGTTGGTAAGGACGTAGGAGTACTAACGCTACTCTAAATTATATCCCTTACCTCTTAGCGACTGATGTAGAGCACTTTCCTCGATGCTTGTATTTACCTCATAAAACGTGTCGATAGACCGAGCTGCTGCAAAACAAGTTCAACTTATCACATATGCTTAAATTCATTTTAACATATCCAAATATGTGATTATATCGAAACTTTGACCAAAAGTTGACTTTTATCGATTTTACTCTTTTTGCTCGGTTTTATCGGCATAAACCTCGTTTTAATCATATTTAACTCAATAAATATTTTTCTCATATTCATTACGGTCGATTTAGCTAATTGGGCCAATTTCTCTCTTATTGGGCCCGATTGCACCTTAATGGGCCTTAATCCGTTTTAAGCCCGTTTCCACTTATTAATTCTTTCATCAAGGTCTATTGGGCTCACTAGGCCCATTAGTACTTATTGAGCCTTTTTCTAGACTTTTTGAATAGCCGTATATCATTACGACAATTTAATTAAAAATCTTGATTTAATCCACTAAATGCGCAATTTAATCCGTAACTCGTAAAATAAACTTTTAATGCGCAATAATTACATAGATTGTCGTAAATAAGCTTTACTTACCCGAGATTTTGCGATAGTGCGCAATTCGAAATTCGATCGGGCTCACGTACGTGATTTATCGTCGAACTGCACAATTTATATATTTAATTCCGGGCAAATTTTTGATCAAATATAATTTAAATAAATTTCTCGAAAATTAAATCGATCACTTTTGATTTCTTACCGACTTACCCGAAGTTCGGTGTATCCCCGAAAATTTTTCCTTTTTCCTTTTTCTCTTTTTCTTCCCTTTTTCTCCTTTTTCCCTCTCTTTCTTGGCTGAACCGGTTCGGTCCGGTTCAGACCGGTTCAGACCGGTCCGGTTCAGTCCGGTTCAACTTCTCCCTCGCCGTTCGAGGCTTTTACGGTCGATTCTCCGTCGGCTTCCGCCTCCAGCTTGTTCGCGGGGTAGTCCGATGCATGGATTCGTGGTCGGCTTCGCCAAAGCTCACCGGAAAGTGGTCGGTCCGACCTCTTCTCTCCTCCGACGACGGCACCGAATTTTTTTCGCGCTGTTCGGCGGTGTTTCAGGCCGATCTGCGCCTCGATCGACGTCTCCGTCGCTCTCCTCTGGCCACTAGTGGTCCGTTCCTCCCCTCATCGGCCACCGATCTCTCTCTCTTCTCTCTTTTCTCTCGGTTTCTCTATTTCTCTCTCCTTCTCTCTTTTTCGTCGCCGATCGCGTCTTCTTCTCCCTCTTTCGACACCGGCGAGGCTCGGTCGGTCTGCTGGGTCACTTCTCCGGTGGTGGCTCGTGGTGACCGGGGCAGACGGGCTGGGTTCGGGTCTTCTGTTTCGTTCTCTGTTTCCTTCTCTATCTCCAATTCCCGATTCCACGATTTCTGTTTCTTTTTTTTCTTTTTATTATTTTTTTATTATTTTATTATTATATTTTATTTTAATCAAATAAAATATAATAAATTGTACAAATTATCTCAAAATCATATTATATTTTATTAATTAATTAATTTAATTAATTTAATTTATTTTAATTATTTTGGTGTATTTCTCGCATATTTTCGGGATAATGTCCCGGGCGAAAATTACGAAAATTCGTAATATATTCGTATCTTGACCAATTGAACTCGAAATTCCATAATTTCTTCTTTATCGATCAAGATTTCCTAAATCCATATTTTTAATGAAATTTTCTTATCGAATTTACACCGAAATTAGGATCTTTGACCATTTTACCCTTCTACACGTTCGGGATTAATTTAGACTGATTTTCCTTCTTGGACTCACTATCTTTTCTTATTTAAATTATGTATCTTTCGTCCAACGATTTAAATCCCTTTAATTTAAATTATGGTCCCAAATAATGAATATAGTGAGAAAAATTCGGGTTTCACATTTCTCCCCACCTTTTAAGAATTCAGTCCTCTGAATTTAAGCTGGTCCATCAACTACGCAAGAGTACTTCTCCTTCATTTAGCTCTCTAGTTCCCAAGTGACATTCTTTTGTCTTGTGGTGTTACCAGAGAACCTTTACTAGTGGAATAATCTTAAATCGTAGCACTTCCTCTTTTTTTTTGAAGTGTACTATACTCTTCATCAGTGACACCTTAACAATTACAGTCCCTAACCTGAAATTCAAGAGGATGTCTGCGCACATTGGCATAACTTTTCTGTGCGGTCCTCGATCTGTCACATATGAGTTGAACACCCTTAGTTGCCTGTTCGATTAAATCAGAAGCAAGGTGAATCTAGAACAATGGGATTCTTTCAGAATGCTCTGTCTCAAGGTGTCATCATGTGGCACACAGATATGGCCTTGGTACCTCTGTAATCCATCATCACTGACCGTAAACTCAGGCTGCGATCTCTCATCTGCCTGGCTAACCATATCCAGTAACCTCTTATCGTTTTTCTATCCAGCTCTAATCTGGTCTAGTATACTTGGTTCGATCTGTAGGCTAGCCATATATCCATGCTCAACCTCATCTACACTAATCCTGAGTTTGATGAATTTGTTCTAATAAGTCTCATTCTTTAATCATCATATAGGACACCATACCCTTTCTGCTCAGGGCGTCGGCTACCACGTTCGCCTTATCAGGATGATATAAAATCTCGCAGTCGTAAATCTTAAGGAGCTCTATCCATCTCCGCTGTCCCATATTCAGCTCCTTCTAATCAAACAAGTACTTAAGACTCTAGTGGTCAGTGAAGATCTGAAATCTTTCTTCATATAGTTAATACCGCCATATCTTGAGTGCAATCATTACTGCAGCAAACTCCAAGTCATGAGTGGAATGATTACGCTCGTGATCCTTTAGCTGACGGGATCCATAAGCTACCACTCTACCCTGTTGTATAAGCACATAGCCGAGACCTTGGTGGGAAGCATCATTGTATACCACAAATCCCCCAGACCACTCGAAATGGTCAAGATTGGTGTCGTAGTCAACCGACATTTGAGCTCTTGTAAGCTTTATTCACACTACTCAAACCATATAAACTAAACCTATTTATGGGTCAGTCAGGTTAATAGAGCTATTATCCGTGAAAACCCTTCGATAACCCATCGGGAATACCATACTAATCCCAATAAGCTTCGGACTTCCGTGACTGTCCTCAGTCTTTTCCATCTCAAGATTGCATCTACCTTGGACAGATCTATTGGCACCCCGTCCTTAGATACCACATGTCCGAGGAATGCAATATGATCTATTCAGAAGGCATAATTACTAAATTTACCATATAGCTTCTTCTCATGGAGAGTTTGGAGCACAGTCCTCAAATGTTATTCATGCTCTTCCCGGGATCCAGAATAAATCAAGATGTCATCGATGAATACTATCATCAATCTATCTAAGTATTCTTGGAAGACATCGTTCATAAGACTCATGAATGCAGCTGGGGTATTAGTCGATCCAAAAGGGCATAACTAGGAACTAGTAGTGCCCATATCAGGTCTGAAATGCTGTCTTCGGTATATCAGCCTCCTTAATCATTAGCTGATGATAACCCGATCTCAAATCTATCCTTGAAACACTGAAGCCCCTCTCAGCTGATCAAATAAGTCATCTATCATTGGCAGGGGATACTTATTCTCAACTGTTGCTTTATTCAAAAGCCTGTAGTCTATACATAGACGGAAACTACCATCCTTCTTTCTGGTAAATAGTACTTGTGCACCGCATGGTGACACACTAGGCCTTATAAACCCCTTATCGAGTAATCCTTACAACTGCTTCTTTAATTCTTTCAACTCTACCAATGTCATTTGGTAAGGTCGCTTGGAGATGGGTTGAGTATCTGGTACTAGCTCAATGGCAAACTCAACTTCTCTCTCTATGGTAATCCCATTAAGTCTTCTAGGAATACTTCGAGAAACTTACATGTAAATTATGGTGACACAACAAATGTGTAGAACTTGGGTCACACAGTACATGTGCTTCATGATTACAGACAAGGAGAGTACCTCGAATAACATCGAAGGATGTATCTACTGTCTTCTGGTCATGGGCGTACACTCGGCCCTGGGAGATAGGCTTCTTGCCCTTGTCTGCTGCTGTGGCTATCCTCTGTGGAGCCTGAGTCGGTCTCTCTGTTAGTCTAGGTGCCTCACGAGCTTACTGAGATCTCATAAGTAGACACTCTCTCATCAGGTGTTCTGTTTCACCACATCTGTAGTAAGCAAAGGTACCTATGCGACAAGGTCCAGTGTGAATATTGCCACATATCCTACACTGTGGCACTCTTATCTCAGGGCCTCTAATCATCCCTACAGTACCAACATGAGTCTTAGGCTTACCAGCCCCTATCTGAGGTCCTTCCACCCTCTATCTCTTGGGTTGACCCCCTTCTCAAATCATGTCGAGAAGCAACTGTTCTCTGGATCGTATCTCATCAGGGTTGTAAATCTATTCTCATACTTGTCTACTATAAAACTTCCCCGTTACAAATCCAAAAACTCAGCATGTATCTTTCTTTCAAGCTGCAAGCGGTACATATTACTTTCAAAATGCGACTAAAGAAGCATTCCATGTGATCTTTAAGAGATCCTCAGCTAATGTCGTCTGTGTCGATCTCCACCAGAACTTAGCCTGTCCCTTCATCATTTAACCTGCCATAGTCACTCTCTCCCTATCAGTACACCCCAAAATTGAAATATCACCTCAATATCAACGATTCACTCCTCAGCCTTAACCAGGTACTTAAGCCCTGTAAACTTCGAAGGATGCATACTCAAGAAATCTCACACCCTCTGAGTCTCTCTGTCATCCCTATGTTGGGGAACTGCTGGCTGAGTGCTGAGGCTACTGGAGAAACTGGTGGGGGAGAAGGATTAGGCATAAGAGTAGCTGTCTCCGTACCAAGTGTACGTACCCCAAACTGCTGGGTAAACATAGTGGTAAAAGATATAAGTCCTTCCCTCATATCTCGTACTATCTCCTCAAGCCTCCTTATTCTATCAATAGGGCTCTCGGGTTGAGGGGGAGATGGTGGAGTGGGTTCAACTCGTCTCTGTGAACGGTCCAATCTACCACTCATGATTAGCGATCTACTATTTACACATAATCCATAATTAAGTCATACTTTGACAAGTAAGCTTACTTTATTACCAAACATTCATAGACACATTGGGATGTAATACACTCTAATTACTAGACACGACAGTATTACACAACATTTGCTCTGATACCAAGAAAACTGTCACGCCCCGAAAGCGCGGAAAAATGGGGCTAATTTAAACTTTTTACCTATTAACTATGTTGTTTTCCTGTCCATGTCTAGATTTAAAATCTTTTTCATTTTCCAGGATCTCATTACATTACATATATTCTGTATATATAAAATCATTTACAACTATTACATCCCGACTATTATATACAATAGTGTCTATTATGTATCACATGTCTGGAATATAAGTAAGACTGTACCTCAAGGTTACAAAAGTATCCGATGAAAGGTCGGACTACCTTGTCAACGACCATAGTCTCGTATGTGCAGTAGACTTGCTATAGATAATCTGAGAGATGGAGAGGAGGGGGTGAGTTTTTCAGACTTAGTAAGAGATACATTTAAAATAGCTTTAAATACTCAAAACATGGTAAAACGCATGGTTTTACAAATCAGCATAAACATGTACTGGAGTAGATATGTTTACATTTCATAAAAGAAGTAAAAAACATGCTTAAATCATAAGTTTACACATCATGCATCCTTTTAGTAAAACTCATATATAGTATGCATATCACGTCGTGTAAACATGTAAAAAGCATCTCAAAACTAAATCATGCATATCATAACATGCTTATCACTTTGGAAATGAAATCGTATTGTCATATGCACATCTCATAAAACATACTCATAGCTACCTTTAAAATCTCATCATAAAAATATGTGCTCAATAAAATCATAAAACAGGTAGCATGAAATGTGCGAAAACATATATATATATCATTCCGTCAATTCATCGTGTAGGGTCAGGCAATCGTCTCATATACTAGTCCCGAAGGACATCATACATCTGGTCCCGTAGGATAAAATCATGGTACTCATGGTCATAGTACAGGGAGCGGTAGGACTGGATCAGGGTCGTACGCTGTCCTATCTCTCGTGCACCACTAAATGGGGACTATACGCACGAACTCACATGCATCACCAAGTGTGGTTTATACGCACGTTTCTCATATCAAGTCAGAGCCTGCCCGTTCCCTGGCCGTCGGCTAGGTAGATCCTCGATCATCTCCATACGAGATCGATCCCAGATCCTCTGACCTTCTTCATGTCATGCCTTTTTACCCCATAAAAATCATTTTGGGCCTCTTACCCAATTTATCAAAATCATTTCGGGCCTCATACCCGTGTATTAAAATCATTACGGGACTCTAACCCGATTTTCATAAATCATTACGGGACTCTAGCCCGTTTCTCATAGAAAACATAGTTTTCATAAATCATTGCGGGACTCTAGCCCGTGTAAATATGGAAAGCATAGTTATCAAAGTTAATTCTTGGGACTCATACCCGTACCGTGAAAATATAGCTTAAAAGCTGTCTCGGGACTTTAACCCGTATCATGAAAACATGGTTTCATAAAACATATTGGTGGCTGTCGAAACCAACAATAATAATTCCTACTCAAAATAAATTTAAACTGTAGTATAAATGAGTAGGGTCATTTCCCAAGAGATTGGTTAGATTTATTTTTCTGCAAAAGATTTAAAAAGAAAATATAATTGGGGGATTTGTGAAAATGAAAATTAAATTAAAATATAGGTAGAGAAATTGCTATATAAAAATTGAGAGAAAATCAATATAATGAAAACATCTAACCAAAGGAATAATCTTAGAATGGGTTCAGGGAATTGATCATTGACGCAAAAATAAATTCTTTTAATCTTTACTAAATTGGTTATGGTTATTGGTACGACCTAACAACCTATCCCTCCTTACTTCTTCGATAATCAGGATACGATCTCTAATTATTTCTCTTGCCAGTTAAACAACCTTAGATACGATCTTAAGATTTAATTTACCAACAGCATTGAAAACTAGAGAGACTACCAATTCTAACCAATAAACACACATGTAGGTTCATTTAAGCTAGATTATATATCTTCTTAACAGAGAATCGAAATCCTATCTGAAATCAATTATGTTATTTACCACTTATATTAGAATGCCTAAACAATTACGGATTCAGGTTTCTAATTGGTAATATATTATCCTGACAATTGAACAAAGGGCCCTTTTTGCACAACCAATCAAAACAATAATTTAAATAAGAACAGAAGACATATAAATAATAAAGATATAAAAGAACAAAATAAAACTAATTAGATCTCACAATTCTTGAAGAACCCAAACTTTAATTATCCTTTGGCTAGACTAAAAACTTAGCAAGCCATAAGTTCAAAGAAAAACACTAAAGAAAATATAAAATTGTATGAATATTCAAGATTCAGAATTGAGATCCCCAGCCTCTTCCATTCTTAGCCTATAAATACTAAATATCCTAACCCCAGAATCTGTTTTCAAAGGAAATTCTCTGATTGAGTTTGATTACAATTAAACTTCTTTCCTTTTTCCACCACTTGCCAAAGACAGATTTTGTATATATCTTCCTTAATAATTAAAATCTTCCACTTGCCATCTTTAGATTGATTCAGTCAACTTCAGCTACAAGTGATAGATCTCGACTTGAATTCCAAGATTTCTTCAGATTTTGTGCCTTGAGTAGAATTTGCGGCTTTTAATCAATTTTGTCCATTTTCCTTCATTCACAATACAAAATAAAAAATATAAGTCAAATCCAAAAATTAAGCATATAAAAGAATTTAATTCATGAGAAAATATGACAATTAATATGTATAATATGCAACTTATCACATATCGGGACTTTAACCCGTAATCTCACATAAAAATACTATACTTTCGTTTCAAAAGTGAAAAATCACTTTTATAAACATATATGCTGTAAAAATGTATCTCAAATATATAAAACATGCTGAAAACTCGAGAAATGGTTTTGGCTTCGATTTAAATACAATTGGAAATCCATTTCTTAAAATCTGATCCAATTCTCATAGATAAACAGTTGGTAAGGACGTAGGAGTACTAACGCTACTCTAAATTATATCCCTTACCTCTTAGCGACTGATGTAGAGCACTTTCCTCGATACTCGAATTTACCTCATAAAACGTGTTGATAGACCGAGCTACTGCAAAACAAGTTCAACTTATCACATATGGCTTAAATTCATTTCAACATATCCAAATATGTGATTATATCGAAGCTTTGACCAAAAGTTGACTTTTATCGATTTTACTCTTTTTGCTCGGTTTTATCGGCATAAACCTCGTTTTAATCATATTTAACTCAATAAATATTTTTCTCATATTCATTACGGTCGATTTAGCTAATTGGGCCAATTTCTCTCTTATTGGGCCCGATTGCACCTTAATGGGCCTTAATCCGTTTTAAGCCCGTTTCCACTTATTAATTCTTTCATCAAGGTCTATTGGGCTCACTAGGCCCATTAGTACTTATTGAGCCTTTTTCTAGACTTTTTGAATAGCCGTATATTATTTACGACAATTTAATTAAAAATCTTGATTTAATCCACTAAATGCGCAATTTAATCCGTAACTCGTAAAATAAACTTTTAATGCGCAATAATTACATAGATTGTCGTAAATAAGCTTTACTTACCCGAGATTTTGCGATAGTGCGAAATTCGAAATTCGATCGGGCTTACGTATGTGATTATCGTCGAACTGCATGATTTATATATTTAATTCCGGGTAAATTTTCGATCAAATATAATTTAAATAAATTTTCTGAAAATTAAATCGGTCACTTTTGATCTCTTACCGACTTACCCGAAGTCCGGTGTATCCCCGAAAATTTTTCCTTTTTCTCTTTTTCTTCCATTTTTCTCCTTTTTCCCTCTCTTTCTTGGCTGAATCGGTTCGGTCCGGTTCAGACCGGTTCAGACCGGTTCGGTTCAGTCTGGTTTAACTTCTCCCTCGCCGTTCGAGGCTTTTTCGGCCGGTTCTCCACCGGCTTCCGCCTCCAGCTTGTTCGCGGGGTAGTCCGATGCATGGATCTGTGGTGGGCTTCTCCAAAGCTCGTCGAAAAGTGGCCGGTCCGGCCTCTTCTCTCATCCGACGGTGGCACCAAATTTTTTTCGCGCCGTTCTGCGGCGTTTCAGGCCGATCTGCGCCTCGATCGACGTCTCCGTCGCTCTCCTCTGGCCACTGGTGGTCCGTTCCTCCCCTCATCGGCCACCGATCTCTCTCTCTCCTCTCTTTTCTCTCGGTTTCTCTATTTCTCTCTCCTTCTCTCTTTTCCGTCGCCGGTCGCGTCTTCTTCTCCCTCTTTCGACACCGACGAGGCTCGGTCGGTCTGCTGGGTCACTTCTCCGGTGGTGGCTCGCGGTGACCGAGGCAGACGGGGCTGGGTTCGGGTCTTCTGTTTCGTTCTCTGTTTCTTTCTCTGTCTCTAATTCTCGATTCCACGATTTCAGTTTCTTTTTTTTTCTTTATTTTTTTTTATTTTATTATTATTTTATTATTATATTTTATTTTAATCAAATAAAATATAATAAATTGTACAAATTATCTCAAAATCATATTATATTTTATTAATTAATTAATTTAATTAATTTAATTTATTTTAATTATTTCGGTGTATTTCTCGCATATTTTCGGGATAATGTCCCGGGCGAAAATTACAAAAATTCGTAATATATTCGTATCTTGACCAATTGAACTCGAAATTCCATAATTTCTTCTTTATCAATCAAGATTTCCTAAATCCATATTTTTAATGAAATTTTCTTATCGAATTTACACCGAAATTAGGATCTTTGACCATTTTACCCTTCTACACGTTCGAGATTAATTTAGACTGATTTTCCTTCTCGGACTCACTATCTTTTCTCATTTAAATTCTGTATCTTTCGTCCAACGATTTAAATCCCTTTAATTTAAATTATGGTCCCAAATAATGAATATAGTGAGAAAAATTCGGGTTTCACAGTAGGTCTTATCCACCCCAATACTATGTCGATAACCAACTAATGTCTCAAAGTATACGTGCGAGCATCTCAACTTTCTGCGACACACAGTCTACAGGAGGCTTCCGCACGACTATATGCATGTCAACTCACGTCTAGTGCGAGCGAAGCTCCAGCACCACGCTATGCATATCATGATATCTAAAATCTCGTGCGAGCGAAGCTCCAGCACGGTTTTGTGGACACACAAATTTTTCGTACGAGCAATGCTCCAGTACGGCTTTTCATGAGAAATAAATCAGTAAACTTGAGTGCGAGAAAGATCTAGCACTTTTTCTATTCATGTAAATACGATAGGTGGCTCAATCTTGATAAAACATCTTTTAAAATAGTAACCGGTACAAACCGGTACCCTTTCGTATAATTCATGAAATCAATAGCCAACCTATGTGTATATTTGCTTAAATCAAAGCAATACATTTATATAAAACATTAAAACAGGATAATCATGCAATTTATCTGCCTTACTACCCTTTTTATAAATTTTACTCCTATGGGCAATATTGTCTTTTTCCTTTATTCACCTATGCCCCGATTTTTGTAAAAATTATTATTTTGTTTTCTAGATACTTAAAGAAATTCTAGGCCCTTTAAATCCCCTCAATAAATACGTATAGAAATCTCTATGTACCGATAAAATTCTCTTACCTCGATTCACGCGTAAACTTATCCCGTCTCGATAATATCCGATATCTCAGTCCAACTGTGCGTCAACCAAGTCTACGGAATTGCATATAACCACATATTTTGGGTTAATTCACTTATTTTTATCAGTATATCACATTTACTGATCGAATCTAACGTACTGGGCCCGTTTTACTCTATTGGGCCCAATTGCACTTTAATGGGCTTCGACCCATTTTTCAGCCCGTTTTTATTTATTAAATCCCTTCTTCGGGTTTACTGGGCTCATTTAATGTAAGACCCGATATTTTCGAGTGCATTTAAAAATGCAAAAGGACTAAAATGGTATTCCCGAACATGTGCAAGGGTAAAATGGTTAAAAGACCAAAATTCAGTATTAATCGGGACAAGAAAATTTAATTAAAAATATGAGAATGAGAAATCTTGATCAATGACGAAGAAATAATTAAATTCCGGGTTAAATTGATCAAGATATGAATTTATTGGAATAAACCAGGATTTTCGTATCGAAAAATAATCCCGAAAATAATTGAAAAATATACCGAAAAGGTAAAATCGGACTGAGAAAATTATTTACAGATTAAATGAATAAAATATAATTTTTTTTAAGGATATTTATGCATTTTAATATTATTTTATTGAATAAAATAATATTAAAAGTTAATTATAAATAAATAAATAAAATTTGAAAAAAAAACAGAATTCGCGAAAAACGCGAATCTGCAAAAAACAAAAACAGAGGAAAAACGCAAAACGGTAGCTGAGAAGAAGAGACGCCGGACGGCCACCACCGGCGGGACCGAGGGGTCGATGAGGGTCGGCGAACGTAGCCCAGCATCGGGCGAACCTCCAGCAGCCCAGACGCTCACCGAGAATGGTGAAAAACGTCAAAAAACGGAGGGGAAGCCTAAGGGAAGAAACCCCGATTCACCGGCGATGGCGCCGATTCGAGACAAACCGAGGTCCGATTTGAGAAGCCCAGGCCGTGGCCCGTCGATTGGTGGCGGAATCACGCCGGGAACCGGTCGGACGGTGCCGGCACGACCAAAGGATGACTGGACCGACCGAACCGGACTGAACCGACCGAACCGGACCGAGTTGAACCGGTGGTCCGAACCGGGTTGAATCGGATCGGACCGGTTCAGCCAAAAAGAGAGGGAAAAAAGGAAGAAAAAGGGAAAAAGAAAAAGAGAAAAAAATTGGGGAAAATTCCAGTGATGCAATCGAGTTTCGGGTAAGTCGGTAAGCGGTCAAATTGATCGATTTAATTTTCAGAATATTTAATTTGATAAATAATCGACTGAAAGTTTACCCAAAAATATATTTAATTGTGTAGCTCGACGATTGGCATCAACCGAGAGCTCGAGGCAGCCTCGATTTGAGTACTATCATGGAATCACGGGTAAGTAACCCTTATTTACGTCAATTTTATATTGTTATGCGTGATTGATATTTAACGCATAAATTACGGATTTCATTTCTGCATAAATGAATTAAATTCTGGAAAATTGGATAAATTGTCGTAAATATTAAATTGAGATATCTGAGAATTTAGAACGAGGCTAAATAAATATTGATGGGCCCAATGAGCCCAATAGGCCTCGATAAAGTGTGGTAAACGGGCTTAAGGCCGATTAAGGCCCATTATGGTGTAATCGGGCCCAATATGAGTAAACGGGCCCAATGATTTAAAATTAAGCCCAGAAAATTATGAAATACATTAAATTGTATTGTATTTGACCCGATGAATGTGTATCCGCAGTTTCGGAGATTTGATTGGGATTGGAAGCAAATCGGACTGCGTGACGAGAGATAGGTGTAAAGGTCAGACTGTACGAAAAAATGAAGTAAGGGAATTGTGTGAGTAGCTAGAGGTAGCTACGCATAATTTAATAGCTTTTTCTGTACACTGAATATGTATGTATACAATGTTATTGTATAATGATCCTAAACGTGGTTTAAATGAATTTTAAGGATCGAAATAGGTGAAATGTCTATTTTACCCCTACTGAGGGAAGTTCACCTAAGGATGGTGAAAGCATGACATGCATGAAATGCATGATTTAAGGACTTTTATGATTAAAGAATTTTCTTGGTTTTAATCAAAGTAAATCGATAGATTGGCCAATAATTGCATAAGTTTCCCAAAATAACACTACGTAGGTGTTATTAATATTTAAATGAAATTATTTGGAAAACGGGCCAACTATCAAGTTTATATGGAAACAGATAGTGCCGATATGTAGTTCGCACTATATCTGAGTTTGTGAATGTGCATAAATGTGCTGGAGCGTTTGCTCGCATCGATTTGTGTGACATCATATGCATGAAATGTGCTAGAGCATGGTGCTCGCACTGATTTTTATTATTGTGAAATGAGAGCTGCTGGAGCCTAGCTCGCACTCTGTTTTGACATGTTTTGACATGTTTTGATTTGTTTTGATGTGGTATGCATAAAATGGTGCTGGAGCGATTGCTCGCACTAGTTTTTATGATTTGACATGCATGAGAGATGCTGGAGCTTAGCTCGCATCCTGTTTTGATTTGATATTGCATAAAGCCGTGCTGGAGTGTAACTCGCACGAGATTTGATTTAATTATGCATAAAGCTGTGCTGGAGTGTAACTCGCACGAGATTTGATTTACTTGAGCATTCATTTGTGCTGGAGCGTTGCTCACACAAAGTTTTATATGGTTTTCATAATTCATTTGAATGTCGTACTGAAGTTTTTCTCGTACGAGGTTTTCACAGAATTTCTATACATATCCGTACTAGAGCATTGCTCGTACGTGAATTTTACTTGAATTTATAATCAGTTTAAGTCGTACTGGAGCGCTGCTCGTACGCAGATTTTACTGATTTCTATGAAACCGTGCTAGAGCTTCGCTCGCACGAGGTTTTCAAATATCATGAATATGCATGGAGCCGTGCTTGAGCTTCGCTCGCACAGGGATTTATATTACATGCATATAGCCGTGTTGGAGCCTCCTGTAGACTGTGTGTCACAGTGAGATGATATGCTCACACGTGCACTTTGAGACAGATATGATATGGGTGGATAAGACCTATTACAGGTACCCCTGATTGAGCTTGGGTTCACGGAGTATGTTGTACTGTGTATGTCACGCGGTGTACGCTGTACCGTGGGGATTGTTGGAGTGGAGTGGCATTAGTCACGAGGCAGCAAGCCTTGCCCTCGCAATCCTGGTGTTATGCTGTAAAGAATAGTATGTATTTATTTAAAGTCAAAGAATAGTAAAACTCTGATATGTGATTTCGGGAATGAAATGGTAAATAGTGATGTGGATAGGACGACCCACCTCCCGTTTCAGGTGTGATATCCCGCACACTAGGTACCGTGTTGCCAGGGATCACTAGGATATGGCCATAGTCCTCGATGTTACTGATGATTACCTAATTGTCTCACATGATATAACTTGTGGTCTGTTAGACCAAGGTAGACCCGAAGGAGGGGTCAGGCCCCCGATTTGATAATTTTATGATTTCAGATGATTTTATGATATGTGACCCTGAAAGAAGGGTGGTTTTATAACTCAAGTTTTATAATGAAGTATAACGAATTGTTTTTATGAGTTTTGAGATGATTGACCCAGAGGGGTTATTTTATACTGCGTTTTAAATGAATTGATTTAAATGCAGTGGCATGATGTGTTTTTCCATGCTTTCAATTGAAATCCATGATTTGTCTTACATGACATGAAAGACTGCATGATCTTGATTAAATTCATGCTTAATATGATTTAATGATGTCACATAAAATGCTTTGAATGCATGAGTTACATGATTTATATATGCACAAATAGTTTTGGATAAACTATGGCATGGAATATGCATGACTTTGTGCGTGGAATTTTAAATGAAAAGAAATGGATTTAAGGGCATGGCATTATGAGCATGTAGATAGTGGAGCTATCTACTTACTTGCATAATTGCCTTACTGAGCGTGTGGTTTGCTCACCCCCCTTATTTTCCATCTTTTCAGAGCACTTGAAATAGTTATTGAGCGGCTGAGGACTTGCATATATTGATATCCACTGCTTGCTGCTTCCCATCGAGAGACAGGTATACACATTTGTATAGTTTTGTATCTAAATATGTAATGCACAGTACTGTAAACGGATATTATGTCGGGGATGTAGAGTTATAAATACCATTGAGTATGTATTTATTTAAAGTCAAAGAATAGTAAAACTCTGATATGTGATTGTGGGAATGAAATGGTAAATAGTGTGAGGTGACTAACACCAAATCATAGCCCAACTGTGTTTGTAGGATGGTCACGACGAGAGAAAGGTAAGAATTAAATAATAAATAAAAAAGCGAAAAATTTACTCTGATTTTTAGGAAATTCAGGTCGTGAGGTTTAATGGTATCAGAGCTTGAGTTGGCTTGATATGAGTCGGTGTTAGTGGTTAAGAAAGTTTACATCCCCATGTACTGTGCATTGCTTAGATATTATGTATATCGAGATGGATGTGCAGCTAAGAATTTGATTTTAAATGCAAGAATAGACTCATTGACTGTTAGCCGCTATGGTTGAGAGGCGAGTACACGAGGTCGAGGCCGTAGAGATAGGCTCAAGAGTTGCACTGAGTCGCCACATGATACTCGTGATGAGATTGACGTGGAGGCTGATGTTGCGCATGCCCCACAGAGTCCGACAGAGAGATCGGACAGAGTCCGACAGAGAGATTAGACAGTATTGAGATACGCTTCGCGAGGTTGGAGCGGAGTGTGGAGAATATTTTGCGAGCTAATTGCTCAGGATATGTATGAGATTTGAGGGCGAGTTGGAGCATTAATTGAAGTTCGCTCGACCCATTTGAAGAGTTAGACGTCCAAAATGGACATGAGAAATAATTCGTGATGTATTCGGGAGACAGAATATCCCGGATATTGTTTAAAGAAAATTACAGATGATATTCTTTACTCTGACCCGGAGGAACATGTTGAGTGATGAGTATGATACTCAGTTTATATTCCTGGGCAGATGTGACTCGGACACGATAAACAGTGAGAGTCGAGATGTCTGAAAGTTCATGGAAGGACTCAGATTATCAATTAGAGTCCGATTAGCCCGTTTGATATCACTACCTATGCCGAGGCAGTGCGCAGACTACAATTGTGTAAATAAGATCATGAGTTGCATGCCTCTGAGATTGGGAAAGGTAGTAAGGGCCGAAATTGAGACAAAAAGAGAATAAAGAACGACAGAGATGTCAGAATGGAAAAAGGTAATTGGTAAAAAGCTTAGAGCTGATAAATCACGGGGTAAGTTGATTGATAAACCCCAGTATATCTAATTACAGTACTTACGAGGGGTATTATGATTTGAGGACCCCGACTTGCTACGTAACAGTATAACAGAGTAGCAATGTGAACAGTGTAAGATGTGTGGTAGTTACCACGGAAATAAAATGTTAGATGAGGGTGAGTGTATGCCTTGGACCAGGACACCATTGATGATTAATATGATGTGGTGAAAGATACCACATTGGTTGTGAATAATGAAGTAATTATTTTAAATTGATCCTGGTGCCACGCATTTATTTATACCGCCTTCAATTACTTACAAGTTAGTGAAAAATGTGAAGCCTATACCCTTAGGCATGAGGATGATGGTTAGCTGATTTTCACTAACTGAAAATAATGGTGAAAACAGCACTGAAATGTGAATTATAAGTTTGACAAGTAAGGAAAGAGTTGGTCATAAGTGATATATGAAAGGAGATGAGCTCAGAGATGTGATAGATCCTGCATACGAAATATATTGGAATAAGAGGCGTATGCAAGGTAAGGATATCTTTAATATGTAGTGCATATGGATTACGACCAAGATAAGGGGTAGATATATCTACACCCAGTCGATATGGTCAAGTCAAAAGGGTTAATAAAGGTATTTTAAAATACTTCCCGGCCTGAAGATTTGACAGCGTCTAGAAGCGCACGCATAATCTATAAACTGAAATCGACAGTCGCTAGATATGTATTTAAATTTGGGTACCTTTACTGGTATGATAAAAAGATATAGAAATTCATTAATCATGAAGGTTTAAAATTTAAAAATTTATAAAAGCCGTTAAAAAAGGAAATGACGCGGGTTAGTAGCTTCAACGGAAGCAATTTCGAAATGACATTATACGTTTATGCGTATAAAGGTCAAGGATATGAGTGAATTGAATTAATTCGTGGAACTCAACTACGATGAGGTATTTAAAGCTTACCTGGACCGATTGGTTATCATCTTTAGTGATGATATTTTAATGTATTCGAAGTCCAGGGAAGAGGATGAGTAGCAATTGGAAACTGCCTTACAGACAAGTTATTGAGAGTTTCTCGAAATTGGCTGCTCAGTTGACACATATCGTTCAGAAAAAGATTTCATACGAGTGGTATGAAAAGTATGAAAATAGCTTCGGTGAGTTTTGGTATATTAAAGTAATGAACTGACCACCGTAAGTATTCTCACCATGACTAACAGCTCAAGAGGTTTCAGTGTGAATGGATACCAAAATAAGGATTGGGCTATGTATTGATGTAAAATGGGAAGATAGTCGTTTATGGATCCAAATAGTTCAAGGATCATGACAGAAACTATCCGACCCATGATTTAGAGTTGACAGCCGTAGCGTTTACACTGAAAGTATGGCGCCGCCACATAAATGGTAAGAATTTCGGGTATGCACTGATCGTAAAAGCCCCAAGTATCTGTTTTCACAGAAAGAGTAGAATGTGAGATAACCAAGAGGGTTAGAGCTTCTAAGGATTATGATTGTGAACATTGTACCGCCCAGGAAAGGCTAATGTAATGGCTGATGCTTTGAGCAGAAAGAGCCTCGGGATGGTATTACATGTGATGGTCAGGGAGCGTGAGCTGCTAGAGCAGTTGTGAACCTCAGTAGTGATGTGGATCCCTTCTGATGATGACAGTGATTTTATGACAGCTAGCCTGAGGATAGATCGGATTTGTGTGACCGGATTTGCCAGGCTTAGCGTGATAATCGGCATGGTGTCGATAGTGTGTGTTAGATTCAGAAGGGTGTAGTGACAAAGTTCACAGTGTATGATGATGACTTACAGAGGTTCAGAGAAAGTATAAGTGCTCCCCATGACCACAGTTGATGATATAGTGTTATTGTCAGAAGCTCACTCTTCGGGATATACAGTGCATCCGAGAAATAATAAATAGATATCGAAATCCTTGAAAAGGGTATTGGTGGTCAGATAGGGAAAGAAATATTGTAGAGTTGTGGACAAGTGTCTCGTATGTCAGCGGATTAAGTAGAGTACAAGAAGTTGCAGGGTTATTGCAGCCTCTACCTATAGTGACACGGATAATGGGAACAAATTACCATGAATTGCGTTGGGTTACAGAGGACCCTAATGAATCACGAGGCTTTCTGGGTGATAGTCGATATATTGATTTAGTCTACCCATCTTCTGGTTATGAAAATCCCCAGATACTCTAAGTGTGTAGGCGAATTTGTATGTATGAAAAATTGTGGAACAATATGTAGCGTTCCAGGGAGCATGATATCAGATAGGGATTCCCGCTTCACTTCCCACTTAGGGGAATGTTTTTCAGGAAGCTATGGGACCCTGATTGTGTGTTAGCACAGCTTCCATCCTCATACAGATGGTCAGTCAGAGAGGACTGTACAGGTTCTGGAGGATGTGATGAGAGCGTGTGCCATTGATTTTATGAGCTCTTGGGATGATCAGTTGCTACTAATCAAATTCGCCAATGATGACAGTTGTCAGTTGAGTATCGGGATGAGATTAAATGAGGCATTGTATGGCCGTAGGGAGTTGTTCCTCGAATAAGAGAAATGGGTGACAGATAGAAAATTGTTCCCGAATTGGTAAGACAAACCTCTGAGGATGTTCAGTTGATTTATGAGAGATTAAGAACACCTCAGAGCAGATAGAAAAGCTATGCTGACAAGAGACAGAAACCATTAGAAATTCACTGAGGGTGAATTAGTATCGTTGATAGTTACTTGTCTTAAGGATGTAACGAAATTCGGATAGAGATATTGGACAAGTGGGAGATAAGACCTGTAGGTTGGTGTTACCACTTGAATAAACAGGCATCCACAATGTGTCCTATCTTAAGATGTTTCGAAAATAATATCCGGATCCAGTATATGTAATTAGATAGGAGCTCCAACAGTTTAGCTCAATGAAAGTATAAGGTATGATTGGAAAGATCGATTTCGGGTATTAGATGGAAGGAGAAAGTGTTGAGGGTTAAGATGATCTCCCTAGTTAAGCACGATGGTAGTATTACACTCCGGAGAAAGTCACTTGAGGATGACAGTATGATACGATAGACGTACCCAGAGTTATGTATGGACCCATTTTACTTGGTTCTAATTTGGAGGACCAAATTTCTTAAGTGGGGGAGATTGTAAGACCCGATATTTTCGAGTGCATTTAAAAATGCAAAAGGACTAAAATGGTATTCCCGAACATGTGCAAGGGTAAAATGGTCAAAAGACCAAAATTCAGTATTAATCGGGACAAGAAAATTTAATTAAAAATATGAGAATGAGAAATCTAGATCAATGACGAAGAAATAATTAAATTCCGGGTTAAATTGATCAAGATATGAATTTATTGGAATAAACCGAGATTTTTGTATCGAAAAATAATCCCGAAAATAATCGAAAAATATACCGGAAAGGTAAAATCGGACTGAGAAAATTATTTACAGATTAAATGAATAAAATATAATTTTTTTAAGGATATTTATGCATTTTAATATTATTTTATTGAATAAAATAATATTAAAAGTTAATTATAAATAAATAAATAAAATTTGAAAAAAAAAACAGAATTCGCGAAAAACGCGAATCTGCGAAAAACAAAAACAGAGGAAAAACGCGAAACGGTAGCCGAGAAGAAGAGACGCCGGACGGCCACCACCGGCGGGACCGAGGGGTCGATGAGGGTCGACGAACGTAGCCCAGCATCGGGCGAACCTCCAGCAGCCCAGACGCTCGCCGAGAACGGCGAAAAATGCTGAAAAACGGAGGGGAAGCCGAGGGGAAGAAACCCCAATTCGCCGGCGATGGCGCCGATTCGAGACAAACCGAGGCCCGATTTGAGAAGCCCAAGCCATGGCGCGCCGATTGGTGGCGGAATCACGCCGGGAACCGGTCGGACGGGGCCGGCACGACCAAAGGATGACTGGACCGGCTGAACCGGACTGAACCGGCTGAACCGGACCGAGCTGAACTGGCGGTCCGAACCAGGTTGAACCGGACTGGACCGATTCAGCCAAAAAGAGAGGGAAAAAAGGAAGAAAAAGGGAAAAAAAAGAGAAAAAAATTGGGAAAAATTCCAGTGATGCAATCGAGTTTCGGGTAAGTCGGTAAGCGGTCAAATTGACCGATTTAATTTTCAGAATATTTAATTTGATAAATAATCGACTGAAAGTTTACCCGAAAATATATTTAATTGTGTAGCTCGACGATTGGCATCAACCGAGAGCTCGAGGCAGCCTCGATTTGAGTACTATCATGGAATCACGGGTAAGTAACCCTTATTTACGACAATTTTATATTGTTATGCGTGATTGATATTTAACGCATAAATTACGGATTTCATTTATGCATAAATGAATTAAATTCTGGAAAATTGGATAAATTATCGTAAATATTAAATTGAGATATCTGAGAATTTAGAACGAGGCTAAATAAATATTGATGGGCCCAATGAGCCCAATAGGCCTCGATAAAGTGTGGTAAACGGGCTTAAGTCCGATTAAGGCCCATTATGGTGTAATCGGGCCCAATATGGGTAAACTGCCCCAATGATTTAAAATTAAGCCCAGAAAATTATGAAATACATTAAATTGTATTGTATTTGACCTGATGAATGTGTATCCGCAGTTCCGGAGATTTGATTTGGATTGGATGCAAATCGGACTGCGTGACGAGAGATCGGTGTAAAGGTTAGACTGTACGGAAAAATGAAGTAAGGGAATTGTGTGAGTAGCTAGAGGTAGCTACGCATATTTTAATAGCTTTTTCTGTACACTGAATATGTATGTATACAATGTTATTGTATAATGATCCTAAAAGTGGTTTAAATGAATTTTAAGGATCGAAATAGGTGAAATGTCTATTTTACCCCTACTGAGGGAAGTTCACCTAAGGATGGTGAAAGCATGACATGCATGAAATGCATGATTTAAGGACTTTTATGATTAAAGAATTTTCTTGGTTTTAATCAAAGTAAATCGATAGATTGGCCAATAATTGCATAAGTTTCCCAAAATAACACTACGTAGGTGTTATTAATATTTAAATGAAATTATTTGGAAAACGGGCCAACTATCAAGTTTATATGGAAACAGATAGTGCCGATAGGTAGTTCGCACTATATCTGAGTTTCTGAATGTGCATAAATGTGCTGGAGCATTTGCTCGCACCGATTTGTGTGACATCATATGCATGAAATGTGCTAGAGCATGGTGCTCGCACTGATTTTTATTATTGTGAAATGAGAGCTGCTGGAGCCTAGCTCGCACTCTGTTTTGACGTGTTTTGATTTGTTTTGACGTGGTATGCATAAAATGGTGCTGGAACGATTGCTCGCACTAGTTTTTATGATTTGACATGCATGAGAGATGCTGGAGCTTAGCTCGCATCCTGTTTTGATTTGATATTGCATAAAGCTGTGCTGGAGTGTAACTCGCACGAGATTTGATTTAATTATGCATAAAGCCATGCTGGAGTGTAACTCGCACGAGATTTGATTTACTTGAGCATTCATTTGTGCTGGAGCGTTGCTCACACAACGTTTTATATGGTTTTCATAATTCATTTGAATGTCGTACTGGAGTTTTTCTCGTACGAGGTTTTCACAGAATTTCTATACATATCCGTACTAGAGCATTGCTCGTCCCTGGATTTTACTTGAATTTATAATCAGTTTAAGTCGTACTGGAGCGCTGCTCGTACGCAGATTTTACTGATTTATATGAAACCGTGCTAGAGCTTCGCTCGCACGAGGTTTTCAGATATCATGAATATGCACGGAGCCGTGCTTGAGCTTCGCTCACACAGGGATTTATATTACATGCATATAGCCGTGTTGGAGCCTCCTGTAGACTGTGTGTCACAGTGAGATGATATGCTCACACGTGCACTCTGAGACAGATATGATATGGGTGGATAAGACCTATTACAGGCACCCCTGATTGAGCTTGGGTTCACGGAGTACGTTGTACCGTGTATGTCACGCGAAGTACGCTGTACCGTGGGGATTGTTGGAGTGGAGTGGCATTAGTCACGAGGCAGCAAGCCTTGCCCTCGCAATCCTGGTGTTATGCTGTAAAGAATAGTATGTATTTATTTAAAGTCAAAGAATAGTAAAACTCTGATATGTGATTTCGGGAATGAAATGGTAAATAGTGATGTGGATAGGACGACCCACCTCCTGTTTCAGGTGTGATACCCCGCACACTAGGTACCGTGTTGCCAGGGATCACTAGGATATGGCCATAGTCCTCGATGTTACTGATGATTACCTGATTGTCTCACATGATATAACTTGTGGTCTGTTAGACCAGGGTAGACCCGAAGGAGGGGTCAGGCCCCCGATTTGATAATTTTATGATTTCAGATGATTTTATGATATGTGACCCTGAAAGAAGGGTGGTTTTATAACTCAAGTTTTATAATGAAGTATAACGAATTGTTTTTATGAGTTTTGAGATGATTGACCCAGAGGGGTCATTTTATACTGCGTTTTAAATGAATTGATTTAAATGCAGTGGCATGATGTGTTTTTCCATGCTTTCAATTGAAATCCATGATTTGTCTTACATGACATGAAAGACTGCATGATCTTGATTAAATTCATGCTTAATATGATTTAATGATGTCACATAAAATGCTTTGAATGCATGAGTTACATGATTTATATATGCACAAATAGTTTTGGATAAACTATGGCATGGAATATGCATGACTTTGTGCGTGAAATTTTAAATGAAAAGAAATGGATTTAAGGGCATGGCATTATGAGCATGTAGATAGTGGAGCTATCTACTTACTTGCATAATTGCCTTACTGAGCGTGTGGTTTGCTCACCCCCCTTATTTTCCATCTTTCCAGAGCACTTGAAATAGTTATTGAGCGGCTGAGGACTTGCATGTATTGATATCCGCTGCTTGTTGCTTCCCATCGAGAGACAGGTATACACATTTGTATAGTTTTGTATCTAAATATGTAATGCACAGTACTGTAAACGGATATTATGTCGGGGATGTAGAGTTATAAATACCATTGAGTATGTATTTATTTAAAGTCAAAGAATTGTAAAACTCTGATATGTGATTGTGGGAATGAAATGGTAAATAGTGTGAGGTGACTAACACCGAATCATAGCCCAACTGTGTTTGTAGGATGGTCACGACGAGAGAAAGGTAAGAATTAAATAATAAATGAAAAAGCGAAAAATTTACTCTGATTTTTAGGAAATTCGGGTCGTGACATTTAACTTATCAATAATCATCGAGTTTCATTCCAAACATATTGGATAGCCCATATACTATTTACGGTAATTACGTTGCAATTTCGATTAATATGCCTTTTTTTTTTATATAGAATTAATCCATTAATTTCGTAAAATAATCGAAACTCTGTATTAAAGGACTTATATTATCGTAATTAAAATATACTTACCCAATATGATGCGGGGTACGAAAATCAGAGCTCAATCGGCTCTCGTTCGGGCTCTGTCGTATAACTGCACAATTATTATATTTAATCCCGGGTTAATTTTTGATCAAATATAATTTAAATAAATTTCTCAAAAATTAAATCGGTCACTTTTGACCTCGTATCGACTTACCCGAAGTCCGGTGTATCCCCAAAAATTCTTTCCCTTTTTCCTTTTTCTCTTTTTCTCCTCTTTTCCCTTCTTTCTTGGATGAATCGGTTCAGTCCGGTTCAACCCGATTCAGATCGGTCTAGTTCAGTCCGGTTCACTTCGATTCGGTCGGTTCAAGGCCTCGCCGACCGGTTCTCCGCTGGCTTCCGCCGCCAGTGGCTCTGCTGGGTTGTCCATTTCTCGGATCTGGCCTCGTTTTCGTCCAAAGCCGCCGAAAAGTGGTCAGTCCGACTGTTCTCCTTTCGTCGTAGATGGTTCTCCCTCTTTCCGTCGATTTCGGCGCCGTCCGTCAGTTTCGCCAGCTGTGACCACTACCGATCGCGTTGTCTGGGCCTGGGGAAGCCTCGGCTGGGGTCGGTTGGGGCTAGATCGGCGCTGGTTGCCACCGATCTCCTCTTCTCCCTCAGGTTCTCTCTCCTTCGATTTCGTCGGATTCCGGCATCGGTGGGCTGCACGACCGGTACCAGGGAGGACGCCGGCCTCTCCTATTCCTTTTTCGACCCTTACTTGGCCGATTGGTCGCTGAACGATCGACGGTGGTCCGGGTCTTCCTCGGTTCCATTTTTTCCGTTTCTCTCTTCTTTCTCTTTCCCCGATAACATTTTCTAATTCTTCTCTTTCTTTTGTTTTGAATTAATTTAGTTTTATTTATTATTTAATTTTATTAATATTTTAATCAATAAAATATATTAAAGAATAAAAAATATCTACCAAAATTATTATTTTATTCAAATTAATTTATTAAATTTTATTAAATTTATTTATTATATTTTTAACTCTTTTTCGGGTATAATCTCTCCGAATTTTCGAGATATTGTCTCGAACGAAAATTTCGATTAATTCCAGTAAATTCATATCTTGATCAATTTAATCCGAAATTTAATTATTTCTTCGTTATTGATCAAGATTCTCAAATCCATTATTTTTAATTAAATTATCTTATCGAATTTATATCGACTTTTGGTCTTTTGACCATTTTACCCTTGCACGTGTTCGGGATAAATTTAACCTGACTTCCTTTCACGAATACTCATTTATTTTGTGTTTTTAATTAAATTCGGGTCTTACAGTTTTACAATGTGTAGAGACCTGATATTTTATTCTATTTTAATGATTGGCCAAAATAGGATAAAATATACTTTAGTTATAAATAGGTTATGGTCCCCAGTCTAAACGTAATTTTTCTCATTCTCATATCCCATCAGTGAGTGAGTTAGGGTTTTCTCTCATAAGTAAAAGTTTAGACTGAAAGACTGCTAACCCCAATCAATCAATTTCAATGGATCCAGATACGCTTCCGTATTCTAATTTTTTTGATGATTGAACATGAAATCCTGGATATAAATATTATGTAATTATAGATTACTAACAACAAATTCATGAGCTTCTATTGGGACTCGTGTGAGAAGGTTGGTATTGTGTTGGGAGAAACTATAGGAGATCTGGAGATGATAGACATAATGAAAGGTTAATTGGCTTAGGGTAAATTTGTGAGGGTGCGTGTGAATCTGAATGTAAGGAAATCCTTAAGAAAAGGTGATTATGATTAAAATTCCTGGAGGTTGCTTGAGAACTGTGCATGATGAGGTTAATATGATAATTTAGCATGATCTAATTTGTATAATTTATTAATAATTGATTAAATAATTTGCATGATTAGTTTTATAATTGATATATTAATTTTCATGATAATGTGTATGATAAGATTTAATAATTTAGTTTATGTAATGATTGGTATGATACTTGCATGATTTTAATTAATTAGAATTGATATAATTGATTTGTGTGTTTAATTTAATTTGGTTAGAGTCTTGATAGGATTATGAAGTTCTAGAATCTTGATCCTTTAGGAATCTTAATAAATATTCTTTAAGATTATAATGAAAATATAAATAGTAAAGTAAATAAAATAATAAAATACGAAAATAGATTGAGATTATTCCAAAGATGGATCCTTAGAGTTCTGTAATGTTTAAGGAATTCTGGATGAGAAAATATTTGTTTAAACTTAGCCTGAATGATGAAAGGTTTAAAAAAGCAATTTCAATAAAAAATAATCAAAGTTTGTTTTTTAAAAATTAATAATAATAATAATAATAATAATAATAATAATAATAATAATAAATCATATAGTTAGAAATAGAAATAGAAATTAAATAATTATAGAAATTAAAATTAAATAATTATAAGTTAAGTAAAGATTATTTTTGATGATAGAATTCTTGAAGTGATTGTGAATGCATAACATTTATGGAATTCTTAGGTGAGAAATTTTCTTTTAAATTTGGCCAGAATGATGGAATATTCAAATGAAAACTTTTTATAAAAAATAATCGATGTTTATCTTAAGTAATAAATAATAAAATAAAAATAATGATAAAATACTAGAAAATAATAACAAGAGATAGGGAAGGGTAGTAAGATGAGGATAATTATGATAATAATAATATATTTAATTGATCCGCCAGCGGAACCTGTTTAAGTGGGTGGAATGAGATTACTTGAATATTTTTTAGGTGAAGATTGCTTTTTAAGAGTTCAGCAAGAATGATGGAAATAACTTAGAAAAGTTTTTTAATATCAATTATATCAAAACGTAATAACACTTAAAGGCAAAATTAGGAGACCTAACACTAAGTGGTACCATTTTAGGATGGGCATTATGGGAGTGCTAATCCTTCTTCATACATAACCATACTCCCGAACTCTATAATTTTTTAACGTAGATTAATGTCTTATCCTTAGTTTGAATAGATGACCAATAAACCTTAGGAAGAATGGTCGGTAGCAACTCCTATTTAAATATGGTGGGTTAGGTTTTAAGACTTAGCACGTTATGTCAATAGCTATCAAAATGATGACAAAAAATGGGGTTATTGATCATGATTATGGGAATTGGCTAAGAAGAAAAGCACCAAGAAGAGCAACTGTATGCTTGGGAATAAATGGAGGTAATCTTTTGGTGGTAGGGATAGATTGTTTACTGATCTAGATGAATCTAGAGGTGACAACTGGCAGAAGAAAGTGCTTAGTGGTGACTGGAAGGAGGATGAAAAATGATTGAACTAGCAAATAGTTAGGGGTATCTTTGGAAGGAAAAAGTTTGGAAAAGGTAAGAAATTATGTGGTGAGCGGGAGTTTAGGTGATCATGGGGAGGGAAATCTGCAAATACTTGCTAATAAGGAAAGTTTAAATTCAAAAAAATTTCCTTTGAGTTATGAATCAGGCTTGAGGTTAGGGGGTAATGATTGCACATGAGGAAAGGGATTCTTAGTTTTCTTTTAAGTAAGATCCACTATTTGTGGAGCAACAACTAGTACCTAGTGCTCAAGGAAGTCTTGTATGCATAGAGGAGGGCCAACTTGTTGTACTTGATGCATGCAAAAAAGGAAGAGGGTGTCCACATAAAATCAAACTCTAATATCCAAAATGGAGGTCAAAGTCAAGAGAAAAAAATCATTAGCTAAGAGGGGTTTTATCTTCTCTGGAATCTGACATGAAGAGTGATAAATTAATGAATTCAACAAGTGAATCAATGTCACATATTGAAATAACGACAGAGGATGAGGCAACAACCCATCCTTGCTAGGAGCCATAAATCTAATGAGTAGGAACTGCTAAGGGTTGGGACCCCCTTGAGCAATTCATGAACTGACCAAAAAAATTAAAAAATACCAAGCTCCAGTGTAACGAAGAAGAGGACAAATGAGAGAGAGAGATGTTATGCTATAGAAATGGTTTTGTTGGAAAGATTGTGGTTGATTTTATGGGAAAGAGTGGTGGTCTGGTGATATTTTGGAGGGATGATGTTAACTTTGAATTACCATCCATGTATAATTCTCATATAATGGAATTGTTAAGATGGTTGGCTATCAAGAGGTTTGGTGATTTATAGGGTTTTATGGTAATCCTGAAACGAACCACAGTAAAGAATCTTGGAGTCTACTAAAGGACTTAATGTCACGACCCATTTTATTCTCTTATTACTGAAAATCTCAATAAATTTTTCACGTTTTACTGTTACTTTACCCGGTCGTGAACAAACTCACCACATACAGTTGGGCTGTGAGTCAATAATAATCACCACTTACCATTCATCCACAATTAATAAAAACGATGTCATACATTCGAAATTTAATCATTCACTCGTACAGAACATGTTTACTGACATCTACATCCCCCATAATTACAACTCAATCATTACTATGCCATTACATTGTTTAGATACAAAAAGAATCCTATGTATATACTTTTTGGCGATGGAAGCAGCGGATGTCCAAAAACACAACGCCTTAGACGTCACTGGGCTACTACGCACGCTCTGTAGGAGGGGAAAATAGAAAGGGATGAGTAACCACATGCTCAGTAAGGCAATAATGCAAGCATGGTAGATAACTACTCTATCTACATGCTGATAATGTTATGCATAAATAATTTATAATAGGAGCATGAGGAATTAAAACTATGCCATATGAGTATACATATATCATGTATTTAAATTCATGGAAATTGGCATATAAAACATGGTAACATAAACATGTAAAAATCGTCTCATGCTCATCAATTATCAAATCTCATAAAAAGGGCAATTCGTTTAAGAAACATCATTTTTGATTTTCTCTTTCTCAATACCCCAAAGTCCTATCAAGTCATTTCACAATAAAAAACAAATCATTTCACAATCACAACATCATTACCATCTCACAAATTAAATCCCAAAAGGCTCGACCTCTCTCTCGGGTCTACCCTGGACAGTCAAATCACACTCAAGTATTTAAACCATGTGGTAGTATGTAAATCAAGCAAGGAGACGGGTCACTATATCTCGACTAACTATGTTGGCCAACTATGTCACATATCATCCCAAACCACACAGATCCCGGTGTACAGGGTATCATGCTGGTACGAAAATGGGTTAGTTCTCCGCCAGACTTTCTCAAATCAAGTAACCACCACGCGGTACATCATACTCCATGTGATAGACACGGTACATCGTACTCCGCGGACCCATAACATGGTTGGGGGTGCCTGCATTAGGTCTTATCTACCACATACCGAGTGAAACCTCTAGTCTCAAGTGCACGTGGGAGTACTCTTAATACTAGGTCCAAGCCCTTCATGGCCTTACTTGTAAGACCCGAATTTATTTAAGAACACAAAATGAATGAGTATTCGTGAAGGGAAGTCGGGTTAAATTAATCCCGAACACGTGCAAGGGCAAAACGATCAAAAGATCGAAAGCTGAAATAAATTCGATAAGAAAATTTAATTAAAAATAATGGATTTGAGAATCTTGATCAATAACGAAGAAATAATTAAATTTCGAGTCTAATTGATCAAGATTTGAAATTTTTAGAAATACCGAAAAGTCACCTGGGACAATATCCCCAAAATACGAAGAAATTATACCCGAAAAAGGGTTAAAATATAATAAATAAATTAAATAAAATTAAATAAATTAATTTGAATAAAATAATAATTTTGGTAGATATTTGTGAGATCCACAATTTTTGTATGTTATTCCTTATGAATCAATTAACATATGTGCTTGGTTAGATACAATAGTGTATATCGAGATGGATTTTGACTAAGAAATGGTCGAGAATGCAGGAATGCCAAATATGAGTCGCGTTAGATGAGATAGTGCACGAGGCAGAGGTCGTAGAGGTAGACCTGAGCCTGCTAGTCGTGCTGAGTTGACCTGTGAGAACCAGGATGAAATTGAAATGGAGGCTAATGTTGAGCATGCCCCACTGAATCCGATACAGAGATCAGACAGTATTGAGACACGCTTCGCGAGATTAAAGCGGAGCATGGGAATTATTTTGAGGAGCTAATTGCTCAGATTATGAATGAGATCAGAGGGCGCAGCGGAACATTGGTGGAAACCCGCTCGACCCATCTTAAGTGTTAAACATCAAGAGCTAAGATGAGAAATATTTATAGATGTATTCCGGTGACAGGATATCCCGGACATGATTTAAAGGAAAAAAATTTCTTACACTGCCCAGGAATACTAAATTGATTATGAGTATGAAACTCAGTTATATTCTTTGGTAGATATTACCTCGACACTATGAACAGTGACAGTCGAGATGTCTAAAAGTTTATGGAAATGGCTCAATTTTTCAATTTGAATCTGATTGGCCCGTGAGATATTACCTATACCAAGGCAGTGCGCAGATTTACAGTTGGGTAAATAAGAACATGAATTGCACGCCTCTGAGATTGGAAAAGGTAGTGAGGGCTGAAATAGAGACAGAAAAGAGAATCGAGAAATGATAGAGATGTTAAATTGGGAAAATGGTAATTGGTAAAAGATTTAATTTGACGAGTCATGGAGTAAGATAATTGGTAAGGCCCCAGTGCATCCGATTTTGGCACTGTTGAGGGGCATTGTGATTGGAGGACCCCGACCTGCTACGAAGCAGTGTAGCAGTGTAAGCACTATAAGCAGTGTGAGATGTGTGGTGGATACCACAGAAGGAGGGTCTATACCTACACTGTATTGATGAAAATGGCCGTTAAGAGTGGTAAAGACGGACCATTGATTTTGATTGCACAGAGTTGGGCGAGATTGCCCCACAGAAAGGCAAGGATCCGGAGAGAGCTCCAATTCAGGTTCCTGCTCAGAGGAGGAGAGCTACTGCCGAAGAGAAAGGAAAGCAAGTGATGGGTACAGGGCGAGTTCATGCTTTGGACCAGGATACGGCAGATCAGTCGTCTGATGTGGTGAAAGGTACCATCCTGATCTTTGATTTAGAAGCATATGTTTTGATTGATCCTGGTGCCATGCATTTATTCGTATCGCCATCATTTGCATATAAATTGTCTAGGTATGTAAAGTCTATTCCTCTAAGTAGAAATTATTAATACTTACCCCCATAAACACAAATCAGTTAGTAGAGTATGTAGTCAGGGATTGTAAGTTGAAAGTCGGGGAAAAAGAAATGTCAGCCGACCTTATTGTGATGTATATGAGGGACTTCGATGTCATATTAGGAATGGATTGGTTGGCCGCCAATCGTGTTGTGTTAGATTGTTTTTCTAAGACGTTAACGTTTAATATCCCCGAAAGATGTGTTGTAAAATTTCCCTGAAAAGTAATAAAATCAGTGGTTGTTCTAAATGGAGCAATAAATTTTGCTGATATTATGAATTATGTTTTGAAGGATTCATCGCAAATGTGGTTGATACGGATCAGGTACGACCGGATTTGAGAGATATTCCAGTGGTTAGGGAGTTTCCTGACGTCTTTCCAGACGATTTACCAGGATTACCTCCAACTAGAGAGATGGAGTTTGGGATAGATTTAGTACCTGGTACAGAATCGATTTTGAGACCACCATATAGGATGGCTCCGATTGAGTTGGAGGAGCTGAAGAAGCAGTTACAGGATTTGCTTGAGAAAGGGTTTGTGAGACCGAGCGTATCACCTTGGGGAGCTTCGATCTTGTTTGTGAGGAAGAAGGATGGCAGCCTCCGATTGTGTATGGATTACAGATTGTTGAATAAGGCTACCATTAAGAACAAGTATCCCCTTCCATGCATTGATGATTTGTTGGATCAGCTTCGGGGTGTACAGGTCTTTTCTAAGATTGATCTGAGGTCTGGGTATCATTAGCTGAGGATACGGAGAGAGGATGTGCCCAAGACAGCATTTAGGACCCGTTATGGTCATTATGAGTTTTTGGTTTTGCCATTCGGGTTGACTAATGCCCCCGCAGCATTCATGGCTTTGATGAATGATGTGTTCAAGCCATACCTGGATCGGTTTGTGATTGTGTTTATCGATGATATTTTGGTATACTCTAGATCCAGGGAGGACCACGAGCAGCACTTGAGGATAGTGTTACAGACCCTCAGAGAGAGACAGTTGTATGCCAAACTCGGTAAGTGTGACTTCTGGTTGGAGCAGATTTCTTTTCTGGGCCATGTAGTATCGAGGGATGGAGTGTCTGTGGACCCATCCAAGATAGAGGCAGTTGTTCAGTAGGAGCGGCCCAGGACAGTCACAAAGATTCGGAGTTTTTTGGGTTTGGCAGGTTACTACAAGAGATTTGTAGAGGGTTTCTCTAGATTAGCTACTCCGTTGACACGTCTCACACGGAAGGATGTTGAGTATGTGTGGGATGATACCTGTGAGAGGAGTTTTCAGGAGCTGAAGCGTCGATTGACCACTGCTCCAGTTCTCACCATACCTACCAGCTCAGGAGGTTTCTTAGTATATACAGATGCATCACATCAGGGACTGGGTTGTGTACTGATGCAGGATGGGAGGGTAGTTGCCTATGGATCTAGACAGTTGAAAGATCACGAGAGGAACTATCCGACCCACGATTTGGAGTTGGCGGCCATAGTGTTTGCACTAAAGATATGGCGCCATTACTTATATGGTGAGCAGTTTCAGATTTTTACAGACCATAAGTCTGAAGTATTTATTCTCGCAGAAGGAGCTGAACATGAGACAGAGGAGATGGCTCGAGCTCCTGAAGGATTATGATTGCGAGATATTATACCACCCGGGAAAGGCTAATGTAGTTGCTGATGCTTTGAGTAGGAAGAGCCTAGGGTTGGTATCATTTATGATAGTTCAGGAACATGACTTGTTAGAACAGTTCGCGAGCCTCAGTTTGGACATAGCACCCCCTGAGATTGACAGAGTTGAGATCATTGCGAGCCTAAGATTGGAGCCGGAGTTGATTGATCGTATCCGGCAGGCTCAGTAGAGTGATCAGGGATGTATTTAGTTGATGAGGCAGGTGCAGATACTGATTTTGCATTGAGTACTGATGGTTTACTGAGGTTCCGTGGTAGGATATGTGTTCCCGAGGATCCTGAGATCAGGAGGATGATTTTATCAGAGGCTCACTCAGCGAGGTATACAGTACATCCGGGGAATACGAAGATGTATCAGAATCTCCGGAGAGTTTATTGGTGGTCTGGAATGAAGAGAAACATAGCAGAGTATGTTGCGAGATGTCTCGTCTGTCAGCAGGTAAAGGTAGAGCATCATAAGCCTGCAGAATTATTGCAGCCTCTACCGATACCGACATGGAAGTGGGAGCATGTCACCATGGATTTTGTGATGGGATTACCGAGGACTCGCAGAGGTCATGATGCCATCTGGGTGATTGTGGATAGACTGACGAAGTCCGCCCATTTCTTAGCTATGAGAGCTACAGATGCTTTGAGTACGTTGGCGAACTTATATGTTCGAGAGATTATCAGGCTACATGGTGTTCCAGTGAGCGTTGTTTCTGATAGGGATGCCCGCTTCACTTCCCATTTTTGGGAACATTTTCAGGAAGCGTTGGGGACCTAGTTGAGATTTAGCACCGCTTTCCATCCTCAGACAGATGGTCAGTCAGAGAGGACTATACAGACTCTGGAGGATATGTTGAGAGCGTGTGTCCTGGATTTTGGAGGCTCCTGGGATGATCATTTGCCAGTAGCCGAGTTCGCCTACAATAACAGTTATCACTCGAGTATCGGGATGGCACCGTATGAGGCACTGTATAGTCGCAGATGCCGTTCCCCGATTGGATGGGAAGAGATTGGTGACAGACTGTTATTTGCTCCTGACTTGGTACAGCAGGCTACTGAGGATGTCAGGTTGATATGCGATAGATTGCGGACAGCTCAGAGCCAACAGAAGAGTTACGCTGACAGGAGACGCAGACCACTAGAGTTTGCTGAGGGTGAGTCGGTGTTTTTGAGAGTTTCTCCTTCCAAGGGTATCATGAGGTTCGGTAAGAAAGGTAAACTGAGCCCTCGTTTTATTGGACCCTTTGAGATTCTGGAGCGAGTGGGAGATAAGGCCTATAGATTGGTATTGCCACCAGAGTTGGCAGGTGTACACAATGTCTTCCACGTTTCTATGCTTCGGAAGTACCATCCAGATCCGTCACACGTGATTCACTACGAGCCGTTAGAGCTCAGTGACAGTATGACATATGTTGAGAGACCAGTTCGGATTTTGGATAGGAAGGAGAAGGTATTACGATCCAAGACGATCTCCCTGGTGAAGGTTCAGTGGCAGTATCACACTCTGGAGGAAGCTACTTGGGAGCTAGAGAGCATGATACAGGAGAAGTACCCGGAGTTGTTTACCGATTGATTTGGTTCTAATTTGGAGGACCAAATTCTTTTAGTGGGGGAGATTGTGAGATCCACAATTTTTGTATGTTATTCATTATGATTTCCATATTGTATGACATTAGTATATGTTAATGGATTCATAAGATGGTTGATTCGGATTTGATAATTGTGGATGAAACGAAATAAATTACGTAAAATCGAGTATGGATAAATCGGGAAAATAAAGAAGCAACAAGTTGTTTAAGGAATTTAATCGAGTTGACTGAAAATAAAGAATTGAAAATAGGGAAAAGATTGTGGATTGATGAAAGAAAGTCGATTTAATTTGGTCCCGGACACGTACAAGGGTAAAATGGTCAAAAGACCAAAATTCAGTATGAAATCGATAAGTAATTTTCGTTAAAAATATGGAATTTGTGAAATCTAGATCAATATCGAAGAAAATAATTAAATTCGAGGCCGATTGATCTAGATATTAATTTATTGAAATTTACGGGAATTAATTTGGAATTAATCGGGATTTTTAATTCGAAAAATCATCCCGAAAAGAATCGAAAAATATACCGAGAAAGACGAAAATACACTGATAAATTCATTTATTGATTAAATGAATTTAATAATATTTTTTAAAGATTTTTTTGGGATATTTAGATTATTTTAATATATTTTAATGTATTAAAATAATAATAAATCAATTAAAAAAATGAAAAATCTAAAAAAAACAAATCGGGGAGAGAGAAATCGAAAAACGGAACCCAGCCGACCCGTCTGCAACCCGTGACCCCCGACGAGCCACCGGCGACCGTTGAGCCCAGATACCGGTCGAAAAAGGTAGAGGAGAGTCCGGCGATTTCAACGGTACCAGCAACGTGCGTCGACGGCAGCTATTCCCGACGAATCGACCGACGGAAGTTTCGGGGAGAAACCGAGTTGGTTCAGGCGAACGGCGACATTCCAGCGTCGATTCAGCCCAGCCGAGCCTTCCCCTGGCCGAGACGGTTCTGTTGAACCCACAGGCTGTCGGCAAGATGGCCGAAAACGCCGGCGATGGCAAACGGGCCAAAACGGCACCGTAGCAGGGAAAGGGAGAAGGGAAAAAAAAAGAGAGAGAAAAAGAAAAAGAAAGAGAAAAGAAAAAAGAAAAGAAAAAGAAAAAAAAGAGGAAGAAAGTGTACCCGGGGACGACTCAAAAATTCGGGTAAGTGACTGAGGGTCGGGATTAACCTGCGGATAAATCCCGGGAATTCAATTTAATATTATTTTATTAAAAAATGACCCGGATTTAAATAATTGTGCAGTGTCACTACAGAGCCCGAACGAGAGCCGATTTAGCTTCGATTTTCGTACCCCGCACCATATTGGGTAAGCATATGTTAATTACGATAATATGAGTCCTTTAATGCAGAGTTTCGATTATTTTACGAAAAATACGGATTAATTCTGCATAAAAGGAAATTTATTTGAAATTTCAAAGTAATTATCGTAAACAGTATCCGGGCTATCCACTGAGTTTGGAACGAAGCCCGATGATTATTGATAAATCAAATGAGCCCAGTAAACCCGAAGAAGGGATTTAAAAGTGGAAACGGGCTGAAAAAGGGGTTCGAGGCCCATTAAAGTGCAATTGGGCCCAATAGAGTAAAAAACGAACCCAGAGCTTTAGATTCGATCAGTAAGAGTGAAATACTGATCTATATATTGAACTGAACCCATATGTGGTTATATGCAGCTCCGTAGACGAGCAAATTGGACTGAGAGACCTGGTACGGCTGAGTCGGGATAAGCTCGCGCGTGATTCCAGGTAAGGGAATTTTATGAACACTTAGAGGTAGCTGTACGTAATTTTGAGGGGATTTACATTACGTTAAATTCAATAGGCTACCTGAAAACAGAATAATAATTTTTACGAAAAAATATGGAAATAGTGAAAAATGACTATTTTGCCCCCAGTTAGGAAAATTTCAAAAAGGGTAGTAAGGCTATGAAATTGCATGAATTTCATGATTTTGATGTTTTCATGATGATATTGCTTTAATTCAAGCAATTTATGGATAGGTTGGCTATTATTTACATGTTTTATGTGAAAAGGCACAGGTTAGGTGCCAGATGATTTTTATTTAACATGTTTTGATAATATTGAGCCACCTATCAGTGTTATATGAGTGTAACCGTGCTTGAGCACTGCTCGCACTGGATTTTATATTTTAACTCATACTCAGAGTGCTGGAGCATTACTCGCACTATTTTACAGATTTGTTTTATATGACTACCGTACTGGAGTTTTTCTCGTACAAGGTTTTCACTGAGTTTTAATACTTATCCGTACTGGAGCAATGCTCGTACGTGGATTTGAATTAAATGTATAATCAGTTTAAGTCGTACTGGAGCGCTGCTCGTACGCAGATTTTAATTGACTTCTATGAAACCGTGCTAGAGCTTCGCTCGCACGAGCTTTTTTTCGATATCATGAATATGCATGGAGCCGTGCTGGAGCTTCGCTCGCATAGGAATTTATATGACATGCATATAGCCGTGTTGGAGCCTCCTGTTGACTGTGTGTCACAGTGAGATGATATGCTCACACGTGCATACTGAGACATACTTGACATGGGTGGATAAGACCTATTACAGGCACCCCTGATTGAACTTGGGTTCACGGAGTACGATGTACCGTGTATATCACGCGGAGTACGCTGTATCATGGGGATTGTTGGAGTGGAGTGGCATTAGCCACGAGACAGTAAGTCTTGCCCTCGCAATCCTGATATTATGCTGTTCTGGAGGGTAGGATGACCCACCTCCCGTTTCAGGTGTGATACCCCGCACACTAGGATCCGTGTGCCAGGGATCACGAGGTTATGGCCATAGTCCTGGATATTATCGATATAGTCGTTGACATGTCTCACATGATATAACTATTGGTCTTGATAGACCAGGGTAGACCCGAGGGAGGGGTTAGGTCCCGATTTTCTTATGATTTCAATTGAGTTTTGATTATTCCCATGGAGGGATTTTATAAGACTTTCATTGATTTGTAACCCTGTGAGAAGGGTGATTTTACATCGGAGATTTGAAAATAAAGAATTTTGTTGAAATGAATTTTGATTTGTGAGTGTATCATATTTTGATCCAGATGGGGTATTTTAAAACGAGTTGTTTCATTGAGCATGAGATGTTTTCACATGAGAATTATTCCATGTTTTAATATGTCGATTTCCTGTTTTAGAACAGATGGTATTATATATATGGCATATCATTGTTTTTACCTCATGCTCACATATATCCTGATTTTCTTATCAGCATGTAGATAGTATAGCTATCTACCCGGTTGTATTATTACCTTACTGAGCTTGTGGAGCTCACCCTTTCATTTTCCACCCACTTTCAGTGTTTCCACCATAGAGATAGCGGGTGTAGAGAGTAGACGGCATAGCTGATATCTTTGTTTCCCATCGACTGTCAGGTATACACCACGTACAGAATTTTGTATTAATATGCTTACAACACAGTACTGTATATGAAAGAATATTTGGGGATGTAAATATAGAATTAATTGATGTATAAACGTACCGACCACTCTATTATATGATTAATGATATCAGTATGTATGTTTACGTGTGATATTTCTTAATGGTTTGAATGGTATATCGATATTGATTCACAGCCCGACCTGTTTAGAGGAATATGTCACGAGGAGGTAAGAAAGATTTTTCAAAAGCGAAAAATTTGTACTGATTTTGGTAATATTGGGTCGTGACAATATTTTTGGCAAAATAATAATAAACTAAATTATAAATAATAATAAATAAAAATAATAATAATTGTAAAAAAGAAAGAGAGAGAAATCAAAAATTCGGGGAGAGAGAAAAAGGATAGAAAATGAAAAACCACCGAGGAAAAAAAACCATCACCGGCGAGGCACCACCGGCACCAGATGAGGGGCCACGACCACCGAAAAAATGAAGAGGAGAGGCCGACGATCTCCCTGGTACCGAAGATGAAGCCCACCGACGTCGAAATTCGACGGATCGAGGGAGAGAAGCCGCGAAGAGGAGAAGGCAAATCGACGGCCACCGGCGTCGATTTGACCCCAACCACCGACTGTCGAAGGTTCCCCACGTGATGTCGAGCAGATTGGCGGTGGTCACGACTGGCGAAACCGGTGGACGGCGCCGGAAACGGTGGAAAGAGGAAATGGGTACCGACGATGGAGAGAACAGGTCGGACCGACGACTTTCCGACGGCCTTGGACGAAACCAAGGGCAGATCTGAGATGCGGACGACCCAGCAGAGCCACTGGCAGTCGAAGCCGGCGGAGAACCGACCGGTAAGGTCGTGAATCGATCGAACCAGAGTAAACAGGCGGTCTGAACCGGGTTGAACCGGACTGAACCGGTTCAGCCAAGAAAGAAGGGAAAAAGGGAGAAAAAGGAAAAAGAGAAAGAATTTTTGGGGATACACCAGACTTCAGGTAAGTCAGTAAGAGGTCAAAAGTGACCGATTTGATTTTTGAGAAATTTATTTAAATTATATTTAATCGAAAAGTAACCCGGGATTAAATATATAATTGTGCAGTTTTACGACAGAACCCGAGCGAGAGCCGATTGAGCTTCGATTTTCGTACCCCGCATCATATTGGGTAAGTATATTTTAATTACGATAATATGTGTCCTTTAATACAAAGTTTCGATTATTTTACGGAATTTATGGATTAATTCTGTATAAAAAGGGATATTAATCGGATTTACAACGTAATTACCGTAAATAATATACGGGCTATCCAATGAGTTTGGAACGAAGCCCGATGATTATTGGTAAGCTGAATGAGTCCAGTAAACCCGAGGAAGAGATTTAATAAGTAGAAACGGGCTGAAAATGAGTCAAGGCCCATTAAAGTGCAATTGGGCCTAATAGAGTAAAACGGGCCCAGTACGTTAGATTCGATCAGTAAATGTGATATACTGATAAAAATAAGTGAATTAACCCAAAATATGTGGTTATATGCAGTTCCGTAGACTTGGTTGACGCGCAGTTGGACTGAGAAATCGGATATTATCGAGACGGGATAAGTTTACGCGTGAATCGAGGTAAGGGAATTTTATAGGTGCATAGAGATTTCTATACGTATTTTTAAGGGGATTTAAAGGGCCTAGAATTTTTTTAAGTATCTAGAAAACGAAATGATAATTTTACAAAAATCAGGGCATAGGTGAATAAAGAAAAAGACGATTTTACCCCTGAGAGTAAAATTTACAAAAAGGGTAGTAAGGCAGATAAATTGCATGATTTCATGTTTTTAATATTTTATATGAATGTATTGCTTAGATTTAAGCAAATATACACATAGGTTGGCTATTGATTTCATGAATTATACGAAAGGGTATCGGTTTGTACCGGTAACTATTTTAAAAGATGTTTTATCAAGATTGAGCCACCTATCGTATTTACATGAATAAAAAGAGTGCTAGAGTCTTTCTCGCACTCAAGTTTACTGATTTATTTATCATGAAAAGCCGTACTAGAGCATTGCTCGTACGAGAAATTTGTGTGTGTACAAAACCGTGCTGGAGCTTCGCTCATACAAGATTTTAGATATCATGATATGCATAGCGTGGTGCTGGAGCTTCGCTCGCACTAGACGTGAGTTGACTTACATATAGTCGTGCAGAAGCCTCCTGTAGACTGTGTGTCGCAGAGAGTTGAGATGCTCGCATGTATACTTTGAGACATGGGTTGGTTATCGACATAGTATTGGGGTGGATAAGACCTACGGCAGTCACCCCCAGACTATGATATGGGTCCACGGAGTACGATGTACCGTGTATGTCACATGGAGTACGCTGTACCGTGCAGTCATGATGACTCGATGATATTACTTGATATTCTGGCGGGTAGGACTTGACCCCACCTCCCGTTGTAGTTGTGATACCCCGCACACCGAGATTCGTGTAACCTGGGATCACAGGGACAAAGTATGGCCATAGTCCTCGATTTTTCATACAGTAACCTACATGCCTCACATGATATCATACGGTCTGAATAGACCAGGATGAACTCGAGGGAGGGGTAATGTCCCGATTTATGTTTTTAAAAGAGATGTGATTTAATGAATCAAGGTATTCTCGAGAGATGGATTTAGCCTTGATGTGGTTGTTTTATGATAAAACAAATTAGTTTTAACGTGATGAGTTTATGATGAAACAAATAAGTTTTAAATGTGACGAGCATGAGATGTCATACATGATGATTTTTCCATGTTTGATTTATATGTCGACTTCATGATTTCTCTTATATGATATATACATACATGCAGCATCGTTTTAGTCATACCTCATGCTCCAAATGTAATCGATTTTATATCAAGACATTATCAGCACGTAGATAATATAGTTATCTACCTGCTTACATTATTGCCTTACTGAGCTGTTTATGCTCACCCTTTCATTTTCCACCCCACAGGGTATATTCAGTAGAAGAGAACGACAGTAGTCATATCCGCTGCTTCTTATCAAGACCAGGTATACACATTTGTATAATTTTTGTATCTGAACATATAGAGGCACAGTACTATACATGGATGTAATATTGGGGATGTATTTATTTAAAATAAATTGATATGTAAATGAAATATGAAAATGGAATGGTAAATTGGTGAGAGGTGACTAACACCGAATCATAGCCCAACTGTTTAGTAGTGTAACTGTTCACAACGGGTAAAAAAATTAAAAAGAAAAAAATTTACTCTGATTTTTAGGTAATTTGGGTCGTGACATTACTCGCCCCTGTTGGGTTCCCTGATTCAGGTCCTAGCCCCTCACCCTCACCCCACTCAAGAGGTCTGTTAGGCCTGTTGGGTTCCCTGAATGGATTATGTTAGGTCCTAGCCCCTCACCCTCACCCCACTCAAGAGGTCTGTTAGGCCTGTTGGGTTCCCTAAACACCAATTCGTATCACTCTCACTACGGCCTCATACATACCACAGTGTGAAAACCAGCACGAGCTACGCTCTAGAGCGAATTCATGCATCAAAATAAATCACGTCATACGAGCAATGCTCTAGTACGGCATTTATGCATAAAAATATGAAAACCACGTACGAGCATCGCTCCAGTACGATTATATGCATAAGAAAACCACTCAAAATCCATGTATGAGCAAAAACTCCAGTACGATTTATAAAGCATCGTTATAGTTTCAAACCAAAGTGCGAGCTAAGCTCCAGCACGTTTCAAACATATAAAAACATCAATACCCGGTGTGAGCTAGGCTCCATCACAATTTAATTCACATAAACACGATAGGCGACTTATGAACATTCAAAACCAATCTCAAAACACATTTGGCACTTCACATGTGCTATCACACAACATCAAACAACAATAGCCAGCCTATCTATCAATTCGCTGAAAACAAAACACATGTTTTGTGAAAGCATTCAAAACACTTGATTTATGTGATGGTTGCCGAAACTAACAATATTAAATAACTTGCTCAAACAAATAATTAGTAGTATAAGGAGCAAGGTTGTGATGCCCCGAAAACGCAAAAAATAGGGCAAATTTAAAACTTTTTACTCATCAAATCATAATTAAGGGTGCATTCCTGTGCAGTGTCATACATTATCATACTTATCATGCCTCAGGATCTCATCATAATTTAGTATATATCATATAATATACATTACTCAATTTCGAGTTAATTAATCCTAATACATCCCATACATTATTGTACAACAAGTGTCTGTAAATATAACTCTAGTCTGGATACATGAACATTGAATATATGTACCTCAACACACAAAATACGGCCTAGAGCTCAAGTTCTCCACTAGCCTCTAATCCGTACGCCGTAGGGAACTCACTTCACTTGAAGAAATCTGGAGGGAGAAGAAAACAGTGTGAGCTTCTAAATCACTCAGTAAAGGGGTTAAGGGAACTCAGTCATATAAACCATATCACACATCACAAATATGTATTTGTATATGAAACTAAGTATACTCATTTGAAATTGTAGCATGGAAGTTCTCAAAACATCATCATCTCATAGCTCATAAATCATGTGAAAACATGAAGGTAAAAAGGCTCAATATAGAGCATTTACAAGCATGTGTAAATATATGCGATAATGGCTTTTCTCAAAATATGTGATAAAAATCACCTCAGTATATAGTCACAAAACATAACTCATGTGTAAAATGAGACTAGGCAATAAAACTCATATAAAACTCGTCATGGCAGATCAAATATATAATCTCCTCTGGGTGAGCATCCCAGGCATCCTCGTAAGAGGGAACGTCGACAATATGGTTGTATGCATGATATATTGGACTTATATGTTACCAGAACAAGGCTCGGCCTTACATGCTACCAGAGCAATGCCTTGCCTCATGCACACTATCACATGGTCCCTGGGTCGGTTCCCAGGCGGCCCACTCTCTCGGTTTTACATGCTACCAAAGCAAGGCCACCCAGCGTTACCAGAACGGGGGTCATCTCGCGTTACCAAAATGGAGGCATCTCTCGTTACCAAAATGGAGGAATATCGGACTTACATGCTACCAGAGCAAGGCCTAGACTTACATGCTACCAGAGCATGGCCTAGACTTACATGCTACCAGAGCAAGGCCTCCCAACGCTACCAAAGCAGAGGAATAATCAGACTTACATGTTACCAGAATAAGGCTTGTGGTCCCTGGGTCGGTTCCCAGGCGTCCCACTATATTGGTCTTACATGCTACCAAAGCAAGACCGGATGTGTCTTCAACATGACACGCCTAAGTCTCAGTCATTATCCATTATCATATAAAATGTTATGCCTTCACGTAGAACTCATTATAGTTTTCTCTCATAAAACTCATTTAAAACATTCGTGTACTCACACAAAACATATTAAAACCGAGTTCCAACAGGCAAAACACGCACACATTTTCTCAAATCTCATTATTGCCTTAACGTAGAGCCCAAGTTACTTTTCACGCAAACTCAACGGTTTATAAAGCAATTTCACACTTAGCTTATAAACTCATAAAACAATGGGCTCCAACCGGCTATAAAAATCGTGTGCAATCATATCACAACACAACAGCAAACATGCTTGTATTCTCAAATCATGGTTCATGCTACAACAGTTCATCAAATGGTTTAGTTTTTCCGTACCTCTTTGCACCTCGTATAGTGCAATCGTTCCCCCGTATCACGGACTAGCCTCGCATTCCACTATGAAACTCCCGAGCTGTCCAAACGATGTTAAAAAATCAATAACCCAACTCAATCGCATTATTGAGCACACATTTGCTCATTTTCTCATCAACACCTCAATTAACTTAAATCTTCACAATTCTATCACAACTCACATTCTCACCCACTACATCTCAAAATTCTACATTTATCGTACTATATTCCACGCTAAATTCACCACATTGTCTCAATTCCAATTTATAGCCATAATTTCTAAAATTACCATAATCGCATAATAACATCTCTACTCTAACAAAATCATAGTTTCATCAATCCCTAATCATTTTCCAACTATTTCCTTACAATGCCCATGCTCATAATCACCAAAGATTACTTAAAAATCAAAGATCGAGGTTTAGAGAATTACCTAAACTTGTGGAGTGCTCAACTCATACCTCGATTCGATTCGTCATTCAATTTTCAAGTATGTTGTTCTCCTTTAGGTGGGCAACAACTTTCCTTCTTGTCACAACTCTTGATTTGGACGAAAATGGGTAATTTGGAAGAGAGAGAAAGCTATGGTTTGACTGAAATGGAGGTTTGGAAGAGAGAGAAAAGATAAAATGCAGGAAAACACAGGGGTCCTTTTATAGACAGATGGTAGGAGATCGATTTGGCTCTTGATGAGATCGATCTGCATTTGAATTTGGGGACGATTTGTGGTAGTTTTATGCCTAGGAGATCGATCTGTCGTGGGGTAAGATCGATCTCTCAATGGTTTTATGAGATCGATCTGCTCCAATTATGAGATCGATCTCTAGTTTACAAAATGCTTCATGAGATCGATCCGCTCTTTGAGGAGATCGATCTTCTCCCAAACAGAAACATTTTGAGATCGATTCCTTCCTCATGAGATCGATCTTCTCTCAAACAGAATCATAAGGAGATCGATCCTCTTTCATCGGAGATCGATCTGCTCACTTAATTTCCTCTTTCCTTGTCATTTTTAACTTACCAAATCGATCCTCTCTTCTCCAAGATCGATCTGGCCCCATAATTTCACACTTTAACATATAAATCTCCAAATATAATTTTCACAATTCACCGCTTTGATTATCTCTCATTCATTACTTATACATTGCACTCAGCTCGATAAATTACACTTCAAGTTCATATTACATAATTAAAATATATCTAAAATTCTCAGATCTCACAAAGGTCGTGTCCTAAGAGAGATTGATTAATTTCGATTTACTTTTCTGCAAATAAAAGAAAAATAAAACATGAGAGGTTTGAAAGATTGATTAACTAAAATAACAAAACTTAATAGAAATAAAACAAAATTGAGTAGAAGAATTCAATAATTTGAGATATCCAACCCAATGAGTAATTTTCAGATTTGGTTCGGTAAGTTGATCATTGACACAAGATAATTTTTCTTAATCCCCACTAAACTGGTTATGGTTGTTGGTACGACCTAACAACCTGTCTCTTCTTACCGCTTCGACAATCAGGAAACGTTCTCTAATTGCTGCTCTTACCAATAAACAACCCTAGATACGATCTTAGGATTTAATTTACCAATAGCATTGAACACTAAAGAGACTACTAATTCTAATCAATAAACACACATGTAGGTTTATTTAAATCATATCTTATAATCACATAACAAAGACTAAAAACCAAAAGTGCAATTAATCTTGTTACTTACCACTTGTTATTGAAACAACCAAATAGTTACGGATTCAGATATTTCAATTGGATGTATATTACCTTGTGAATGAATTAATAGGCCTTTTTGAAGCAATCATAAAAAAAATAATAATAATGAAATGCAGAAATTATAAGAATAGAAAAGATTAAAGAAAATAAATAAGAACAATTAGATCTCACAACTTATAAACCAAATCTTCAATTATCCTTACATTGGAAAGAGAGTTTAGCAACCCATGAATATTTGGTACAAGCAGTGAAAATACTTGTATGAGAAAATCTAATCAAAAGTCTCCTCCTTAACCTAGATCTTCAAGAGCTTATTTATAACTAAAAAAATAGAGATAAAAACCCTACTCCTAGTTGGACTTGAAGTCCTTACATTTAATTAAAATAATAATCCGATAAAAAGTCTTCTAAGTAATTGAAAAAGTCAAATCTAGAGAGAAGAGAGAAAATTGTCGTATTAGATGCTTAGGCGAGAGTCTCACCTAAGCCTTGACCCGTCTCTATCCAACAAATTGAAGTTAGCTCATCAAGAAGACCTTTAGGCGAGAGTCTCGCCTAAGGCTGCATCCGGCTTTGCCCTGAGTTGAAAACTGCACAGTGAAGGGATCCTTAGGTGAGAGTTTCACCTAAGGCTGCACCCAGCACTGACCTGAATTGAGAACTACATAGTGAAGGGATCCTTAGGCGAGACTCTCGCCTAAGGCTGCACCCAGCACTGAACAAACTCGTACTCATCATTCCTTACTTCTTCCACATGATTTCCCTTGTTCCAAAATCCATCTAAATAATCCTTTAATTCATCGATTCCATGAATTCTTACAATTATTCAAGAATGATCAATTATCCATAGATTAAGTATAAAATTCATACAAAACCATAGGAAAACAAGGTAAATGATGTGCATAAATAATGACTTATCATATACCCCCACACTTAAACACTGCTTATCCTCAAGAAAACATTAGTTCAAACTTATACCTTTCCATTCATTTATGCTCAACTTTAACCCATCTAAAACATTTAAGCATGCATAAAAATATTAGGTTCATGTGAATTCTCACCAATAACACATAATGATAATCAAATCAAACTTAAAACACATAGATCTTATCACCCTCACAAAGGTTTCACTAGTTACACTCAAAGTGTTTCGGTTTATCATTTGATCACTCAAGTCAATGCATAGAAAGTTCTTACCATAAGCTTGCCATTAAATCACATCTCTTCCTCCTTCAATGGAATAAGATACATAAATCAAGAGCGTAAAAGGGTGTAATGGGGCTTGGGTAAGGTATGTCAAGGCTATTTCGGTTTAAGGGAATTGGAATAATTAATTCAAACATAAACATAAGAGACTTACTTGAAATTCAATCATTCTTCTTGCTTTTCTTCTTTCTTTCTTTTTTGTGAATTTTCCTTTCCTTTTTTTTATAAGGTTTAAATCTTCTTTCTTTTCATCAAGGAAGAATCGATCATTAAAGAACATGGGTCATACAAAACAATCTTTTTCCTAATGAATTCAAGTCTCCTATATCTAAGTTAAAATAATTTCCAATTCAAGATTCAAAAATACGCTTGGATAAAAACAAGAAAAGGGATTTCATTGGCTTGTAATGTGGTTTAACAACAAAGAAAAGGCTTAAAGCTCAAAGGGGGTTCACTAAGGGTCTAATAAAGGGTAGGTTAACAAGAAAAAAAAAAGGGTAAAATTCAAATGGTTTAATCCTAATGCTCTTATTTTTTATCAATGCACCATATTCATCAAAGTGGTTAATAGAGGCATGTATAACATGGAAAGTTCTAGAATTACTAACTATGCATTTCAATCACATATAAGGGAATAAAGAACATGATGTAATGAATGCTCATTAGGTTCAAATCTCACAAGGGTGTAATGTGCTATGCATTTGTTCATTCAATTCAATAATCATAAGCGTCAAGATGAAAATTCAAAACAATTTTACATACAAGAAGATCATAAATTCAGTTCGAGGATGAGTATAAGAAGATCATAAATTTCATAGATGGTAATTAATAAAGAACACATGCTCAATAGTGAACTAAGATCATCTTGAATAAGATTTTATAGAAATTTGATCAAATTAAACAAATAAGTAATAAAATCAACTTTTATAACATCCTAAACACCCCCCACACTTAGATGGGACATTGTCCCCAATGTCACAAATGCTCAATATTTAAAAATTGAAAAAACAAAGGAAAAAGAATACTCCCCTGAAGTTATTGAGCATCGGAAGCCATGGTGGCTTACTGTGGTAGTGGCAGTGGTGGGAAAGGTGGGTTGAAGCCCATGTGTACATAAAATGCCAATTGATTTTGCTCCATTCGAAATTGGTCTTATTGCAATTGCCTTATCATCTGAGCTTGGTTTTGCTGCATTTGGTTGTGATCAATAGCCAATTGTGAAACTTGGTTCCATAGATCGGTTAGTAGTTCAAAGGCTTGATGTAATTGCCCCACATCGTCATCTTCTTGTTCATGAACAGGTGGAAGTATCCTTCTGGCCCTCTTCTTATAAGGTCTTGGACCTTGAAAACTGTATGTTCCATCATCATTCTGCCTTATAAGATTCTGGTGAATTAATGACTGGATGTCTAGTGGTTGCATCTGCCCTGCCACTTGAAGTAACGTATCATTTGGATCTAACAAACCTACATGAACAGCTAAAGCAGTAATCATAGAACCAAGATTCAAAGGCTTTTTAGAATCTCCTACACTGTTAAACTAGGAAGTCAACCAATATCCTAAGTTAACTTTAAGACCCTTTGACATGCACCAAAGAAAGTAACTCTCGGCCTTAGTTAAAAGAGCCGCATTTGCTACTCTACCAGAAAAAGTATAGGCTAAAAGCCTATGCATGTATTGTTAAGCAGGCTTTTGAAATTCACTATCAGTGGTGTGACTGGGGTCATAATACTTGTGAGGTTTCCCTGTCAATTCATTTCTACAAAATTGCATGGCATCAAAATCAA